>JAWHQI010000066.1:3017045-3620454 GCA_033032865.1 Dactylorhiza incarnata
TATTCATATGCGATTTAAACATATGCTGCTAGTCTGCTAATATAACATAAAATAAAATAGCGGGCGATATATTTAAAAGTCGTGTCGGCCGATATATCGGAAAAAATCGGACATGTCGGCCTATATTTTATAAAAGGACATAATCTATTTTTTTTTAAAAAACATATCATTTTGCTCTAAAAAATGACATGTCGGAGGACATTTAAAACAACAGGACGGAAACAAAAAGAAAAGCTAAATTAACAATGCAGATCGCAAGCACCGCTTCGCACCTCTGCGGGTCGCCTTCCTCCGCTTCGCACTACCACGGGTCGTAAGCATTGCATCGCTCGTTGCGCCTTGCAAAGGCAAAGGCCAACTATGCGGGTCGCAAACCTCCGCCTCACACCACCACGGGTCGTAAACACCGTATCGCTCGTTGCGCCTTGCAAATGCAAAGGCCAACTCACTCAAGCTCTCACTAGCATTTGCGCAACACAAGCATCAACTGCAAAAACACAATACAACCAATCTCATCCAAACCATCCACAATTGAAAATATATATATGAACGACTACACCTAATGGTCGTGGTATATAGAAGCTTTAGAGTATATTACAATATGCTTACAAGTATTTCAAATGAGAGAGGAGATATACAAGTTACCAATCCTTAACATGGAGGGAACAGAAGTCTAGTCTCCTCGGAATCGTAGGAGAGCTCGGCTTGGTCCATGATGCGCAAAATTATATCCGCAAACGATGACGGCAAGTGTACCGTATCGAATATAGTATCGGTTATAAAAACCAAGGTCGTATTAGACTCGGGGCGGTTGAATACTCTTACTTCAAGAAAATTTCTATTATTCTATCAATAATACTTTGGAGTTGGTTTGCAAGAAAGAGAGATAACTTATTTAAAAGAACTATGAATTAAAATATTAGTACTTAACCTTGAATCACCTTGGAAAATAAATATAAGAAATAAACTTCTAATTCTCTTAAAAAAATTACTTGACCGTGGAGGTTCCCGAATTATAAACGTACCTCTCTCGAGGATACACTCAACTGAGTTTAGGTTGATCAATCGAACTTTCGCTCTAGAATCAAAACCCCTAAAACTCGCTTTATCGTAGTGAACCCCTCTATTGGATTTGATTCCAATCCGGGAGAATTATGCCATCCTCTCTCGAGGAGTGCATTCAACTCTCTTTATCCTTAAAATGATCGATTCAGAATCAAAACTTCTCGGTTATTAGATTACGAAAACAAGAATGAGAATTGTATATCGATAATATGATCTCAAATCAAAGAGTTCAAGGATAAATCTAAATCATTCTAAAGAAGAGAAAGAGAAACCAAAAATTAAGTCATAGATTATATTTTCCTCGGATCATCTCGGTCGAGTACTATTAGAAAATTAGCTACTCATAGAGATGGAGGAATTAACGAAAATAAAGAGGTGCATGATTAAAGAGAGAGTAGAATAAGAGAAAAAGAATTATTTTATTTAATTGCAAAAAAGGTTACAACTAAGGAATTGAAAATTACAAACTTTGAAATGAAAGTACAAATTGAGAAGAAAGAAGAGTACAAGCTTGAGAATAAGAAAACAGTGGAAAAACTAAAGCTAGAACTCCCAAAATTCGTTCCTCCATCATCAGGAAAAGCTCCCCTTAAAAAGATAAATTTTTGGTGTTCCACGCCCTTGGTCACGCCCGTGACCAAGGGGTGTGTAACAGGTTACAGGCGTGATTGAAGCAGCAGCGGAGAGGGCGCCTTCTGGATTAATTGCTGGCGGGAAGCATTGGCGTGAAGGAGGCGCTGTTGAACATTCGTCGAACGCAATTCGTCGAACTCTCTCCTGTTCATCGATCGGAGGCCGCCAGGTGACAGTTCGTCGATCGCCCACATATTCGTCGAACGCGGTTCGTCGATCTCTCGCCCGTTCGTCGATCGGAGGCCGCCAGGCGACAGTTCGTCGATCTCCCACATATTCGTCGAACGAAGTTCGCCGATCTCTCGCCCGTTCGTCGATCGCAGTTCGCCAGGCGCAGTTCGTCGATCTCCCGCACTTTCGTCGAACGCAGTTCGTCGATCTATTGCCCGTTCGTCGAACGCAGTTCGTCGAACTCCCGACAGCGCGTATCAAATCTCCAGGCCGCCAGGCGCAGTTCGTCGAACTCCTGAATTTTCGTCGAACGCAGCCGAAATCTTACAAAATAGAGAAAATATGAGTTAGTATATAAATATTATTTTTACGAAAATTTATAAAAACAGCGAACAAAAATGTGATAATTTATTTAAATATCTAATAAGATATTAGCCTTAAAATGATGACTAAAATATCAGTCATCAAAACACCTCCATACTTACTCGATGCTTGTCCCGAGCAAACCATTCTTCATAAGGGTAGGAAAAACTAATGCTAGATAGAATCTTGAAAACTAGAGAGTAAAATGCGAAGTATTATGCTGGCATGTGTAGATATTTTAGTAAAAAGACGTTCTTGGCATAAATACTAATTTATGAAATTATTCAAAACGCGTTATAATTATTTATTATCACTTTTTAAAATGAGTCGACGGTCAATCAAAAAGTTATGTAAAGGGAGAAAATAGCGTGATTGCTGAGATTTAAATTACTAGACGTTGACGTTCGGGGTGGCCTCCAAAGAAATCCATCAATGTCGACGGCTATAGGCTTGCCCGTTTGCACCTTCTCCACTGCACTTTAAACTAAATCAACTCTATGGATCTTTAGGACTTAAATAGGATGCAATTTAAAGGCTTGCGTTTAAGGGTGAGGTAAACCATGATAGACATAAAGGAGCAGACCACTTAAACAAGAAGTTTTGAGCTAACATATCATTTTCTTTTCTTCACACTTTGCATTAGAATTTGCTTTTCATAGCTACCTTCCATCTCCACCATTTCTTTTCTCTCCTTTTTTTCTTTCCTTAAATCAACACCCACATTTTTTCTTTCATAGTTGGGATCATTCCAAGTATGCATATGCATACCTAGGCCGCATATCACTATGGAAATTTTTTTCTTTTTAAAACAACACCCAAATATTTTTTCAATAAATTAGCTCAAAATTTCAAGTGTTCATTTGAGTTTTTTTTAGTTTTGGTGACGAAATGGTGAGGGTGGTTCAAATAAAGGTGCAAGACTCAAAATTGTGTGAACAATGGTAGTAAATCGAGGTTGGGTGCAAAGGCTCAAACTATCCAAAGAAAGACCTAAATCATTTCCGTAAGGTTAATTTGACTAAAGTGCACATGTTTCGAAAGTAGCTTAGGGCAAGTTCTAGACATCGAGAAAGGATACCCTTATGTTCGATTCGAGTAATAGCTTTCTAACAATCTTCTACACACTCACCTAAACTACTTTTGAATACGACCGAATTCGAATTAAAAGTGAAATAAATTATTACTACGCAATTAATAAAACATAATTTTAGATCTATGTCAAGAATTTAATTTTACACCAATACTACTCAAAGACATGCATATGACTAGGAGCACTACATGAGTCAACAATTTTACTCAGTTTCAAAAAAAAACTATTCTTGCACAAAAAATTCTTTGTCCATATGAAAAATTAGTCTACTTTAGACTTACAATTTAGCAAGCTAGGACGTTTTGATAAACTAAACAAAAAGAACATTTCCTAATATATTTTTTTTAAGTTCTTGGACTTCCCAAGGTAAACCCGGTGAAGGGCTCGCAAGGTACTAGAGGTTGTGATTGGAATTCAAGCCCAAAGCGTCCTTTCCAAGAAATTTGTTATTAAATTAAATATATAATATTTTTATTTTTATTTTTTTCTTCAGAAATAAAAATTTCAAAAAAATGCTATGCTACACCCCCATATTTAAAATTAAACATTGTCCCCAATGTTTAAAACTAAGTATGAAGATAAAAAAAACTAAAATGACAATAAAGAAGATAGAAATAATTGATTAAAGGGGTGAAGAGGGCTTCCCTGGTTGGTAGACGGGGTTGCGGGACAAACACCTGCAAGATTAAATTAAACAACAATACTAACAAAAAGAAGATAACGTTGGGATGCCTCCCAAGAGCGCTTTGTTTACCGTCGCGTAGTTTGACTAAGTGACAATTATTGATTTAAAAATTAGGAAAATGAAGCGTTTCAATTTGTCCTGACGTTGGGTCGCCGGGGTGATACAGTTTTAGCCGGTGACCGTTAACCTTAAATGAGCCTTTTTCCGGGTGCTCTATTAGCACAGTTCCGTATGGCCAAACTTCTTTTATTGTGAAGGGACCGGACCATCGGGATTTTAATTTGCCCGGAAAAAGTTGTAGTCTAGAATTATAGAGAAGGACTA
The DNA here is from genome assembly GCA_033032865.1 of Dactylorhiza incarnata. NCBI lineage: Eukaryota > Viridiplantae > Streptophyta > Magnoliopsida > Asparagales > Orchidaceae > Dactylorhiza > Dactylorhiza incarnata. The sequence continues at coordinate 3,021,377 of JAWHQI010000066.1, forward strand.
AGTCTCCCGGTGAAAAAGTTTTTTGATTTTTGATTTTTGATTTTTTTATCATGATTGAACTTAGTGCGCTCCTTATAAAATTTATTATTTTCATAAGCGTTCGCGCGCCATTCGTCTAGTTCATTTAATTGCATTTTTCTATGTTCGGAGGCTAAGTCTAAATCTAAATTCAAAAATTTTAGCGCCAAAAAGCGCGATGTTCTAATTCTACCGGTAAATGACAACCTTGAGCATAGACTAGCCGGTACAACGTACATCCGATGGCGGTTTTGTACGCTGTCTGATAAGCCCATAGAGCGTCGTCTAATTTTAGTGCCCAATCCTTCCTATTAACGGACACAGTTTTTTCTAATATTCTTTTTAGTTCACGATTCACCACCTCCACTTGGTCATTTGCTTGTGGGTGGTAGGCGGTAGAAAGCTTGTGTGTAATTCCATACTTTGCTAAAATTTTAGCAAGTTGGTTGTTACAAAAATGAGTGCCCCGATCACGAATTAGTGCTCGGGGTGTGCCAAATCGTGCAAATATTTTTTTTAAAAACTTTATGACGACTCTCGCGTCGTTAGTGGGAAGAGCTTGTGCTTCCGCCCACCTTGACACATAATCGACCGCAACAAGGATATATTTATTATTGAAATAAGAGGGTAAAAGACCTACGAAATCTATTCCCCATAAATCAAAAATTTCGCATTCTAAAAATATATTTTGGGGCATTTCGTCCCGGTTAGAAATGTTACCTGACCGTTGACACCGATCACAGTTACTCACAAAATTGTGAGCATCTTTGAATAAGGTGGGCCAATAGAAGCCCGCCTCTAGCACCTTCCTTGCGGTCCGGTTAGCTTGATAGTGGCCATCGGTTTGCCCTTCGTGGCAGTGCCGCAAAATTTGGACGCCTTCCTCGCCCGAAATATACCTTCTTACCACTTGGTCCGCGCAGACACAAAATAAAAAAGGGTCCTCCCAAAAATAATTTTTCAAGTCCGAAAAAAATTTCTTCTTTTGTTGACTGAAAAATCTTTTGGTAGGACCCGGGCCACTAAATAGTTGGCCAAATCCGCGTACCAAGGGGTGGAAGAAGTCGTTACCTTTTCGATGGCGAGGAGGCACTCTTCAGGGAATTTGTCGTCAATTTCGGACTCTGCAAGCGCTCCTGCAGCCGGATTCTCCAAATGTGAGAGGTGGTCGGCCGCAACGTTCTCCGCTCCCCTTTTGTCTTGGATCTCCAAATCGAATTCTTGAAGAAGGAGAATCCATCTCAAGAGTCGGGGCTTAGCGTCTCCTTTATCTAGTAAATATCGGAGGGCGGAGTGATCTGAAAAAACAATAACTTTTGAAAGTGTTAGATAAGAACGGAATTTATCGAATGCAAAAACAATCGCTAAAAGTTCTTTTTCCGTTGTTGTATAATTAACTTGTGCGGATGTAAGCGTTTTGCTTGCGTAATAAATTAGGTGAAAATATTTGTTCACCCGTTGGCCTAAAACAGCCCCTACAACAAAATCACTCGCGTCGCACATTATTTCGAACGGTAAAGACCAATTTGGCGCGATTAAAATTGGCGAGTTTATTAGTTCTTTCTTAATTTTTTCAAAAGCTTTGAAGCATTCATCGTCAAAAATAAACGCGGATTCTTTTTCTAAAAGATGAGTTAAAGGTTTTGTAATTTTAGAAAAATCTCGAATGAATCGCCTATAGAATCCCACGTGTCCTAGAAAACTCATAATGAATTTAATATTTGTAGGAGGGGGGAGTTTTTCTATGACCTCAATTTCTGCCTGATCGACCTCGATCCCCTTACTAGAAACTTTATGTCCGAGGACTAACCCTTCTCGGACCATAAAGTGACACTTCTCCCAGTTGAGTGATAAATTCGTGTCTTCGCAGCGTTGAAGAACACGATCAAGATTATTTAAACAATTTGTAAAAGAATCGCCAAAGACGGAAAAATCGTCCATGAAAACTTCCATGACATCTACTAATTCATTAAAAATTGCTAGCATACATCTTTGAAATGTAGCTGGCGCTTTGCAAAGCCCAAACTACATTCTTCGATATGCGAAGGTGCCGAACGGACATGTGAAAGTGGTTTTCTCTTGGTCTTCGGGCGCAATTGGGATTTGGAAATATCCCGAAAGACCATCGAGAAAGCAGTAGTGTGAATGACCGGATAAGCGTTCTAAAATTTGGTCAATAAAGGGCAACGGAAAGTGATCCTTGCGAATAGCATCATTTAATTTTCTGTAATCGATGCACACTCGCCAACCCGTAACAGTACGCGTTGGGATCAACTCGTTATTTTCATTTTTAACTACCGTTATTCCACCTTTTTTAGGCACGACTTGCACTGGGCTAACCCATGTGCTATCAGAAATCGGGTAAATAATTCCCGCGTCTAATAATTTTATAATTTCGGCCTTAACGACGTCATTCATATTAGGATTAAGGCGTCGTTGAGGCTGAATAGTGCCGCGAGAATTATTTTCTAAATTTATTTTATGCGTGCAAATAGAGGGGCTAATCCCCTTGATATCAGAAATTTGCCATGCAATTGCATGGCGGTGATTGTTTAAAATTTTAATTAATTCGGAAATTTCTGAATCGTTAAGTGCGGAAGATATTATTACGGTCAATTTTGAATCTTTTTCTAAAAATATATATTTTAAATATTCCGGTAATTGTTTTAATTCTAAACTCGGTGGCTCCTCGTAAGATGTTTTTATTTTTGAATTATCCAATTTTACTTCTTCAAATTTGAGCGGTCGAGTTATTTCTTGTAGACAAAATAAATTTGCAATTTCCGGATTTTCAAATGAAGGAGAAATTATTTCAGAAAACGACGTTATTTCCTCTTCAAAATTTGTTTCTAAGGTAAAGCAAGAGTCGTCGTTTGGGAGCATATTTCTCATTGACTTATTTATATTAAAAGTAACTTCTTCTTCCCCAACTCTTAGGAGTTGATTTCCGTTACTTACGTCGATAATAGCCTGAGCGGTGGCTAGGAAGGGCCGGCCGAGTATGAGGGGTACTTCGGCGTCCTCTTCGATATCGAGGATGACAGTCTACCGGAAAGATAAACTTGTCAACCTTCACTAGCACATCTTCTATGACCCCGATCGGGTACTTAACAGACCGATCTGCTAGTTGGATGCTTATATTGGTTGGGCTTGGGGTGCCCAAACCAAGCTTTTTAAATAAGGAGAACGACATAAGATTTATGCTAGCTCCTAGATCGGCCAAGGCGTGTTTAATTAATAAATTGCCGAACAAACACGAGATGGAGAACCGTCCCGGATCATTTAATTTTTCCGGCAATTTATTCAAAACAATCGCCGAACATTCTGCGTTAAGAGAAATGCGCGAAATATCTTCAAAGTCTCTTTTTATTTGATAATAATTCCTTGAGATATTTCCCGTATTTAGACATTTGTGAGAGTGCCTCGCAGAATGGTACGTTGATTTGAATTTGTTTTAAAATATTTATGAACTTTTTATACTGCTCCTCGTTGCGCTCATTTTGTAATTTAGAAGGATACGGAATAGAAGACGTTTGAATAATGCGCGGAGCTAAATCAGAAGAATTAAAATGCGGAGGCGGAGTTGGAACGTTTACCTCAGGCTCGGCCAATTTTGAAGTTTTTACCTCCTTTCCTCCGCGGAGGATTATTGCGTTGGCGCTCTCTCGTGGATTGGGCTCAGTATTGCCCGGTAGAGCTCCTTGCTGGCGTTCGGAGAACATCTTGGCGAGTTGTCCAATCTGATTTTCTAAACTTTTAATAGATCCGGATAGATTCCGGATGTTGGACTCATTGGAGGCAACGTATTTGGTGAAGGCCTCTTCAAATGAAGAGGATTTGTGTGGTGGTGGCGGAGCGAATCCGGGAGGATTCACTTGTGGTGGACGCTGAGCATTATTGGGGTTGCTCCATGAAAAATTAGGATGGTTCTTAAAACCCAGATTATAAGAATTATTAAATGGAATATTATTATTCGGGTTATAAGGAGGACGATAAGAGTTCCCCAAATAATCTACTTGCTCTTGAATGAAATTATTATTATTTTCGTTATTATTATGATTCGCCTAATTGGTGGCGGAGGAAGCAGACATCTCCGCCACTTGCTTAGTTAATCTCTCTACTTGTAACGCTAAATTAGTGGCTTCCTCGACTTCATAAAGTCCGACCGGCTTGTTAGGGCGCGTCCGTGGCGCATTTCACTGATATGCGTTCATGACCATCTCTTCAAAAAGCTCTTGAGCGGCCTCGGGGGTTTTGTTATTAAGAGTCCCCCTGCTGCCGCATCAATCATTTGCCTTATTTGGAGATTCAAACAATTGTAGAAAGTTTGAATTTGTTGCCACAAAGGAAGGGAATGATGAGGACATCTCCGCAATAATTCCTTGAAGCGCTCTCATGTGTCGTAGAGAGACTTCGAGTCTATTTGCGTAAAAGAGAGAATGTCCGTACGTAGTTTAGCGGACTTCGCCGGAGAAAAATATTTCGTTAAAAATTTCTCCGTCATTTCGGCCCATGTAGTGATGAAACCTCTAGGAAGAGATCCCAACCACTGTTTGACCTTAGTCCGCAAAGAAAAAGGAAATAAATGCAAACGAATGGCGTCATCGGTGACGCCATTGATTTTAAACGTATCGCAAATTTCCAAAAAATTTAATAAATGCAGATTAGGATCTTCATCTGGTAAGCCGTCGAAAACGACGGTTTGCTGAACCATCTGAATGATACTCGTTTTAATTTCAAAATTATTGTTCGCCACCGCCGGGCGAATAATGCTAGATTGTGTTCCCTCCCAATTCGGCCTCGCATAATAGGACATAGTCCGTAGCGGAGCCTCATTATGGTCGGGGTCGTCCATTATATCTTCGTTAGTTTCTCCGATTGACTCTTCGCGAATTATTGGTAGATCGCTAAATCGGAGACGTCGCCGAAAGGTGCGCTCGATTTCCGGATCAAAACAAAATTCAAGATTAATTGAAGAGTTTCCTCGGGTCATAAACCAAAAGAAAAAAAAAAGAAAAGATGCGGAAAAAGAAAAAGGTAAAATAAAATTTTAGATAAATATATTTAATATTTTTTTGTTTTTTTATATGTATTTTTTATGTAGATTTTTTTTAATTAGGTGATTTAATATTACTCCTGGACTTCCCAAGGTCAACCCGGTGAAGGGCTCGCAAGGTACTAGAGGCTGTGATGGGAATTCATGCCAAAGCGTACTTTCCAGGAATTTAGTTACACCTTAATAAGAAAATAAGAAAAGAAAAGATAAAACTAATAAATATTTCTTTTTTCGAAATATCAACCGAAAGTCCCCGGCAACGGCGCCAAAAACTTGATGCACAAAACTATATCCGCAAACGATGACGACAAGTGGTTATAAAAACCAAGGTCGTATTAGACTTGGGGCGGTTGAATACTCTTACTTCGAGAAAATCTCTATTATTCTATCAACAATACTTTGGAGTTGGTTTGCAAGAAAGAGAGATAACTTATTTAAAAGAACTATGAATTAAAAGATTAGTATTCAACCTTGAATCACCTTGGAAAATAAATATAAGAAATAAAACTTCTAATTCTCTTAAAGAAATTACTTGACCGTGGAGGTTCCCGAATTATAAACGTACCTCTCTCGAGGATACACTCAACTGAGTTTAGGTTGATCAATCGAATTTTCGCTCTAGAATCAAAACCCCTAAAACTCGCTTTATCGTAGTGAACCCCTCTATTGGATTTGACTCCAATCCGGGAGAATTATGCCATCCTCTCTCGAGGAGTGCATTCAACTCTCTTTATCCTTGAAATGATCGATTCGAAATCAGAACATCTCAGTTATTAGATTATGAAAACAAGAATGAGAATTATATATCGATAATATGATCTCAAATCAAAAAGAGTTCAAGGATAAATCTAAAGCATTCTAAAGAAGAGAAAGAGAAGCTAAAAATTAAGTCATAGATTATATTTTCCTCGGATCATCTCGGTCGAGTACTAATAGAAAATTAGCTACTCATAGAGATGGAGGAATTAACGAAAATAAAGAGGTGCATGATTTAAGAGAGAGTAGAATAAGAGAAAAAGAATTATTTTATTGAATTGCAAAAAAGGTTACAACTAAGGAATTGAAAATTAAAAACCTTGAAATGAAAGTAGAAATTGAGAAGAAAGAAGAGTACAAAGCTTGAGAATAAGAAAACAGTGCAAAAACTAAAGCTAGAACTCCCAAAATTCGTTCCTCCATCATCAGGAAATGCTCCCCTTAAATAGATAAATTTTTGGTGTTCCACGCCCTTGGTCACGCCCGTGACCAAGGGGCGTGTAACAGGCGTGATTGAAGCAGCAGCGGAGAGAGCGCCTTCTAGATTAATTGTTGGCGGGAAGCATTGGCGGGAAGGAGGCGTTGTTGAACATTCGTCGAACGCAATTCGTCGAACTCTCGTATGTTCGTCGATCGGAGGCCGCCAGGCGCCAGTTCGTCGATCGCCCACGTATTCGACGAACGCGGTTCGTCGATCTCTCGCCCGTTCGTCGATCGGAGGCCGCCATGCGACAGTTCGTCGATCTCCCACATATTCGTCGAACGAAGTTCGCCGATCTCTCGCCCGTTCGTCGATCACAGTTCACCAGGCGCAGTTTGTCGATCTCCCGCGCTTTCGTCGAACGCAGTTCGCCGATCTCTCGCCCGTTCGTCGAACGCAGTTCGTCGAACTCCCGACAGCGCGTATCAAATCTCCAGGCCGCCAGGCGCAGTTCGTCGAACTCCTGAATTTTCGTCGAACGCAGCCGAAATCTTACAAAATAGAGAAAATATGAGTTAGAATATAAAATATTATTTTTACGAAAATTTATAAAAACAACGAAAAAAAATGTGATAATTTATTTAAATATCTAATAAAATATTACCCTTAAAATGATGACTAAAATATAAGTCATCAGTCCACCATCTCTTCCTCTTCCTCCTTGGCCTCGCCCACGATACGGGAGAAGTTGTCACCCTCTCCTAACGCGTCTTCTTCTGGGTCGCCTTCTCATCGCTAAGTGCTCCGGCTTGAAGCTCCAATGGAACTTTGCAAATCACTTTCTACGCTTTTGGAATGCTTGGGGAGGTTGGAGAAGACCTAGAGTTGAAACCCTAGAGTTCTAAGCTCAAAACTGCTGAGAATGGCGGACTGGATCGGGGATCCACGTTGAAATCACGAACAACGCTTTTATAGGAAAAACAGGGCGCACACACGTGCGGCGCGAAACACACACCCGTGTGTTAGGTAAAATGAACTGCAGACAAGGCGCACACGCGTGCGTGAAAAACACATGCGCAAACTCATAATGCACCCAGCGGCCTGGGCTGAAGAAAATGGGGCGCACACGCCAAAGGTACGCACGTGCACAAGGAGACATACACGCAACTTGTATCGACGAGATGACACAAATATAAGAGATCAACGAGACATCTCATCGACAGGCGCACGCGCGTGTGAAAGTTCTGCACGTGCGTGCACATTTGATATCGGCGAGACTGCGCAAAACATCGACGAGACGGTTCATCTACAAAGAATCGACGAGACATCTCATCGACAGGCGCACGCGCGTGCGAAAGTTCTGCTCGTGCATGCGCAGACTGAAATCGGCGAGACTGCGCAAAACATCGACAAGACGACTCAACTACAAGGATAGGGCGCACGCGCGTGCGTAAATTCCGCACGTGCGCGCACAAGTCAATTTGAGAACAAATCCCTGGCCAAAAATCCACACCTGCTAGAAGAATTTATCAAAACAGTCCCAACCAACAATTTATCATGAATTTGGCCTTAATCAAACAAATCCGGCACCAGAATGGATGAAAATGAAAGAGAAAGCAGGGTGAAAACAGTATACAAAAAGCACGTATCAAAAATCATACTTGAATTTATAGTATAATGCAACGCTTAGTATGAGATTAACATGTATTCTCTATTACGCATAAAATGGAATATGTAATGCCCCGGTCTACTGTGGGTGTGCAACAGGTCTGCAGACCAGTAACCCCAACCATCTCCACGAATCTGATTGGCTGCAGCCGCTAATTCCAATGGCTGGTTGTTGAAACTGGGGCTTGAACCCCAGACCTCCTAGATAAGGGAGCTCTAAACTGGTCCTCATCACCAGCGCTGCGGCCAATCAGATTCGTGGAGATGGGTTGGGGTCACTGGTCTGCAGACCTGTTGCGGACCCACAGTAGTCTGAGGCTTTACATAAATAATTCACTTTTTATATAACGCCCCGGTCTACTGTGGGTGCGCATCAGGTCTGCAGACCAGTGACCCCAACCCATCTCCACGAATCTGATTGGCCGCAGTCGCTAATTCCAATGGATGGTTGTTGAGGCTGTGGCTTGCACCCCAGACCTCTCTAAACTGGTCCTCATCACCAACTGAGCTACAGGTCTGCAGACCTGCAACTCAGGTCTGCTGACCAGTGACCCCAACCCATCTTCACGGATCTGTTTACCCGTAGCCGCTAATTCCAATGGAGGGTTGTTGAGGCTGGGATTGAACCCAGACCTCCTAGATAAGGGAGCTCTAAACTGCAGCTCATTTTGTGATGAAGACCAATTTAGATCTCCCTTATCCAGGAGGTATGGGGTTCAATCCCCGGCCTTAACAACCGCAATTGGAATTAGCGGATGCGGCCAATCAAATCCGTGGAGAGGGGTTGGGGTCACTGGTCTGCAGATCTGTAGAGCACCCACAGTAGACCGGGGCGTTGCATAAAAAAGTGCACTTTTTTATGCAACGCCCCGGTCTACTGTGGGTGCTCTACAGATCTGCAGACCAGTGACCCCAACCCCTCACCATGGATCTGATTGGCCGCAGACGCTAATTCCAATGACGGGTTGTTGAGGCCGGGGATTGAACCCCAGACCTCCTGGATAAGGGAGCTCTAAACTGGTCCTCATCACCAACTGCAGCTCAGTTGGTGATGAGGACCAGTTTAGAGCTCCCTTATCCAGGAGGTCTGGGGTTCAATCCGCGGCCTCAACAACCCGACATTGGAATTAGAGGTTGCATCCAATCAGATTCGTGGAGAGGGGTTGGAGTCACTGGTCTGCAGATCTGTAACGCACCCACAGTAGACTGGGGCGTTACAGAATATACTTGAATTAAATACTATTGACTTATATTATGTCTAACCAAGAGGACACAAATTCTTACATCGATGTTTCGGCGTTCGCAAACGCGTCGCGACGGCATGATTCTCTAGGTTGTAATGAAAACTGCGCAACAACCCCTCTCCGAACTACGCCAAAGCTTTACTCTATTCCTGAAAATAATTGAAAACCCTAAAATAAATTGATAGACGAAGCAAGACAAGTGTTACGATCTTACTAGAGGAAGGGGAGGAAACTAGAGGAAATTAGAGGAAACTAGGGCTGGAGGCTAGGGTTTGAGGAAGAAGAGAGGGGAAAATACCTGAATAATGATCTTTTCATCCCCAACTAAGGAGGAGGGGTTGGGTATTTATGCCCACCCAACCCCTAGGGCCGGCCGGCCCCCATAGGGGCTGAACCGGTGCGGTTCAGCCCCGGTGCTCCTTATATTAATATTGGCGGGCTGAACCAGATGGTTCAGCCCGGTCTTCCTCTGCCTTCTCCTTTGGTCGACGTGCCCAATAGCCGAATAACCTGGTAATGACGCCGGGCGTAACATTCCCTCCCCCATCAAGGACCAGCTTGTCCTCAAGCTGGAGGCGGGGAGTGTGAGGCTCCTGGAACAAGCCGGCTCTGGCGTGCATCTGAGACGAGATCTCTGTTGGAGCCGCAGGCGCTGCTCCACTCATCGTACTAACCGGTGCCACGCTGCGGCGGGAGATATCCTTGACCTGAGACGATTGGAGGCCTTCCAAGCAGTACCCCTTCCCGTGCTGGCTGAACTCCATAGTCATCTGGACCCAATCGAAGGTCACCCGCTTAAGTTGTTGCAGCCACGGTGCGCCCAACACCATGTCAGAACCCCGGATTGGCAATAAGTAAACATCAATATGCTCGGTGTATCCCTGTATCTGGAGCTCCACCCCTTTCATCACCCCCTCGCATTGCAGTGTACGTCCATCCGCCACCCTGACGTGGAACGCTGCGCTGCGATCTATGACACCCCCCGTCTTCCGGGCCACACCGGGTTGGATGAAGTTGTGAGTGCTCCCGCTATCCATCAAGATCGTCACCGTCTCCCTGCCGACCCTCCCAGTCAAGTGTAAGGTCGGAGATGGGGTACCCCCCTTCAGGGCCTGGAGGGATACGACAAAGTCGTCAAAAACCAACTCTCCCTCCGCTGCAGTGTGAGTAACATCTTCCGCTTCCTCCTGTAGCATGAATACCTGGACCTTCTGGCAAGCGTGCCCGCGGGTATACTTCTCATCGCAGTTGAAGCATAACCCTTTGTCCTTTCTGGCCTGAAGCTCCTGCCATGTCAACCTCGTCACCGTAGGGCGGCCCCCGGTAGGTGGTTCTTGCTTGGGTACATCTGCACCCGTAGGTGCCCGACCTGTCGTCCGAGTCCTCTGCCGATTGTATCGCTCCTCCTGTATCCTGGCCAGGCTGATGGCATGACTCAAACTGCGTGGCATGTAGGCGTGGACCTCGTCTCTCAGGTGATCCTTCAATCCTGATACAAAGCAGCTCAACATCGTTTTTTCCTCCCAATTGACCCGATTGGCCAACCGTTCAAACTCTGTCCGGTACTCCGTGACGGTCCCGCTTTGCCGCAATTTCTGCAACATGGCGAGCAGAGAAGGACTCCACAAACTCCTCCCAGGGTGCATAGTCGCGTCCCCTCAGAAACCATTTTGTCCACTGATAGGCGTCCTCTTCCAGGTGGAAAGATGTCAACTGAACCCACTGCCCCGCCGGAATCTCTTGGTATTTGAAAAAAAGTTCAGCTTTCTGGATCCACTCAAGGGCGTCACCTCCTTTGAACTTAGGGAAGTTCATTCGTGTCAATTTGGGCTGCATATATGGGCGGTGTTCTGCCGGTGCTGGATGGTATGGTGGTGCTGGAGCCACTGCAGGCCCGGGCCGTCCCCGGTCCAGACCGTAGCCTCCTTGTTGCCCTCCACCCCATGGGTTGCCATTTCCATAGTCCGCCGGTCCTCCATATGGCGGTGGCGTCAGTAGGATGCCCGCCACACCCCCGAGTGGGATCGCATTCGCTCCAGTAGGCCGAAAAGGGGCTGCTCCCTGCCCTGGACCCCGCCAAGAGGAACCTGGCTGCATTCCCGGTCCGTTCCAAGCGTACTGAGCGCCGAGCGGCCCATTCGGTGCCGCCGATCCCGATACGTGGATGTCGCCTCCCGTAGACCCGGATCCGGCACCTTGTTGCGTTCCACTTCCGATTCCTATGTCGTTCTGCGCCGGGGGATGGTAGGATTCTTCGGTTTCGGATCCCTCCGCCGCGTGGGATTTTCCTTTCAGATTTTGCACGAGTAAGTTCTTGATCTCCTCCATGCGCGCGTCCAAGCGATCCTTTAGATTTTTATGGGAGGATTTCACTTGTTCTTCGAGTGCCGCCACCATGTCTGACAACACTACGTAGTTCTCTTCGATGGTGGCCAAGCGTGCATTCTCGGCTTCGGTGCGTGTCACCATGGTATCGGAACCAGATGCCGGAAGCACTGGAGCAACAGAAGCCTGAGGAGCAGGCAGGAGGCAGGCGGCGGCAGCGGCGGTGGCCCCGGAGCAGCAGGCGGCGGCCTCTGGAGCAGCAGGCGCTTGAGTCGATGGAGAAGCGCTGGAGTCGTCGGATCGGGAAGGAGTCGGCGCTGGAATCCCTGGATACGGAAAAAAACTGGAACGTAGGCGCTGGAGTCGCGATGTCGTAGGCGCTGGAATTTGGATTCGGAAAAAAAAACTGGACGCGATGTCGAGGGCTGGTGTCGATGTCGATGTCGGCGCTGGAGTCGATCGGAAACAGAGCGCTGAAAACAGTCGATCGAGGACAAGCGGAAAACAGTCGATCGACGGAAGCGCTGGAAACAGTCGCTGGAAGGAGGCGCGGGAATCCGAAAAAAATCGGGGAGGACGAAGCCTCTGATACCAAATGTTACGATCTTACTAGAGGAAGGGGGTAAACTAGAGGAAATTAGAGGAAACTAGGGCTGGAGGCTAGGGTTTGAGGAAGAAGAGAGGGGAAAATACCTGAATAATGATCTTTTCATCCCCAACTAAGAAGGAGGGGTTGCGTATTTATGCCCACCCAACCCCTAGGGCCGGCCGGCCCCCATAGGGGCTGAACCGGTGTGGTTCAGCCCCGGTGCTCCTTATATTAATATTGGCGGGCTGAACCAGATGGTTCAGCCCGGTCTTCCTCTGCCTTCTCCTTTGGTCGACGTGCCCAATAGCTGAATAACCTGGTAATGACGCCGGGAGTAACAACAAGTCTATGGATCACCCCTTTCCTCCTAGAGTTTGTTGAAATCCATCTAAAATCTTTCTAAGATCTTTCTAAGTGCTGGAAAGAGATAGATGGTGGAGTGAATTGAAGACAAAATAAACAATAGGAGGCTTACCTCTTCCCCAACAATAGAAAACCATAAGAAAGCCGACGGTTCTGAAACGAAGGAGGCAGGTTCCTCAATTCTGATCTGCTGATCTTAGGTCGTCAGCCTCGTCTACATAGGAAAGAGCAACGCCGAAGGCTATAGGTAGAAGGAGGATCGTCCACGGCTTCAATTGATTGGAGGAGGAAACCCAAGGATGCATCTCCTATTCTCGTTAGTGTGAAGCATCGGTTATAGCAGATGCATCTCCTATTCTCGTTAGTGCGAAGCATCGGTTATAACAGACGGGAAGACATCGGCGCTTGAGTTGATGGGCTGAAAGGGATCTGCTCATACTTATATAATTATATGCTAGGGAATAAAAAGTAGGTTGCCTTAAATTATTGAATTGCCATTAGTCACTACAATCTTATTATCTCAAGGAAAGCTCTTGCAAACCACTAACTCGCATCGAAAAAACCCTCATAAAATTCTTATTAAATTGGATTATTTTATTTCTTAATTTAACGCGCAAAATATGGAATAACGAGCATAATTACATCAATCGACGGTTGCGATGTCAAGACTGCTAATAACAGATGGAGTTTGAAACTAAAATGTACAAGATGAGTAAACTCCGGATGTTATAGATATACCTATATCAGGAGCCTGATCCTTCTATTGGCAACCCGATTTATCTATCAGGGTCTAATACAGCCTGATCAACATCTCCTTCCTCCTAGAGTTTGTTGAAATCCATCTAAAATCTTTCTAAGTTCTCTTTTATTTCTAAAGTTCTAACATTTTCACAACGACCAATCTATTGTGCCCAAACATTATTATTATATTTTTTATTATTGCTTCTGTGGATCGAGCTCTGTGTTTTAGTGTGAGATATGTCGTGTAATTGTCATAATTGCATGAGATTTGATCATTCTTCTGTCTCTATATAGCACTTGTTAAGTTTTTTTTAACCGATACCAAAGTTGCACTGACACGCGGCACAACACGCGACTCGTCATTTCTCAAAAAATACCATATTCCGACACGCCGGGACACTTATATTAAATTTTTTTTTTTATAATTATGAAAATCCTAAAACATTTAACAAAAAAATAAAAAAATGAACAATTAACAAATATTCTAATAAATTACGTCACGTTTAAATATTACTCATCAAATATTCAAATGTAAAACTTAACAAAAGGTCAAAAAATGATAAAACATTATCACATTACCATTAATCCATTATATATCATCAGTAAAAATAATGGATTCCATATCAGGCTCATCCAGTGAAAGATTTGCAATTTCAAGCTTGCCAACATCTTCAAACGTGTCAAATGAATCTCCAACAATATCCCACATCTTGGTCTCTCCTTGTGCGTATTATGGATTTTTTCTGGATAAAAGGCGTAAATTTCTGTGTATAAAAACTAGATCTTCTGCACGTTTTGGAGTCATTCTATTTTTTCTCATTGAGTGTATAAAGTAGTATATACTTCAATTCCTCTCGGCACATGGTGAAGAAGATGGTTGTGAAAGAAGCTTTTAAGGCTAAACTTTGTAGCATAGGTGCACTTGCACCATGAATAACCCACCGAGTCTTAGGATCCATCGAAAATCGACTGTGAACTGAATCAAATTCTCTAAATTCTTCATTTATATAAGCAAATTTTGAGTACTCTAAATTCACCTTGGTGCGATCCTCAATGTTAGGAAAGTACTTCCTAAAACATTTTTTGGTTTCTTGAATTATTTCATTATCCTTGTATGGAGAAATTCTAGAAGAATCTTCATTGAGTCATTGTTCACTATAGTACCTAAATAAAAAAAAAAAAACATGTATTATTGTTATAACAAATAAAAAATAAATGTTAGCATTATTAGGGTGTGCTATTAGCATTTATGTTCCTTGTATTCCTCCTCTATATACAGAGGAGCCTCTCTTATTGAATGAATATGTTTTTCCTTGCCCGTAACATGGTATCAGAGCCGAGGAAACCCGTGCCCTAAGTTTTTTTCGCCTTGCGCTTCCGCCTCGACAGCCGGCGCTCCTCGCTCGCCAGCGCTCGCCCGACTGCTAGCGCTCCTCGCTCGCCAGCGCTCGCCCGACAGCCCGCGTTCCTAGCCCGTCAGCGCTCCTCGACAGCTAGCGCTCCTCGCCCGCCAGCGCTCCTCGCCCGCCAGCGCTCCTCGCCCGCCAGTGCTCGCCCGACCAGCGCCCTTCGCCTCGCCCGTCCAGCTCTCCTCTTCTGCTTCGCCCTCTCCTCATGGCGCCGGAATAAGTCCTCCTTCCCGGCGCCACATTTCTTGTGATGCTTGATGGCTGAAACCTTTCACCCCTTGATGCTCTAATTTTTTCTTGGGGCTTTCCTCCTATCCGGATTTCTATTCCGGTTTTATCTTTCTCCCCGGATTTCTATTCCGGTTTGCCATGGGATCTAGTGGAATGGATTCTCCTACTATCTCTACCGGTGTTACCCCGGATCCTCTCTCTACCGGTGTTGCCCCGGCTCTCTCTAGTGGTCCTTCTTCATCGGTTTTTTACCGTGGAACCACCGATCACAATACCTCTCAGATCACTACTCTCCGACTCGATGAATCCAATTACCTCTCATGGTCCCGTTCCATCACCCTGGCGTTGAAAAGTCGGCGTCTCTTTGGCTATGTCTCCGGCCACATGAAGGAACCTGACAGGACTTCTCCTGAATGGCAGCAGTGGGAGTCCGAGAATTCCTTGGTTATGTCCTGGCTCACCAACTCCATGCAAGAGTCCATTGCCCGCAACTACCTCTTTCTTGATAGTGCTGCTGATATTTGGCGTCGTGCGGAGTCCACCTACTCCCGTCGTGGCAATGCGGCTCAGATCTTTCAGCTACGCCGCCGGATTAGCTTACTCCGACAGGGTGACCGCCCTCCTTCAGCGTATTACTTGGAGTTCACGCAACTTTACCAGGAGTATGATCACTTTGATCCCCTTGTGTTCGTTAGTCCTATTGACGAGGCGATGGTTCGGGCCAGAGATGATCGCAATCGCATATTTGAGTTTCTTCATGGATTACATCGCGACTTCGACCAGATCAGTGTTCAGATTCTCGGGCGACCGTTGATTCCTTCCCTTTCTGAGGTCTACAGCATAGTGCAGCAGGAGTTTGATCGTCGTCAGACTCTTCTACCTGACCCTCTGCCAGAGAGCTCTGCTTTGGCTGCTTCTACCCCCTCTCTTCTTGGCACTCGTCCATTCCGTGATCTCAAGTTGAGGAGCTCAGATAAGGATCATCTTGTATGTGATTATTGTGGCAAGAATCGCCATACACGGGATACATGCTTCAAACTTCATGGGTTTCCTACCCCAAGAGGGGGTGCTTCGCTTCGTGGTGGTCGTGGTGCTGGACGCTCCTCGGGTCGTCATGCTACTCCCCGTGCGGCCCATCTTACTGATGCTACTGCTGATGCATCTCATGGATACTCTGGTACTGATGTCTGTGCTACACCTGGTGGCTTCACGGCAGATGAGATGCTAGCTCTGAGACGCATGATGCAGGGTCTTTCTACGGAGCCTTCTGCCTCTTCCTCCTACGCTCATACAGGTCTGCCAGGTGCTCATTCTGTTGTTTCTTCCTCCTCCACCCAATGGGTCATTGACTCTGGGGCCACGGATCATATGACCGGGTCCTCTACAGGTTTTGTTTCCTATACTCCTCTTTCTGGGCGTGATAAGGTGAGTATTGCAGATGGTTCCCTTTCCTCCATTGCTGGAAAGGGAACCATACCCTGCTCCTCCCTCACCTTGTCCTCTGTCCTTCACGTGCCTACCTTTACTCGTAATCTACTTTCCATTAGTCATTTGACCAACTCCATGAATTGCTCTGTGACCTTTCTTCCGTCTTCTTGTGTGTTTCAGGACCTGACGACGGGGAAGGTGATTGGCTCTGGTAGCATGGTGAATGGTCTCTATGTGCTTGACTCTGGCGGCGCTGATTCTTCCCCTCTAAATCTTCATTCCAGCACTGTTCACCCTCTGTACTCCTGGCATTGTCGCCTGGGACATCCATCTCTTTCTGTTGTGAAACTGTTATTTCCTGCTTTTCCTGCTACTATTTTGGAGTCTTTTGTGTGTGATGTCTGTAGTGTCAACAAACATCATCGAACTTCATTTAAACATGTATCTTTGCCAAGTTCTATTCCATTTGCTGTTATTCATACTGATATCTGGGGCCCATGTTTGCTCCCTTCTATTTCTGGTTGTACGTGGTTTATTACTTTCATTGATTGCTTCTCGCGCACCACATGGTTATATTTGATACGTCGCAAAAGTGATGCGTTCTCCGTTTTTCGACAATTCCATGCCATGATCGCCACCCAATTTCAGTCCAAAATTCAAATTCTTCGCAGTGACAATGGCCGGGAATACATGGATTCTCAGTTTGAGCGCTACCTGGCTGACCACGGTATCTTACACCAGACTACCTGTGCGTATTCCCCTGCTCAAAATGGTGTTGCTGAGCGGAAAAATCGCCACTTGTTGGAGGTTGCTCGCTGCCTCTTGTCCGCAATGCATCTCCCAAAATTCTATTGGGGAGATGCGGTTCTCACTGCTGCTTACCTCATCAACCGTATGCCCACACGTGTCCTCGGGAACTTTACCCCTTTGGACACGCTGGGGGTGACTCCCACCCACCTTCCTCCTAAAGTGTTTGGCTGTGTTTGCTTTGTTCACATCCATCACCCTCGTCCGTCCAAGCTTGATCCGCGTGCCCTCAAGTGTGTATTTATTGGGTACTCTCCTACGCAAAAGGGTTACAAGTGTTTTCATCCACCTACGAGAAAGGTGTTTGTTAGCATGGATGTCACTTTCCGTGAATCCGAATCGTATTACCCTTTCTCCTCTTCCACACCATCGGGTGTTCCCTCAGTCTCTTTGCCCATACCTCCACCGTATCCCTCACTTCAGGGGGAGACTTTACCAATGGAAGTGAGTCCTGCTATTCCAGTGGAGGTGGGCTCTTTTCCTATGTCTCCTCCGGTCTCTCTGGACTCTCCCTCCGCTATGCCTCCACCTCCGACTCTGCAGGTCTATACTCGGCGTGCAAAGGGGACAAGCACACAAGAGCCTGCTATGTTACCAGAACAGTCAGTGGATCCTGACTCAGGGCCTTCTGATTTACCGATTGCCCTTCGAAAAGGTATTCGGTCTTGTACCCGCCATCCTCTCTCTAATTATGTATCTTATGATTCTCTATCTACCTCCTATAAGGCCTTTGTCTCCTCTCTTGCTACTTCTTCTATACCTGTGTCATGGCAACAGGCTCTTGAGGTTCCTGTGTGGCGTGAGGCGATGGTTGAGGAAATGAAGGCTCTGGAGAAGAACCATACATGGGATCTAGTCTCTCTTCCCTATGGAAAGAAACCTGTTGGGTGCAAGTGGGTATTCTCTGTGAAACAGAATCCACAAGGGATTGTTGAGAGATGCAAGGCACGGTTGGTTGCAAGGGGTTATACCCAAACCCAGGGCATTGATTATCAGGAGACATTTGCCCCTGTTGCTAAAATGAATACCATCAGGGTATTGGTCTCCGTTGCTGTTTGCAAAAATTGGGATCTTCTGCAGCTTGATGTGAAGAATGTCTTTCTCCATGGTGACTTGGAAGAGGAGGTCTATATGTCTATTCCTCCAGGTCTCACTCCGGTTGGTGCTTCCGGGAAAGTTTGTAGATTGTTGAAGGCTCTATACGGACTAAAGCAGTCCCCAAGAGCATGGTTTGGCCGGTTCCACAAGGCGATGGTGTCGTTTGGATATTCTCAGAGCAATGCTGACCATACGTTGTTCATCAAACGTAGGTTTGGGAAAATCACTGTTCTTATTGTGTATGTTGATGACATTGTCATAACTGGTGATGATCATGAAGAAATTCAGAACCTAAAACTGAAGCTTGCCAAAGAGTTTGAGGTCAAGGATCTAGGAAAACTCAAGTACTTTTTGGGAATTGAAGTTGCTAGATCAAAGCAGGGGATCTTTCTCTCTCAGCAGAAATATACGTTAGATCTTCTTGAGAAGATGGGGATGAGCGGATGCAGACCGGCTGATACTCCGATTGAGGCAAATCACCGATTGGGGCGTGATGATGGAGTGGCGATTGAGGACATTTCAGGGTTCCAAAGGTTAGTGGGGAGGCTGATATATCTTTCTCATACTCGTCCGGATATTT
Organism: Dactylorhiza incarnata; assembly: GCA_033032865.1. Classification (NCBI taxonomy): domain Eukaryota; kingdom Viridiplantae; phylum Streptophyta; class Magnoliopsida; order Asparagales; family Orchidaceae; genus Dactylorhiza; species Dactylorhiza incarnata. The sequence goes on from JAWHQI010000066.1 coordinate 3,040,111, forward strand.
CCTATGCAGTGAGTGTTGCGAGTCAGTACATGCATGCTCCAAAGACACGACACATGGATGCAGCACACAGAATTCTTCGGTACCTCAAGTCCTCACCAGGAAGGGGAATCCTGTTTTCCCCGAGTACTGATCTCAAGATTGAAGTTTATACTGATGCTGACTGGGCCGGGTCAGTGGATGATAGGCGATCCACTTCTGGATACTGTTCTTTTGTTGGAGGTAACCTTGTCACTTGGAGGAGCAAGAAGCAACAGGTTGTGGCACGGTCTAATGCCGAGGCTGAGTTTAGAGCTATGGCCCATGGGGTTTGTGAAGGCTTATGGCTTCGGGCCTTATTGAGCGACCTTGGTCTTGTTGAAGAAGGACCCATCCGTCTATATTGTGACAATAAGTCTGCCATTAGTATCGCTCACAACCCGGTTCAACATGACCGGACGAAACACATTGAGGTGGATCGACACTTCATCAAGGAGAATATTGAAAGGGGAATCATTTGTACTCCGTTTGTGCCCTCCAACGGGCAACTTGCTGACATTCTCACCAAAGGGTTGTGTGTAAATTCCTTTGACCAGATTGTGAACAAGTTGGGCATGTTCAATATCACTCGCCCAACTTGAGGGGGAGTGTTAGCATTATTAGGGTGTGCTATTAGCATTTATGTTCCTTGTATTCCTCCTCTATATATAGAGGAGCCTCTCTTATTGAATGAATATGTTTTTCCTTGCCCGTAACAATAAATAATAATGTAATTAACCTAAAAATGAAGAAGTGACCGTCGAAATGAAGAGCCCACCGTCGAAATGAAGAGCCCACCGTCGAAATGAAGAGCCCACTGTCGAAATTAAGAAGTCAGAAGTGACTTAAAACGAAAACGAAATGATTAGCCCACCGTCGAAATGAAGAAGTGACCTAAAAACGAAAACGAAATGAAGAGCCCACCGTCGAAATGAAGAACCCACCGTCGAAATGAAGAAGCGACCTGCGGGTGGGGAAGCTAGGGCTTGCGCCTTGCGAAAATGTCTGGGGAAATGAAGAGGGGCGGGCTGTATTTTTTTTATAAATTAGAACGAAGACGGGCTCAAGCGGGACTCGGACACAAGCGGGACGCGCGAGTCCCTCGTGAGCCAGCGTGTCAGACTTCCGACACACGTGTCCCCGTGTCGGACGCGTGTCAAAGAGTCCGACACCAACACTCTGGGCATTTTGAAGTGTCGGTGCTTCGTAGACCGATACAATGACATGCCCAAATTTTGGCATTGTTGTCGGAGAATTATTGCATAGTTGCAAAGGTCACTTTCACGTCGAGTAATTTCATTACAGCTCAACATTTGATTCATCGGTACACACTGTAACTTAATCTTCTTATCAGTTTTATTTTATTTTTAATGTTTATTTTGTTAGTGTGTGCTTGATCGTTACACCTAGTGTTATTCTCTTTAAACCTCCATTTTGAACGAATTTGTAAGACTAAAATTACAATGTATGACTTATTTATAATAAAACATGGCTTAGGGAAACCATCTTAGACGACTATGATTGGCCATACACGATGGTTGTCCGATCTCACTAAATAAAACAAAAAAATAAAACAAATACATGATCATCAAAGTGTCGATCCGGACACATCCACAGAGTCGGATCGTAGATCCGGAGTTGCCAATTATGGCAGGTGGCCAATCGGTCTCGAATAGGCCCAAAACCCATGCTCCACCACGGGTTCGCGTCGTCGATTCCCATCACATAGTTATTCAGATTGATTTTGGGGGTTCGTTGGTCTTGGAGAAGCATTTATGTGAAGTGAATTTTGTTGGTGAACTGATTTTTGGTGCACTGATGTTTTTTTATCTTGAACTGATCTTGAAATATATGCATTTGGGAAACCCGAGGTGCAATGACATTGTGTTAGGGGTAAGGCCTAACCCGTACCGGTGGGCAATACCAGCTGCTCAAATACCGCACCGCGCGAAGCGGTCCACGACAATGATCCATAGTGGCCCCCAATCCGGAGCCCCTAACAGGGCCGCGGCCCCCACACCCCAACCCGTCTCCTCAACCAGTTTAATTGAGGCGGGTTGTTGAGGCTGGGATTCGATCCCCAGACCTCCTTGATAAGGAGCCTTCAACACGGCTCTCATCACCAACTGAGCCGCGGCTCAGTTGGTGATGAGAGCCGTGTTGAAGGCTCCTTATCAAGGAGGTCTGGGGATCGAATCCCAGCCTCAACAACCCGCCTCAATTAAACTGGTTGAGGAGACGGGTTGGGGTGTGGGGGCCGCGGCCCTGTTAGGGGCTCCGGATTGGGGGCCACTATGGATCATTGTCGTGGACCGCTTCGCGCGGTGCGGTATTTGAGCAGCTGGTATTGCCCACCGGTACGGGTTAGGCCTTACCCCTAACATAAAAGTGCACACGGCTCTCATCACCAACTGAGCCGCGACAATGATCCATAGTGGCCCCCAATCCGGATCCCCTAACAGGGCCGCGGCCCCCACACCCCAACCCGTCTCCTCAACCAGTTTAATTGAGGCGGGTTGTTGAGGCTGGGATTCGATCCCCAGACCTCCTTGATAAGGAGCCTTCAACACGGCTCTCATCACCAACTGAGCCGCGGATCAGTTGGTGATGAGAGCCGTGTTGAAGGCTCCTTATCAAGGAGGTCTGGGGATCGAATCCCAGCCTCAACAACCCGCCTCAATTAAACTGGTTGAGGAGACGGGTTGGGGTGTGGGGGCCGCGGCCCTGTTAGGGGATCCGGATTGGGGGCCACTATGGATCATTGTCGTGGACCGCTTCGCGCGGTGCGGTATTTGAGCAGCTGGTATTGCCCACCGGTACGGGTTAGGCCTTACCCCTAACATAAAAGTGCACTTTTATGTTAGGGGTAAGGCCTAACCCGTACCGGTGGGCAATACCAGCTGCTCAAATACCGCACCGCGCGAAGCGGTCCACGACAATGATCCATAGTGGCCCCCAATCCGGATCCCCTAACAGGGCCGCGGCCCCCACACCCCAACCCGTCTCCTCAACCAGTTTAATTGAGGCGGGTTGTTGAGGCTGGGATTCGATCCCCAGACCTCCTTGATAAGGAGCCTTCAACACGGCTCTCATCACCAACTGAGCCGCGGATCAGTTGGTGATGAGAGCCGTGTTGAAGGCTCCTTATCAAGGAGGTCTGGGGATCGAATCCCAGCCTCAACAACCCGCCTCAATTAAACTGGTTGAGGAGACGGGTTGGGGTGTGGGGGCCGCGGCCCTGTTAGGGGATCCGGATTGGGGGCCACTATGGATCATTGTCGTGGACCGCTTCGCGCGGTGCGGTATTTGAGCAGCTGGTATTGCCCACCGGTACGGGTTAGGCCTTACCCCTAACACATTGTTGCTTGTTTTTCATGCATACATATCTGTTCTGGAAGAAGCATCATTCCTCTTCTTATTTATTGTAGGAATATACTCAAGACGGCATTGAATGGAGCAATGTTGATTTTATTGACAATACCGAATGTCTGAATCTTTTTGAAAAGGTATGTTGTTCCCAAAAAGAAAATGTGTCGATATGAACTTCAGTTGATTTCTCTAAAAAGAGATTTGTTTTGTTTATCATACTGAATGTTTATCATATCATTATCAGTAGTCTCTGATTCTCTTTCAGAAGCTGGGCGTCCCATGTTTTTAGCAACATTTTCATCATCATGACTGTCCTTACCATACGTTCTTTTCATAATGCTTTTAATTAGTCTTTTGTATCCTATGGCATAAGGCATATTTGAACAATGAACAAGGTGCATCAGCTATACCTGACAAATCATTTTTTTTGTTCTGAACACTCAATCAGTGTATTTTCCACGTCTTCTATAAATTAGTGGATAGACATTAATGAAGGTATTCAGTTGAATTTTGATTCTTGAAAATTTATGATATTTGGAAGAGTATAGGTACAAAATATACAATGAAATGATGCAATTTCTTATACATGCTAGGTGACTTGTGTAAAGCTAAAGAATAGGCGTCTTGGCCCAAATAGACCTCAACCATTAATAATTGTAATATGATATATTTATAAAAAAGCTAGTTCCATATATACGTATATTTATTTATAGATAATTGTTGTAGGTTTTCTTTCGAGGAGTCAATCCTGCACTAGGCCAGGTCTAATCATCATATTTAATATGATCGTAATGATTCAAGTGCATATGCAACAACAATGAATCTCAGTTGTAGGTTGTTTAACCCATTGAGTTATTGATATTATATTTAGTGGATTCAACTATTTTGTCTTTCTTAGTCATCTTCACCTCCTTACTTGTTGGGAAAAACATCATTTGATTTATCTCACAAATTATATACAAGTGATTTCATTATCTAGGATGTATTACTCATGTTGTATAGAAAGGGTAATTTGGTCATTATATGTCTAAGGATGTCACACTCTCATTAGAGTGTGAAAGACCAGTCCAAAAAGAGTCCAAAATTCAGTTGAGTTAACCCTGCGTCGAATAGAAGTCGACGCAGCTTTGACTGCAAGTCGAAGTAACTTCGAATAGAAGTAACATTAACTCAGACGGAAGTCGATGTATAAGTTGAAGTCGACGCAACGTCGAGATGTACTCGACACAGAAGACAGAGTCAGTCGAAGCAGTATTTGAAGTCGACGCAACATGGACTTATAATCGACGCAGAAAGAAGTGTTTTGACTTCAGGAATTCATCTCGACGGATACGTCGATAACTATTCGACGCAACGTCGACTCCAGAGATCATTTCTAAGATGAGGAGGATTTCGACGCAGCTTCCAGTTGAACTCAGAGGTGCGTCGATAAGAAGGCAAATGTATTCGACGCTACGTCGAATACAGACAGAATTAGAATTTCTCCTTTATTCTTTTCTAAAGATGATTCAGAGGTTATACATAGCATAGTTTGGATCTCTAACAGGTCGATTATATCCAGTGATGAAAAGAAGGACTACAAAGAGATAATAAAGATATTTCTGGAAGTTATTCTAAAAGGATTTGACGGGTCATCAAAATAGAAAGAGAATGTTATTATCCCGTGGACTTTCCTATTAGGGATACAACAGAAAAAGAAATGAATTTGAATTCTATTCGACAGAAGAATAAGGGTATTGAGAAAGATTCAGACAACAACAATTCTATCAGTCTTCATCTTCTTCTTCCTGAAGTTCTCTCTCTCTCTCAGAAAGACAGATACAACAAGAAATCTCTGTACATGAAGCATCAACAGAAAGGCTTCTCATTTTTCTTCATCTGCTCTCACTACTTCCTACCTTTTCTTGCTACTTTGTCTGTATCCATTCTTTCTTTGATATATGTAGAGAAATTGGGAGTTAATGTAAGCGGTGTCCACAATCTTATGGGATGCAAAGGATTAACACACATAACTTTGTTATGTCCTTGAGTGTCCCGACAAAGATACATTTGATCGCATGATGTACCAATTTTCCATGGGAGAACCCAAGTGATGAACGTAACATGTGCAACCAAAGACCCGAGGAATAATAGAGAAGGATGTGAGGAGGGAAAAAGAACGGAAAAGGGAGAGATGAAATCAAGAATGAAGGAAGATGGCTGATGAGCTAGGTGGCATGTGGTGACCGCAAAATGCTTGTGGTGACCGCAAAATGCTTGTGGTAAGGATATTCATTTGGAATATGATAGAGCGTGCTACCTCAAGAAGATGATGGTTCTTCGTTTCCACGACATTATTTTTGTTGTGTGTATATGAGGTTAGGAGCAGGAAGTCTAATGAATGATGCCCAAGGAGGTACAAGCTTTTTGAAACTTCTAGGACATTGTCAGTCCAGATCTCCTTGATCGTGGCAGAAAACTAGGTGTGAGTGTCTGCAATGAAAAAATAAAAAATAGCTAAAACTTCAGAGCGATCACGGGAAAATATCACTAAACCATTATGGAATGATCATCTATAAATTTTATGAAGTAACGCAATCTAGATAAACTAAGAGTTTTATTATAAGGACCCTAGACATTAATATGAACTAAAGGAAAGGGAGCGTCACTTTGAGAATGTTGAGGAAGAAAACTCGAGCGATGTTTGTCATAAATGCAAGACATGCAACTAAAGTAAATGTTGGAAGACGGGGATCGCCATTTGAAGGAAGTGAAAATAGGAGAAGTATCAAAAATAGTCTGTTCAACAATCACTCCTACCAATGATGCTCTGCTTTGAGGATCTTGTATCACAAATGAGGAAGGTGAAAAGATTATTGAACAGTTACTATCTTGAGTAATATGATTAACTAAAAGTAAATTAAAGTTATAATCAGGAACATAAAGAATTACACAGCTAAATAAGGGTAAGGGGCTCTACTCCTGATTTGGTCAATAGTACCATATATGGGAGTTGTATATTTGGTGCAATGTAAAGATTGATGTGGCGTCATATGCACTCTTTTAAAGGCAAAATGACATTTTTTTCTAAAAAAAATAGATTTGTCTTTTTGTAAAATATAGATCGACATATCCGATTTTTTCTGATATATTGGCTAACATGACTTTAGAACATATCGTTTTATATATTGGCTTATTGTTTCATTCTCTTTTTTATGTGTTCTTATAATTATTTTTTAAAATTATTTCTCATTCTACCTTTCTTATTTCATATTTCAAAAATATTAAAACTTTTAGACATTTATTAGTTGCTTTTTTATATATTTTTAGCATAAATTTATTAAGCATGAAAAAAACTATAATCAATCCAAAATATTTAACTTCTAAATTTTGTTTATTTTGCTAGAGGTTAATATATGTAAGCAAATGTATAATATTAAATATATTTTACCATTCTTGTCATGGCGTCGCGGCGTCCAGGCGCCCAAGTGAAAACAAGGCGACAACCGCCTTATTTTTAAAAAAAAAATCCTATATTAGACAGCGGTTTTATATATAACCGCTGTCTTTCCAAGTATAGACAGCGGTTATATATACAACCGCTGTCTAATGTAGGCTAAACCGTACATTAGACAGCGGTTGTATATATAACCGCTGTCGAAGATAGAATAGACAGCGGTTATATATACGACCGCTGTCGAATGTACGGTTTAGCCTACTATAGACAGCGGTTCTTCATTTAACCGTTGTCTATAGTTTAATAACTGTCACTATAGACAGCGGTTAAATGAAGAACCGCTGTCTTTTTGTGTTATTATTTAAAAAAAAATTTATTGTCGTCTTGCGACTTCTCGCCTTATTGTCGCCTAGGCGTCCGCCTTGGCGTCCAGGCGCCCGGGGCTCGCCTTGGTTCGCCTTGCCGCCATGACAAAAGTTAGTATGTTACTAATATTTTATTTTGGATATTCTTTAAATTTATTTTGGGTATACATGACTCCGTGTTTGTAATTTGTTATGTTTTTTTTTTAATTTTAGAACATATAATGTCAAAGGTTAGGTCTTTCTCCTCTGAGAGAAGCCACTTTGTGCATAGTGTCAAAGGTTAGGTCTGTTTCCAATCTTCCCCCGCCCATACCCCCAATGATTGGGGACTATATGGGTTATGTTGTTGTTGTTTAGAACATATAATTATACTTAATAATACATAAAAAAATTGTTTAGTAGATATGGAAATCTGATATTTTAAAATATCTCTGATATGTCTCCAACTTCCGATATCTAACATTTAAAAACTCAATCCGACATGTCGTCGACATCCGATATTTACCACCTTGGTCATATGAACTGAGGCACCATAATCCACTATCCAAGAGTCACTATGAGTGAGACATGATATACCGTCCATCGAGGCGGAATAAAAAAGAACTAAAAGTGATTAATGAGTAAAGAAGTCTTGTGTACCCTAAAATTGGTTATATTCATCTGTACAAGAGAATGAGCTTCCACGACTTGGATAATCCATAGAAACATTCTTCATGCTATAAAAAGGCTAAAGATCTTCACAAGAATGTTCGAGTAATGCCCAAGCGACAATAATGCAATAACGACACACGCTCAATCTATGCATAAAGGAAACAATAGTTATGTCAAAAGTTTGAACAAGAAAGAGCTAAATCAATGTATCTCAGCGCTCGTAGTAGAATAATCTCAACAATGAAGGAGAGAATGTTGCAGAGGCTTTGGACGTTGCGGTAGAAAGTTAAGGTGGCTGGTGTCAAACGGGGGCATCAACAGTTAATCTGGTTCGTTGACGCCGCAAGAAGGTCAATGGTTGTGAGCAGCATGGAAAACATGACCTCTGATTCTGGGATCTTAGGAATGGGTGATTGTGTTCATAAACAGTGTCTATGGAGAATCTCATAGAAATCATCAATAACATTAACTATGATGTTCTGTGTCCTTTTGTCCATGGTGAACAGCTCAAGTTCATCCTTGGTCAAGTCTTTAAATAGTTTGGCCACCCTTCTAGTTGGATCTATAGTGGAGGCAGTTTGAAAGATGAAAGGTCCTTCCATAACTGTAATATAAATCCTAGGATCAGAAACTTCCATAAACAGTCTGATCCTTTGCTTCCATATGCCAAAGTTCTCTTTGTTGCATATGGGCAACTTCATGGATCTCATTTCCTTCTGCACTCCAGAGGTGGCCATTGGGTTTTGATTTGACTATACCTTTTTAGGATCTGGTCAGACTGTTAAGTCCTTTATGACCAACCTCTCTCTGATACCACTTGTAAGTTTATAAATAATGTAGTCTAAATCACCTAAAGGGGGGGGGGGGGTGAATAGGTTTCTTTTATTTTCTTTTTATTAGTCTATATGTTTTCTGGTTTAGAGCAAGCAAATGATCAAACACACAGAAAGCACACAAACATCTATAGTGGTTCCCCAAGACAGTGTGTCTTTGGGTAGTCCACTTTCCCCCTTCACCCTTCTAACAGTGTGTTAGAAAGGGCCAACTCCTCCAAACTCAGCTCCAAGAGCTTACAACACAAATCCCTCAAGATCTCTCAGGTTTTCCCAAACCCTACCTCAGGCTAAACTGCCCTACCTCAGATCATCCACTGATCCTACAACTCAGACCACAACAGGTCCTACAATCTCAGGCCCAAACAGCCCTACCTCAGAGGAATCCACCTCCTACAACTCAGACCCCTTCCCGATCCTACCTCAGAGGAATCCTCCTCCTACAGCTCAGGCAATAATGCCCTACAACTCAGGCTAAATAGCCCTACCTCAGATCTACAGATCCTACAACTCAGGCCTTCAGCCCTACAACTCAGAACCCAAAGGTTCCTACAATCTCAGACCAAATGGTCCTACAATCTCAGGCAAATTGCCCTACAGAAAAGTGAGTTTGAATCTTACTACAACAGACAGCAGTTAAAGGCAGTCTCCTGTAGTTCCTGCACAGCTTGTGCTTCCTTATAGCTGGAGATGTTGATGGCAGCTACTATCTGATCTTCTTCTTCAGATGATGGATGGAAGATCACCTTGCTCCTTCTTGTAAAGGAGCTAACTTTCTCTCTCAGTATCTTCTTTCTTGTTCAGTGAGCAAGAGGAGAGTGAGTAGAACACTGGTCGTCAATGGAACAGTCTCCTTTTTGTTTTGCACGCGACCAGCCCTTTCAAAGTTGCCCTAACTTCTTCTTTTATACATCTCTGAACTTCAACGGCTCTTAGCCGACCTTCTGACAAGTATGAGAGAGATTGGTGGACCCCATACTGCTTTTCTGCAGCTTGCGCCATGAGCAGAACTCGCAATCTGCGTTCGACGAACTCGTCATACTGTGTTCGACGATCTTGCCAAACTCTGCGGTCGACGAACTCGTCATACTCTGCGTTCGACGAACACGCTGCTTCTCAGCTGTTTCTTCTTTCCTGTCTCAGCGTTTGACGAACTGAGTTCTGCGTTCGACGAACGACTCTCTGCGTTTGACGAACACTCCAAGTCTCAGCTGATGCTTGCTGCTTCTCAACGGCAGCTGATCTCGTCTCAGCGGTTGCTTCTTTCCCGTCTCAGCGGATCCGCTGAGACAGCCAGTCGTCTCAGCGGTTTGACTCTTCGTCTCAGCGGTTCTGCTGAGACAAATCTTCATCTCTTGGGAGATGATTTCTCCTTCTCTAAGGGCATGATTGGACCTTTCTCTTGAGTCACTTGTGCCTGTATATCTTACAGAAATATGGCTTTATCAAATACAACATGCACTTAGCATTGCATGATGACCCCTCTTCAAATCAAGGGAATTTGAGGGCAAATTCCCAACAATCTCCCCCTATTTGAAGAGGGCAAAATACCTGTCAATGCTAAGTAGCAACTTAATCAAAGAATATGTCATATCACATATATTGAGAGTTATTGCATTTCATGACATATGAAGATAAAGAAGATTTCTGTTGACATTAACAGTTTCTTACCTATGTGAATTATCATTAGATACAAATGTCAACTACACATAAAGATGTATTACATTTATGTTCATTCAGTGAAGATTCAACATTTCTTCATTACTGTAAATACATAGCACAGAGTACTGAAGGTAGAAATAGAGATATTCAAGAGCAACATACATGTACCAACAGTAACAAACACAATATGATTTTCAGAATATGAAATATCATTTCAATCAGATGTTCAATACAGACATTTATAATCAGTTCAAGTCATATTTATACACTGAATAATTTAAGGAGCTTCTCAAAGTAGAGTCTTCTTGGATGGTCCCTGGGAAGAGCTTTCTCCTTCACCAGACTTTCTCTTCCTAGCTTCAGCAGCAGCCTTGATCTTTTCCTTCACTTTGAAGTACAGAAATGGCTTGGGAAGATATCTTGTGGGAATCCTTATAGGAGTTTCCCTTCTTACCATGTTTTCTTTGAGAATTTTTCCCTTAGAGACTCCCTCTCTAGGTGCTTGATCCATTCAGCAGATGAATAGACATGGTCAATGTCCTTGAGTGGATTACCATGGCTGACCCAGGTGTTGACAACAATTGTGTCCAACTCCAGATTGTCATCTTCATGGAGTGGATCCTCTAATCTTTCCATCCTCTTCTGGGTCATATACTCTTCAGCAGTCTGAATGCCCTCTGCCCTTCTCCTCTTTGTTTCCCTCTCATCTTGAATTAGATCAGATTGACCTTGGAAGTCAAAATCTTCAGGCCTGCTTGGATTCAAGATAGGAAGATTTAAGGCAATTCTTGTTCCTTGTAATATCTTTAAGCTTGTGATCCAATGATCATCATTAACCCTTTTAACCATAGTTAGAAGATTTTCTTGAATTGCATTTGATGCATTATTGACCTCTTCCACCACTTGCTTGTGGGCTGCTTCCTGGTTAGTGATTAGCAGGTTGTGGGCATTCTCCATGTTGGTATTTAACCTTATATAAGCCCCTTTCAGTTTTGCACTTAGCTTGGCAACCTTCTCCTCCCCCTTTTTGCCTTCTTCAAATATTTTTTCTCTATTTCAGAGTGTTGATCTATTATGGATTGGGAGAGGGTTTGAAAAGTGCTGTCTACATCCTCCAGAATGTTTTCTTTTGCCTTGTCAATGTGGGACATGACATGCCTGCTAGATGTGTTAGCCACTTGAGCCATCCTGGCAACTGCTTTCTCCCATACATTTTCATTCTTGTAAAGATGATTCTTTACATATGTAATGTCCTTAGTGGAGTCCCCTTGATGATCTGCAATTTGCTTCAGAACAGTGTGCTGAGCAGCAACAGTGCCTTTGGCCATCTAAAACCACCTGGTCATTTGCTGGAGGATATGAGCAGAAGCAGTAGAGACATCATTGATCTGGGTATTCAGCTCAGTCCTTACTGCAGCCACCCTTGATTCCATTCTTTGCTCACTAGCTTGGATCTCCTGAGTCAATGATGTTCTTGTAACATATAACTTCTCCCTTATTTGAACAGTTACACCTTGAATCTTTTCAACAACAAATTCTTTCACAGACAACATCTGACCCTCAATGATGGATTTTATTGAGTTCAGCAGGTCAGATGTGTCTAGCCCATCTGCTGGCCTTACCTGGGCCACTTCTTTCTCCACTACCTCCTCTGCTTCATTTCTGGCCTTCTCCATTGTAGGTTCATATCTTGGCAGCTCTTCAGCATTTGGGCTGTGCTCCCCCTCACTAGCACCCCCACCATTATCTCCAAAGAGAGGGCTATGCTCCCCCTCACTCAGAGCATCCATATTTGGAGAATTCTGTCTAGGAGAACCATGAATAAGTGAGTTCAGGAGTTCATCTTCTGCTGGGGGAATAGCTGAATCAGTATCAATCTGAGTTGGATCAGAAGTAGAATCAACTCTTCCCTGGGGTTCATCATCCCCATTTGTCCTGGGGACATCTTCTCCTCCCACACCTTTCATGTGATCTAGAGGATCATCATTCTTCTTGGAGGACTCAGCACCTCCTACCTCACTCTTCTTTACTTTCTTCTTCTCCTTTAACTCAGCCACCATAGAGGGTTGGCTCATGGGGAGGACCCTTGTTGACCTGTCCAGTATCTTAATATCTAACCTCTTCAAGTAGTGGATGTTAGTACCCTTGATGGAGGAGAATTCTCCTGGATAAGCCTTCATCAGGAAGAGTGAGAGGATCCTTCCTAGGTTAGGAGCCTGCAGACATTGCTTTATCCTCTGGTACAGGACATTTCCTAGCAAGTCCTTTTCTTCAAGATGATCCTTACAACCAGCTCAAACATGGGTTGTGAGATGGAGTCATGTGAGCCTGGCTTGCACAGAAGGGCTTTTCCCACTATGTCACACAACAGCTTCCCTTTTTGGTTGAAGAATTTCTTCTTCAGAGATGAAGTCTGGGAATCACTGTAATCACACCATCTTAAGGCTTGCTCCTTGTCTGATGCAGATATCTCATCTTCTTCCACTATAGGTAGGTGCAGTACCTTTTCCAATCTTTTAGGGGACAGTTTCACCCTTATCTCTTCAATTTTAGACGATAGGCCATCCTTAGAAGATGACTGCTTAACATTTGCATAGAACTCTAGTACTTCATGCTTGAATATCTGAGAGGGTTCAGATAGCAAGAAGTCTAGGCCGACTTCAAAAGTGAGGGAGATGACATCTAGAATCTCTGGTGAGGCATGGAGAAAACCATCCCTCACCAGCTCATAGCCTTCAAGCAATTCCTTCACAATCTTGGGCGCCAGTTGGTCGTGGTGAAGAACGCTGGGACGGAAGGGTAGAAGTTTCGTCTCGTCGGCTGGAGTAGTGCAAGAGAATGTGAAGAGTCATCTAACACAGTCTGCTATTTATACACTAGGTCTTAGTGTTAACCTAATCGACTCAGCGGAACAGCTGAGAGGATTTACCTAAAATTTCATCCTAGGGCAGAGTTCGTCGAACTCAAACTAGAGTTCGTCGAGCCTTAACTAAGTTTATCTAAAACTCTAACTTAAGACTGAGTTCGTCGAACTCAAGGCTGAGTTCGTCGAACTCAAGCTCGACGTTCGTTGAACTCAGGACAGAGTTCGTCGAACCCAGATTTTTCTTAGCTGTTAAAATGCAATCTGAAGCATAGCATAGGCAGATTGTATTGGTTAATCTCATCATCCCACTTTAACATTATTAGAGACAGCTTTTGATGATAATTTCATAATAAGTAGGAGGCATACTTACCTTGATGGTTTAGTCCTCTAACTGATGTTGACTTCATGATATCAACTTCCTTTCTTTCATGTGCCATGGGCACTCACTGTCTAAGTACCAAGTGATGATTAAGCTGGTACTTGAACTAACCTGCAAGAAGTTTAGTTATCCATAGGAGCCCAATTAGCTTTGGGTCCTAGGAACTTGTTAGCATGATGAGATAACCTTACTCTAGCTGCTCCCTTTGCAGGAAGGCCCATCTTTGCACATGGTACATTAGGGTTGTGCCAACAGTCTATGGCAAAGTGTCCTACCTTACCACAACACCAACATTCATGAATGTTATATCTCCTCTTCTGAACATTTCCTAGGTAATAAACATTACTTTGCATGTGTTCAGGAGGGGAGACAGCTGTATTCTTCCTATTTTTCTCAACAATGATTTGACTGAAAGTCAATCTAGGCGCTGTCTTGATGCTCTTTGTCCTGATGTCATCAGCCTGCTTTGGCATGGCAGCCATACAAGATATGATGGCATCAGACACTGAGCAACAAACCTTGTCAACAGATTTGACATCAGTTATGCTCTTTGCTGAAACAGATTTGAAGAGCTTGCACCCTTATTCTTGACTGGAGGGGTTGAAGTACCAAATACAAAAGGTCCAGGTTGGACCAGTTGAATTTCCTTATGGGGAGCCTTCATGACACTCAATCCCATGCCCTTTCTTCCACTATGGGAAAGAGTGTTTTCCTTCCTATAGGTACTTCCATTCCTCCAGTGACCATACATGCTTTCATGGTCATACCTGTTGGAGGGAAGTAATACCCTTTGAAAGGTGGAATGAGGCTTAGCATTGTGCTTGCCCTTTTTCTCATGCCCTCCTCCTGCTTCATTATTTTTAAAGCCTAGTCCTCTCCTGTTTGTTTGAAAGGAGAAGGAGTCAATAATAGGAAGCACAGATTTGGGCTTTGAGAATTGAGCCACAAGGCTTCTTTCCTTCACAAGCTTCTCCTCAAGATCCTTGATGATCTTGTTCTTCAGGGAAATAGTGCTCAAGTGTACAACTGTTACCCCCTTTAGATGGCTAATCTGTCTGCTCATCTGACCCACCAAGGTGGTTGATTCAGTGCAGTTGTTTTCAGCCAGCTTAAGGGAAGCTATTTCCTGGGCTTGCCTCTTGGCAAGTTTCTTGCTCTTTTTCAGAGCTGTCAAGAAAGCATCATATCTGTCAATCAATTGATTAACATCTATCTCATCTTCTGAATCACTTCCATCATGTGATAGCTGTGCTTCAGATTCTTGACATGCATTATGATCAGCAATAGAAGTGGAATGAATAGGTACCTAATCATTGTGAGACATATTCTGACTGGCTTCCTCATCAGTGAAGGCCATAAGGCCTAGCTGGACATTGTCTTCTTCATCCTCCTCTTCATCACTATCTGAGTGTGATAGAGGGGCCCTGACTCCAACTTTTGCAGCTGGATAGTCTTTATCTTCTTCTGTTGCATACAGCCCAATGTAGGCTTCTTCTTCATTCTCTGAATCTGATGTTGAAGGATCAGATTCACTCAAGCTCCTTTCTTTCTTTGCTAGGAGGGATCTTTCTCCCTTCCTATCCTTGTGGTGATGATGTTTCTTTTCACCACTCTCCTTTCTTTTGACTGGACAGTCAGCTATGACATGTCTAGGTTTGATGTAGCTATAACAAATAATGTTATTAGAAACATGTTTACTAGGTTTAGAATCATACCTGTCACCTTTTGGGTGCAGTCTTTCAGATTTGCTGCTATCCTTCTTGTAGTGTAATGATGAGGAGGGCATGTTCTTCCATGGCTGCTTCTTCATCATCTTCTTGAACTGCTTAGAAAAGACAGCAAACTCTTCATCAGAGGAAGAGCTTCCTGAGGTGCTGACTTCAGGTTCAACACTTCTCCTTGGAGGAGACACCATCCTGCCCTTGCTTCTCTTGGAGTTGTCAGCTTTGAGAGCTACAGATTTCTCCCTTGCTTGAGCCCTTGAAGAGGTGTCCTCTTCCTTCCTTGCAGACAGTTGCATCTCATATAGGAGAGCAGCTTCCCAAACAGAGTGTGAGTTGGGGTCTCACCAAGCTTGGCCACTTCCCTGATGGCACAGATTTTTGTGTCCCAGTCCCTTGTTAGAGACTTAAGAACTTATCATTCAGCTCATAGTTGGTGAATGCCCTCTCATAGGTTCTCAGCTCATTGACTATTCTGAAGAACCTCTCATAGCACATGGATATGCTTTCCTGGGCCAGCTGCCTGAAGGCTTCATATTCTTGGTTAAGGAGTGATTTTCTATCATCCCTTACTTCAGCTGTCCCTTCCATATATACTACCAATGTATCCCACATTTCCTTGGCAGAAGTGCAGTGTACCAAGTTTTGAAATGTAGAATCTTCAATAGCATTAACTATGATGTTCTGTGCCCTTTTGTCCATGGTGAACAACTCAAGTTCATCCTTGGTCAAGTCTTTAAATAGTTTGGCCACCCTTCTAGTTGGATCTATAGTGGAGGCAGTTTGAAAGGTGAAAGGTCCTTCCATAACTGTAATATAAATCCTAGGATCAGAAGCTTTCATAAACAGTGATCCTTTGCTTCCATATGCCAAAGTTCTCTTTGCTGCATATGAGCAACTTCATGGATCTCATTTCCTTCTGCACTCCAGAGGTGGCCATTGGGTTTTGATTTGACTATACCTTTTTAGGATCTGGTCAGACTGTTAAGTCCTTTATGACCAACCTCTCTCTGATACCACTTGTAAGTTTATAAATGATGTAGTCTAAATCACCTAGGGGGGGTGAATAAGTTTCTTTTATTTTCTTTTTATTAGTCTATATGTTTTCTGGTTTAGAGCAAACAAATGATCAAACACACAGAAAGCACACAAGCATCTATAGTGGTTCCCCAAGACTGTGTCTATGGGTAGTCCACTTTCCACATTCACCCTTCTAACAGTGTGTTAAAAAGGGTCAACTTCTCCAAACTCAGACCCCTTCCCGGTCCTACCTCAGAGGAATCCTCCTCCTACAGCTCAGGCAATAATGCCCTACAACTCAGGCTAAACAGCCCTACCTCAGATCTACAGATCCTACAACTCAGGCCTTCAGCCCTACAACTCAGAACCCAAAGGTTCCTACAATCTCAGACCAAATGGTCCTACAATCTCAGGCAAATTGCCCTACAGAAAAGTGATTTTGAATCTTACTAGAACAGACAGCAGTTGAAGGCAGTCTCCTGTAGTTCCTGCACAGCTTGTGCTTCCTTATAGCTGGAGATGTTGATGGCAGCTACTATCTGATCTTCTTCTTCAGATGAAGGATGGAAGATCACCTTGCTCCTTCTTGTAAAGGAGCTAACTTTCTCTCTCAGTATCTTCTTTCTTGTTCAGTGAGCAAGAGGAGAGTGAGTAGAACACTGACCGTCAATGGAACAGTCTCCTTTTTGTTTTGCACGCGACCAGCCCTTTCAAAGTTGCCCTAACTTCTTCTTTTATACATCTCTGAACTTCAACGGCTCTTAGCCGACCTTCTGACAAGTATGGGAGAGACTGGTGGACCCCATACTGCTTTTCTGCAGCTTGCGCCACGAGCAGAACTCGCAATCTGCGTTCGACGAACTCGCCATACTGTGTTCGACGATCTTGCCAAACTCTGCGGTCGACGAACTCGCCATACTCTGCGTTCGACGAACACGCTGCTTCTCAGCTGTTTCTTCTTTCCTGTCTCAGCGTTTGACGAACTGAGTTCTGCGTTCGACGAACGACTCTCTGCGTTTGACGAACACTCAAAGTCTCAGCTGATGCTTGCTGCTTCTCAGCGACAGCTGATCTCGTCTCAGCGGTTACTTCTTTCCCGTCTCAGTGGATCCGCTGACACAGCCAGTCGTCTCAGCGGTTTTGACTCTTAGTCTCAGCGGTTCTGCTGAGACAAATCTTCATCTCTTGGGAGATGATTTCTCCATCTCTAAGGGCATGATTGACCCTTTCTCTTGAGTCACCTGTGCCTGTATATCTTACAGAAATATGGCTTTATCAAATACAACATGCACTTAGCATTGCATGATGACCCCTCTTCAAATTAAGGGAATTTGAGGGCAAATTCCCAACAGTTGACGCCGCAAGAAGGTCAATGGTTGTGAGCAGCATGGAAAACATGACCTCTGATTCTGGGATCTTAGGAATGGGTGATTGTGTTCATAAACAGTGTCTATAGAGAATCTCATAGATGTCATTGATGAAGCCCTCAGATTGAAAGAACAGAGGAGATTAACGATGAAGTGGGAGCTCAACAAAGTCGTCGAAAACAGTGCTAAAAAAAGCCTTTGGAGACGAAACGGGGGCTCAACGACCTACGAAGGTTGACGATGGTTGCACCAAATGTTGAAGCTTGACAAAGTTGAGGAAGGTGCTTGAAGAAGTGTCGGATGAGGCTCGACGTTGTGGCTAGGGCTAGGATTGTATTGGCTTTGTGATATGAAGGAGGAAGGAGGAGGGAGATCTAGAGAACAAAACTAGAGGGATTAGGGTTAGAAGAGGAGGAGGAAGAATAATACCTTGATAGTAATTTGCATAACCCATCCATGAGAGCAGCCCCGGGTAATTATACCCGGGCCATAGAGGGGCCGGCCGGCCCCTCCAGTTGGGGCTGAACCCATTTGGTTCAGCCCCGGACGGCCGGTTCACAGGTTGGGGGCTGAACCAACCGGTTGGTTCAGCCCCGTTGGTCGCTCTTGCACCGCCGAACATAATGACGCCCCGTGAAACGTAGCGGGGGCGTAACATTCCCCTCCCCATCAAGGACCAGCTTGTCCTCAAGGTGGTAATCGGGGTAGAGCTCCTTGAAGTCCAGTAAATCCACCCAAGAATTGTGCGCCGTCGACAAATTCTTCCACTTGACCAAGAGCTCTGGCTGATACTCCGTGCCCCGGTTCTTCCATTTAAGCATCAACACATCCTCCGGTAGTGGGCGAAGCTCGCCCGCAGCAGTAACTTCAGGCAGAAGAGTACTCGGTTGGACATTGGCACCCACCTTCCGCTTGAGCAAGGACACATGAAAGGTTGGGTGAATGCGGGATCCCTCCGGCAAGGCTAACTTGTAAGCCACCGGCCCCACCCTGCTGAGTATACGAAAAGGGCCGTAATATCGAGGAGAAAGCTTCTGATTGCTCCGACGAGCAACTGATAACTGCCGGTAAGGCTGTAGCTTGAGGAAAACCTCATCGCACACAGCGAACTCTCGTTCCTTGCGGTGTTTGTCCGCCTGCATCTTCATACGATCCTGGGCTAGACGGAGGTTCTCCCGGAGGGTTGCCAACATGCTATCCCGATCACGAAGAGCTCGATCAACCGCCGGTAGGGCGGTGCTGCCTGGCTCATAGCTACCCAAGGTCGGTGGAGGG
Organism: Dactylorhiza incarnata; assembly: GCA_033032865.1. NCBI lineage: Eukaryota > Viridiplantae > Streptophyta > Magnoliopsida > Asparagales > Orchidaceae > Dactylorhiza > Dactylorhiza incarnata. The sequence continues at coordinate 3,059,070 of JAWHQI010000066.1, forward strand.
TGCCCGTAAACAATCTCAAATGGCGTCATCTGGCTGGCAGAGTGATATGAAGTGTTGTAGCAATATTCGGCCCAATGTAACCACTCCGGCCAAGTCCGAGGCTCATCCATAACAAGGCAGCGTAAATATGTCTGGACACCCCTGTTGAGAACCTCCGTCTGACTATCCGACTGAGGGTGATGTGCCGTGCTGAACTGTAAACGCGTACCCTGTAACCGGAAAAGTTCCCGCCAGAAACTGCTCACAAAAGTAGGATCCCGGTCAGAAATGATGGCACGAGGGAGACCATGTAATCGGACAATCTCCCTAGCAAATAGTGCGGCGACCGACTCGCTCGTGTACGGATGACTGAGAGCAAGGAAATGCCCGTACTTGGATAATTTATCCACCACCACCAAAATCACTGATTTGCCTTTCGACTTAGGCAGCCCGTCAATGAAGTCCATGGAAACCGTGTCCCAAATATGCTGCGGAATCTCCAGAGGAACCAATAGCCCGACCGGGGATGAAGTCTCGTACTTCTGACGCTGGCAAATCTCACACTGTCGTACGAACTGTTGTATGTCCCGACGCATGCCGGCCCAAAAGACATTCGCTCGTGCCCTCTGAAGGGTCCGGAGCACCCCCGCATGGCCACCAGTCGGTGAGGAGTGAAACTCATGCATCATAACCGCCTTCCATGCTGAGTCGGCGGGCACGACCACCCTGCCCTGATAGTACAACCGGCCATTCTGAAGATGATAACCGGGAGACACCGACTCTCCCCGCTGCAACGCCTCCACCAAGGGACGTAAAGTAGTCGTACGCATGACCTCCTCCTGAATATCATCTAATGAATCCACCAACGGTCCAGAAATGTGAGTGATAGTTCCCTCCGGTAGGCGAGAAAGAGCATCTGCGACCACGTTATCCTTACCCTTTCGATACACGATCTCGTAATCATAGTCGAGAAGCTTAGTAACCCATTTCTGCTGTAGAGGAGAAGAGACCCTTTGGTCCAGGAAATGTTTCAAGCTTTGGTGGTCGGTGCGGATTTTAAAATGCCGACCCAACAAATACGGCCTTCACATAGCCACAGCATGAATGATAGCCAACATCTCCTTCTCATATGTGGAGAGTCCCAAGGTACGAGGGGCCAAAGCCTTGCTGTAGAAAGCCAACGGCCGTCCCTCCTGCATCAGAACTGCCCCTATGCCAACCCCAGAGGCATCCGTCTCCAACACAAACTCCTTTTTGAAATCCGGTAATGCAAGAACTGGAGTGGTGGTCATGGCCTGCTTAAGAGCCCGAAATGCTGCTTCCGCCCCCTCAGTCCAAGAAAAGGAATCCTTCTGCAGCAGCTGAGTCAAGGGGCGAGCTATCTTCCCATAATCTCGTACGAATCGCCTGTAATACCCTGTAAGCCCCAGGAATCCCCGCAACGCACGGACCGTGACGGGCCGCGACCATGACTGCATACTCTGAATCTTCCTCGGATCGGCCCTGACGCCTTGGCCGGAAACCAAGTGTCCCAAGTACTCCACCTCCTCCTGACCGAAGGAGCATTTGGAACGGTTGGCATAAAGCCGGTGACGACGAAGTATGGCCAGAACCTGCTCAACATGGCCCACATGGTCCTCCCAATTCGCGCTGTAGATAAGAATGTCATCAAAGAAGATCAGCACAAATTTCTGCAGGAGCTCGCGGAAGGTCTCATTCATGTTCGCCTGAAAAGTGGAGCGACCGCCAGTCAGCCCGTTCGCCATGACTAAGAACTCGTAATGGCCATCATGTGTCCGGAAAGCCGTCTTATGAATGTCCTCCTGTGCCATCAGAATCTGGTAATAGCCTGAACGTAGATCGAGCTTGGTGAACAGTCGTGCGCCAAATAGCTCGTCAAGTAGCTCCTCAACTAAAGGAATCGGAAAATTGTCCTTTACCGTGGCGCTGTTCAGGGCCCGGTAATCCACGCAAAATCTCCACGAACCATCTTTCTTCTTTACCAAAATGACGGGAGCTGAAAATGAACTTGTACTCGGCCGAATGATGCCCGCCTCCAACATCTCGCGGACGCTACGCTCAATCTCTGCCTTCTGAATATGTGGGTAGCGATATGGCCGAATATTAGGGGGCTCGGCGCCCGCCTTAAGCTGAATATGATGATCTCTGAATCGAGGTGGTGCCAATGTGCGTGATTCCTGGAAAACATCAGAATATTCCATTAAAAGAGACTGTAACTGAACTGGTACCTCAGAATGTGCGGTGTCGTCCGTTTGGACTTCCCTGAGGACGGCCATCATCCTTCCTTCCTCGCCCAACCGCTGCATGCTCCGAAGAGAAATCTCCTTCACTGGCGACGAGAGGATACCCTTCAAACAGAACTGCTTTCCCCCGTGGAGGAACTCCATAGTCATGTGCTCCCAGTCGAACGTTACCCTCCGTAACTGACGCAGCCACTGCACTCCCAACACCATATCCGAGCCCCGAATGGGTAACAGATAGACATCGGTGCACCCGCTATAGCCCTGCATCCGCAGCTCCACACCCTTCAACACCCCCTCACATTGCATCTTGCTGCCATCCGCCACCATAACATGGAAGGCAGCCCCCTTATCGATCATATGCCCCACTCGTTGTGCCACCTCTGGATGAATGAAATTGTGGGTGCTCCCACTGTCCACCAAAACAGTCACCCTCTCGCGGGCAATCCGTCCCGCAAGACGCATAGTAAGCGGCGGAGGAGCGCACCCCTCCAGAGCGTGTATGGAAACACCGAACTCGGTCAAGTCCAAGTCCACTTCCAACTCCTCGTCTGGGGTCGGTGCGTCTTCCCCATCCTCATGCAGCATAAAAACTTGTATCCTTTGGCACTTGTGGCCCGGCACGAATTTCTCATCGCAGTTGAAACATAACCCTTTTTCCCTTCGAGCCGCCAGCTCACTCCACGAGAGTCGTGTCACTGTTGGCTTGCCACCAGTTGGCGAATCCCGCCGTGCTACTGCCGCTGCGGCCGCAGGTGGCCTACTCGCTGTCCGGGTCCTCTGCCTGTTGAACCGCTCCTCCTGAATGCGGGCTAAACTGATGGCGTGGTTCAAACTTCGTGGCATATAAGCATGAACCTCATCCCGCAAATGGTCCTTCAGCCCAGACACAAAACAACTCAGCAGTGTCCTCTCCTCCCAGTGTACCCGGTTCGCCAACCTCTCGAAATCTGTCCGATACTCAGTCACTGTCCCCTTCTGTCGCAATTTTTGCAGTAGTGCCTCAAAATCTTCGTACTCCGGGGGCCCAAATCGGGCGGTGAACCCTTCCACGAAATCAGTCCAAGGCACACACTCTCTACCTCGTAAGAACCACTGAGTCCACTGAAATGCGTCGTCCTCCAGATGGAATGACGCTAATTGCACCCACTGCGCCTCCGGGACCTCCTGGTAACTGAAGAACAACTCCACCTTTTGAACTCATTCCAGCGCATCCCCCCCTTTGAACTTGGGGAAGTTCATTCGTGTCAACTTGGGTGGCATGTAAGCTCGAGGCCCCGCTTGCCCTTGCCATCCCTGTCCCTGCCCGTTCCATGCCTGTCGTCCCGGACCCCCATGCCCATCGTACGCTCCTGGGTAGCCTAGAGGTGGCTGAAACTGATGAGGAGCGTGTTGTCCGACCCACGGAACTTGGCCTCCGTATCCGACGGGGGGAACACCGCCTCGCGGGTTAGGAAGAAGCCCACCCGCACCTCCTGGAGCCCGCACAGCTGCTCCCGGGCCTCCATCAGCTCGCTACCACGGCTGCCGGCCCACTTCCGCAAGAACAGGGCCGCCGGAACCGCCGCCTGGACGCCAGGCTTGCCCGCACTCCATCTGCGCAGCCGATCCAGGCGGAAGGCCTCCTGTTGCCGCCGTCCACGCCCCCGCTGCCCCCACGCCATCGCCGGAAGTCCCGCAAGGACGGGAAGACCTTACGCCAGCAACGCTGGCCATCGTTGCCGTTCCCGTGCCCGCACGACCAAGATCTGGCGTTCCCGATAGATCGGCGGACCGATCGGGTCGTCCGACGTTCGATCCTTCATCGACCCCGCCTTTCCCTTTCAACAGAGCCTTCAGTTCCTCCATACGAGCGTCTAGATGCTCCTCCAGCCGCTGAGAAGACGTGCACATCTCTTCCTCGATCGCGGCTACCGAATCCGCCAAACCACCATAGTTTTCCTCCAAAGTTTCCAAACGGGAAAGCTCTTCTTGTGTCCGCGTGGTCACCATCGTCGGAAGGCGAATCCTCTGATACCAAATGATATGAAGGAGGAAGGAGGAGGGAGATCTAGAGAAGAAAACTAGAGGGATTAGGGTTAGAAGAGGAGGAGGAAGAATAATACCTTGATAGTAATTTGCATAACCCATCCATGAGAGCAGCCCCGGGTAATTATACCCGGGCCATAGAGGGGCCGGCCGGCCCCTCCAGTTGGGGCTGAACCCATTTGGTTCAGTCCCCGCCGGCCGGTTCACAGGTTGGGAGCTGAACCGGTTGGTTCAGCCCCGTTGGTCGCTCCCTTGCACCGCCGAACATAATGACGCTCCGTGAAACGTAGCGGGGGCGTAACACTTTGGTATCACGTAGAGATATTGCAGAGAAAAGACAATTTTGGGGCATAAATAGACCCAAATTTACAACGTGAGGTCTCTTACATGGATTGTACATACAATAAATACCAGAGTTACAAAGAGTAAGAAAATGAGACCTATTAATATTTTCTACACCATGTGTATGGTTTATATGACTGTATGTTGGGAATTTTTCCCTCTTCTGAAGTTGTGGCAACACCGTGCTCATGGATCCTCATTATTTTCCTATATGTTCCTGATCAGTTGTATTTTGTTGTTTAATCATGATACATGATTGTCTATTGTTTCATGCTAATCTTCGACCTTATTGCACATTGTTAAAATAACTTCTACAAAGTCCCACACAATTTTCCTTTTTAGGGCCCATTTCCTCCTTAGGGATTAGTCTCACATCACAGAATGGAGTTTAGAACTGTCTCCTTCCTATATATATGTACAAATACTTGTAATTGTACAAGACTTTTATGAGGAATTAATAAAATATTGATTCTCTCTCCACTTATGTGTGTTTCTACATGGTATCAGAGCCAGCCGATCTTACGGACCGGATTTTTTGTGATTGAGCTCTTGCTCTCGCGCCTCTCTCCTCCGGGCGAACTTACCTCGTAACCGCACAACCTGCGATTTACTTCATGCGGACTCTTTCCCAGGTCCCGAGCTCGCGGTTCACTTCCTGCTCTCTTGGCCTTCCCAATTGCGTGAACCTCTTACCTTTTTATAGCCACTGGCCTCGCCATTGTTCCCCGCTTTTTTTGCGCCAACTCCTCATCCCACACGCTCGTGTGCGTCACCATTGGTAGCCGCTCCTCCCAAGACCATGGCCCCTCTTTTCGCACACACTCTTTCGCTTCTGCGTGACCTCTGCACCCGCAACCTGAGCTCGCGAGCTCTCTTCCAGTGTGAGTACCTTTTGTGGTCTCCTTCTGTCATCCCGCCCCTTCTACCTCCAGAAACAACTTGCGTGACCACCTCTTGTGTTTGCCGAGCCCGCGATAGGTGACCTATCTTACTTGTTGCGACCTCCTCCTTGGGAGAACGTCCTGTGGACGCCCTCCTGTCATCGGCTCTTTGATCGGCCGGTCTCGCGGACTCTAGCTTGTTTCTCCCATCCTTGCGGTCTTCATGGCCACGCATGATGCAACCAACTCATCCACCCTTCTCGCCCTTGCACCGACTACTCTTCCTGAAGTGTGTGATGAGCTTCAGATTACCACTATCTCCCTTAGAGGCAAGAAGAATTGTGCTGAGTGGGTGCACTCGGTGCGTCGTGTCCTCCAGACCAAAGGACTTCTTCATCATCTCTCTCAGGCACCACCTGCTGAGCCCACAAAGCAATGGCTCCGCGATGAGCCGTCAAATCGTAGATTCTGAATTCTATGGACACTGAACCATATCGTATGGTCATGTATCATGAGACAGCCAAAGCCATATGGGATGAACTTCACTCCCTTTATTCTGGCAAGGACAGACTGCAACACTTTTTTAATATTTTCACGGACCTCCATTCTCTTGAAACTGGGGTGGATGGCAACTTGACCTCCTTTGTTGCGTGGTCCAAAACTCTCGCTGAGGTCTGGATTCAACATTAGCCTCCCACGTTGGATCTCGCCGCTCAATGTGCTTAGAAAGAAGTTGTTGGTATTATCATGATGATTGCTCGTGTCCCTTCACATCTCCATAGCGTCAAGGCTCATATACTTTCTTCCTCCACCATTCACTCTCTCTCGGATGTGTGCTTCATGCTTTTGAAGGTGACACCACCCCTTCCCCCCCCCCCCCCCTGATGTTCCCAGGACTGTCTCTCCGACCCATATGCAACACTCTTCTGAAGCTCGCCCTGCTCCTCCGCCGGCTCGTGGGGGTCGCACCGGCTCTCAGGGCAGGGGTCGCAACGGTCGGAATCGCTCCAAGGGGACTAACACTCGTGTTTTTGTACTTATTGTGGTCGAGGCGGTTATCTTGAGGCCGCTTGCTAGCGTAAGCATGGTGTGCCTTCACATCAACATGCCTCCATTGCAGTTGATGCTCCTTCCACCACCCGCACAGACATTGATATCTTGCGCACACAACTCCAGCATCTTCAGGGGTTGATCAGTCGCTCATCTGGCTCTGTAGCGTCTATCTCCAATGAAGGTATCTTTTGTTTTCCTCATAGTCCAGCTTGGATTGTGGACTCCGGTGGGTCACAAATCATATTACTCCGTAGAAACCTCCTCAGTACTTGGACTCTGCTTATCCTAAGTTCATCGTGGTGGCCACAACGACGACACCACCCCAGATCTGAAGATGTGCCTCTGACTTCATCTTTCTCTCTTCGCTCGGTTCTTCATGTTACAGACTCTCATTTTAGCCTTCTTTCTGCCTGTCGTCTTACTCAAGACCTTGATTGCTCTATAACTTTTTCTTCTTCTTCCTTTGTTGTGCAGGATTGACGGACACAGAATATCATTGGTAGAGAGCGATTGTCTAATGTGCTCTACACTCTGGATGTTTCCCACACTGTCTCTCTTTTGTTACTTTTGTTGATTGGCATCAGCGTCTTGGACATGCTCCTCTCCCAATTCTCAAGAAAGCTTTTCCCGATCTATCCCTCACCGACTTCACCTGCGTGTCTTGCATCTTCGACAAACATCATCGTTCTTCTTTTCCCCCTCATTATACTCAGAGCATTGCTCTTTTTGTTTTAGTTTATTCTGATATTTTGGGACCTTATAAAATAACAAGTGTTTCTGGTTATCGTTATTTTCTTATATTTATTGATGATTACTCTCGCATGACCTGGTTGTATCTACTTCACGATTACTCTCGTATGTTTCGTGTCTTTATCGCAGAGAGCGCACACAGTTCTCCAGCTCTATTAAAGCTCGTCGAACTGATAATGCGTGCAAGTATACTAGTCATACGTTTCAAAATATCTGTACTGGGTTTAGTATCATCCATCAAACTTTCTGTGCTTACACACCCTAACAAATTGGCGCAGGTGAGTGCAAGAACCATCACCTCCTTGAGGTTGCTCGCTCACTTATGTTTCAAATGCAGGTTCTCAAGCTCTATTGACATTTCACGGTCTCCATCGCCTGCTATCTCATCAATCACATGCACTCGTATATTCTCAATTTTGCGACGCCATTCGGCCTTCTTTTCCCATCCACACCGCGCTTTGTCGTGATGCCTCACGTCTTTGACTGCGTATGATATGTTCACTGCTTTAGCCCTTCTGCGGACAAGCTTGCGCCCCGCGCTACCAGATATATGTTTGTTAGATATTCCGGGACTTCGAAAGATTATGTTTGTTATTCTCCCACCGATCGCAACTTAGTTATGTCTGTGGATAAGACCAACCATTTCACTCATTGATCGATGCTTCTCCCACAACTCTTACACTACTACGCCCTGTCGTCCATGTGACCTCTACCTCTCCTCTTATTCCCACACCAATCACCATATCCTCTAACTTGCCTCCTCTTTGTGTATGCACTCGTCGTATTACATGTTTTGATGCTCTGCGATAGTTACCCTCTACTATTGATGCTCCGCGGTTTGCTGATCCGACACCTGTCTCTACCGCTCACCCCCTGTCTAATTATATTACATTGCATCCACTGTCTCCGGTGCTTCACCACTTTGTGACTTCTTTGTCGTTTATTTCCACCCATACTTCTATGCAGGAGGCTCTTCAGTATCTGTGGTGGAGGGCCGCTATGTATGAGGAAATGGTTGCTCTCTAGGCAATTCAAACTTGGGACCTTGTCCCTCTTCCTCTTTTCCAAACTTGTGTGGGTTGTAAGTGGGTCTTCATCATCAATCATGGTCCAGATGGGACAGTTGAACAACTAAATGCTCGTCTTATGGCCCGTGGTTTTACTCAACAACATGACCCTGACTACGAGGAGTCCTCACCTGTTGCAAAGTTGAATATTGTTCGTGTCTTGATCTCCCTGGTTGTTCATCGTCATTGGCCACTGCACCAATTGGACAGCAAAAATATCTTTCTAAATGGTGATCTTGTTGAGACTGTCTACATGCAACAACCTCCCGGTTTTGAGACCATGAGGGAGTCTCTTGTGTCACCTCAAGAAATCTCTTTATTTTCTCAAACAGTCCCCCGGGTTTGCTTTGACAAGTTCAGTCGGGGCGTTTATGATGTTGGGTTTACTCACAACTCGGCCGACTTCTCTTTATTCACACTTCACCGCCCGAGAGACATAGTGATACTCTTGGTATATGTTGATGATATTTTGATAACGGGCGATGATCTCAAAGGCATACATTTGATCAAGCAGCACTTGACATCCACATTTTAGACCAAAGATTTGGGAAATCTCCGATACTTTCTCGGTATTGAGGTAGACCGCCGTCCTAATGGCCTTGTCCTATCTCAACGGAAGTACTGTTTTGATCTTCTTCATGACGCTGACTACTCTGGATGCTAGCCCGCTGACACACCTATGGATGTCAACCACAAGCTCTGTGCACATACCTCTGACGTTGATCTGCTCCTTCCTAACCCAGAGTACTATCGTCGTCTTGTGGACAAGCTGATCTATCTTACAGTTAAAAGACCTGATATATCCTTTGTCGTTGGGGTTGTCAATCATTTTATGCATGCTCGACGGATCTCTCACCTCCAGGCAATTGAACGCATCCTCTGATATCTCAAGACTACTCCTAGACAAGGGCTTGCGTATAAGACATCATCTTCCTTATCTCTCATTCACTATTATGATGCTGACTATTCTGGCATTCTGGATGATCGTTGATCCACAAGTGGATACTGCACCTTTTTTGGTGGGCATCTTGTCACGTGGCGAAGTAAGAAGCAATTTGTGGTTGCACACTCATCTGCAGAAGCTGAGTATCATTCAATGGACTCTGTAGCTTCTGAACTTACGTGGTTAGAGAGCCTTCTGAGAGACCTAAGTGTCAAACTCTTCTCTCCGACCAATATGTTTTGTGGCATTCAAGTTGCTATCCATATTGCCAAGAATCTCGTGTTCCATGAACGTACCAAACACATCGAGGTCGATTGCCACTTTATTCGGAAAAAGGTTCAACTGAAGAAATTGAACTTAAGACATGTTCCTGTTGCTGGGCAAATCGTTGATATTCTTACCAAGGTCTTACCACGTCCACTATATCACCAGTTCTTACCCAAATCTTGTTCCTACGATTTGTATGCTCCAGCTTGCGGGGGAGTGCTAAGATAACTTGTACAAAGGCCTATACAATGGACCTTTTTAGGGCTCATTTCCTCACGGATTAGTCTCACATCAAAGAATGGAGTTTAGACTTCACTCCTTTCTATAATATGTGTACAAATACTTATAATTGTATAAGGCTTTTATGAGGAATTAATAAAATATTGATTTTCTCTCTCCATTTTTGTGTGTTTCTACACATGTATTCTTATTTGAAGGGATTTCATTCTTCAATCTGGTCATTAGCTTGATCTTTTACTTTTACCTTTAGTAATAGCTTGACATTCTTCTCCAAAATTGTTAAGGGTCTGTTATGCTGGTATCCAGTGGTCTCCATGAATATTCCTAGGATGTATTCAGTGGATCCCATCATTGTGGTTTCTTGAAATCATTGAAGGAAACATTAGAACAACTCTTGCACAATTTACCTAACGTTATGTGATGATTACTTGGTGTGCTGTTTTTGACAGATACTACTTAAAAAGCGTTCAGATTCTTAGGCTTCATTTGGTTTAGCGGTTGCGGTTGTAAAGGGAGCTGTTGGAATGGGAGGTTTGGAAATGGAGCTGGTGGAAACTGATGGGTGGAAATGGAGATCTGTTTGGGTAATCTCTGTTTTCAGAGCTATTCAAAACAGAGAAGCATTTGGAAAAACTGTGGTGGCGTTTTGTTAATAAATTTTATAATTTTTTTAAAAAAAAAATTATAAGAAAAAAAAATTATATAAGAACATATACACGAGTCACAGTTCAAACATATACAAGAACACATGCCACAGTTCAAACATATACGAGAACTCCAAATACTTCTAATAAGATGTAAACAACCAAATAGTGAATAATCAAAATACAACAAGTTACTATGCATCAGCGGCCACATCAGTTCAAGCTCTTTGTAGTTGTTCGGCAATGGAGTCGCGCAATGCCATCATCTCATCCACCCCTACCCGAATCCCTCTAACATGGTCTCCACCCTCACTTTCATTAATCTGTCCTGTTGTTCTCTGAAGGCCCACCGGGTAAATGAAGTTCTCGTCTTCATCGCAGGCACGAAAATGGGTGTCTGAGCGGGATGGATGCCTTCGAATGTAATTATGTAAAGCCATTGTTGTAATGACAATGTCCCGTTGTTTTGCCAAACTGTACGGTGGCATATCTCTCAGTATTTTCCACTTCTTCTTCCATACACCGAATGGACGTTCTATGACACTGCGTAGTGACGAGTGAGCCTGGTTGAATATTTCTCGTCACCCTTGTATTGGCCTACTGCCCCGTCTAAAATCCGGTAAATGATATCGTGTGCCTGAATATGGTTTTAAAAACCCACGTTGTAGTGGATACCCGGCATCCACTACATAATATTTGCTTGCGAAAATTTTATATTGAATGTTATATGTCAATATTATAGATTACAAGTGTCAAAAATATTTTTAAAAATGTAGTGAATATTAAAAGCTCACCAGGTGGCGGATATGGAAAATTGAAACTTGGGTCCATAAGAGCCTGCTGAAATATACGGCTATCATGAGTTGAACCCTCCCAGCCTGCTAATGCAAAAGTATAGCACATGTTGAAATCACACACCGCCATGACATTCTGTGTAGTGGTACCATGCCGGCCAATGTAAGCAACTTGTTGATCAGCAGGAACTCGAGCGTCAACATGTGTTCCATCAATCGCTCCTATGCAATCTTTAAAGAATGGCATGTAGCGAGCATCATTTAAGATTTGTGGGGGAATATTCATAAAAAGATGATCTGCAGGCCTAATAACATCAGCAGACATTCGCTTAATTGCTATGATACCCCTTGCAAAAAATCTACTGATCGTTTCTGTGGAGTGTTGAAATCGCTCGCTAGCAAGTTGCATGCTTACGTTATGACCTAAAATGTGCAGAGTTACCGCGAGCACTTCACGTGCTAGAGTTCTCCTGCTTCCTTGCAACCCATATTGTTGTGTGAGTAGTAGAAGCAAGTCAATGAAAATTACCTTGGACATTCTAAGGGCACTAAAAAACCTGACCGGGTGGCCATTGAGTAGTTCACCAATCCATCTTGCCCCTGTTTGAGTAGAAGTCATGCAAGGTGTAATAGAGGATCCTGTAGATCTGCTCAAGTGATAATTAATTTCTAACACCGTTTGACGCCCAGCCACTACTCTAGTACGGTTATACCGGCCAGCTACTTGTACTTGAATCTCCTCATCAGAACTATCGACATCATCACTGGAGGCCATAATCTGTGTCAAATACATACAACATCATTTGCGAACAAGTATTAATAAGAGCTATTATAGAACACAACATATAAAATAGTCCAACACAGCATATAAAATAGTCCAAAACAGCAAATAAAATGTCCAACACATGACACAGTAATAGAAGATGCAAGTGAACCAAAGAAATCAACTAATTTGTCTTGTTGGCAAAACAAGACTCCAGCCACTCCACTCGTCGATCCTTTCGCATGCTCATGAAAGTCTCGCGGTTGTGTTTGTCCCTCAGAAACAGAAGACAGTAGTGGTAGAAGTCTTTTCTAGCAACATCCATAACCTCTGGAATGTTCTCGATCTCCGAGATAGCCTCTGGAATGGTGTACAATGAGGAAGAAATCTGAATAGGTGGGGGCTCCATCATGCAACGCCCAATAATGCGTGAAGTTTCTGCTAGCTCGTCCATCGTGGAACTCCTCGCCCTTTTGAAGCTATTCTTGTTTTTCCCCTTGGCCGGTCGTTTCTCCCTCGCATCTACAGAACCAGGAGAGTCGAAATTGTCTTGTGTGGCATCTCCGTCAGGCAACGCATGTTCATCGATAGATTCATGGTCGAAATTCCTAGAATTTGGTGCCCAAGCCAGATCTCCACCTGCAACTACCTGCCCAAACATCATGTGTAGCTTTTCCTCTAGCTCTGGAGCAATGCCTGAAAACTGAAATTTTCTAGCTCCATTAACAACCTGAAATGAAAATCAGGATTATTAGTACATAAAAATCTACAATAATAAAGTTAAAAAAACAATCCTTTAAAAAATAATACCTTCAGGCGTTCCTTCCACCAATCTTCTGAAGCAGCTATAGTCTTCCGAATAGGATCCCATCCCAAACCTGTTTCACGGCCCTTAAGATCGCGCCATAATTTCCAATCCTTTTTAAGCTGATCCCACTTATTTTTCATTTGAGTTCGATCATAAGCCTTACCGGTCCGAGCAAAGAAATTGGTTGTTAGGTTATTCCACCCATCCCTACTAAAGTGGGTGGTGGGACGATTACCCAGCTCTATTTCTTTCAAACATAAGTCACAAAAAAGCATAACATCATTGGAATCCCAATTTGCACTCACACCACCTTCTTTGTGTTTACCCATATTCCTACAAAAGTCTTTTAAAACATCACCCACAACACACAGTATAATCACATAAAAAGTAAACACTTAACACACACAATCACTTTTAGGCACACACACAATCACTTAACACACACAAAAATACTTAACACACATACAACTACACATACACTCACAAATACATACACAATCAAACATACACACACAAATACATACAATCACATAGACACACACACATACACACACATACACAATCAAACATACACACACAAATACATACAATCACACATACACTCACAAATAAATACAATCACACACATATCTGCACACATCTGCACACCTTTTCCACATCTGCACACATCTGCACACACACCACACACACACACACATCTGCACACATATCTGCACACACACACATCTGCACACATCTGCACACCTTTTCCACATCTGCACACATCTGCACACACACCACACACACACACATCTGCACACACACCACACACACATCTGCACACATATTACACACACAACACACATCTGAATCCACACACCACACACATATCTGCACACATATCACACACACAAACACATCTGCACACATCTGCACACCACACACACATCTGCACACATCTGCACACACACCAAACACACATCTGCACACATATTACACACACAACACACACATCTGAATCCACACACCACACACACATCTGCACACATATTACACACACAGCACACACATCTGAATCCACACACCACACACACATCTGCACACACATCTGCACACATATTACACACACAACACACACACATCTGAATCTACACACCACATACACATCTGCACACATATTACACACACAACACACACATCTGAATCCACACACCACACACACATTTGCACACATATCACACACACACACATCTGCACACATCTGCACACACACCACACACACATCTGCACACATATCACACACACCACACATATCACACACTAGCATCCACACACATACACACACATACACTAGCATCCACACACATACACACACACCACACACCACACACACACACCACACAGACATTGACACACACACCACACATACACACACTAGCAGGCAGCAGCCACAAAGACACACTAGAAGCCACACACACACAATAGCATCCACACATACACACATCACTCATCTGCACACACATCACTCATCTGCACACATATGACACACTAACAGCCATACACATACTAACATCAACTACACACACACCACACACACCACACACACCACACACACCACACACACCACACAGACATTGACACACACACACCACACACACACACACTAGCACACATCTGCACACATCTGCACACATCCACAACACATTGAGACACACAAACACCTACCCATAACACACACACATCAACTTAACACGCACACACACAAACACATACTCACAAACATTCACATACACAATCACATACAACCAAACATGAATCAGCATGAATCATCTGCATACAACAACTACACATACACTCACTAACAGCATGAATCATCTGCATAGCTTTGAAAGGGGGAGATATTACCTGCTGTTGACTGCTGCAGAACAGGGAAGATGCAGGACTGGAGAAGATGCACGACTGGAGCAGATGCAGGACTGGAGAAGACGAGCCCGAAATATTTGGTGGATGTCGATTCCGTCGGAGAAATGCTGTGGATGTGCGGAGAAGAGGAGTCGAGGATGCCGTTAGAGAAGAGGAGTCGGCGATGTCTGGCAATTTTTTTGTCGGAGAAGATGATTCGATGTCGAGCGAAGTCGCCGGAGAAGAGAGGAGATGTCGAGCTTGGAGGTCCTCAGAGGACACGAGGCTTTTGCAACACGCGCGAGAAGATGCAGGAATGCCGTTGGAGAAGACGATGGCTGCCCTAGCGCGCGGAGAGATCCGGCCAAAACGCGATAAACGGAGGGGATCAGCTCCAGCGGAACGCGGAGGATAATTGGGCACGCCGGCTTTTGCTGGAGTTTCGAAAAGAAGGCGCAAAAACAAATGGATCTCTCCGCCGGTTCCGTTTGGCCAAAACGGAATGGACCAAAAACGCCCAACCAAATGAGCCCTTAGTTTGTGTGAAACACTGCTGAATGATAATTATAATGGAAGTGTTAATGAATCTACCTCAAATATTGACCTCTTGGAATCTTAAACAGTAACATTTTGAGGGACCAGCCCCTTAAACATTAAAGTAGTGCATTTTGAATTGGATTTAGAATAATATACAGCACTACGAATTTTTATCAGTGCTGAAATTTTTCTGTAACTTGGTGCTGTACAACTGGATATTCTTGTTTAGATCTTTGGCCATATTCTATGCATCTTGGATGCCTGCTTGACAATAAGTTATACTATTTTATTAGCTGCACGGTTTCTGGTTAGACATACATCATATCCAGCTTTTGTTTCCTTAACGTTGAATCTTTTGTTCGCCTGCAGAAACCTCTGGGATTATTGTCCTTGTTAGATGAAGAATCGAATTTCCCCAAAGCAACTGATCTAACTTTGGCAGTCAAGTTTCAGCAGCATTTGAGTAGCAATCCATGTTTTAAGGGGGAGATTGACGGTGCTTTTAAAATTCGTCATTATGCTGGCGAGGTTAGCTACTCGGCCATTCTCTTAATTCTGCTTAATAATATTATTCCTGATTGTGTGACGACAGCAATTATCCTTTTGAATATTTAGGAATTATTATATGTTTGATTAAGAAAGATATTCTTGAACTCGTTTAGTCTTTCTAAGAATTATTATATGTTTGATGAAGTTGTTTATGTATTTCTGAGCACTTTTTCCATTGACGCGAACATTAGGTTTAGTTTCAATTTTACATGTTAATGACTTTCTTTGATTTTGCTTTCTGTAAATAACAGTCTTTGAGTTACCTATTTTAAAATTTTAAAGTGTGTGCAGGAAATTCTTAAATGCAATCGGCCGTGATTGTTTGTCTGTTGTCTTCATTTTTTGGGTCGTCAAGTTATTTTTGATGTGTGTGATAGGCAAATGATCACATTGGAGGTACCCACAGATGAATTAAAACTCACTGTAAAGGCTCACTATAAATGTAAGAGCCCCCACCCCCTCGGAAATTAGGGCTCGACAAGGGGATCTTATCGCACACCACCGTCAACCCACAACAAAGAAGGGAATAACGGAAGAGTAGAGGTATGAACGTCTCAACCCTCTCCCGCCACTCTCTCATAATGCTACAAATTGACGATGATGCTAAATGAATAACTATCACATCACAATCAGGGTACGCTATAAGAAATAACGGAAGATGTACTAGCGGAAGACTAACAACCACGTAGTAGATCACAGAAATATATAAGTAATAAGATAAGACAAAAAGTAACCACAACAATGACACGATGACCCCACAGTCCAAGTACAACAGTGTAAAGAAAGTCCGGGGGCTCACAAGTAAACTTGTCAAGCCGGATAAAAACTAATATATAAAATGATATACAACTATAGACCTACTGAGCTAACTATAGGACTAATGATGTTGCTAAGGGTTGCAACGATCATCGACATGTCTTTTATCTCCACGTGAAGTCCACAGTGAGTCCACGCCGAGTCCACGTCATAGCACTGAGAGAACTTAGGGCTTCGACTATGTCACTATCGACGGAGTCTCCGCCTAAAATGGTTTAATGAGAGGGCATCAATCAAACTTGATTAAGTGGATTTCCCGCTCCCCCCAAGCCCTAACGCTCAAAGGAAGGGAAATACCATGTTGCAGAAAATGACAGGTAATATGTATGCAATAATAACAAACGGTGATACTAATAAGCATAGTAAGGAATTGAAAGTACGACTAGAAGACTATCAATATATATGCATTTAAATTAAGTATTATTTATAACCTACTGTTTCGAACATAGCGGTGTTCACACTCACGCACCCAACGATATTAACTACTAACAATAAGAAAGAGTTATCATCTAGAAGAAGTAATGCTAGTAGTAAGAAAAACACTCAACTATGCACTACACATCATCATCATCATTATCACAACAAGTGCACATAACTACTATGTCAACATAGATTTAACAACACAGTGTCGAGACGCAAGCACCCGATCGAAATCGAGTACAAACTAACGACTTGAACACTTATTCGTGGGGTAGCTAAGCCCACAGACACCACCACCGTGGCCAAGTGGTGGCAGTGGCACGTCCTGGCCACTTCTAGGGTATTTAAGCATAATCATCCCTAGGCCTTACGTACGGTTGTCCGAGCCCGTACTCATTCTTCTCCCATACTGACGGCATAAACAAAGGAACCGGGGCATAACTCAAGTCGAACTCCAAGTAGCTAACACCTACACAAACCACAAACTAGGCTAAGGCGCACGTTGTCGTTCGACCATGTGTTATGGGCCTAGTCGGAGGATGTGTCAGAGGCAAAGATGACGGCGGTGGGAAGGATACCGTGGAGCCGGAACCGCGACTTCCTAAGCGGGGCTTGCTCGTTGGAAGAGAGAGCTACCAATACCTCACAATTAGAGAAGGAACAAATAGACTTAATTTCTTACATATCAATACAAGACCCAATGAGTCTTTTAAAGTACAACTGACTCTTAAATGGAAATAGAATGACTGACTTGGAATGCAATGAAATAGGAAACCAAACGACAGACTTGGAAAACGACTAAATAGGAAGACAACTTAAATGGAATGCGACTAAATAGGAAGACGACTTAAGATAATAAATAATATCATTCTAATAGGGCCCATAACATCTCTTCCGCCTTGCAGAAAGAGTTTGACCTCAAGCTCGAGGGAGATCAATTGTGTCCACGTTATCTGACACATTCATCATCGTCAGAATCCTCGACTTGCAGAAAGAAAAGTTTTTTGCACCGATGCCCGTGATAATACTGCTCGTCGCAGTTATAACATTAGCTTTGCGCCGGTCCATCATCTCGACACGAGAAAGTCGAAGAATCGGAGCGCCTAGAGGACCCTCAGTATGTTCCGGCGGGACCCATGTGTCAGCAGAAATGTAAGCCTCTTTTGCCAGCTGAAGGCGACGGTCGCAAATCCTTGCCAAGCTCATGGCAGTCATTAAGTCGCGAGGAGTCTCAAACTCGACATCCAGCCGCAGTCGTTCACGAAGTCCCGTAGTGAAGATGGAGACTTGGATGCCAGGGGAAAGCGGGACGTGTGCCAGGAGAAGTTGAAACTCTTCCAGATAATCGTCGATGGAGCCCGTCTGTCGTAAAGTCGTGATTTCCCCGAGGGGGTTACTACGGGTGGGAGGACCGATGCGCAAATTGCAGAATCGCTTGAAGTCGTTCCATGTCAGACCCGACTGGTCGGTGAGTAGGCGAGTGGCCCAAAGGAGAGTTGAGTCGAGGAGGTGGAAGAAGGCGAAAGATATCTGATCCGCTGCCGGTATTTGTTGGTGGGCGAAAAATTGTTCGCGCTTGGTGAGCCAACCCAATGGGTCCATCTTCCCATCATAGGTCAGGAAATCCCACCTGGGGTAGTGTGGTAGAGGAACAGCCTCAGGTCGTACGATGGCTCGTGGCGGTGGCTCGTGGCAGATGAGTGGCGGGGGTAATGCCTGACTGCTTTTGGCGTGATCCGTAGGCGGAGCTGTGATAATGGGAAGAGAAGCGGCCAGCTCATTAAGCCCGGCGGTGATGGTCGCCATGTCGTCCAGATGCCGGGTTTCGGCGTCCCGAAAGCGTGCTTCCATGGAGCTCATGACAATCTGCACCACGTCCTGGAGAGCAGTCCGGAAATCTTGTTAGTCCCCCATCGGTTGACTTGCTTGCCAAGAGATGGAGCGAGTGATTGGACGTCTGGAGTCGTCGGAGGCGGCTGAATTTGTGTTGCCGCGAGTGTCGCGTAGTCCCCCAATGGCGGCGACGCAAATTTGATTATGATATGTCGTTGCACCTGCTTAAGAAGGAAAGACGAGCGTGCGGCTCGAGATAGAAGTTGCAGCACGCCAAAATAGGAAGAAATGATTTAATTCCCAGGGCCTGGACACAATAGGAAGAAATCAATTCACATACAGTCCCACGGGTGAAGGCCGATCGAAACATGAAGGCAACGCTGACTTTTGCGGTTACGACGCGTGTTGTTCTGTCACAAGATACCGAATGGAAAAGAACTTGCAGGTGTAGAGCGCTCGCAAGCCGCCGGGGAAGGCCAGAGAATCGCCGACTGTGTTGGCCTCAGTCGTGGGGAAAGAACTCAAAACACCACCAAATCTGCGTTTGCAAAAGGCGGCGCAGAAGCAGAAAGGCGCCGGGTTCAACGTCGCAGAAGAGCGCAGGGTCGAGTGTTGGGCTCAACGAAACTGCGGGAGTTTGTTGACTGAATTGGGGCAATGATCCCTCGACCTCCTTTATCAGGTTACTGGCAGCATCCCTGATACCCAACTGCACTGAATGAGTTGGGGTGCACGACCTGCAGGCCGGCTGTGGATTTCCCAAGATGAGACCACTTTCAACAAACGTTCACTTTTGTTAAAAGTGGGCCCATCATGGGAAATCCACAGTTGGCCTGCAGGCCGTGCACCCCAACTCATTTCTCCGGGAGAAGAATAAGAATTAATCCCCGGAAGGTTGTTGAGGCGGGACTTGATCCCTCGACCTCCTTTATCAGGTTACTGGCAGCATCCCTGATACCCAGCTGCGCTGGGCCCATCATGGGAAATCCACAGCCAGCCTGCAGATCGTGCACCCCAACTCATTTCTCCGGGGGAAGAAGAAGAATTAATCCCCGGAAGGTTGTTGAGGCGGGGCTTGATCCCTCGACCTCCTTTATCAGGTTATTGGCAGCATCCCTGATACCCAACTGCAGCACTTTTGTTGAAAGTGGACCCATCATGGGAAATCCACAGACGGCCTACAAGTCGTGCACCCCAACTCATTTCTATGGGCTGCCAGTAACCTGATAAAGGAGGTCGAGGGATCAAGCCCCGCCTCAACAACCTTCCGGGGATGAATTCTTCTTCCTCCCCCGGAGAAATGAGTTGGGGTGCACTTTTGTTGAAAGTGGGCCTATCTTGGGAAATCCACAGCCGGCCTGCAGGCCTGGGCCCATCTTGGGAAATCCACAGCCGGCCTGCAGACCGTGCATGCACCCCAACTCATTTCTCCGGGGGAAGAAGAAGAATAAATCCCCGGAAGGTTGTTGAGGCGAAGCTTGAACCCCTGACCTCCTTTATCAGGTTACTGGCAGCATCCCTGATACCCAACTGCGTTGTTGGGTATCAGGGATGCTGCCAGTAACCTGATAAAGGAGGTCTGGGGTTCAAGCCCCGCCTCAACAACCTTCCGGGGATTTTTTCTTCTTCTTCCCCCGGAGAAATGAGTTGGGGTGCACGGCCTGCAGGCCGACTATGGATTTCCCAAGATGGGCCCACTTTCAACATACTAGACCTGACTTGGCTTATGCAGTCAGTGTTGTTAGCTAGCTTATGCATGATCCAAGGACCAAACATCTATAGACTAGACATGATTCTTCAGTATATCAAAAAAACTTCTAAGAGAGGATTGTTGTTTAAAATGGGTGAAAGACTATCTTTGGAGACATATGCAGATGCAGATTGTGGAGGATATTTGTTGGACAGGAGGTCGGCCTCTGGACTCTACCTTTCTGGGAGGCAACCTTGTAACTTGGAGGATTAAGAAATAGAATGTGGTGGCCGGATCAAGTACTGAGGCTGAGTTTAAGGCTATGGCACTGTGGATGAAGATTCTATTAGATGGTCTAAAAATCATGAATAAAGTTCCATGAAACATTTCTCTTATACAACAAATCCGTGGTAAGCATTGCTCATGATCCAGCTCAACATGATAGAATCAAGCACATCGAAATTGTCCGTCACTTCATCAAAGAGAAACTAGACAAGGGGTTGATATCTACTTCCCATGTTTCTTCAAAATTACAGGTTGCAGATGTTGACAAAGAGGCTATTCACAGAGAGATTACATGATCTTATTTGCAAGCTAAGAATGATAGATAGTTCACCAGCTTGAGGAAGGGTGTTGTAAATATTATTAGTCCTTATGATTAGTCATGTTTGTTTATTGGTTCATTTTGTCTGAGGACATTTAGGTCTCTTATTGTAATTGTATATATATCCCTTATGATAATGAAATAAGGTAAGTGATTATTATTTTCTTCACATAGAGATTTTGTTCTTATCAAAAGTTCTAATTATGTCATTCCTGCTCTTTATTTTAATGAGCGGGAGCATCAATTTTGGGAAATAAGCTATGCAGCTCCTTTTTATTCTTAAATTCGACTACAATTAGCCCTACTATACCACATTCAATTTTGAGAAGAGGCACTTCCTCAAAATACAGGTGTTTGAAAATATGAAATTAATGAATGAGATGCAAAAAAATTGCCCTTTCCTATCTTATCAATTTAATGTCACATGTTATTCTTTAAATACTTTTTGTGTTGGCATGCCTAATTTTTTATGTAATCCTAATTGCATTTGGATGCTCTAATACCAATTAATGTCATTTTAGTTGCAAACGTGTGAATTAAAACTATTATAATGCCATCCGGGTTCCTAAATCAATTGGAAAATAACTACAGACATCAATGCTAGAAACTAAATTAATTTAGTACTTAAACACTCAAAATAAATCAAATGCATTAAACTAATCCTGCAGTAAAAATCTTCGCATAAAGATAAAAGCATCATAATCACTACCTTTGTCTACATAAACTTTACTATATATTCTGCTAACTCTGGCACCTGCGTCAATGTGGAATGCTTGTTTTTGTGTACCTTTGATGATGTATTAGGTTTTATTTGAGTTATTTTCCATGTTAATTATATGCAATGATAGGTTGATTTTCTTATATGACCAAGTTAATTGTATCAGGTCTTGTATGACACAAACCGCTTCTTGGATAAGAACAAAGATCCAATTTACTCGGACACAGTCCAGCTCCTTCAATTATGTAGCTGCAAACTTTTTCAGTCATTTGCTTCCCGCGTGCTTAATCAATCTAAGCCTTCGACCATCCCTCATTGGTTAAATGGTACTGATTCCCAGAAGCACAGTGTGGGAACAAAGTTCAAGGTAAATTTTCTGTAGATATTGATTTTACCGTTCCCCTTGCAATATACCTAGTCTATCTGTTGCACTTTTTCTTGGCAAGCTTATACTCTGTCAGGGAAGCTTTTTTTTTCTTGCAAGGATATTTCCATGATAGTATACCCTCACCCACTTCCAAAATTAAGCTTGTAGAAGATTGAATTCAGAATGCTTATGTACAACCTGTATTCGGCGAGTAGACCCAATAGCGATCTGACTCGCCCAGGGTAGGGTGAGGCGAGTACGCCCCCCTTTCCCTTCTCGACGGCATAACCTTGTTCCGACGACATGACCTCGTCTCGACGACATGATTTCTCTTCTCGACGATATGAGTACGGTTCGTCTAGACGATATGAACAGACCGTCCCGACGACAAAGCTCCTTCTCGCTCAGGGCGAGGCGAGCTCGCCTCAGGAGAACTCGCCCTCGGCGAGTAGACCCAATAGCGATCTGACTCGCCCAGGGTAGGGTGAGGCGAGTACGCCCCCCTTTCCCTTCTCGACGGCATAACTTGTCCCGACGACATGACCTCGTCTCGACGACATGATTTCTCTTCTCGACGATATGAGTACGGTTCGTCTAGACGATGTGAACAGACCGTCCCGACGACAAAGCTCCTTCTCGCTCAGGGCGAGGCGAGCTCGCCTCAGGAGAACTCGCCCTCGGCGAGTAGGATGTGACCTAGTCGCCTCAGCCGCACTCGCTCAAGGAGGGAGCGAGGCGAGTTCGGGTCAACCTAACTCACCAGTCCTCCCTCACTATCCGCAGACCAACGAGGCTGCAATTAGTATTTACAAAAAGGCGTGAGGAGCTGTTCGCAGACCATTTGAGTCTGCATATAATAATTTGGTTAAGGCGGAGGAAGATATCCACAGATCAGCACAGATCCACCCCCAAAAGAGTCTGAGCTTTCCTCCTTACGTTCTTGTGCTATCTGAGACAGGCTCAGCCTTCGGTTTTTGGGAAGGGAAATCAAGTAGGATTTCCGGGTTAGTGGTGGGACCACCTCGCTACAGTCAGTGTGTCTTCTCCTAGACAACTACCTACCACTCTGAGAGGGCCAGTTCTCAGCTCAAAATACTTAGACATAGGGATCTGACGAAAAGAGAAGTAACTCAAGCTCCTCCCCATGTCTCGAACATAGTTGGACCGGTATACGGGTTCCAACAGCTTAAATAGTTTCAATTTGGATAACATGTAAAATAAATGAATCCTTTGAAGGTCAATGTGGTCAATTTTGAGTTTTCTTATTAAATTGAGGTATTAACGCTTAATACTTGTAGAAAACCTTGGAGCATCAAACTCAAAACCAGTCGGTTAGAGTGGAGAGGCCCCCTAAAACCTATAAAGCACAAGAGGCAACCCAGGATATGCGATGTGGGACTAAAACAACACTCCGTCATGGGGCACCAAAAGACACAGGTTACACCGGAGATTATCCAAGCAACATGTGGTCTGACACGACATATGATCATGTCATGTAACACTCCAACATGCCCTTCACGTGGATACTAGAAGCATATGACCTAGGAACTTGGATATGATATCATGTAGAAAAATATGGAACATCCAACTCAAAACTAGGTGATTGGAGTGGAGAGATCTGTTATGGGTCTCGGGCCTAGTTCTTATTATCCTTTTTATTATTGATTGTCTTTTAGGTCGCATTTTAAGTGAGTCCAAGTGTTAGGACTTATTTACATTTATGTCTCTTATTTACGTTTATGTCCTTTGTAAATCTATTTAAAGGACCTCTTGGGTCTTGGAATGATAGGGAAGTATTAATATTTCTTCCTTTGTATTCAAAAGATTTTGGTCTCTCTCTCTCTCTCTCTCTCTCTCTCTCTCTCTCTCTCTCTCGAGCACACACCGCCTAGACAGCTGCGGTTCCGGCTCCACAGTATCATATTCCACAATCAAACCCGCCTATGGCCATCCTCCGACAACTCTACCGACATTCTACGTTGAGCCCGTAACAACTTGGTATCATAGTCAATCTCCTCGACCCAACTATCCACCGACGAACCTGGTTTGACCTACTTCCCGGACCTGAATCGGATTGCCACATCAGCGGTTTCAGCATTCCAGCTGACTAGCCCATACGAAGAGATCCCATTGCGCAATATAGCTTAGCTCGCATCGTCGATGCTTTCTCTGAACATGTATTAAAATTATCCTTTCAGCATTGTATTGCAGCTCAATTGATGATGAGGAACAATTTAGAGCTCCCTTATCCAAGAGGTTTGGGGTTCAAATCCCAGCCTCAACAACCCGCCACTGGAATTAGCGGTTGCGGCCGATCAGATCCGTGGAGATGGGTTGGGGTCACTGGTCTGCAGACCTGTAGCGCACCCACAGTAGACCGGGGCGTTACACACGTCTCCTAATCCTCGGTTTCGATCATCTCAATCGTCTGGTGACAACAGGAGTTCCTTAATCGTCTGGTGACAACAGGAGTTCCTTAATCGTCTGGTGACAACAGGAGTTCCTTCTACGTCTGGAAGATCACACATTCATGTTTTCCTTCTCGATAGGCAACAACAACTCCATCGTGTAGGGTTACAGCCAACCGTAACTCCTCCCCGATCGACAGTGACTACGTCTCCATCAGCATCAACGCCGATTGCAGATGGATCGTGATGACTATAGACCAAAGAGTGTATTCTCGGACACCCCAGCGGTTCCTCCGACAGAATCCTATCGTCGTCGCTTACCATATTCTACACATGTCGACAGACAAACAATGGGGTTATGATATAACTGTGACGAACAGTACACTAGGGTCAATCGCTGCAAACGGCTTTTCTATTTGGAAGTAGAGGATTCTGATGAGACAGACAGTATTGGTTGAGCCATCCGGAGAACTTCGATCCCCCTTTGAGCTTGAGGACAAGCTCATTTTGAAAGGCGAGAGTGATGTTATGGGCCTCGGGCCTAGTTCTTTTTATCTTTTTTACTATCGATTGTCTTTTATGTCGCATTTTAAGTCCAAGTGTTAGAACTTATTTACGTTTATGTTTCTTATTTGTCTCTAATTTACGTTTATGTTTCTTATTTACGTTTATGTCTTTTGTAAGTCTATTTAAAGGACACATTGAGTCTTGAAATGATACGCAGGTATTAGTTTTTCTTCCTTTGTCTTCAAGAGATTTTTGTAGCTCTCTCAAGCACACCCCGCCTAGGCACTCACGGTTCCGACTCCACAGTATCCACCTTCACCATCATTCGTGCCTCCTGTCATCCTCTGGTAACTCTACCGACATTCTACGACGAGCTCGCAACAAGCTCCCTCCCCTAAGAATACACATGTAATACCATGGTCTCACTGTGTACCCAAATGAAGACGTCGTGGGGCTCATGTTCATAACATAACTCATCAATTAAAAAGATGAGTAAAGAGCGTAATTGATATTTCCCATAACTATAGTCAATAAAGTTGTCCAGTATGTATCTTGATGGTATTAATGTATTATTTCCATCAACTTGTGCAAGAATATTGTAAATGAATTGAATTATGTGATCTTTTATGTGTTGTAAATTAAAAAATGAAACTATATGAAAGTGTGAATGTCACAATCCATCCTTCAAATGACTATTATCCAATGTTGTAAATATCGGATGTTGGCGACATTGTCGGATTGGGTTTTGAAATGTCGGATGTCAGAGATATTTTAAAATATCGAATTTTTATCTCATAGATAAAAATATGTATTATGTATGCTCATGCATTCTAAAAGTAAAAAATTAGCAAACAAGTAGATAAATAACCGGTCATGTATATCCCAAAATAAAGCCGAATAGTATACTAGATAAAATATTATTAAAATATTATGAATACTACTAATAAGTATCCAAAACAAGTATAAATAGTTAAATTGTGAAATATATTTAAGATTGTATAATAATTTTATTTAGATAATACCAAGTTGTATAGTAATTAAAGAAGATTTTAAAGTTAAATATTCTTGATTGATAATAAAGATTCTTGTGTTTAATAGAATTGTGTTAAAACATAATTATGTGTAGAATTTTTAATATTTTGTTTAATATAAAATAATAAATATTGAGCAATGTTATATGCAGTCCGCTTTTGGCTTTATGCAGGCCGCGGATATATGCAGGCCAAAAAATTATTCATGCTGGCCAAATTTCATATTTACAGAAATATTTTCTTAAATAAATCACCAAGCAAAATATAGCATTCATAAACGCCAAATAAATACATTTTTGCAGTCTATTTGACCCACAATAATAGTCCAACAAAATACATAATAATCATTTTGTTTCTATATATCACAAAAAATATGTTTGTGGTCACCCTTTCAAGGCTTCAATCAATAAAAGACGTGTAAAATCACAAAAACACCGGGCTTTATTTATGCACAAAACTCTATCCTTTAATTAAATTCAGATGCATAGCACGATTTACAGTATTTTGGATAAATTGAGCCTTTTCGAAAATAAAAAAATATGTTATAGAGGAAGAGAGAGGAGCTCGCCGGCCGGAGAAGGGAGGTGGTCGACCGGAGAGGATCACCGGCCGGAGTCACCGGAGGAGGGAGAGGAGATCAGAGTGGAAGCTCGATCTCGTCCGGCGGCTGCAAGGGTCGTGGGCACTGACGGTGCGTATAAGTCTAGTTCTATGGCCTGCAGGTTGAAAAGGAAAAATTATACATTTTTTAAAAATAATGTGGCCTGCATATAGCCAAAACCGGTCTGCGTTTAACGTCATTCTTTTTAAAAAACTGTGGCCTGCATATAGCCAAAACCGGCCTGCGTTTAACATCGCTTTAAATATATAGTGTGAAAAATGATCACACAAACTTGATTGTATGACAATAAATCTAATCGATTTAGGCTATATAATGCAATATATATATATATGTGATTTAAGCATATATACTGCTAATATAGCCTAAAATAAAATGTGGACGATATTCTTAAAAGTCATGTCGAGCAATATATCAGAAATAATTGGATATGTCGGTCAATAGTTTACTAAAATAATCTACTTTTTCAAGAAAAAAGTTGTTTGCCACCTACATATCGGCAATAAGTTCTTTGCTTGGATAATGACTCAAAATGTTTATTTTTTCTTCAGTCTAGCAGTTCCTTAGGGACCGATTTACCCTGAATCCATGATACAAGGATTGTTGAGTTTTCTTGGTAGAAATTCTTGTTTCAATATGATGTAGAACTTATCACATGAAACTAATCCAGTGAAGCCAACCTATGAAAGCAGCAGTATCTTTCACAACATACCAACTGATATCTTACTTTTATGTTGCACGTAGCTTCAAAGTTTTCTAAGCATCTAATTTTGTTTTCTTTTTCACTCTTATTTTAGTACGTGGAAACTATTGTCATCTACCATTAATTTTTTCATGTCTCTAGGCTCAATTGTTCAGACTGATGCAGCGTTTAGAGAACACAACTCCCCGCTTTATTAGATGCATTAAACCAAATAGTAAGCAGCTTCCTGGCATGTTTGAAAATGATATTGTCTTAGAACAGCTTAGATGCTGTGGAGTACTAGAAGTTGTAAGGATATCCAGGTCAGGCTATCCTACTCGATTTACACATCAGCATTTCGCACAGAGGTAACTATTTCATGCAAGTTTTTCTTCAAGGACTTCTGCTATATTTCTTTGTTATTTGGTTGAAATTTGTAGGGTTATAATTCTCTTCCTTCCAGATATGGCTTCCTTCTCCTACACGATGTTGATTTTCAGGATCCACTCAGTGTTTCCATTTCCATTCTTTATCAATTTCACATTCTACCAGAAATGTATCAAGTTGGTTACACCAAGCTATTTTTCCGCCCAGGACAGGCATGTGCCATTTCTGTTAAAATACTACTATTATCCATAAATCCAGTTTTCAAGACGGACTTATCTTAGTATTGATTCGCTTACAACAGTAGTAATACAACTTTTTACGTCAGCTTCTTTTTCAGCTAGTTTAATCCTTACACTTTTTAAGTCTCAAAGTTGTTGTCAAGGATTTTTTATATTTTCAATTATAAATTTTCAAATTGTATGATAGGTTTTTTCTTTAGAAATATTAATCAGACTTCCAAATGTCCATTTCATCAATAAGCTCTTCTATTCCTTTTTTTTATTTGGAAAGTGTATGGGAGGGAACAACAAAGAAATATGAGTGCTGGCAAGAAACTTTATGTTGGTGACCTTTGGAAGGAAAATTACGCTATGGTTCTTTAAGACTTCTCTTTTGTGTTTTTCTGCAAGTAATTTAAGTAATAGTAGGTGAAAATGATTTCATGCCTCAGTAGAGCTTAAAGGAGAATTAGGTCTATCAGCAATGGAGCATTAAACCACCGTGCTTGTTATTTGTTGATTGTGTAGCTCCAAGTTTCATAGCAGTTATGCTACTATAAGTGATATGGAAAAGTATCTAAAATAACTTGGGATTTATAAGATTGAGTGTAATATTTTCAGTATTTCATGGATGTGTAGATGGTAATGATCAAGTGTGGATGCTAAAATCCTAAAAGGTCATGTGGTAAGTAATTGTTATTCAGACATGTTGGGTCTACTAAAAAGATAGTGATATAGAGGAAGAGATTTCCAGTTTGACTATGTAGGCCATGGATTTATTAATTTAAGGGGAGTTACCAGATATATTATATGTCCATCCCTTTTTCATGATTTTCTTAGTGTAATTTCTTATTCATATTGCTGAAAAAGGAAAAAGTAATTTCTATAATTTTGCTGTTCTTTGTTATGAAAAACATGAAAGTTGATACGAAATGGAGAATAGATATTCTATACACTAATACAAGGGGTATAAATACAAAGGAGGGTGGTCACAACACCCGGAGTAAACATAAGCTATGATCACCATGAAGAGATATACAATATGTCTAACACCCCCCCGCTCCCCCCTCAAACTCACGGGGGATTATACATCGGGAGTTTGGATAATAGATAAGCATGTTGGGTCCGTGTCTGTGGCTTGGTCATCAAGTCTGTAAGTTGCTGCTCACATAGGAAGAAGACATCCACTCCGATATGCTTGGAAAGAGAGTGCTTTACCGGATTCAGAGTAATCTGAATAGCACCAGTGTTGTCACAATGGAGTGATGTGGGATCCGGAGAAGAGACACCAAGAACCGCAAGAAGCCAGCGGAGCCAAATAATATCCTCAGCAGTGGTAGCCATGACACGAAGTTCAGCCTCAGTGTTGGAACGAGAAACTCCAGTCTGTTTCTTGGACTTCCAAGCAATGAGTGAAGAACCCAAGAACAGACAGAAACCAGTGACGGACCGGCGGTCAACAGGATCACTGGCCCAAGTAGAGCATCCGAGTAAGCACGGAGCTGCAGAGAGCTACTACTGGAAAAGAAGAGACCACGTGAAGTCGTCCCCCGAAGATAGTGCAGGAGCCGCAGTAGGTGGTCATAATGCACAGAAGTGGGTGCGCTAGCAAACTGGCTCAACACATGAACAACATGGGCAATGTCAGGCTGAGTAATAGTAAAATAGACGAGGCTCCCAACGAGGTGACGATAGCGAGTAGGATCAGCAAGTGGAACCCCATCATCCGGTCGTAACTGAAGGTGAAGCTCCATAGGGGCGTCCACAATGCGAGAGTCAGAGAGAGCGGCCCGAGCTAAGAGATCTGATGTGTAACGCTGATGTGAGAGCTGAAACCCACGATCTTTAGAGGTGGTCTCAAGAACCAAGAAATAGATCAGATGTCCAAGGTCAGTCATCTGAAACTGCTGCTGAAGATGATGTTTGACGAAGGTCACATGAGAAGGATCATTACCAGTAATGATCATATCATCTACATAAAGTAACAGAAGTATCTGGCCACTAGAGAGTGCACAAACAGGGCTGGATCATGCGGGCTCGGCTGAAAACCGGCGTCAGTAATGGGTGAGATGAAACGAGCAAACCACGCGCGGGGAGCTTGCTTGAGCTCGTAAAGAGCTCGTCTCAAGCGACAGACAAGTCCTAAAGGAGAGGAGAGGCCAGGAGGAGGTAGTATGTACACCTCCTGCTGAAGGTCAACGTGAAGAAAAGCGTTCTTCACATCGAGCTGGAACAGAGACCAGTGGCGAACAGCTGCAACTGCAATAAGAATACGGATCGTAGTCATGTGAGCAACTTGAGCGAAAGTCTCGTCATAGTCGTGTCCTTGCTCCTGCTGAAAACCACGAGCCACAAGACGGGCCTTATACCTCTCTACAGAACCATCTGAGCTAGTCTTGACCTTGAAGACCCATTTGCAAGTAATAGGAACAACACCAGGTGGAAGAGGAACAAACTCCCAGGTACGAGTGTGCGCAAGCGCCTCCAACTCAGCAGACATAATAGCCTGCCACTCAGGTATCTGGGCAGCCTCACGAAAGGAAGTCGGCTCTGGAGTATCACAAGCGGTAGCAGGAAGGGCAGGCAGGTCCAGAGGTAGGGTAGCAAGACTAAGGAGGTCGGGAGGACGTCGCTCAAGAGGTGGGTTGCGACACACTGGAGGATCATCCACAGGGACCTCACGGGAGGAGACAGTCACTGAGTCGGGGGGCTCTGAAGACGAGAGAATAAGAGGGGGACAACGAGTGTAATGATATGGAAGAGGGACGACGAGCGCATCAGAGGTAGGAGGTGAGACTGGAGAGGGCATAGGTGGTATGACCGGTGGCAAAGAGAGAGGAGGTGGACATACCGGTGGAGAGAATGAGACATGAGGCGGTGAGATGGGAAGAGTGAGAAACTGCATATCAGAGGGAGTCACAAAGGAGGACGTGGTCGAGGGGACGCATGACACAAAGAAAGGGTGAGACTCATCAAAGGCGACATCACGTGAGATACGAATTTGACGTGCAATGGGATCATAACATCGATAGCCTTTGTGCTCGGTACTATAAACAAGAAAAACACATGGTACAGACTGAGCAGAGAGCTTGGTGCGCTCACGTGGAGGTAGAAGAACAAAACACCGACAGCCAAAAACACGAAGGTGGGTGTAACGTGGACTCTTGCTTTGAAGGAAGGTGGAGGGCTGCAGGTTAATGAGATAGACATCAGTAGAAACAGCCTCAGACCAGAAATGAGGAGGAGCGTGGGAGGAGATGAGAAAAGTGTGGGCTGTCTCAATAATGTGACGATGCTTCCTTTCAGCGGTGTCATTTTGAGCATGGGCACCAGGGCAAGCAAGCTGAGGCGGACTACCTTGGATAGCGAGCAAATCTAAAAAAGCATGAGAGAGGTACCCCCCCCCCCCCCCCCCCCCCCCCCGAGTCGGAACGAAAGATACGAATGGAAGCAGAAAACCGAGTGCACACCATAGCAGAAAAAGTAATATAAATCTGAAGAAATTCAGAACGAGAATGCATAAAGTAAATCCAACAATAGCGTGAATAATCATCAATAAAAAGAACATAATATCGGTGTCCACCCTTGGAAACAAAAGGTGCAGGACCCCATACATCAGAGTGAACTGAATCAAAAGGGCGCTGAGACCGAGACTCACTAGACGGATAAGGGAGTTGCAGCTGTTTCCCAAGCTTACACCCCGTACAAGTGTGGGAACGATCGACAGTAACACGGCCGAGAAAACTGTGACTGATGAGAGATGCAGGGCGCGAACCACTAGGATGACCAAGACGGTGATGCCACTGAGAGAAGCCCACTGAGGGAAGACAAAAGGTAGACGCCACCGATGACATTGGAGAGGATGGAAGATGAATCCGATCAAGAACGTACACCCCGCTACGGCGACGGCCAACTCCAAGGAGTGTCCCTGTCAGACGATCCTGCACACGACACGCAAACTCATCAAAAATGACAAGACAACCATGAGATGTAAGTTGGCTGGTGGATAAAAGATTCATGGATAGCTTGGGAATATAAGCAACATCGGGAATATGAAAGTGACGGGTATGAAGAAGACCGCGACTAGTGATGCGAAGAATGGTGTCGTTGGCGACCATGATACTGAGATCAGAGGAGACAGGCTGGCATGACAAGAGGTGGGTGACATCATACGTCATATGAAATGAGGCTCCAGAGTCGAGCAACCAGTCAGAGGGAGAGATACCTGTAGGGGCGGAGGCAGCTGGCTGGGAGGCAGAGGCGACAGAAGGATCCGGTGGGAGCACTGAGGCAGAGGAGCGAGGGAAAGAACCATAAGAGAGTTGCTGGGCAAGCTCAGAAACGGTGAGAGACTGCGCCACAGCCGAGAAGGGAGTTGAAGGAGCACCAGGAGCACGCTATTGTCCAGACTGCAGAGCCCGCTAAAGCTTGCGGCACTCAGATTTGACGTGACCAAGACACTGACAATAGTGACAGCGGACAGACTGACGGTGAGGAGCACCGGATGAAGCAGTGTGCCGAAGGACGAGAAATAGGGCGCACAGGAGTGCTATAGCTTGGCGAAGGCAGCAGTGGAGGGCTCACACGAGAAGACTGTGGAGGAAGCTCGGGAGCAGCAAGCACAACATGAGACAGCACACTAGAGGGAGCAGCAGCGTCCAAGGAGTGGAGACGAGTCTCCTCAGCGATCACCAAGGCCAAGGTATCGCTGAGAGACGGAGGAGGATCCCGGTGCAGAAGCTGGGCACGAACAGGCTCAAACTCTGGGTGGAGGCGCATAAGAAACTCATACATGCGCTGACAGTCACGATCCTGAGAAGTAGCAACACACTGAGGACAGGTAGCACAAGGGGAAGGAGCCATCTCATCACACTGACGCCAGAGATCCAGGAGCTCAACAAAGAAGGCCTGGACAGACCGATCACGCTGGTAGCAGGCGCCAAGAGTCTGAAACAAAGAGTATCGCAGGGCCTGACTTGATGGCTGGAGGCGACGCAGGTGATCCCATATCGCTTTGGTCGTAGGTAGCTCATAAACGGCCATGCGAGTGGGGAGCTCGCGGGACTGGCAAATGACGGCGATCGCGCGAGAGTCGTCCAAGCGCCACTTTGCCCCTTCGGAGCGCTGGACAGTGGAAGAGGTGTCCCCAGGGGCAGAACCAGCTGTGCTGACACTGGAAGAGTCGGCCGTAGGAGCAGCAGTCGATGGTGCAGGGGCAGGTTCAGAACCGTCAATGTGGCCCCACAGATTTAGGCCACGGAGGATAACACCAACAGTGGCGGACCAAACCTTGTAATTTCGCCCATCAAGAATGGCATCGGCCTTTTGGAGAAAGGAAGAGGAGTAAGATGTGTCCATCGGGGCTGCAAGATCAGCCGGAAGAGGAGCGAGAGGACGAGAGCAGTAGGAGATAGCGCAGGATCGATCGGGATCTAGAACAGGAGTTGTGTCGATCGTCCTGAACAGGAGCTGCGTCGATCGTCTTGAACAGGAGCTGCGTCGATCGTCCTGAACAGGAGCTTCGTCGAGCGATCAGGATCAAGCAAGAAACGGAGCTGCGTCGATCGATCGGGCTGGGACAGGTCGGGATCGATCTGGATCGGAGCAAGAACAGGGGTTGCGTCAATCAAGGATAAGTCGGGCGTCGGGAGAGATTCGTCGAGCGAGATGTGCGTCGGATGGGGAGCTTCGTCGAGCAAGAACAGCAGCTGCGTCGAATGGGGAGCTTCGTCGAGCGATAGGTGCGTCGAGAGAGCTTCGTAGAGCTGGGATAGGTCGGGATCGATCGGGGTCGGAGCCGGCGGGTGAGCTTCGTGAAGAGCGGCTAGGGTTGCTCTGATACCATGATACGAAATGGAGAATTGATATTCTGTACACTAATACAAGGGATATAAATATAAAGGATGGTGGTCACAACACCCGGAGTAAACCTTAGATATGATGACCATGAAAAGATATACAATATGTCTAACAAAAGTTTCTGTTAAACTCAATATTCTAGGCCATTTGTTATATGCCGTTTGTTATTGGACATTGTGTGTGGGGGGGTGTGGGGGGTGTGGGGGGTGTGGGGGGGTGTGGGGGGGTGTGGGGGTGTGTGGGTGTGGGTGTGGGTGTGGGTGTGGGTGTGGGTGTGGGTGTGGGTGGGTGGGTGTGGGTGTGTGGGTGTGGGTGTGTGTGGGTGTGTGGGTGTGGGTGTGGGTGTGGGTGTGTGTGGGTGTGTGGTGCAGGCGTGCAGCATTTAACTACTTTGTTTATCATTTCAATCGTTTTCAAAATTTCACCTGAATATGTTGACATACGGTTTCTCATTTTTTGGACGATCTTCAGATTGCTACACTGGAGAATGCCAGAAAGAGTACTATTGAAAAAATTGTATGGGTTCAGAAACAGTATCGTGGTCTGCAAGTTCGCCGCCATTTCCAAGGGCTTAAGAAAGCAGTGATCACACTTCAGTCATGTAAGGCATATATGTGCATTTATTATGATATATACCAACAAGTTTGTCGAATTTTTATCCCCAAATGATCCGATTAGTTCTAGTTTATTATTTTCTCTTTACTAATTACTTAGTGGAGAGAGAGTGTGTGGGTATCACCTAGATTACATCATTGCGAGGCGTTGTATATAACAAGCAGAAGATGCACCCATATGCTCAGCAGAAAGAGCAAAGGATTAGGAAGTAAAATGAAAGGACCAATGGTAACATAGCAAGAAATTTTAAGAAAGACATTTGTTAAAACTACGAAGAATTTTATTATTATTATTATATTCTATGAAGGGGAGCCTTGGCGCACTGGTTAAGGTGTCGCCTTGTGACCTTGAGGTCACGGGTTCGAATCCTGGGAGCAGCCTCTTGCAAAAATGCAGGGTAAGGTTTGCCTACATTTCATCCTTGTGGTGGGGCCCTTCCCCGGACCCTCGTTGTGCGGGGATGCTTTGTGCACCGGGCTGCCCTTTTTATTATTATATTTTATATATTCAACTATTATGTTAGAAAAAATCTCTAATAATTTGGTAGACCATGTTATATAATGCACTAAGTTAGTATAGAGTTATTTGTCACTGACTCTCTGGTGTGGAGATTACCCTAACTCATTTTTGCTCAGCAATCTGCAGTTAAGCAAGGAGGCGGATAAATTTATTGAGTTTACTTCACAGGAGGTGGAGGAGGCAAGCATGCTGATGAATTATGCAAGTGACATGCCATCAAACATCAAGATCATGTTTTCTCTGAAGAATTTAAGTTGTTGGTTGATATTCCGGAACAATTTCAGATTATTCTGTGATGCGGAAGCATAGGCGCGGTCGAGCTTTGAGGCCCATTAGAGGCTGATTTGACGACTTACCATATATGGCGTGCCAGGATGGACGATCCGACTCCGTGGATGCGTTCAGATTCGTGTTGCGAGTCAATTTCATATATAGCTTTGTAATTTTCGGTTATTATTTCATGTAGTTTTGTCCCCGAAACCAACGGCCAATCATAGCTGTTGATTCCGGGTGCCCTAATCTTCATTTCTTATAAATAGGAGATGTAGGGTTGCTGTATTGGGATTGCAGATTTTGGAGAAGCTTATTCCCGGAATTCCGCGATCCCGCCACGGTGCCGACTCCGTGGAACCCTAGGTGACGACTCCTAGGCTTGTATCTCCCTCCCCAAGGTACCCCCTAACCCTAACCCTCTTTTGCCCCTCCCAAACTCCCTCCCGCAGCCCCCAACAGCCCCCCATACAGCCCCCCCCCCCCCCCCCGAACAGCCACGGTTGGCTGTCCAGAAGGCTGTCCAGAACTCCCGTAATTTTCTAAATCAATGTTACTATTCAAAAATTAAAAACACTATTCCTTGCCTATAGTTTCCTCCCTCCCTGTTCCACCGCCAGCCTCCCTGCAGCCCCAGCCAGCCGCCTCTCCTCCTTCCTTCCACTGTTGCCGCCAGCCTCCCTACAGCCCCAGCCACCGACACCCATTTTTGCTGTCCAGCAAAGCAGCCCCCTTCTCAGCCTGCTGTCGACTGCCCAGTTCAGCCACCGCTGCCCTCCTCCAAGCCCAGACGCCTTCCCCCTATAGCCGCCGCCCCTCCCCCTCCTTCCCTACAACCACCACCCCTCTCCTCTACGTGGGACCACCTCCAGCCCCCTCGTCCAAATCAGTCCAGATCTGGACAAATCCAGCCCGGATCTGCTCCCAAATCATCGGATCTATCCCCCTTCGTCCGGATCTCTACCCACGTGGCCGGATCCATCCATTTCCGGTCCGTTTTCACCTTCCACCGCCAAGGACAGCCACCTACGTCGCTTTCCCGCCTTTGGTTCCACCTCGGATCGTCATTCACGCATCCCCGACTCCGGATTCTTCAGTTCCTTGGTCAGCCCACTACTTTGTGAGTCTTATTTGTATTAGGATATTTTATTCAGCATTTTATATTTGATTGGACTCTTGTACTTGTTTGAATATCTTCCATGGTAGTTGTTTGTTAGATTATTATTGTGATTTGCATGGTTTATTCGCCGCTCGCTCGTGCTTTGGCCCTCCACGCGGAGGAAGGCCTAAGCTTGTCTTCACCCTAATAAAATATTTTGTCTTGTCATGAATTATCTGCGTGGGATGTTGTATTTATTTATTATCTAATTTGTGATTAATCCGTCGGGCTTTGCATAGCATGTAGGGTTAGGTCGCAAATATTTCGTCGCCTATAGATTCGTTCTGCGTCAATTGGTATCAGAGTCAGGTTGCGCGCACTTTTTCGATACGCAGTCTTAGAG
The DNA here is from genome assembly GCA_033032865.1 of Dactylorhiza incarnata. Taxonomy (NCBI): domain Eukaryota; kingdom Viridiplantae; phylum Streptophyta; class Magnoliopsida; order Asparagales; family Orchidaceae; genus Dactylorhiza; species Dactylorhiza incarnata. Next base: position 3,095,922 of record JAWHQI010000066.1, read on the forward strand.
TCTATAGGTTTTTCATTATGTCTAGGTGTCACAATTATTCCTCCCCTCACTTTGGAGGTCTCGAGTCCACTTTCACCCACCCTCATAGATCCCCTTCAGGGAGATCTTCACGTTTCTACGATGATTATTCTCGATCGCAGCACACCACTTTTAGAGATCGTGTTGACCCACCGACACGAGACCACTACACTAGAGATGATCAGTATAACGATTGTCGTTGTTCATATCCTTGCACGCGAGCGGATCGTGTTGATCCTTCGGCTCGACTCGGTTACCTTAGAGATGACTATGATGAGGATCGTCGCTTTGAGAGAGATCTTGAGAGTCAGTTTCGTACTGTTGCCCCTTCTTTTGACGGCTCATCGTGTCCCGAGTCTTTTAGTTACTGGCTCGTGGATATGGAATATTATCTCGATCATTTTGAGTTATTCGGTGAGCGCCGCATCAAGTTTGCGAAACTTAGATTTTTAGATCAGGCGGGGGCTTACTGGTCTAGCATTGAGAGGACCCGCGAGCGAGACCGTCTTCGTCGTATCACTAGTTGGGTAGACATGAAGCGTACTTTGTGTCAGAGGTATCTGCCTTCGTCGTATCAGACTCGCTTGCTCGACCAATTATTTTCCCTTCAGCAAGGATCCATGCGTCGCTGAGTACAGGGATCGCTTCGATGAGTTAGTTGTGAGGAGCGATATCCGATAGGACCCAACTATGACCTTTTGCAGATTTCGGTCTGGCCTTCGATCTGACATTCGTACTAAGGTGATTTATCATAGCTCGAAGTCCCTCGAGCAGACATATCAGCTCACCCTTCGTTATGAGCAGTCTTTGAGAACCGCAAGAGCTAGTCGATTGGATTCTCGCATTGACCTTCGCGGTACGAGTCCCTCCCACACCGAGTACACCACTCTGCCTACCATTGTTCCGTCCGACATGGCAGAAGGGATACCTGATGCAGATTGCTCTCACCCCAGTGTGGTGCTTAGCCCAGTGAGTGACCTATCTCTTGTTTCTGACCCGTCTCTCGTGACCCCGACGGAGAGTGAGCTTGAGCAAACTCTTGAGCCTATAGTGTCGTGCCCCTCACCCACACCACCACCTCTGGCATGGCATGGGTTAGTTAGTACCCCAACCACAGACCCACTTCCTGACACCGCACCTACGGATCCATTCTTGAGTATAGGTCTATGTCGCCCTCCCATTGTCATTGCTCTGAGTCACATCGCGACTGAGAGCCCTGAGCCTGGTGTTGATCCCGTAGTGGCTATCACCCATTCACGGGGACACTACCTCTCACGATGGTACTCATCTGGAGGACCATGACCCTAGTGACGAGTTCTATGATGAACCCCCAGTTGAGCCTCCGGATGATCCGCCACATCCTGATGAGGATGAGATTCAGGTGAGTCTCGCATGTATGAGTATCGGTTTATGGAAGCCTCTTCCATTATCGTCCCTGACCCCGCCCCAGAGGATGGATATTGTGAGAAGCATCCAATATTTAAGGCACCACCTGCTGACACAACGCACTCTCGCTGAGTTTTGGGATGCACCATCTACTGACCCACCAGACGAGCTCTTTCTTTTCGGGGACACTCACTACACTATAGAGCTACGTCTTCTGGTCGGTGCACATGATTTTCACTTAGACACTTGGATCGTTATGAGCTCGTATTTGAGTATAGTTGTCTCTCACGATCATCTTAGCACTCGTCACACACGAGATGAGTTTTTATACACTCATCCGAGAGAGCCTCCTGATAGGCCACCTCCTTTGGTAGATTTTCAAGTGGTTATTAGCCTTTCCCATAACGAGTATGTTGTGTCCGTCGTGTCTCATTTACATCATTTGCATGAGTCTGTTTAGTCGATTCGTCATCATTTGCATGAGTCTGTTGTGTTGTTTGTTCATCGTTTGCATGTATGTCATGAGTCGGTCCGACGAATAATCCATATTTGTAATAAATATTGTAAATCACATGCGGATGTTCATTGGCAAGTGCAGGCATTTCATGAAGGCGAGCAGGTGATGGTAAGAATCTGCTTCGTGAGGCTCCGCGCGGGGCTTGCTAAAAGCTTGAGTGTTAGGTGAATGGATCCTTACTCTGTCCTGAGACGCATCAGGACAAATGCTTATGAGTTGGACATCCCCGCGAGCATGGGTACCCATACTATGTTCAATGACGTGAGCCTGACGCCATCCTTTGCACCTCACGAGTATTCTGGCTCACATCTTGACGGCACTCCCGAACCTTTACCACCGTTTTTACCACCCACCACTCAGTCTACCCCCGAGCCATTGCCACCACATTCATTGCCCCGTTCTCAGCCCACCTCTGACCCTTATTTACCCGGGATGTTGTCCCCAACGGCTTCACCATTGGCACCTCAGACTCCACCGGATCCTTCTACTAGTGTGTTGAGAGATGAGTTTATCACTGAGATCATTACGCATGAGCCTGCCCCATCTACAGACGGTCTTGTGTGTCGCTACCTGGTTTGCTGGCACGGGCGACCCTTCACCGACGACACCTGGATGCTGCCAGCAGAGCTTGATCGATTCGCCCCCGGACTTCGACTTCAGTACGTCCGTCTCCACTCATCGGGGATGGAAATTTGTTAGTCCGGAGGAGTTGATTGGCGAGGTCACCTTTCAGCGTCGCACATGGACGACCTCTGACGGGCCTCTTCGAGTTTTACCTGGCATACGGCGAGAAAATTCTGACCCCTATTCATCGGGAGCTGAATTTTTTTTCAAGCCGGGGAGATTGATGCGGAGCATAGGCGAGGTCGAGCTTTGAGGCCCATTCGGGGCTGATTTGGCGACTTACCATATATGGCGTGCCCGGATGGACGATCCGACTCCGTGGATGCGTTCGGATTCGTGTTGCGAGTCGATTTCATATATAGCTTTGTAATTTTCGGTTATTATTTCATGTAGTTTTGTCCCTGAAACCAACGGCCAATCATAGTTATTGATTCCGGGTGCCCTAATCTTCATTTCTTATAAATAGGAGATGTAGGGCTGCTGTATTGGGATTGCAAATTTTGGAGAAGCTTATTCCCGGAATTCCGCTATCCCGCCACGGTGCCAACTCCATGGAACCCTAGGTGACGACTCCTGGGCTTGTATCTCCCTCCCCAAGGTACCCCCTAACCCTAACCCTCTTTTGCCCCTCCCAAACTCCCTCCCGCAACCCCCAAAAGCCCCGCCCCCCCCCCCCCCCCCCCCCCCCAACAGCCCCCCAAACACCCCCCCCCCCCCCAAACAGCCACGGTTGGCTGTCCAGAAGGCTGTCGAGATGTCCCGTAATTTTCCAATTCAATGTTACTATTCAAAAATTAAAAACACTATTCCTAGCCTATAGTTCCCCCCTCCCTGTTCCACTGCCAGCCTCCCTGCAGCCCCAGCCAGCCGCCTCTCCTCCTTCCTTCCACTGTTGCCGCCAGCCTCCCTGCAGCCCCAGCCACCGACACCCATTTTTGTTGTCCAGCAAAGCAGCCCCCTTCTCAGCCTGCTGCCGACTGCCCAGTTCAGCCACCGCTGCCCTCCTCCAAGCCCAGCCGCCTCCCCCCTATAGCCGCCACCCCTCCCCCTCCTTCCCTACAACCACCACCCCTCTCCTCTACGTGGGACCACCTCCAGCACCCTCGTCCAAATCAGTCCAAATCTGGACAAATCCAACCCGGATCCGCTCCCAAATCATTGGATCTATCCCCCTTCGTCCGGATCTCTACCCACGTGGCCGGATCCATCCATTTCCGGTCCGTTTTCACCTTCCACCGCCAAGGACAGCCACCTACGTCGCTTTCCCGCCTTCAGTTCCACCTCGGATCGTCATCCACGCATCCACGGCTCCGGATTCTTCAGTGCCTTGGTCAGCCCACTACTTTGTGAGTCTTATTTGTATTGGGATATTTTATTCAGCATTTTATATTTGATTGGACTCTTGTACTTGTTTGAATATCTTCCATGGTAGTTGTTTGTTAGATTATTATTGTGATTTGCATGGTTTATTCGCCACTCGCTCGTGCTTTGGCCCTCCACGCGGAGGAAAGCCTAAGCTTGTCTTCGCCCTAATAAAATATTCTGTCTTGTCATGAATTATCTGCGTGGGATGTTGTGATTATTTATTATCTAATTTGTGACTAATCCGTCGGGCTTTGCATAGCATGTAGGGTTAGGTCGCAAATATTCCGCCGCCTATAGATTCGTACTGCGTCATTCTGGCTCACGTCATGATACCCCATGAGATGCAGGTTGCCATCTTCATAGCTGGGCTTCACGATCGACTGCGCTTGGATGTCAAATTCGAGTCTCCCAGGGACTTGGTGACTGCTATGAGTTTAACCAGATTGTGCGCCCGTCGACTTCAACTGGCTCAGGAGACCTACTTCACCACAGGCACAGGAACTCAAGAGGGACGTGTCGAGGGCACCCAAACCCCACAGATCCGTCAACTGTCTCGTGCAGAAATATCTAATCGACGTGCACAAGAATTATGTTACAATTGTGATGAGCAATATATTCACGAACACCAGCACAAAAGATTTTTTTTATCTGCACGTGGAAGACTTTGATGAGGAAGGCATCAGGCGGTGATTAGCACTTTCATTGATCTTCCTTGAGGACAAGCTCTTTCTGAACGGCGGGAGAGATGGTATGGGCTTCGTGCCTGGGTATTATGTTGTTTGTCTTAGGGTTGTATAATATATTATCTTTTATTATGTTGTGCCTTTTATTTATCGTTTATGTAGTAGTCCAAATGTTGGTGGCTTAATTACGTTTATGTCATTGTATCCTCTATTTAAAGGACCCATTGGGTCTTGTAAATGCAAGCAAGAAGTATTTTATTTCCTTTGTCCCCTTTGATGAGATTGTGGTAGCTCTCTCCTCCTGAGCACACCTCGCCTAGGCAGACGCGGTTCCGACTCCACAGTACCTTCGGCCACTCCTTCGGCGACTCTGCCGATGTTACGGGAAAATCCCATAGCATGTCCTTCTAGCGTAAGTGAGGAGAGGTTTAATGGCTCATGTTGTTATTCAGGAAATAATAGAAGTAGAGGGTGTTTTATGTAATGGGATTCTTCTGTAGGCTATATATAGCCATAGTGATCACCTAATAAAATTATTAAGTCTTTTACCCTTTAATTACGCAATATGGTATCAGAGGGAGGTTTGATCCTCCGACCTGTGGGTTATGGAGAGGACGATGAAGCTCCTAAAGGAATTTGATGGAAAGTTTGATCAGAGGAGAGCCCTACTTCTGTCAGGTACGAAGATTCCTACACTTATAGAGGCCATCTCAGCCGTGATCCAGGAGTAGACACGTCACAAACTTTTGGCAGGGACATGAGGGTCCACTACAGTGAAGTCAGCACTAGCAGCAGTTGGCTCTGGTGTTACAGGATAGAGGGGAGAAACCTGACAGTGCTACAACCGCGGGGAGGCAGGTCATCTGAGGTATGCCTGCCGCAAACCACCCAAAGAGGGAGATTTAGGTGGTGGACGGGGGCGTGGTCGTGGACGTAGCCGAAATCGTGGTTGTCGAGGAGGCTATCGGGCCAATTTAGGCATGACTAAAGGTGAGGAGGAAGCTGACATTATCTACACTAAGGAGGAGCAGACCGGGCATTAAGAGAAAACAGACTGGTGACGGAAGCAAAAGTGGAACTGGGGGCATCCACTTCAGCTATGTATGCCCACCCAACAAAAGGCACTGGTGGATCTCTTGTTCTAGCATCCATATCTTCCTCCAGGGTATTAGATTGGATCATCGACTCAGGTGCATCATGACACGTGACAGGAGATGCGGGTGAGTTCTCCTCCTACACTCGCCTGGCTGCTGCAGATAGCATTCATACGGCGGATAGGACTTTCCAACCAGTGGTCGTTAAGGGTACTGGTACTGCCAATTGCACAAGTTCGATAAAACTACTCAATGTCTTGCGTGCTCCTTCTTTTCCGGTTAGCCTTTTATCCATTAGTTTCATAATCATTCAACTGAGATGAGTTGTTTCTTTTGATATTCCCAAGGTGACTTTTCAGGAGAAAGGGACGAGGCAGATACTTGGGACTGGGACTTGGCATGACGGGCTATGGTATCTGGATCGGGAAGGATTGGATTGTTGGGTTTTCTATACCCCTAACGGGATGACATATCGAATATGCGCAGCGGAAATAAAGACAAGAACAACCCAAAAGAGACTAACGGATCTTGCGGTTTTCATGATTCAAGAGAATAGGAAAGCAAATGCAATGTACCTTCGCGGGATTGAGTCAATACTGAACCAAGGTGCTCCAAGATGAAATCGGGTAGACAAAATCTGAGTTCCAAGAACCGAAATGTATCGGCTCCTCTACAGCGATCCACACGAACGATGGAGAACCCCAAAGCCTTGTCGAACAAGGAATAGGTCGGAGAAAGAACGTCCTCTGCGTCCCCACGAACTGCTAGATCCGTTGAAGGAGAGGCGGCGACTGTCGGCGGCGATTAGGTCGGCGGACGGAACGAGAGCGATCGGAACACTTCCGTCTTCGGCTCTTCAGAAAATCGCGAAAAGGCTCGATCTAAAACCGTGTCTTACGAAGACCTAATCGCATTCCTTTATACGCAATGTATAGAAAAGGCTATCCGTAGACCAGAGGAAAAACAGAACATTTCTGTCCAGATTTACATTCGCCGAATTCGACTAAACAATATAACCGAATTCGACTCAGATTCGGCGAAACCATTTCGACGAATTCGTCTATATAAATTCGGTTATATCAATTCGTCGAAACCATTTCGTCGAACTGACATGATTCGGCTAAACCCTTTAGTCAAATCTGTTACAATTTCGGTTAATCACATTAGCCGAATCTCATTAGTCGAATCAAGCTAATTCGGTTAAACCCTTTAGCCGAATTTGACGCAGTTCAGTTAAACCCTTTAGCCGAATTTGTCAAGTAAATACCCATTCGTTTAAACCCTTTAAACGATTTCCCGTTGAGACATTCTCAACTTAATTCCAAGCAGTCACAGGATTGGTCCTCCACTCATATCCAATATGAGTAAGGCCATCACAATCCTTTCTCCAATTTCACCAAACGCTTTTATGTGCGACCCTATAGGCTCATATTGCGTTGGCAGCAAGACTAACTATTGATTGCTTTGAGATCACCTCAGAAACTCCAACATGGATGCAGCTCTTGTATTTGTGGTAAAGAAGGCAGGAGTTGGGGGACAGAAGATGAGTGCAGAGGATATGCAGATACTCCATCACCGGCGATTGTGGCACTTTTCTTTTGACACTTTAGGTAGATTATTTCCTGCTATTTTTGAAAAGACAAATAAAAACAAACTAGTATACGATGCTTGTGACTTAGGCAAACTTACTATTAGTTCTTATGTTAGTACGGGTCGAAGGAGCTCTTCTCTTTTTGATGTAGTGCATTCTGATGTATGAGGGTCTTGTGACGTAAGTTTTTTAAATAGATATAAGTATTTTGTGACATTTATTGATTTTGCATCTCATGTTACTTGGTTATATCTGATGAAAAATAAGAGTGAGGTATTTATCTGTTTCGGGGACTTCCATAAGCATGTCCAGACACAGTACACGACAGTGATAAAGGTACTAAGGTCGGATAATAGGACAGAGTACACTAACAGGGCACTGGAAGAGTACATATCAGCCCATGGGATACTGCATCAGACCACTTGTGCATACACACTTGCACAAAATGGAGAGGAAGAACAGACACCTTCTAGAGGTGGCAAGGAGTATGATGATCAACATGAAGGTTCCTTAGAGTTTGTGAGGGTATGCGGTGTTGGCAGCGGCACAGCTGATCAATAGGATTCCATCAAAGGTTTTAGGGTGAAAGTCTGTGAAATTTTTCCGAATCTTTATGGAGCGAGCAGGAGCTAGTCAACTTAGAGTTAAAAAACCAAACAACCAGAAGCAAGTGGAGGCAAACAACTGATCTTTATTGATAACAATCTTCAAAATTACAAGGCAAGGCATGCTTGCCGAGACATGATTTCGCCAACACAAACACAAAAGGAAAGATACAAAGTTGAAGATAACTTGAGACCGCTCAGACCGCGCGACCTCCCTGCGATCTCAAAAGACTGCCAAACCGCAGCAACTTGACGATCACAGAACACCACCAGCTCGCTGATCAAACCGCCCACTTCTTCAGACCTCCTGATTCTCCCGAACTCCAGCACCACAACTCCAAGCCGCAGACCGCCCGAACACTTTCAGAGGAAGAGGTGATCGCTGCTGTCCGCACTATCCGCAGAAGCTGCACAAGAGAAGTTCAATCAGGAGACCGCCCGGTCACATAAACTCAGACCGCAGGAAAGAAGAAAGTTTAACTTACGCTTGGTGTGTCTAGTTTGCTGCTACAGTGGCCTCCTATTTATAGGTGCGGGACCTGATTCAGTCACCACCCTATGAGATAGGATCACCACCCCCAGACCGCGCGACCTGACCGGTCACACTGCGCGATCAGCAACATTACTTCTGCTTCAATTTTGGTGAACCCGCCAGCTTCAATGTCGCCATGAGAGACCGTCACTCTCACAGCAGACCGCGACTCCACAAGGAACACGCCAGACCGCCCGAAGTTATTCACCACCTGTGTTCGCACGAGACCGCGAACACAGTCAGTTCGCCATCAGACCGCGAACTCCTGTCCGCATGCCGATCTCCTCCTGAGACCGCGAACAGCAACCAGCTCGCATACCAGTCTCCTGAGACCGCGAACTGAGACCGCGCGACTAAGACCCTAAGTCCGCGAATACCCCCAGAAAGCCCGGTCAGCTACCAGACCGCATTCAGGAGAGAACCTGGATCAAACTGTGCGGTCACACCAGACCGTCACAGCCTTGAAGAGGACAGCACGCCACGCGGTCACGCACAGACCGCGCATACCTGAAGACGAACAGCCCGCCACGCGGTCAGAGACAGGTCGCGCGACCTCCATCTTCAGCTGCCTTGAACCCATACCAGCGATCAAGCCAGGAGACCGCAGCTAGGCTTAGATCAGCCAAACCGCAGATGCAGACCGCCAGGTCGTGCGGTCACGTCAGACCGCCCGACCTCCTCCCAGACCGCCCAGGTCCACAAACCCTCCAAACTTCCACTTCAACAATTTCAACACTCCCCCTTGAAGTGGGAAGTTGAAACTAGCCACAGTAGGCTCCTTAGCCGTGTGAACGGCCCCTTTGCCAGCGCCTTTGTGAAGATGTCCGCGACATTGTCCGCACTCCGCACATGCCCGACCGAAAGAGATCCCTCTAGCACCTTCTCCCGTATGAAGTGATGCTCGATCTCGATATGCTTGGTCCTCGCGTGACAAACTGGATTGGTTACCAGTTTGAGAGCACTCTCATTGTCACCACGTAGCAGAGTCGGCTCCCGAACCTCCTTGTGGACGTCTCCCACCAACCTCCTAAGCCAGATGGCTTCCTGAGCTGCCAAGGCCGAAGCCTTGTATTCCGCTTCCGTGGTGGAGACCGACACGGAATCCTGCTTCTTGCTGCACCATGATATAGCTGTAGGGCCCGCCATGAAGACGAATCCAGACGTCGACTTCCTATCATCTGAATCTCCCCCGTAGTCAGCATCCATGTACCCGTGCACCTTGAAGTCCGCATCTCTCCTATATAGGAGACCCATGTCCGAGGTCGCCTTGACATACTTCAGAATATTCTTGGCTGCTAGCAGATGAGGTACCCGTGGCTCCGTCATATACCGACTCACTCTGCCAACTGCATATGCAATATCCGGCCTCGTGATCGTCAGATAAATCAAGCTCCCAACTCCTCCCCTCATCTTTCCGAAGCTTCATAGCCTTCTCCAGAGGTGTGGAAGTGCACTTCCCTTCCTTCATGCCGAACCGCTCCACGATCCGCTCCGCATATCCGGCTTGGGTCACCAGCACTCCATCTTCCTTCCTCTGCACCTCGAGTCCAAGGAAATGGTGAAGCTCACCTAAGTCCTTCATCTCGAACCTGATAGACAGCTCGGTCCGTAGCTGTGCTACTTCCTCCTTCGAGTTCCCCGTCACGATCATATCGTCGACGTATAGCAGCACGATGACTTGAAGCTCCCCGCTCTTCTTGACGAACAAGCTTGAGTCTGAGTCTGAAGCACAAAACCCACAGAATAGGAGATATTCTGCAATCTTCCCGTACCACGCCCTCGGCGCTTGCTTCAACCCATACAGGGCCTTCTTCAGCTTGCAGACATGCTCCGGAAAATCTTCAGACACAAAGCCAGGTGGCTGGACCATGAAGATGTCCTTGTCAATCTCTCCGTACAAGAAAGCGTTCTTGACGTCGAGCTGCCAAATCTCCCATCCACTAAACGCCGCCAAGGCAATGATGAACCGAACTGAAGTCATTTTTGCCACCGGACTGAAAGTCTCCTCGTAGTCTTCACCGTACTGCTGCGAGAACCCCCGAGCCACAAGGCGAGCCTTGTATCGCTCGATACTGCCGTCAGCTTTCTTCTTGAGCTTTTAGACCCACTTGCATGTCACAGGAGTGATGCCCTCGGGCTTGGGCACAAGAGACTAGGTCTCATTCTTCTCGAGAGCTGCCATCTCTTCTTGCATAACAATGTCCCACTCCTTCACGCCTCTGGCCTTTTCAAAGCTCGACGGCTCCCTCTCATCCAAGGGACCAGCGAAGAAACATGAGACGAAGCTCACTGCGTTTCCTCCTGTATAGCGATCAGGGGCAACGATCGCTCGCTTCGACCTCCTCAGCTCCTTCCCCTGAACCGCATTATCTCCAGCTGCTTCTTCCCTAGCTCCTCTTCCAGACGTGCTAGGAGCATTGCTCCCCCTGCTCCCTGAACCAGAAGCCTCCGTCTCAGAACTAGAAGGAGATGGTCCACCTGGTGACACAGGTAGCTCCACCTGAAGATCCTCCACAGCTTTTTCCGACACCTCCACCCTGCTCTCTGGTAGCTCCACATCAGAGGACCCCTTGTAAGATGTCACCTCATCGAACACGACGTCGCGAGATACCACAAATCTCCGCGTCTCCGGATCCATGCACTTCCATCCTTTCTTCCGCTCATCGTATCCCACGAAGACTAGCTTCCTTGCTTTCGCATCTAGCTTCGTCCGAAGAGCATCTGGAACATGCACGTAGCAGGTGGAACCAAACACCCTAAGGTGTGCCACGCTTGGCTTCTCTTTGAACATCATCTCATGCGGAGTCAACATGTTGATGGGACTCAAAGGCATCCGGTTGATGACGTAAGCAGCACAAGACATTCCCTCCGCCCAGAAGGACTTTGGGATACTCTTGGCATGCAGCCAACACTTGCAGGTCTCCATCAGATGACGGATCTTCCGCTCTGCAACTCCGTTCTGTTGTGGAGTATGTGCACAAGTGAGCTCCCTCCGGATTCCTGCCTTCCTGCAAAAACTAGAGAACTCACTAGAGGTGAACTCCCCTCCGTTGTCAGTTCTCAGCTTCTTCACCCGCAGGCCAAGCCGGCCCTCCACAAGCTCCTTGAACTCCACAAATTTGGCAAACGCCTCCGCCTTCTCCTTCAGGAAATATACCCAGACATATCTGGTGTAATCATCGATCAACACCAGCATATATCTGCTTCCTCCGAGGCTTGGGGTAGCAGTAGGTCCCATCAAGTCACCGTGGATGCACTCCAACGGCACACTACACCTCGTCTGCGACTAGTCAAACGGTAGGCGATGAGACTTGCCGAACTGACATCCCTCGCAAACATGACCTTCTCCGTAGGAGGATAGACTTGGCAGGCCCTTGACCAGACCTCTCACCGTCATTGCTTTCAGCTTGTCCATCCCTACGTGCCCCAACCTCTCATGCCATATAACGGCACCATCATTCGTCTTCATCTTGTCAACGTAGGAACTTGTCGATAAAACGAACAAGTCCTTTGCCCGTCTCCCGACATGGACAACCTCGGCCTTTACAGCCTCAAAGTTGCGTAGAAACTTCACTTCTATTGGGCCGAACAGAACGTGATACCCAGCGTCTACAGCGTTGGTCACGGAGAAGAGATTTTTCCTCATACCGGGCACATGATAGACACTCTTCAAGGTAAGTGGCCCTCTATCACTGCCCAAGGAAACAACCCCCACCTTCTCCACTGGATGTACAGTATTATCAGCAGTAATGATGGCATTGTTACCTGTATAGAGCTGTGCAGAAGAAAGCTTGGTCTCGTCTCCGGTGAGGTGATGACCACACCCCGAGTCCACGATCTAGTCCTCCAGATAGTTGATAGGAGCAGAAGCTCCAACAGAAGCCGAGAAGGCTCCTCCCCAACCTCCTTGAATGTGTCTGGCCTTAGCTTCCTCCTTCTCCGCAGCATGCCCAGCTTGGGTAACCACCTTGCAATCCTTCCTGATGTGGCCATACTTGCCACACTTGAAGCACTTCGGACCTTCACCCTTCTTCTTCCCGTCAGCCTTGGGAGCATACCCCATTTCCTGCTGCCCAGAAGTTGAAGGCCCATAGCCTCCTCCAGCGGTCTTCTTCTTCTTATCCCACTTCTTCTTCTTTCCCGAGAAGAGCACTTCGCCATCTCCCCCAGCCACTGACACCCCGCCATCTGCCTTGCCAAACTTTCTTGCGATGCAAGCAAGTTCTCCAGCTCCAACAGAGACGGCTGATTTGCCCATCCCTGCACCGACGTCACAAAGGCAACATATTCCTTCCGCAGGCCGCGGATGATGTGCCTCTTCAGCTTCGCCTCAGAGATAGGCTCATCAGGGTCCAATGCTGAGATTTCAGCGCACAAGTTCTTCAACTTCAGAAAGAAAGTGGAGATAGAAAGATCGCCCTGAGCCGACCTTGCCACCTCATTCTCCAAGAACTGCAGCCTCGCTACATTCTTCTTGTTAAACAGCCCATCCAGGGCTCTCCAGATCTCCGCAGCTGATCCACACCCCAAGATGTGATCAAATAGGTCAGGTGAGATTGCCCTCTTCAGAGTGAACTCTGTCTTCGCATTCGTCCTCCTCCAAGTTCTCACCTCAGCCCCATTATCCCCTTCCGGAACAACTTCCTGCGTCTGATCTCCTCCAACAACTTCCCAGAGGTCCTCACCTACAAGATAGCTTTGCATACACGACTTCCACTTCTTGAAGTTAGTCGATGTAAGCACCTCAATCCCAAGACCCTTTGCAAATCCACCTTCCATTGTTCTTCCACTGGTTCCTTCTACAAAGGCGATGGCTACTCTATTTTACTCACTGCTCAACCACTCCAACCTCCCTCTGATACCATGTGAAATTTTTCCGAATCTTTATGGAGCGAGCAAGAGCTAGTCAACTTAGAGTTAAAAAACCAAACAACCAGAAGCAAGTGGAGGCAAACAACTGATCTTTATTGATAACAATCTTCAAAATTACAAGGCAATGCATGCTTGGTGAGACATGATTTCGCCAACACAAACACAAAAGGAAAGATACAAAGTTGAAGATAACTTGAGACCGCTCAGACCGCGCGACCTCCCTGCGTTCTCAAAAGACTGCCAGACCGCAGCAACTTGACGATCACAGAACACCACCAGCTCGCTGATCAAACCGCCCACTTCTTCAGACCTCCTGATTCTCCCGAATTCCAGCACCACAACTCCAAGCCGCATACCGCCCGAACACTTTCAGAGGAAGAGGTGATCGCTGCTGTCCGCACTATCCGCAGAAGCTGCACAAGAGAAGTTCAATCAGGAGACCGCCCGGTCACATAAACTCAGACCGCGGGAAAGAAGAAAGTTTAGCTTACGCTTGGTGTGTCTAGTTTGCTGCTACAGTGGCCTCCTATTTATAGGTGCGGGACCTGATCCAGTCACCGCCCTATGAGATAGGATCACCACCCCCAGACCGCGCGACCTGACCGGTCACACTGCGCGATCAGCAACATTACTTCTGCTTCAATTTTGGTGAACCCGCCAGCTTCAATGTCGCCATGAGAGACCGCCACTCTCACAGCAGACCGCGACTCCACAAGGAACATGCCAGACCGCTCGAAGCTATTCACCACCTGTGTTCGCACGAGACCGCGAACACAGTCAGTTCGCCATCAGACCGCGAACTCCTGTCCGCATGCCGATCTCCTCCTGAGACCGCGAACAGCAACCAGCTCGCATACCAGTCTCCTCCTGAGACCGCGAACTGAGATCGCGCGACTAAGACCCTTAGTCCGCGAATACCCCCAGAAAGCCCGGTCAGCTACCAGACCGCATTCAGGAGAGAACCTGGATCAAACTGTGCGGTCACACCAGACCGCCACAGCCTTGAAGAGGACAGCACGCCACGCGGTCACGCACAGACCGCGCATACCTGAAGACGAACAGCCCGCCACGCGGTCAGAGACAGGCCGCGCGACCTCCATTTTCAGCCGCCTTGAACCCATACCAGCGATCAAGCCAGGAGACCGCAGCTAGGCTTAGATCAGCCAAACCGCAGATGCAGACCGCCAGGTCGTGCGGTCACGTCAGACCGCCCGACCTCCTCCCAGACCGCCCAGGTCCACAAACCCTCCAAACTTCCACTTCAACAATTTCAACAAAGTCCCCGTGTCAGAAGCTGCAAGGACACAATGCGGTGTTGGCAGTCTAGTGCTCAGAAGGGGTACGTGTGATGAAGTTCAGTGGAGAAGAGAAGGTTAGTGAGCATGGATGTTCACTTCAGAGAACTGGAGCAGTATTACCGACAGGAGGGAGCCTCACTCATACTAGAATCACCAGATACCGAAAGTATGAGGCGAGAGAAGGAAAGTTTGGTGACAGATCTGGGAGTATGGCATGAAGGATCGGTGGAGGAGAAGGAAAGTGATGAGGAGCAAGTGGAGGAGATGGAGGAGGAGATGAGAGGTATTAGGCCTACGACTTAGGGGGAGTTACTTACATATAATAGGAAGGGGAAGCTGACTGTCGGACCTTCAGTGACAGTGCCCAGTCCCTTGGCTACGTCGGTCCCTACTCCTGGAGCACCTACACCACCACCACCTTCAAGTGATATCCCTCCTTCTACTCCTACTTCCCCAACTGTGACCATACGGAAGACCACTCGCAGCAATGCGGGAAATCCTTCTGATGGATACGGTTGGGATCTTGCTTCATTTGTCTCTTATTATAATATCTCTTCTTCTCATAGAGCATTTATCGCATCTTTGGATAGTATTATTGTACCTAACAATTGGCAGGTTGCCAAAGACGATCCAAAGTGAAAAACAACAATGAAGGAGGAGATGAGAGCCCTTGAGACGAACAAGACTTGGGAGCTGACACAGCTGCCAAAGGATAAGAAGTTTGTGGGGTGCAAGTGGGTTTTCACCGTGAAGCAGAACCAGATGGACAGGGCGAGCGCTACAAGGCTCGATTGGTTGCAAAGGGGTACAGCCAGACTTATGTCATCGATTACGACGAGACATTTGCACCCGTGGCAAAGATGAGCACCGTCAGGACTCTAATCAGCTTGACGGGGAATGGTGGATGGAAGTTGCACCAACTAAATGTGAAGAATGCATTTCTCATGGAGATCTAGCTGAGAAGGTGTACATGGAGATACCACCAGGGTTCGGCACAGCCAGGACAGAAGGCAGAGTCTGCAGGTTGAAGAAGTCCATCTATGGACTGAAGCAGTCTCCCCGGGCGTGGTTCGACATGTTCAGGAAGGTCGTGATTGGAATGGGATATCAGCAGATCAATGTTGATCACACGGTGTTCTTCAAGCAGAATGAAGTTCACATCACCATGCTTGCGGTGTATGTGGATGACATAATTTTCACAGGGGGTTGCAGAGCTCTTGTGTTTGAAGGGCATGTTGCTGGAGTTGAAGCTGGATCAAGGAGATAAGATGAAGTTATGGTGTGACAGTCAATCAGCCATCAATATTGCAAACAATCCGGTCCAACACGATAGAACCAAGCATATCTAGATTGATAGGTTCTTCATAAAGGAGAAGCTGGATAGTTGGCTACTGGAGCTGAGTCACGTCTTGTCCAAGGGTCAGGCAGCAGATTGCTTGACCAAGGGACTCTGTTCAAAGGATATGATCAGGGGATGTGACAAGATGGACTTAGTGAATATTTTTCGCCAATCTTGAGGAGGAGTGTTGTTATTCAAGAGATAATAGAAGTAGAGGGTGTTTTATGTAATGGGGTTCTTGTGTAGGCTATATATAGCCATAGTGATCACCTGATAAAATTATTAAGTCTTTTACCCTCTAATTACACAATAGCTCCTCGTACGTAAACGTTCATCTTGAGGAATGTAGTAGTCAGGAGTAACTGGTCAGGGAAGAGGTGTCGTGATGAATTTAAAATTATCAAAGATTATTTTCCCCCTAATTTTGCCCAATAAAATATGATGACTCATTTCCCAAAATGTAATGTCTAGACACAGGTTCTTCTAGTAGGGGATGATAACATTTATACTTTTTTATCAGAATGATAGCCCTGTTGACACCCTTAAACATGAGTTTGGCTTGTGATTCCTTTGTGGGGGTATGAAAATTGGGATTCAACAAACACCTGATTTCTCTTTTATTAGTTTGGAATTGTAGGTTGAAAGATGCATGATTATAATACTGTGAAACAACATATTGGTGGAAAATAGTGTAATATCCTGAAGCCGGTTTTTTTACTTATGGAATTCTAGTAAACTAGTAATCTTTTATCATTCTAACTTCAGGGGTGTCTCTTGTTCTATCAATTTTCTTTACAGTTACCCGTGGTTATTTGGCAAGAAAGAAATTTTTTAATCTCAAAAGCAAAGGAAGGGGAAAGCTTTATCATGAAAAAATTAATGGTGGGGCAACACACAAATTTATTCAAGAAAGGGAGGTAATTTCTTCTTCCTCCGAAATAGAGGTTTGACCATTTACATTATTTTGACAATTATATTAGGTGCATTTTTTCATATATGCGTAGAAGTACCACAATGTTAACATTTGCAGATGTACAAAATATATATAAGCCTAGAAGATTACTTACGTGTACTATTACTCAGGTCTACGAGAAAATTGGAGGAATGCAAATGCATTTCCGTTGGCAAGTAGAATTTTTTTTATAGTTTCGAGCAGTGAGAAGGGGAGCTTTGGCGCAGCGGTTAAGGTGTTGCCGCGTGACCTTGAGGTCACGGGTTCGAGTCCTGGAAGCAGCCTCTTGCAAAAATGCAGAGTAAGGTTTGCCTACATTTCACCCTTGTGGTGGGATCCTTCCCTGGACCCTTGGGTCATCTTACTTGCTATAAGATATATGGCGCGTAGCGACAGGTTTCGTCCGACAGATTTTTTCTGAACTTTCACTATGAACATAAAGGTGTGTGAATCCTCGTTCAAAGGGTTATGCATCTGCTGTCCTTAGATAAGATAGTGTCTTCCTATGAACTGACAAGATCCGGTGAAAATGGGTGAGTAAGTGGGGGTTTGTGTTCAAACAATGAGTCATTGAAAGAGATATCTATATGAGATGATTCTATGTTCGTATACCAATTGATTGAATTATGTTTCTGTGCTTCTTTGACTTCGGAAATGAGATCAGACCTTAGAAATAGTCTCAGAGTATGACGAGGTTCTTTATGCAGCAAGGGTGAGATGATATACTGTGTAAGACAATATTAGTTGTTGTTGAGCTATGTCCTCTTCGACTTACGTTATCGCCCGTTCGTCTGACCTTTGCCTGTCTGATAATCCTGTCACACTGAAATTGTACATTCTATAAGATGAAGAGGGAAGAGTTGAGTCACATGGGACTTGACTATCTGAACTACTCTACTAGATGAACAAAAGGAAAAAAACGATTGGCTATATCCCACAAGTCAGGGTAAGAGCCCTGATGTTTAATTTTTTAGCTTTGCAAAACCTTTCTGTGATGTGATTAGAATTAAGTGGGCGTTTTCAAGGAGTTTCGCGAGTACTCCTACTTCGAGAAACTAACCGTTATCCTATTTCAAGGAATAGAAGTAACGGTCTTTTCTTCTTTCGAAATATCGACGATTATGCCCCGGCTACGGCGCCGAATTCTCTCATTATGTAAATAGAAAAGGAGAGAGTTTTGCAAGTTTTTGTAATTATTTACCCAAACTAATCTTTCGATGAAGGCAAGTGCACCTTATCGCGTATAGTATATGATATTTTGTAGAAAATATCAAGGTCGTATTTTTTCGGATCCTGTTGATTATTTTTACTATTTAAGAACGCGCTATTATTTTATCGATGAAACGAGTGAGTAATTTTATAAAATAAAAAAAACGATGACGATGATAATTTAAGCGATTGCGTGTCGTTAGCGGAAACAAAGAAAAACAATTATAAGAAAAAAGAAAAGAAAAATGCACACTAAATTAAAAACACACGCACTCTACGGAATAGAAATGACAGAATTAAAGGACAGAAATTGAAATTACGTAATTTGAAAGACAGAAATGACGGGTAGATGGGAAATAAATGCAGGACAATAATAAAAACTACGCTATCAAATTGAAATCTAAGTTAATAAAAACTAAAACAAAATCTAAATCTCATACGCACACACACATACACTTACAATAAGAGAAACTAAATTAAAATAAACATAAAACATTAACTCATACACTCACACACTCAACATAAACAAAAGAAGAACAAGAAGAGCAAGAACAAAAATATATATTGATTGAAATAGAGATTTACAACTTTTCAAGAAACTCTAAACTTGGAGGGCTCAAACAAGAGCAAGAAAATACATAAAAACAAACTCACAGACACTCATAAGAACACTAAAATAAGGCTCAAAAGAACACTAAAAAAAAACTCACAAGAACACTTACTTAGGGTTCTAAAAATATGAACCTTTAAAACAAGGGAGGAGCCCCCTTATTTATAGGCAAAGAGGGGCTGCCAATAGCAAAAAAAAGAGATATTTAGGAGCTAATTGGAAACAGCTGGAGGTTCTAAAAGGAGAGGGCAGCTGGAGGTTGGAAGAGCTGGGGTGCAGATAGCTGGATAGCAGCTGGCTGCTTCTAGAAGGTGATGGGATGGAGGAGCCAATTTTGACTTGAGAGCTAGTTGTTGACTGGCAGCTGGTTGGAAGTCTGGAAGGCTTCCCGTCGATCGACGGGACGAGGTCTCGATCGACGGGAAGGAGAGCTCTGGAAGGCTTCCCGTCGATCGACGGGACGAGGTCTCGATCGACGGGACGAGGTCTCGATCGACGGGAAGGAGAGCTCTGGAAGGCTTCCCGTCGATCGACGGGACGAGGTCTCGATCGGCAGGACTGCTGGCTCTGGAAATCGGCGGGATCCAGGGATGATCGACGGGAAGAGGTCTCGATCGACGGGAAGCTGGTCTGATCCAAGCAAAAATAATTTGGCCTAGTTTCGATCCTGCGCCACTAGAGAAAATATTAAGATTCTTCTCCACTCAGCGAATCGCCAATCTCTGTTAAGACGAGAACATTTTTATATATGTTATATATATATTTACAGATTTATATTTACATATTAATTTTAATTATAAAAATATAGATATTGTTAGCATTATTAGAATTTTATATGGTGTGCTATTAGCAATTTTGTATCTCCTATTTCCCCTCTATATATAGAGGAGTTTCTTATTCAATGTAAAAAAAGCTTTTCCCGTAACTTGTTCAACATGGTATCAGAGGGATAACCTAATCGCACGCGGTCCTCTTCCGCACGCCTCGCTTCCGCCTCGCTTCCGCCTCGCTTCTGCCTCGCTTCCGTCTCGTCCTCCAGCGACTCGCCTCTGCCTCGCCGGCGCTCTGCCCTTCGCCCGACAGCGCTCAGCCCGACAGCGCTTCGCCCGTTAGCGCTCGCCAGCGCTCCTCCGTCGGCGCTCGACAGCGCTTCGCCCGTCAGCGCTCTACAGCGCTCCGTCCGGCGAGCCTTTCTCCAGCGCTTCTCCTGCGTTCTTCTGCCCTCCTTAATGGCGCCGGTATAAGTTTCTTTTTTTTCCGGCGCCACCTTTCTTGTGATGCTTGAATGGCTGAAACTATCCACCTCTTGATGCCCTAATTTTTTTTTGGGGCTTTCTTTCTTTCTTTCCGGATTTCTATTCCGGTTCTGTTTCTCTTCCGGATTTCTATTCCGGCTTGCCATGGGATCTAGTGGAATGGATTCACCCACTCTTTCTACCGGTGTTACCCCGGATCCTCCCTCTACCGGTGTTGCCCCGGCTCTATCTAGTGGTCCTTCTTCTTCGGTTTTTTACCGTGGCACCTCCGATCACAATACCTCTCAGATCACTACTATTCGGCTCGATGAATCCAATTACCTCTCATGGTCCCGTTCCATCACCCTGGCGCTGAAAAGTCGGCGTCTCTTTGGCTATGTCTCCGACCATGTGAAGGAACCTGTTAGGACTTCCCCTGATTGGCAGCAGTGGGAGTCCGAGAATTCCTTGGTTATGTCCTGGCTCATCAACTCCATGCAAGAGTCCATTGCCCGCAACTATCTCTTTCTTGATAGTGCTGCTGATATTTGGCGTCGTGCGGAGTCCACCTACTCCCGTCGTGGCAATGCTGCTCAGATCTTTCAGCTACGCCGCCGGATTAGCTTACTCCGACAGGGTGACCGACCTCCTTCAGCATATTACTTGGAGTTCACGCAGCTTTACCAGGAGTATGATCACTTTGATCCCCTTGTCTTCGTTAGTCCTATTGACGAGGTGATGGTTCGGACCAGGGATGATCGCAATCGCATATTTGAGTTTCTTCATGGATTGCATCGCGACTTCGATCAGATCAGTGTTCAGATTCTCGGGCGACTGTTGATTCCTTCCCTTTCTGAGGTCTACAGCCTCGTGCAGCAGGAGTTTGATCGTCGTCAGACTCTCCTACCTGATCCTGTGCCAGAGGGCTCTGCCCTGGCTGCTTCTACCCCATCTCTTCTTGGCACTCGTCCATTCCGTGATCCCAAGTTGAGGAGCTCAGATAAGGATCATCTTGTATGTGATTATTGTGGCAAGACTCGCCATACTCGGGATACCTGCTTCAAGATCCATGGGTTCCCTACCCCAAGAGGGGGTGCTTCGCTTCGTGGTGGTCGTGGTTCTGGACGCTCCTCGGGTCGTCAAGCTACTCCCCGTGCGGCCCATCTTACTGATGCTACTGCTGATGCATCTCCTGGATACTCTGGTACTGATGCCTGTGCCCCACCGGGTGGCTTCTCGGCAGAAGAGATGCTAGCTCTGAGACGCATGATGCAGGGTCTTTCTACGGAGCCTTCTGCCTCTTCCTCCTACGCTCATACAGGTCTGCCAGGTGCTCATTCTGCTGTTTCTTCCTCCACCCAATGGGTCATTGACTCTGGGGCCACGGATCATATGACCGGGTCCTCTACAGGTTTTGTTTCCTATACTCCTCTTTCTGGGCGTGATAAGGTGAGTATTGCAGATGATTCCCTTTCCTCCATTGCTGGAAAGGGAACAATACCCTGCTCCTCCCTCACCTTGTCTTCTGTCCTTCACGTGCCTACCTTTACTCGTAATCTTCTCTCCATTAGTCATTTGACCAACTCCATGAATTGCTCTGTGACCTTTCTTCCGTCTTCTTGTGTGTTTCAGGACCTGACGACGGGGAAGGTGATTGGCTCTGGTAGCATGGTGAATGGTCTCTATGTGCTTGACTCTGGCGGCGCTGAGTCTTCCCCTCTAGCTCTTCATTCCAGCACTGTTCACCCTCTGTACTCCTGGCATTGTCGCCTGGGCCACCCATCTCTTTCTGTTATGAAACTGTTATTTCCTGTTTTTCCTGCTACTATTTTGGAGTCTTTTGTGTGTGATGTCTGTAGTGTCAACAAACATCATCGTACATCATTTAGACATGTATCTTTGCCAAGTTCTATTCCATTTGCTGTTATTCATACTGATATCTGGGGCCCATGTTTGCTCCCCTCTATTTCTGGTTGTACGTGGTTTATTACTTTCATTGATTGCTTCTCGCGCACAACATGGTTATATTTGATACGTCGCAAAAGTGATGCGTTCTCCGTTTTTCGTCAATTCCATGCCATGATCATCACCCAATTTCAGTCCAAAATTCAAATTCTTCGCAGTGACAATGGCCGGGAATACATGGATTCTCAATTTGAGCGCTACCTGACTGACCACGGTATCTTACACCAGACTACCTGTGCGTATTCCCCTGCTCAAAATGGCGTTGCTGAGCGGAAAAATCGCCACTTGTTGGAGGTTGCTCGCTGCCTCTTGTCCACAATGCATCTCCCAAAATTCTATTGGGGAGATGCGGTTCTCACTGCTGCTTACCTCATCAACCGTATGCCCTCACGTGTCCTCGGGAACTCTACCCCTCTGGACACGCTGGGGGTGACTCCCACCCACCTTCCTCCTAAAGTGTTTGGCTGTGTTTGCTTTGTTCACATACATCACCCTCGTCCATCCAAGCTTGATCCGCGTGCCCTCAAGTGTGTATTTATTGGGTACTCTCCTACGCAAAAGGGTTACAAGTGTTTTCATCCACCTACGAGAAAGGTGTTTGTTAGCATGGATGTCACTTTTCGTGAATCCGAATCGTATTACCCTTTGTCCTCTTCCTCCTCATCGGGTGTTCCCTCCGTCTCCTTGCCTATACCTCCACCGTATCCCTCACTTCAGGGGGAGACTTTACCAAAGGAAGTGAGTCCTGCTATTCCAGTGGAGGTGGGCTCTTTTCCTCTGTCTCCTCCTGTCTCTCTGGACTCTTCCTCCGCTATGCCTCCACCTCCGACTCTGCAGGTCTATACTCGGCGTGCAAAGGGGACAAGCACACAAGAGCCTGCTATGTTACCAGAACAGTCAGTGGATCCTGACTCGGGGCCTTCTGAGTTACCGATTGCCCTTCGAAAAGGTATTCGGTCTTGTACCCGCCATCCTCTCTCTAATTATGTATCTTATGATTCTCTATCTACCTCCTATAAGGCCTTTGTCTCCTCTCTTGCTACTTCTTCTATACCTGTGTCATGGCAACAGGCTCTTGAGGTTCCTGTGTGGCGTGAGGCGATGATTGAGGAAATGAAGGCTCTGGAGAAGAACCATACATGGGATCTAGTCCCTCTTCCCTATGGAAAGAAACCTGTTGGGTGCAAGTGGGTGTTCTCTGTGAAACAGAATCCACAAGGGATTGTTGAGAGATGCAAGGCACGGTTGGTTGCAAGGGGTTATACCCAAACCCAGGGCATTGATTATCAGGAGACATTTGCCCCGGTTGCTAAAATGAATACCATCAGGGTATTGGTTTCCGTTGCTGCTTGCAAAAATTGGGACCTTCTGCAGCTTGATGTGAAGAATGCCTTTCTCCATGGTGACTTGGAAGAGGAGGTCTATATGTCGATTCCTCCAGGTCTCACTCCGGCTGGTGCTTCAGGGAAAGTTTGTAGATTGTTGAAGGCTCTATATGGACTAAAGCAGTCCCCAAGAGCATGGTTTGGCCGGTTCCACAAGGCGATGGTGTCGTTTGGATATTCTCAGAGCAATGCTGACCATACGCTGTTCATCAGACGTAGGCTTGGGAAAATCACTGTTCTTATTGTGTATGTTGATGACATTGTCATAACTGGTGATGATCATGAAGAAATTCAGAATCTAAAGCTGAAACTTGCCAAAGAGTTTGAGGTCAAGGATCTAGGAAAACCCAAGTACTTCTTGGGAATTGAAGTTGCTAGATCAAAGAAGGGGATCTTTCTCTCTCAGCAGAAATACACGTTAGATCTTCTCGAGAAGATGGGGATGAGCGGATGCAGACCGGCTGATACTCCGATTGTGGCGAATCACCGATTGGGGCGTGATGATGGAGTGGAGGTTGAGGACATTTCAGGGTTCCAAAGGTTAGTTGGGAGGCTGATATATCTTTCTCATACTCGCCCGGATATCTCCTATGCTGTGAGTGTTGTGAGTCAGTACATGCATGCTCCAAAGACACGGCACATGGATGCTGCTCTCAGAATTCTTCGGTACCTCAAGTCCTCACCAGGAAGGGGAATCCTTTTCTCCCCGAGTACTGATCTCAATATTGAAGTTTATACTGATGCCGATTGGGCCGGGTCAGTGGATGATAGGCGATCCACTTCTGGATACTGCTCCTTTGTTGGAGGTAACCTTGTCACTTGGAGGAGCAAGAAGCAACAGGTTGTGGCACGGTCTAGTGCCGAGGCTGAGTTTAGAGCTATGGCTCATGGGGTCTGTGAAGGCTTATGGCTTCGGGCCTTATTGAGCGACCTTGGACTTGTTGAGGAAGGACCCATCCGCCTCTACTGTGACAACAAGTCTGCCATTAGTATCGCTCATAACCCGGTTCAACATGACCGGACAAAACACATTGAGGTGGATCGACACTTTATCAAGGAAAATATTGAAAAAGGAATCATTTGTACTCCTTTTGTGCCTTCCAACGGGCAACTTGCCGACATTCTCACCAAAGGGTTGAGTATGAATTCCTTTGACCAGATAGTGAACAAGTTGGGCATGTTTAATATCACACGCCCAACTTGAGGGGGAGTGTTAGCATTATTAGAATTTTATATGGTGTGCTATTAGCAATTTTGTATCTCCTATTTCCCCTCTATATATAGAGGAGTTTCTTATTCAATGTAAAAAAAGCTTTTCCCGTAACTTGTTCAACAGATATAATTACATAATACATATTTGTATGAACTCAATATATATATATATATTAGTTTTTATTTAATAAATATTTACATATATATATTTATATTTTTAAATACTTTTTAAATATATATTTACATATATATTTAGTTTTATTTATATATTATTTATTTGTTATGCATATTATTTTTATATTATTATTACTATATTTTTTTTCATTTATATTTACATATAAATATAAGATTATGTATTATACTTATTATTTACATATATATCATTACTTATTTACATATATATATTTACATATATATTTAAATACTTTATATATATATATTTAAATACTTATTTATATATATATATATTTATATATATAAATACTTCATATATATATTTAAATACTTATTTACATATATAGTTTTACATATAAATATAAAAATTAGCTGAAACATATCATTTATTCAATAATTTACATGAAATATGCATAATATTACTTAAAACTATGCTAAAAACTATACTAAAATACATATAATTTACTATTCATCAAACCCCGCCTCCTAGATCCCATCATTGAAAAGTCACTCCTTGGCAGAGGAAGGTTCAATCTTTTTTGTTAGAATAACAGCAGCCATATTAAGATTCTTCTCCACTCAGCCAATCGCCAATCTCTGTTAAGACAAGAACATTTTTATATGTGTTATATATATTTACAGATTTATATTTACATATTAATTTTAATTATAAAAATATAGATATAATTACATAATACATATTTGTATTAACTCAATATATATATATTAGTTTTTATTTAATAAATATTTACAAATATATATATATATATTTAAATACTTTTTAAATATATATTTACATATATATTTAGTTTTATTTATATATTATTTATTGGTTAGGCATATTATTTTTATATTATTATTACTATATTTTTTTTCATTTATATTTACACATAAATATAAGATTATTTATTATACTTATTATTAACATATATATATATATATCACTACTTATTTACATATATATATATTTAAATATTATATATATATTTAAATACTTATTTACACATATATATATATATATATTTATATATATATATTTATATATATATATAAATACTTCATATATATATTTAAATACTTATTTACATATATATTTGTACATATAAATATAAAAATTAGCTAAAACAAATCATTTATTCAATAATTTACATGAAATATGCATAATATTACTTAAAACTATGCTAAAAACTATACTAAAATACGTATAATTTACTATTCATCAAGCCCCGCCTCCTAGATCCCATCAGTGAAAAGTCACTCCTTGGCAGAGGAAGGTTCAATCTTTTTTGTTAGAATAACAGCAGCCTCATCATTATCATTCGCTGGGCCGCATCGGGCAAACTTCCTCATAGAAAAAGCGAAGCCCCTAAGCGAGTTGTGAAAGGCCCCTTCCATCCGTCTTACTCTTACTTTGGAAGAGATCAGCCCACCGGGAGAAGGATGTGAGCTTATAGAAAGAGAAAGAGGCTCGGGATGTGATAAATAGGCGAAGAGTCATCTAATCTAAACTAAAGTAGCGAAGAAGGTAGTTTTCTCGCTTCTTTCTATTTTCAAGAAAATTTGTGTTCTTCGAAAGAACCGGAGTTCGCCGAGTAGCTCGAGCAGGAGTTTCTGAAAAGCTGAAAAAAAGAAACCAAACGTCGGAGATTTCTTTCACGTGTATTGATTGGGACCATCCTTATTAATGGGTTTTCTCAAAGAATTCGTCCGGAAAGAGGGATTGAATCAATTTGGTGATTGAATAGATTGGCTGGATAGAATTGAATTGAGAAGCTTATGAATCATTATTTGAACTTGATTGTCTTTCAGAGCTGAGCTATAAGGGGACGAAGGGTCTAACGAGTAAGCCACTAGTGGCTTATCGGGTGGATGGTGATTTTCTTGAAAGCGGTGCGCATTCTAAGAGGTTTCTATGAAAACCTGCATGCTACACAGTCCTCACTCCTATGTCCGGTTGTCTCGGATAGGGGCTGAGTTCCGGTTCAATTCTGGTGCTGCTTGCTCGTGAGTTCGTAGATTCGCCCTCCTTCACCTAGATAGAATGTTTCTCATCGGTACGCACAGAGACCGGTGATCCACTATGGCTTTTTCGTGTGAGCATAATATTGAACCTCTTCGTGCGTCTTTCATTTCCGGATCCGACCACCCAAAATTTGCTTGGGTTCCTCAAGCTGGAGATGAGAAAAAGCTGATTTCTTGAAACCGGAAAAAGGCGAGCGACAACGAAGTTGAAACTTCAGCATTTTCTCGATCTGGAGAGGCACCTTTCCCACTCATAGCGCGGGGATGCTTTATGCACCAGGCTGCTCTTTTTATAGTTTCCAGCAGTGTCCCCTTTTAACATAAAACAAAAGCTCAACTTTTCATCAACCAAGCAACCGAAAATGAGAACGTTTTCCTGGACCAAACAAGAAAAATAAAGTTTTCCTCAATTTCTGAACAAATAGGGCATGTGTCAATGTTGCAGGACTTTCCTGAGGTGCAGGCTTTAGCTTTAATAGAGGCACAGAAGCAAGCTCTACAAGCAGAGGCAATGCTGAGGGAAAAAGAAGATGAATGTGCTGCTTTGCGAGAGAAACTTCATCTATTGGATATCAAGTTGTCCGAGAATGATACAAGTATGAAGGCGAAGGAGGAGATGTGGCAGAAACATATTACATCTTTGCAGGTAAATTTTTATTTTCTTGTTCTTCCTCATTCATGAATCCTTTCGACTGATGGTTTGTGATTTTTTAAGGGAATAAGGATTGAAAGATTGTGCTTTCTTAGAAAATCTATGCCTGACCACATCTTTGATGTGTTCTCCAAAACTATTCAATGTCTCATTTGATCTCTCCATCGCTGTGATGACAAAATGCTTAAAGTAGTCCTGACCATTTAGGATTAATTGATTTGCACAACTTTTCCTCTAATATTGTCATTGGACTCATCCAAACATGGCCATTACGGTCGTTTCATTAAATATCGGGTTTAATCTTAACAGAGTAAGGGAAAAGGGGGCATTTTTTGGGTCATGAAAGGTTCAACGTGCCCTTAGCATGTGTCTTTGAGCCTTTCCCTGTAGTTTCTGAGAATTGGACTAACTGAATGTCATGATGGCCACATTTGGATCAGACTTGCGATCATATTGGAGAAAAAATTTAGTAACTAATTTTATCATTTTCTCCAACTTATGCTCTTTGAGATGGATTCAATTAGTTTATTGAAGCTTTGTTTCATAATTCATCCTCTATGCTTGTGCCCTGCACTCATTTGAATAATGACTTCGTTAAAAAGCTACACTTTTTGTAAGGTTTAGGATCTTTTTTTATTAGTAATATTGAGGATGGTTTAGGATTTAGGGTTTAGAGTTTAGGGTTTTAGGTTTTAGGATTTAGGATTTAGGATTTTTAGAATTTTTAGGGTTTTAGAGTTCAGGGTTTAGGGTTTACACATTCTAATGTGTTGCTTTTGTAGATTTTGATGGCTTATATACTTTTGATACAAAATCTAGTCTTTGTACCATTTTCATATGGAATCGTTAAGCATAGATACACTCTAAAGATAACAATAATTCAAAATCAAAATAAAAATAAAAAATAACATCATTATCTTAAACAAGCTGATTGCTACTTGTGTCAATATTCATGCAGATGAGCCTAGAAGCATCAAAAGCAACTCAAGCTTGTGGAAGGCCAGACTCATCACCACTTCTTCATAATCCTCACAACCACGATGATCATCACAACTACGACTTGGTGGACGGCGTTTATACGACGTTATATACGCCCGGTGCCACGCCGCCGAGGCAACACCCCGCGTACTCCGCAGCACCAGTAAGAGATTCCGACGACAAACGTGATGCGGTGGGGCTTCTTACAAGGGAGTTCGAGCAGCGGATGCAGGTTTTTGAGGGTGATACTCGAATCATTGGACAGACGAACCCTGAAGAAGAGCTCCGGAAGCTGAAGGTTCGGTTCTATGCGTGGAAGAAGGATTTCAAGGCTCGGCTAAGAGAGAGGAAGGTCGCATTGCACAAGTCCGGAATATCCGAGGGGGACAAAAACCGAAAAAGATGGTGGGTCAAGAGGGCTATAAAAATATAGGCACCCCTACTGATGCGGTTCTTCTGCCCGTAGTCGTTACGATCAGCATTGTTTGATGCTGGGGTAGATCTTTCCCCACTCTGCAGATCATAATGGTTAGGTTTCTTCTTGTTTTTGTGGAGGGAAGGGATGGGATTCAGTGGAGTTTATTGGCTGAATGTATAAAGAGAAGCATAGTGATCTTCCAAAGGTGGGAGATTTGTACAAGAATGTGTATAAGGTTGAGTATTTCTATAATGTATTGGGGTCAAAGAAATTATTAATTGCCCTAAAATGAGGAAAATATTATTATTATTATTATTACATAATAGCATATTTGTGCATGCTTGCAGCTCTCTCTCTCATATCATTCCACATTATGAAGATTTTATATATTGTATAGAGTATTTAACATCCCTTGCTATAAATTCATCCACCATTATTTAAGTGTTACTTCAAAATTTGAGTTTTTGAAGACGGAGAAATTAGGGATCTTTAGGTGATTTTATGAAAGCCTTATTGATCGCAAGGTTTCTTGTTGACTCGAAAATGTGTATTAGAAGCAGAACTCTTAAACAACGGAGAGAATTTTCTGTACGCGTAGCGTTTGATGGGATGGTGCGGGACTGTATTTTTAGTTGAAATTACGACTGTAACTGTATTCTTAGTTATATTTACAGTCGTAAAAATGTACGTAATTTACAACTGTAGCTGTATTAAAAAAACATTTTTTAAAACATGTATTTTCAGACTGTAACATATACATTGAGATCTTAAAATGATCATAAAAATAGGTAAATTAATATTCTATGATTTTTTTTTAAAAAGAACTATATTTTGGGCTAAAAATACAATCCGCGCACAGGAAAGTAGAAACATTACACGTACAGAAAATTTAGGATAAACATCGAGTCAATGTGTATTAGAAGCAGAACTCCTAAACATTGAGATGTTTTCCGTTTAAAGATTTTTTTTAGCAATCATATTCATCTCATCTTTCTTGAAGTTGTGCTAGGAGGACAAAGTTATGAGGGGGGTTTTAGGTCAAGGCAAGTTTATGATGAACAATTATGAGGCTTTTTTAGGTCCCTTTGGCATGGCATTGCCGGTCATGAACGCGGTGGTTATGAGTTGTCGTTCGTGAACATTCGAGGTAGGTTTTTCCTTGGTGGTGGTCATAACCGTTGTCATGCTAAACATGTATTCTATGATGGTGATGTTTGGGTAAAAAAAGTCACGGAGTCCAAGAAAAGGAATGGTTTTGGTGAATAACTTACTCATTTATTAAATGTTTCTTTATGTTCATCTATTTACATGATTGAATAAGCTTGAATAAAATATATAGATGAACTGGTTTATCGTTGAATTATTTATGTTCCTAAAAGTACTTGTTTGTTATATAATACAATACTGCTATAGTTAACAACTCAATGTGCATCCTGACTTGTTTGGCTACGAATGAACAATCGTCCTTTTTTATAGCCTCTTAAGGAGTTTTCGCTCAAAACAAGAGACAACTCTAAGGAGTTTATGAATGAACATTCTTGACTACTATAGTGTATAACCCGTAATTCGTCTAGATCAAAAATGCACAGAAGACATTGCCCAAGTGGGGCGAGTTCAGGAGACCTTGCCCAAGTGGGGCGAGCTCAGGAGACCTTTCCAGGTGGGGCGAGTTTAGAAGTCCATGCCCAAGTGGGGTGAGTTCATGAGACCTTGTCCAGGTGGGGCGAATTCAGGAGACTGTGCCCAGGTGGGGCGAGTTCAGGAGATCTTGCGCAGGTGGGGTGAGTTCAGGAGACCTTGCCCATGTGGGGCGAGTTCAGGAGATCCTGCGCAGGTGGGGTGAGTTCAGGAGACCTGCCCAGGTGGGGCGAGTTCAGGAGACCTTACCCAGGTGGGGCGAGTTTAGAACTCCCTGCCTAGGTGGGGCGAATTCAGCAGACATTGCCTACGTCGGGCGAGTTCAGAAGACCTTGCCTAGGTGGGGTAAGTACAAATTTTCACCTCGCCCGAGGGCGTCCATTTGAAGACCACCCCGTCAAAAGGAGGGAGCAACTATCTGCAGCCCATTTCAAAAAGCAGGAGCAGCTATTCACAGCCCATTTCAAAATGCGATAGCAGTTATTCATAGACCATCCCTCCCTCTTGGATTTGTTTGTAAATAGGAACCCAAGGCACAAGTAGAAGCCCCCCCCTCCTATGGTGGGCGAGTTCAGTGTCCGTCTCTCTTGTGTCGAGCTCAGCATTGGCTTTAGGAGAGAAAGTACTTATAAACTTCCATGTGTGTGGCGAGACCTCCTCGTTGCTGCGCGCTGGTCTTGTTTATAGGCAGTTCGGAGATATTTTTTGTGCTTTCTAGCCTCTTCTCATCGTGTCTCACGTGGATCGCTCACTAAACCAGTAGCATTTGGTCACCCCCAGGCCCGAATGTAGTCGAACCGATTTCCGGGTTTCAACATATAGATTATATCCCTATTTTTACACAATTGTGCATCATTCTATAAAACTTTACCGACGCTAGAATTCTCTACATTGTTCCACACATTTTTATAATATTCTAAATTATTCTACACATCGCAAGATAATTATAGAAACTTTTGCACAATTTTGGGACATTTAGATTATTCGTACATAACTCTAGAATCTTTTGGAAGACGTAGCATCATTCTAGAATCTTTTTATCATTTTTAGGTTTTCTCTTTAGTCTTTTGGAGACTTATTCATCCTTATATGACATAGAGTATCATGGTTGCTTTCATGTCATGTCAACATCCTTTGCATGCATCTAAAGTTAATGGGATGCAAACCCCTCGTCTTTTTTGTGTGAACATCGTCTTGATGTACTCCATGTCATTCAGGTTCATCCTTGATCATCCATGCACCAAGTTTGCACTCTGTTTTTGTGGCCCATTTGATGCTGACATTCTTTGCTACCAGACTCCTTCGCATTGCTAGGCCTTTTGCACCAAGTCTATTCCATGCATGTTATGGCTATTGGCCGTGCACAATGACTTTGGCTTTGTTTGGCGCGGTAGCGGCGGTCTTGAACGCGGTGGTCATGAACCTTCGTTCGTGAACACCCGACCTCACCTTTCATGCATTTTATGCTCAAAACTAGTTTATTTTATTGGTAGCGGTCATAACCCTTGTCATGCCAAACATACATGTTATGATAATTGAGTTTTTGTCCAAACTCACCGGAGCAAATAAGTCGCGCCAAACGAAGACATTATCTTTAGATTGCCCATGCAGCACTCTTGCTTCTTCATACTACCCCGAGCCTTTGTATGGCCACGATCCGTCTTCTTAATTGTACTACGGGCGCTCTTCATCTTTTGCATTGGTGTTGTTGTTGTTGGGTTTCTCAGGCATCACATGTGCAGTGGAATATTTGCAAGAAACTAATTGCATTGATCATGTAAAACCAATAAATCAAGAATCGGATTCATACATGCATCAGAATCAAATTTCGAGAAGGATAACTGTCATGGGAGAACCACGACATAGAACGAGATCTACGTCTCTATGAGT
The DNA here is from genome assembly GCA_033032865.1 of Dactylorhiza incarnata. Lineage (NCBI taxonomy): Eukaryota > Viridiplantae > Streptophyta > Magnoliopsida > Asparagales > Orchidaceae > Dactylorhiza > Dactylorhiza incarnata. The sequence goes on from JAWHQI010000066.1 coordinate 3,128,186, forward strand.
ATCCACATGAACGTCGAAAACACCTTGCCGTTCTTCCAACGAACTCGGGTTGGAAGATGATCGTCCTCCTTCTCCACGAAATACTAGTTTCGCTTTGGAGAAGATGTGGCTGCAAGTTTTCAGTTGTCGTAAGAGTCTTACTTAGAAGACATGTTTTTTTTCTAAAACCCTAAAATGTGCTATATATAGCAGTTTCGTAAAATGCCTATTTGTGCGTCGAGAGAGGAAGTGAACCATACGTTGAGTATTATCTCATAGTATAGAAGCTTTACTAAACGCACACCAACTCAACATACGTCGACTTCATAAGTCTTCGTGCATTGAGTACAGTCTAGAAACTCACAACTCAACATATTCTTAAGTCAACGTGTGATGACTAGTATCCAGAAATGCATGTATTTATGTTAAACGCACACTAAGTCAACGTACTTTGACTTCTCAAGTCAGCATGCATTGAGTTGTGGTTTAACATCCCCATTTCGAATCCAATTCGATATACAATTACTATAAATCATTATTTAATACATTCCAAATTAATTAAACATTACTTAAGGCTTGGTCTTTCACTTATATCCAATATAAGTAAGAAAATCAACACGATCATTTATTCATTTTCTGTACGTTCTTATGTGCGACCCCATAGACTCATAGTACGTTGACAGCAAGACTAAATTTTTGATTACTTCTAGATCATAGAAGATTCCAACAGTTGCCCCATAAGTACTTTGCACCACAATGTTGATAATACCTTGAGCGCCAAGACATTATCCCTTGCTCTTTGTGGCACCCTTGCCTCACAAGCTTAACACCAAGCGCACTACTTGGCTTCATCCCAGAAATTCATGCTCTGCAGCCCCATTTTCGCCACAAAATGTTAGGATCTCGCAGAGCCTCTGGTGGCCTTTGTTGCACAATGCGTTGTCCTAACCCCGCTCGATCATTGCATGAACTTCTCGAGTATGGAACCATACTTATGCCAAGGGCACTCAAGTCTTTGACACATTCGAAGCTTCCTCGCATTAACTAAAGACTCAGTTTCAATATTCACTCATTTTATTTATATAAATAAAGATTATTTAATTCTATTTATGTTATTTTAATTTAAAAAAATATTTTACCCACTTTTAGGAAAAAATGAGCATTTATTGTGTGGTTAAGTATTAATAAATTTTAAATTATATAAGTATAACAAACTCAATATTAAGAGAAGTGATTATATTAATATATGGTGTTTCTGTATTAATAGAAAGCCGGAGTTTCCCTTCTCGGCTTCCATTTCCCACCATCTATGGCGTCGAAGCAGCATCACTCGCCTCCCAGTGGCCAACGCGAACCGCCGGCGAAGAGGCCAAAAGCCGAGCACTCGGCCCCAACTAGCGACTGCGACCGCATTGAGCTCAATCCAGCGGATTGCGGCCTAGGTATTTGCCTCCTATCCACACTTCCTGGATTCTTAGGGCAGGCTTCTTCAGCCCGTGCCTTTCTTCTACTACCTTCTTAGCGATTTGTGTTGGTTATTCTAGAAGAAGCGGGGAATTGCTGAGAAGTAGTGTTTAAGATGCTGATTGTGGAGATTATTCTTTGATTTTTTGGGTTGTTATGAACCAGATTTATCCCCGCTTTTTTTTAATATTAATTACCTATTCTCTTGCTGTGAATACGTCTATGGTTTTGGAGGTGTGTTCTCAGAGGAAGTCATGTTCAGAAGGGGGGAATCGATGCAGCTTTCCTGAGGATTTTTGGCACTTTGCACCCTTGAATTGCACCCTTTTGGCACTTTGCACCCCAAAATTCATACTTTGGCACTTTGCACACTCCTTCGTTTATAAGCTTATTTTGATATTTAAAAAAGAGTAATTATATGTGCAAACCCAGTTTGGTTATGTGCAAACCATAGTTATGTGCAAATCAAAAAAAAATGAAGTGCAAACTAACTTATTAGGTGCAAACCAAGCTGAAGGAATCAGAAAAAGCCTGAGAAGTGCAAATCAGCAATCCACTTCTTATTTTATTTTTTCCTGAAAACACGAAACCTCGTGAAAACTTGTACAAAACTTGACACATACATAGGGTGAGGCTACCAAGGTCAACGTTTTTGAAGTTTAGATAGCTTCTCCTAGTTAGAGACAGAAGGGAGAGAATAGAAAGAGAATAAAATTAATTGATGAAATAGGGAATGAAAAATCACTATATGGAGAGCACAATTCTTGCCAGTTTCAAACAGGGGACAAACAGTTTGGATGGTTGCTAATATTGTCAAACCCGAAGGAAAATGTAGAAAAGGGGGAAATAGGGGACGAAACTATCATTTCCACTGTTTCTATCTGTTTGAAAGAGCGAAATAGGTGACGAAACTGTGAAGCTAGAGGTTTAAATATCAGATGGCTGTTGGTCGGTTGAAGTTCGGTATTATACAGTCGATGGAGTTTTTTTTGGAGAAGGGGGATCGAGATATGTGGTGGATTGAAGAGAGGGGAGAGGTAGGGTTGGTTTTATAGTGCTTGTTTGGGAGGAAGATGAAGTGAAGGTTCACAGACTTCCGACCGCGTATGTGGATGATTATTTGGGTACTGAGAGGAAGGAATCAGAAGAACGCCGTCAGAGATAATCAAAGCTGGAGTGGGAGAAGGAAAAACAGAATTGTTTTTGGTGTTGGGCTGCACCTAATTTTTTAGAGGATATAAGGAAAATACTCTTTAAAGATATTTTGATTTGTTTACGGTTTGCACGTAGCTAAAATTGGGTTGCGCATAACACCACTCTTAAAAAAGTGATAAAAGTATATATGAGAGGGTATTTTAGGTATTTTGCTATTAAACATCAAAATTTTCTGTAAAGGCATATTCTTAGGCACTGACATAACCAGACAACTTCATTATTTAATCAGGCACATATAAACATGTTTATCTGTAATATACTGGGAAATGAAAAACCAGTATCTTCGTCTTCACTTAATTCCTCCCCTGCCTATTCATTCCTGCATACAAAATCAACAAGTTTTTCTTATCAGTGGTCAACTAATGTCAACCATGTTGGAGAACAGTGCAAACGCTCCTCTAGGTGGTGGCCGGTGGCGGAGGGCCGAAAAGTTTGCTGGAAATGGTCCGGTGCAAAGCTTGCATGGCATTTGTAAAGAAGGAGATGAACAGTATATCTTTGACCAAAAAAGCCAATGGCGGTGAAATGAAAATATATAGGCGGTGAAATGAATTTTTGGAAAAAAGGAGGCAACATTGTTTGACGGAGTCAAACGAACATCAATCAAGTTCAAAGGCGGTGGTAGAAGGATTAAGTGGAGGACACGTGGCTTCCTCCAACTGGTTGTCGGAGCCTTTAAATAGGCATGCATGGAGCTAGACTTGGAGAGGGTCGTAGGTGAGAAGGCAGAGGAAGTTGGAAGCGGCTAATACTAGCAAGAACAAACTGCAAACCAGTAAATTTTGGTAGTATTTCTTTGATGTACCCGGCCAATACAAAAAAACAGAGAGCCAGAGAGCCGGTTCAGATTATGGAAAACATCATAGCTTCATAAACTCCTCCATCAAGAAATAGTAAGAGGGATGGAAACAACACAGCACAGAATTTCCAAAAGAGGAACTGCAGCAGATTTGATTGACTTGGGTTGCTTGGGCTTCACAGGAGCAACAAACTTCTCCTTCTTCCCCACAGCGGATTTCTTTGCAGGTTTTGCAGCGGCGGAAGGCTTTTTTAATTGCAGCAGAGGCGGAATCCTTCGTTGAAGAAACGACGGTCTTCCTTTAAGCTGGGACAGAGGCGGGCTTTGCAACTTTCTCAACCTTTTTCGCTTCCTTAATCATCTAGTGGAAGATAAACAGAGTAGAATGTATATCAAACAAAAATAACTTGATTTAAAGAATGGAGGAAAGGGAGGGAGATGGGATTGTAAGTTATATGTAGAAATACGTCGGATGAGAAGCAGCGGAAGAAGTCTAAGGCTTCTTCTTTGGGGTAGAGGGTGCACTGGTCTTCTTTGGAGCAGCGGAATAAGTCTCGCGAGCTTCACTTTTAAAGAATGAAGTTGATGCTTAATAGCAGAATACCTAAAATACCCTCCCATATATACTTTATCATTTTTTAAATATCAAAATATGCTTATAAATGAAGGAGGGTGCAAAGTGCCGTACTAAGGGGTTTTAGAGGGTGCAAAGTGCCAAAGTATGAATTTTGGGGTGTAAAGTGCCAAAATGGTGCAATTCAAGGGTGCAAAGTGCCAAAAATCCCTTTCCTGATTTTGGCGTGTAATAACCATTTTTGCTGTCACCTTTGCTAAGATTACTCCATATACTTTTATGAGCTATGCGTTTGTGGTTCATTCTACTGGGGACGAAATTTTGGTTTACATGACCATCTATAATGTTGACAGATTTAATGATTGTGTCCCCTCTTCCAACCGTACTGAATCAACCTCCAGTTTAGTTTACTCATAGAAGAAAACAATATTTAACATTGTCCTTGATTTTGTCCCTCCCACTTTGGATGCCTTGTCAGATTGTCCTCTGCTGCCCTCGCCTGAGCTTTCTATTGATATTCTAAAAGGTATATGTTCTTATATTGATCTTTATAAGTCCTATAAGGGCTTATTTACTACTTTTCAATGTTTGGACATCTTTGAATGTAATATTTGTTCCTCGAGTGGTGGGAGAGATCATGTTGGCATGCTTCCATTGTGGAGGAATTGCTAGTTCTTTTCCGTTCCACCTCACCTTTTGAGAATTGCTCTATAGATGAATGTTGACGACAGTATATTGTACTTGTAGGCACGCCTTTTGATAAAGGAGTATGCTTGGACATATGGCATTAACTACAAGAAAATTTCTTTCTCGTACGCAAGTTATATCTATTTCTCAAATTGTGTGATGCTTTTATTAACTGTTATGGGTGATTGTCATTACATCAGTTGGATGTGAATAATGTATTTCTTCATGGTGATTTAATTGAGGAGGTATATTTGGATTAATCACCTAGATTTTTTTCTTAATAGGAGTATTCTGATGTTTGACAGTATGTTGGTTGCAAAAGTCATCTTAAGTCTCCTAGAGTGTGTTTAGACGATTCGCTAAGGCGGTGTCTAACTTTGAGACGAAGCATACACATGATGGCCATTCTATTTTGTGACATATAATGACTCTGAATGTATTATGTTGGTTGTTTATATTGATGACACTATTAATTATTATCAAAGTTATTCCGTGGGCATTTGTACATTTGTCTTTGAAGACACATTTACAAAAATAGTTTTTGACCAAGGATTTGTGTCCGCACAAATATTACCTAGGAATTGAGGTAGTCTGAAACAATAAGGTTATTATTTCATCCCCGTGCAAAGGCATCTTAGAATTTCTCTTAGAGACGTAGATGTTGAATTGCAAGCTTCTTGCCAATTCAATGGCAGTGGATTTCATGTTTGATGATGAGTCTGAGTTGTACCAACAATTGATTGACAAGTTGAGTCGAAAGATCCTAAATTGAACAAACGATTGATTGAAAAATTGATTATCATTATCAGATGAATCTTCCCTCATTTTTTAGTATACTTGGTTTGTTCTTGGTCAGGTTGAGACTTCTTTACTTTGGAGTTGTATGGATTTGAAAATATTTGGAGAGAACTCCTGGGGGAGGTTAACTATATTGAAGAAATGATTTGTTTGATCTTGAGGAATATTTAGATGATGACTACAATGGTTGTCTTGATACCATACGTTCTACTTCAAATTATTTGGTATTTATATGTGGGAACTTTGTGTCATGGAAAAGAAAGAGGTAAGGTCTGAATACAGAGCAATGATTTTTAAAGTGTAGTTTCTACAATTGAGCCTTCCCGTGCTCTTATAATCAAAGGGAACCTGCAATCGACCCTTTAGTGTGCTTTTGTTTTCAAGTTGGCTCTCGAGCTTAAGACGTTTTGCATCAAAAATGTAATTTCTCTCGACTCAGGAAATGTTTTCTGCACCCTCACCAAACCGGACCCTGAATTCCTTTGCACAATGCCTTTTTCTTATTTGTCTTTAGGACTACTACTCTATCTCTTCATGGTTTTTGGGGGGGAATGAAATGAAAAAATCGAAGATGTTCATTAGACCCAAACCTTACTGTTCATTGACTATTATAGTATTATGATTCATTATCTAATCAAATGATCGACAAAATTATACCTGGACATGAATTTTGGAGCGGAGTAAGAGGGAAAATCTATTGTGATTATGAGATTGACATTTTATGGTTTCATCCATCATTTCATTAACCTTTGGGTTGTGAGAAGATGTCGGAGAAACATGTTATAATACAAGTTCACTTACAAAAAGATCCTTTTTATTAGCCCTCGACTCTTATCTTCATAAGTATAATACTTTTATAATTACCAAATCAATGCATCAAAGTTATTTTAGCTAGGACTTTATCTCTTTAAAATTCAACATGATAATAGAATGAGAGATGAAGTACAGTACTTATAAAAGTCTTGTAAAATACGACCTTGATATTAGATTATCATATACTATATACGATAGGTGCACTTGCCTTAAATCAAAGTAGTGTACATGAGTCTATCCTCATCATTAATTATTACATTAATGAGCGACGCTTATCTTATTTAGCATTAACAATCTTTGAAATCATTTCTTTAATCCTACTCTAAACTAATTTAGCAAAATTACTACAATATTGCAAGCGATCTTTTTAAAAAGGCCAAAAATGGTGACACTTATAATATACATATTCTCCATCAACAATGAGTTCCTAGTGACAAGTGTTGAGGGCACTGAGATCATTGATGCTGAAACCACCTAGATTGGCAGTGTAGTTGATGTGGGAAGGTGAATAATGTTCTCAACCTATTAAAATATAAAGACATAAAGAGGTTTTGTGGAAAGCGATGTGGGCAAAAAGAGGACCGAGAGAGGGAGGGACAAGGTGGATTAATATGAACTCCCAACTTTGTCACACCTCAAACCTCCGATTTAAATTGAACACATGTCTATTTCCTATTAGAATTGAGAATGAAAAGCACCTTTAAGTTTGCTTGATTCCCTGAAGGCTATAAGTGAGCACCAACATAAATCATAGTGCGGGACCCTACAGTAAAAGAAATGCCACCCTATTTCGGTAATTTGGGTTGGCCTTTTCATGGTTAACTCGGCCTAAAAAAGGTTCTGCCCTTTGTCTTCTCGACTATGATGCACATAAATATCATTCAATTATCTAGATGACAAGATACCACCCTTGAACAACCAGCTCAATAAATGTCGCTACTCTAAATGAAAGCTACATGGTTAAAATTTGGTGACACTTCATTAATCTGAAGATTTAACAAACTGTGCGTCTACTCATGGGAGTCATGGTGATTGTTCTAGGAATTTTATTCTGTGCTTTAAGGGGATTATATTGTATATTTGTATTGATTGAAACTAATTGAATTACGTGTACCATGTCTTTGGAGAGACTAATAAAATTCCCTTTTATTATTTTTATTACTCTTTATTTTTTTTTGTGATTCTCCTTTGTGTTGTGCTTATCCCTGTTAATCTCTCTCTCTCTCTCAATTCTCAACTTCACATTACAAAATGGCATCTGTATTAGGGGAAATAACATTTTCGTTGAAACTCATGCTTTTTCATATTTGCCTCTTTTATATTTTATTACTAATGGGATCTTCTATCTAATCTAAATCATGAGAGGCTGTAATTGCTAAATTTTATAATTTTTTCAAGATGATTTGATTTTTTATCAGGTATACGATCCTAACATATGGTCTGCATATCACAAAATTCATGAGCACTTATTTTGAACAATTCTAGATTTCTAGTTGTTTTATTAAAAAGAATATATAGAAGTACTCTAGCAACTAGCAAGGGAGTTCTAAGCCGTCCATAAAATTTTGTTAATTATCTTATACTAATTAAAACATATTAAAGTAGAGCGGCAATTTTTTCTTAGATGGTAGATTAAAATCAATGATATTACTTGTATTTGAACAAATAACATTAAAAAAACTAAATATATATAAATATTTGAATATAAATATAATTAAAAAAACTAAATATAACTAATCACATGGAGAAGGAAATTTCTTTACATAAAGTATTGTTGATTTCCCACATTAATTTCTTGTATTGAATTCTTGAAGAAGTAATTTCTTATTTATTGTGTACCAGATTTTGATATTGAGGCAAATGGCCTTCAAGGAAGCGCTCTTCACGATAAAGGATTTGCTTATTGTTGGTCTGGTGCCCGAGCTAATGTTGGCATAAAGGGTGGAAAGTATTGCTTTGGTTGTAAAGTTATTTCCGAGCAGGCGGTTGACATGGTTGACACTCCACTTGACCAACAACATTTGACTCGTGTTGGAATTTCAAGAGGTGACGATTCTGTTGGTAATCTTGGGGAAACTGCTCACAGTTTCGGCTTTGGAGGTACAGGAAAATTTTCTAGTGCGGGAAAGTTCTTAAACTACGGTGAGAAGTTTGGTGTTGGTGATATAATTATCTGTGCGGTTGACCTCGAGAAGAAACCACTGGCAACAGTTGGATTTTCAAAGAACGGGAAATGGTTAGGAATTGCGAGGGAATTTGACGCGAGATCAGAAGGACTTGGTGCCTTTGACACCCGAGTGAAGAAACTGCCCTGGGAGTCGGCATTGTTTCCTCACGTCTTATTGAAGAATGTCGTCGTCCAGCTCCTATTCAGCATCAGTGATGGACTGACACCCATTGACAGCTACAAGCCATGGGTTTCAGCAATTGAAGATGGAAATGCAATCTTTGGTCCCACCTTTTCTAAACGAGAGGAATGTGAGGTTTTAATGATGGTTGGTTTACCAGCATCAGGAAAAACTACTTGGGCTGAAAAATGGGTGCAGGAGCACCCAGAAAAAAGATATATGGTACTCGGAACCAACCTTGCTCTTGATTTAATGAAGGTATTGTTTAATTTTGCCATAATGTTGCTAAAGTAATTGACATGATACTGTTGTAGATGGAAGAATTTCAATGACGGAAAAAGTTATTAAGGCTAAATTTTTAACAGGTGCCTGGACTTCTACGAAAACATAATTATGGGCAACGGTTTGACCTCCTGATGGACCGTGCTACAGGGATATTTAATACGTTGCTGGCGAGAGCAGCTAAGACTCCTCGCAACTACATTCTTGATCAAACAAATGTTTACAAGAGTGCCCGGATTCGTAAATTGAAGTCATTCGTGAAATACCGCAAGGTGGTTCTGCAATAAGATATTAGTATATGATGCTTGCAATTTCCAATACTTGAATTTCATCTTATTGCTTAGTATTTGGTTGAAATTGGAAAAACATGTTTGAAATGTCATAAGCTAGCTAAATTCCTTCATTTGGATGGATGTATTGAAATCATTATGAATTTTATACTTTATAAACATCTTAAAATTTCATAGAAGATAAGGGTTATATTTTCACACTCAAAAGGAGTGGGAGTGAAATCATATACAAGAAATCCGATGAGCTCTTATAGTCATTTATAATATACTGCTTGCTAACATAATTATTCCGCAGATAGCAGTAGTTATCTTCCCTACGCCAGATGACCTCAAGTCCAGAGCAGCCAAACGATTTGAAGAAATGGGAAAAGAGGTTCCTGCAGATGCCGTAAATGAGATGTTAGGTAATCTTTGACATGTAATTGAAGCTTTCACACGCTAAACATATACCTAAATTTTTTTTTTATCCTTTGTAAGTTCAATTTTAATTTTTTTTAATGTGGTATCCTTTTTGCAGCCAACTTTATCTTACCTACAAGTACGAATATGTCTGGTTCAACCGAGCGTTTTGATGAGGTATTTGTTGTTTTACTTGGTTGCTGTCTGCTAAGTGTTTGACTTTCATAAACTAGTGCCAAGAATATGCTGATGACATTTGGTTTCATTTTGAGAGGTCATATTCCCAGAACTAGGCAGAGATGAGGCCAAATGTTACTTGGATGAAATGAAGCGCGATTTTCCTCCCTCTTCTAGTATGAAGATAAAGAAGGGTTCTCCTTTCTCTCGTGAAAGAGTTGTCCAATCACCTCCTAGTGCATTGGGTTCTAATAAAGGACCCATGACAGGTTTTTCTTCCTTCGAATAACCCATCTTTTCTCTCTTGCTCAATCTTTCCTCTACATATATATTCACATTTATATTTCTGTTATTGTTTGAATGTATGATTGTCTATACATGCATATTGGAATATATTCTACAGATTTTGAAGGACGCAGAGAGGCTTCTCATTCTAATGTCTCATTTTCAGATTATTCGAGTCCATCACAGGTATACTTCTGCTAGATATCTTTAGATTTGGCATTTGAAACCTAGAATATCTACTATCCATATTACAAAGGAACCACTTTTGCTATGCATTCAGGTTCTGTACAATGTGACTAAGTGGTGCTGTGCTAATGCCCCATTTGGTTGGTTGAAATTAGGAGTCAATGAATTTATTAGACTCCAACGTTTATTTTGGCGTAGTTAGAAATCAACATTATTTTTAAACTCTACAAACATCCTCAAAATCTCCTAAAAGTGATGATTAAACACACAAGTCAGTCTTGATGCACTTTTTTTACTATATATCTGCTTCGCTGTGATCATTTAACTAAACATATAGCTTACTCTTCCTCTATGATGATTGAAGCTGGATTTTGATCAATAATTTTTTTTTCTTTCATAAATGTAAGTAGTCTTTCTCCTCTGAGAGAAGCCACTTTGTGCATAGTGCCAAAGGTTAGGTCTGTTTCCAATCTTCCCCCGCCCATACCCCCAATGATTGGGGACTATATGGGTTCTGTTGTTGTTTCATAAATGTAAGTATTTACCACCTCTATAATGAGTTGTGGATTGTAAATGCTTCGTAAGTACAGCCTACCTAGGGCTCCACATGCTTGTACTGCCTCAATTTTGTTTTTGTTGTGTTCTGTACTGGTGTTGGTGGAGATGGAGGGTCCCTAAATGGTTTTATATTAATGGCTTGCTTTGATTTTATGTTATTGAATCAACTATCTGAAAATTTAACTTTACCAAATCATACTTTTATTTGATTTATGCACCTCCAAAGCCCATATGTGCAACCCATATTTTGGAGAGCTTGCTGCGAGACAGAGGGTTGATAGTTGAATTCATTGAGGATGCATTGAAAAATTAGGATGGATAATGATTCTGTCAGGGACTCCAAAGTATCATCTTTGAAGACAAGATAGTGGAAAGTAGACTTGGGTGGTTTGAGCAGGTTTAAATGGATTGAAGGTGCATTAGCGAAGGTTTGATAAAATTAATATCTAAATATTGGAATATAAAAGGGGTAGAGTAAGGAAATCATGGTTAAGGGTTGTCCAAAAAATGTTCTCCTAAAATAGGTATAGCGCGCGATGAAACACTTACAAGGACAGAATGGAGAATGTGGAATCACAAAATAATCGAATTTGGTAGATAAGGATAATGATGATTATGGTGATGGCTATCATAAAAGGTGTAGATGGTAAGTCTGAAACAAGAAGAGAGAGGGGTTGAGGCTCTGTTTTGGATAGATGTTGCATTTGGGTGGAAATTGTGGCAGCAAATGTAGTCATTGTGTTTTACCCGCATTTGGAACTTTTGGGGTTGTTTTTCTGACCCGAACTTCATTTTTGGGTCAGGGAGTTTGCAACAGTTAAAGCTTAATGGCTATATGGTGTTTTGCATGGCCTTCATGATAGCAATACCCAAATTTTACCTGCATTTTTCACCACTGTCGTTACTCTTCCAAACATTGTCTTGAGAATACCATTTCTTAAACATTTACATATTTAAATACTATTCTTGCACGGTAATCATGCAATTGTGAAGCATATTTCAATTAAATGGCCATGCGTTTTCCTTGGCAAAATTGTAATTCAATTAGGGTGATGTTGGGACCATTTTTTGTCCAATTCTTCGTGCTTGTTTCATACTGGTGACTATAATTTGTGCTGATTTATGATATATAATGCGGAGGTGTTATCCAATCAACTAAGAAGCTCTTGGTTTGATGTTTCAGGCCATACCAGCATGTGCCCGGCCTACTTTTTCTTCTGAGCATTCTCCAGGAACAGGTGCTACTCGATTTATGAATTATGAAGGCACTGGGACTCCATATCATAGAGATGACTTTGATCGATTTGTAAGCTATGAGAGGACACCAGTGCCATTTCAAAGAAGTGAAATTGATCACTATGGGAATTATGAAAGGCCCTCCTCATTTCAAAGAGGTGATATTGATCAACATAGTGTCTATACTCACTCAAATCTCTATGATAGGAGCTCCTTTGAAAGAGGCCCCTCTTCTTTGGGTGAAATGAGCCCTTACCAGACACCAAGATCACGGGATCCCTCTGCGAGATCTAATTTCGAGAGCTCTAGCCCCATTAGCAGATCTTATGGATACCTACCAGCTCCATCTTTTGGAGATTATGACAGACTGAGACAAAATCCTGGGGCAACTCACTTTAGTCACCATCCTGCAATGATGGATCCATACAACCCCCCTCAAACACTTTACGGTAGGTTGATGTTTTGCTATTTCACGTTTCAATGAAGGAAGTTCTTTAATATATACAATGTGAAGGTTTCCAAGCTCTGTTTCCCTCATCTATTGATGTTTCATTACCTCATAATTAAACAATGTATTTTTGACAATTGCAATGGAAAAGCGCGTGTTGACTGACATGATTATTACGAGTATGTTTTTCATCAGTAAAGTTACTTTTTTTATTAATGCTTTACATTGATTAAGAACTGTGTCAAGAAAGTTAGATGAATAAAATCAGAGTAATATACTCTATAAGATGCAACACAAATCTTTCTTTGAAGATTTTGTCAAGGAGATATCCCATCAAACAAATTAAGATCAGAAAAAATGATTTAACTGGAGAAAAGAAGTGCAATATTAAAAAAACAAAATTAATTAATGAAGAGAGAGAAGTATATATTTTTTAAGCTTTGAGTTCAGCACCACTTGAAGATCCGTATTCTGAAATATTGTGATTTTGCATTCATCTGCATCTCATACATTGCATGCACAATTATATGCCATCTAGGATGGACATTTGTACCAAGAACCAACGAGGGATGTTGAAACTGGTCAAGTACCATATTATGGGGGATTCATTGGAAGACGCAATCGAGACACCGTGCACTTGGTGTCTACTCGAGACATGCTAAGACGACCTCCAAAGGGCACACTTGGTATTTCATTTTCATCATCATTGTCAGGATGAAGCCCTAGGATTTAACCGACTTGCGCTCCCGCATGTCCAACACCACTGGGAATATTTCTTTGAACCCAACCCATGTCGATTCGTCACAAGCCCAAACCACAATCCTCGGGTTGTCTCGCCGATCATAGTCTGCTACATACCCGCCTCTGCGCCTACATGCAATCTCCCTCCGACAGATCCAGGACTTGTTGTCGGCCCTTCTGCACATCCACAAGATCATCATTGTATCTGCAATACACGTCACATGATGGACAACCGATTGGATGTCGTGGAATGTGCCATCACCAGCTTCAGCACCCGCATTGATGCCTAGGACAAGAAGCATGCCTCTATCATGGCGACGCTCAACCATCGGCGCACAACAACGCCTCCGCACTGGGATACCCGATGGAATCCTTTTCCAGTGAGATGCCTGTCGATGAAGCCCCTACAGACTTCCTACCACGGCGACATTCCGACCTTCAATGGTATCGACCCAATGGGATGGATTGCGTGAGCAGAACAATACTTTGATCTTCACTATACGACCGAGACCCATAAAGTTTGGACAACCCTCCTCGACATAGAAGGTTTGACACTCCAATGGTTTTGAGTCCTCCCCGACCTTAACTTGGGCCTCTTTAACTCAGGCAGTTATTCAACGTTACAACCACCGCCACTCAAGCAATGTTGTCGAACGCCTTTGCGTATTTCACCAAATAGGTAGGATGACTCTTACGTGGACGAGTGCATCAAACTCATCACACACGTCCCAGACCTTCCCCCTGATCACTATTTTGGCTAGTTCATGCATGGGCTGCTTTCCCAAATTTACGCCCGCCTCTATACTCTTTAATCTTCTACAATTAATCATGCCAATGATCTTGTTCTTCTCTAGGAGTCCAAGTTCACCATTCGAACCTCCATACTGTGATATTGCTTCCCGTCATCCTCGTTCATGCCACCTCTTTTAAGTCTACTCCACTCCAAAATCTAAGACTCCCCAACCAACACTTCCCATCACTCCCTTTTAAGTCTACCCCCTCATCCCAACCTCCCCCCCCCCCCCAATCTAACCAGAAGTACAACAATCTACTTAGTAAGGGGCTCTGTTTTCAGAGCAACCAATTGTATTCCCTCACCGCTACCCAATGAAGGAGCTCAAGGCATTAATTGGCGACAATCTGGTGGAAATATGTATGGCGGATTTCGAGTTCTTGAGCTCGGCGATTTCCCCCTCCACTAGACACAATGGGAACCTTCATCGCTTGGATCTCCTGTGTTTCTTAATATGGGCCATCTCGGGACCTCACTATGAAACATCGCGGCGAGTTGTCCTCTAAGCCCATAATCGTGATGATTGACAACGAGGTCAGTCATAATTTCCTCTCCTAGGAATTAGTGAACCGGCTTTAGATCTCGACTGATCCGCACTTGGGTTTACAGTGCACTGGGGGGATGGTCATCAAGCATTATTGGCATCATTTGTTGCAACCTTTCCCTATAGGCGGGGTAGTGCTGCATCATTGCCCATTTCTATGCGTTCATCCCAGGCAGGGTTGATAACATTTTGGGGATTGTGTGGATTTAGGCCCTTGGAGATGCCAGGTCAGTTGGGCTATCCTGACGATGATTTTCTGACGCAGGACGAATCTACAGGTGGCAGACACGCAATGCCCTAACACTACATGCAATACAAAGAATTATGCAATGAACCTAATCACAACCCTAGAATGATGTGAAAGCAAGCATGCATTCCAATGAATAAAATACCGACAAGTGTAGGGTAGGCTACGTGAGTGTGCGACTATTATGCAACCTTAGGTGTAGTGAGAGGAAGATAATGTCATTACCTAGAACACTATATGAACACGCATGCACAATCCAACGGAGAAAACAAAACACAGTGATAAAAGATTAAATCACACGCAGATATTTTAAAGTAACGCAAAATAATTTCTTTTAGGCAAAGCAAGTTTACTGTCATAGACTTGTCCCCTTGACAACGTCGCGTGCGGCCTTAGATCCTTTCCGCGCTCCTTCACAGTTAGTTAAGTCGACATCCTTCAACAATGTTTGTGACAAGAATAGTAAGAGAGCACTTGGAATGAGAGCTCTACAGAGCAAGAGAGTTCTAAAGAGCTTTGGAATGGCTTGAATACTTGGATGGTTACAAATGAGGGGTTCTCCTTATATATGCCCTAAAAGAATTTCCCTCCAAAGGATGGAAGGATCTAGACTACCCCTTTTCTAGATTATTCTACCACTTTCTTTTATGTACAACTTTCATGAATTCTCTAGGCTTCTAGAATGTTCTCATGTGTACTTCTATATTTCTCTTATATTCTATGTACAATACTCTTCAAGCTCCTAAAATTCTCTAGAAACCTGTCATTAGTGACATGAAGAAGGCAAGTCGAGACTTCCTCCCCCACATATCCTATGACGCCCTCGTCTCCTCATAATGTTGGATGATGTCCTTGAATTGTCATAGGTCATCTATTGTCTCCCACGTAGCTTCAGGATCCGATCTTCCTTAACACTTGATCAGGTATTGTATGCTAGGTTGCACACCCATTCGTCGCATCGTCATCTTTGTGTGCTAGGTTGCACTTGCGACGTTCCTATTTGAAGATCTTCGTTATCCTTATGCTAAGGTTTGAGCATGTTAACATGGAACACATGTGAATCTTCAAAGAGTTTGGTAGGTCTAGGGGATAGGAAGCCATACCCACCTTGGCAATCACTGGCAATGGGCCTTCATATCTTTTTACGAAGCCTGTGTACATACTGCGCAAAGCCTTGAGTTGTTGGGGTAGGAGTTTTACCATTATCTTATCTCATACTGTGTATTCCACCAATCGTCTCCTTGAATCA
This sequence comes from Dactylorhiza incarnata, assembly GCA_033032865.1. Taxonomy (NCBI): domain Eukaryota; kingdom Viridiplantae; phylum Streptophyta; class Magnoliopsida; order Asparagales; family Orchidaceae; genus Dactylorhiza; species Dactylorhiza incarnata. The sequence continues at coordinate 3,144,298 of JAWHQI010000066.1, forward strand.
GCCCACTTCTTCATCCGCTTGCGTGCTTTTTCTAAACATGATCTAGCCAAGTTTGTATGTTCTTCCTATGACTTGGCCAAAGTGTGCGGAGTAAGTGGTTGCCTTGTTGTGGCAAGCTCAAATGGACTCCTTTCGTTCGCTTCACTGCACTATAAGTTGTGAGAGAATTGCATCACATCTAATAGCTTGGCCCAGTCTTGTTGATTAGCATTCACAAAGTGCTGCAAGCAGCACTCGAGCAAAGCATTCACCCTCTCAATCCATCCATAATTTTCCTGTAAATCAGGGGTCACGATCACTTATAATCGTTCTAGGAAACCCCCAATGCTTAACCACATTTTTAAAAAATAGTGGAGTTGTCTCCTCTGTTGTAGTATCCCTTGTGCTAGGGATGAATGTGTCATTCTTAGAGAATCGATCCACCACCACTAAAATCGATCCACGCCTTTCAGATTTTGGCAAAGCATTGATAAAGTCGAGTGTTACCGACTCCCAAGGATGCTCTGTTATGGGCAATGGTTCCAAGAGTCCCGCAAGTTATTTGTTGTCCACTTTGTCTTGCTGACAAACAAGACAAGTCTTCACATATAGTTCAATGTTATCCCTCATCCGTGGCTAGAAATAAGAGTCATCCATCAAAGCCAAGGCGTGTTTATTCTCCGGATGTTCAGCTCATTTTGTATCATGACATTCTTTCATTAGATCCCTTTGTAGTTTTCCTCACATTGGAATGTATAGCCTCATCACAAAATTCATTTGCCAGGCATAGCTGTGGAAGTTGTAATTTATAAGGACATGAGCTACACATGTATTCTTTCAGACAACTTATACATTGATGTTCTACGGATAACACTGCGGACCATCTCGGTCTGGGTTATTGTAGGAAATAAGGCGGCTGTAGTGTCTTCTGTGAGTGCATAGCAATAAAGTTGGGGAGGTGCTTTATGCTTGATTTAGGGAGGTGATTTCTGTGTGCTTCTCAACGTTCTTATTGTATTCTGTTGATTGTTCATACGTCTGTAACATATTTCAGAATCAAAATGCTGAGGATTTGTTCTTATCTGTTATTTTTTCTGCATGCTTCTCAACGGTTTTTATTGTGTTCTGTCTGCTTCTCTACGATTATATAGATATGGTTCTCTGAAATTTGAATTCAATTAATCTTCACGCAGGATCTCCTCACGGGGCAGTGCCGCCGCCCAGGCCTTCTCAAGGATTCCGTGATGTTCGTCCGGGAACAGAACACCCTCCTCCTTATGCGTGGAACCGTTGAGGTGTCTTTCGAGCTTCGAGTAATAATTGTGTTATTTCCATTGAAGTGACTTAAAATGTATCATCTAGTTTTTTTTTCTGGGAGGAATACACAGCTATGCTGTGTGAATGGTTTCCAGGGAACTGTATTCCCAAGATCAAAGGGATTGGCTGGTCAACAGCATATGAACAGTTGATTTGTGATCATACTTTTGTTATAAAAAAAATGTGCCAACTACTCCATGATATTGCTTTCAACTCAAGGCAGTTGTAAACGCAAAGTAGGTAGTGTTTGGATATATAGCTGCAATCACGAACGCAATTAACTCGAGCGGCATTAAAGAAGCAAGGATTTACGGTCAAATCATTGATCCTAGGTTCTTTGAACTCATGTTGTATTTTTTTGTGAGGGGCTTTTATAGTGTTGTTAAAGGCACACCAAAAATAGATGTGTGCACACCAGTGATAAAGGCACATCAAAAAATGATTAGGTCTTTTTCTCTTAAAGTTGGTTGCATATAGCACATTTAGGTCTTTTTTCTTAAAATTGATGTATGTAGCGCTTTTTGGTGTGCCTTTAACACCACCCTAATGGTCATTATACTCTTTAATGGTCATTATTTCTTTTGGCATTTGGAAGGCCTTGGTGACAAGTAATATTGTGTTAGTAACTTACTGACCAATCAAATCTTAAACTTTTGTGCTGATCTTTTTTCAAGTCCAAATAAGGTGACAACTTTAATAGGATGAATTCAGCCTTCAAACTTCCTAAAAACTTAAACCACTTTGAAAAATAAAACTTGGGCAGCTCTAAAGTAAAGATCTGTTTGTTTGGGTGTTTTTGCTCCATCTCCATTAGGATTTAGGGGAAACCACTAACGTTAAAAAAATAGTTTAATAACTCTCCAATTCCCACAATCACCGATCCAAAGCTTCATTTTGGCTTTTTTTAAACCGCGGCAACTCCATTCATTTCAGCTCCAACTCTCATCGCCGAAACAAATAGACCCTAAATCAAAAGAAGCTCAATAAACAAACTTGTAGGATGCCAAGGCATTGACAAATCTCAAAAGGACTAACTCAAACATACTCTATAAGCTAAAATGAAAATGCATGAGCAATTTTGATGACCATGTCTTGCCTTTGAGCATGTTGGTCATGTTCACTACTGAGTATGAAATCATTGGATCTTAATGACTTTGGCTTCATCCTCAAAGACTTTTCCACACTCTGCCAAACTATAAGCCGAAAAAATTAAGCTTTTGCGGCTACCTTAAATAAATCACGAGAACACGGGATGTTTTAAGTTGTATTCAACTTTTATTCCTGGTTAGAGAAAGAATTACTTATATAGTTATAGGGATGGGGATGGAATGCAAGTGTAAGAACTTAGTGGCACTCGGACACGCATAGTTTTATCTACTATAAGACTTTGATTTGGCATATTGTTGTAGTCTACTTCGCTATGCGCTCGTCCCGTTAGGAACTGAGGATGAAATTCAATTAATGATACTCATTTGAATATGAGTATCATTAAATTTTATTTGCATTCCATTTTTATAAGTACGCACCAAACTGAAAACTTGTTTTTTTATTAATTTCCGCACAGGACTGCTAGAATCTATAAACAATTCAACTATTCATGATAAACAATTTGGTTAATTTCTACCCAAATTCTTGAATCTGAAACTAAATCATTGTATTCATGGTCTCGTTAAACACTAGGAAATAGAAATTTAGGAAGAAAGGCAATACATTTGGTTTATGTAAATTATTTAACTTGTTCTTGATGATGAAGTCATTCACATTGATGGACGCGCGGGGACAGCAGAGTAGCATTGACCTGCATCTGGTAGAGCCTCTTCACGACGATTGTGGCCCCCTCGCTTAATTCCAACGATCTTCTCCTTCATCTTTGGTATACCTCTTTGGATCGACCAATATGTTGTCCCTGATGAGGCCGAGCTTCTGTTATTCCTCCTCCACCATAAAATCCTCATGGACAACAGAGTCGGGAGGGACACAAGACCTGTGGGCTGCAGGGTCGAGAAGCCACCAAAGAGTCGATCTCCGGCGGCAGCGGCGGCTCGGGCTCGGAGGAGAAGGGTGTCGGCGAGAGCGATGAAGATTGTGCACTATGGGGAGCGAAAGCTGCAAACGGAATCAAGCCTTTTCAGTGGTGTGTGTTTAATGTTATTAGGGTGGAGTAGGGACAGAAATTAAATGTGGGTTTAGATTTGTTTTAGTGTGCACATGGTCAAACTTGATGTGTCTATAGAGCAAACCTCAATTATTAAGGTGTTGTTATTTATTCACCAGAAGACGTTATTTATGTTAGAGTTGGATGCTCAAAGCATTCTATCTCACCCATCAAAGTATGGAATGGGGTATTAATAGTGCTCTCAGCAGTAGGGCAAGGCCCTAGGTGCACACGCTACCTGCAGGTCCTTATCGTGTCGGTGTTACGTGCGGACATACCTCAACAATCTCCTCCTATGTCCGTCACCAACACGACTACAATAAAGAGGTAAACAGTGTAATGTCCAAGCAACAGGAATCATCCACAAAACGTGTCAAAGCATATGAATAAAACAGTAATGGACAGGCTACACAATAGTTCTATGCAAGGTAAATCAACCAAAATGAAATCACCATCACAGAAGCTAATAAAGCAAGTAGGATCCAACACAGAGTCTCGTACGAGCTCTAGTCTAGCAATCTACCAAAAAACATAGTGTCCAAAAACATAAACATATGCATATAGGAAATGAGAACAGTGGTGCAAATAAGTCACCAGCCAAAAGAACTACTAGTTATGAAATAGCAAAAGATAAGATGGACGCAGAGAAGGCATCGGTACTAGACGTCCAACAGGTCATCCTCATCCATGTCCCAATCAGCAGGTACTCCTCCTACTCCTTCGGTGCCTGTAAATCCAGAAAATGAATTTCATATTAGAATGAATCCATACAATTGAATTTACATATATCTAGTTCGACAAAGAACGTAGAAAGACCAGAGTTCTGAGTGTGTGGAGTGCTCGAACTATCGAGAATAGCGTGTTCTAATCGAGAAATCATTGTCGGTTTCAAGAAACGAAACGACATATGAACTTCTTATAGTAGGCTCACGTAGCTAAATCTGTGTACCAATTTGGAATGTCATTGTCACTGTCCCCTTATGTCAAAATGAATACCATCAAGTTTGGAATGATACCATCTCAACACAAGAAGAAGGAATCTAGCGAGATCGCATTCATCAAATTTGGAATGAACGCAAACTTACCAGATCCACAATCAGCAACGTAGAACATCAATGAAACACAACAAAGCTTACTTTGGACAAAGGAAATCAGATTTGATCAAAACGAAAATCTAAGGCTGATCTAAATCGCCTTTAGTCCCATTTCCCCCACGGTTTTGATAAGCCTGACTTTGGGCATTCCTTTTGTCAGAGGATCGGCTAAGTTATCCTTCGATCGCACATCGACCAAGGTGATAACGCCTTGCTCCTTAAGATCATTCAGCAGAGCATGTCTCAGTCGTATATGTCTCCGTTTCGAATTATAGAGAGCATTTTGAACGATCTGAACAGCAGCTTGATTATCGCAATACAAGCTCAACGAATTGACTCGTAACTTAGATAGCGGAATATCAAGAATCAAATTCCGAATCCAATCTGCCTCTTCACCAGCTGAAGCCAAGGCAAATAGTTCAGACTCCATAGACGACAAGGCTATACAAGTCTGCCTTTTTGATTTCCATGTTATAGCAGCTCCACCCAATGTGAATATGTATCCACTCGTAGACTTACTATTGCCAATTTCAGAACACCACGAGGCATCTGAATAACCTTCAACGGTAGGCGGATATCCAGTGTAGCACAGAGCTAGATCCTTAGATCCTTTGATGTATCTCATCAGCCTATCTAGGGCATCCCAGTGCTCCTTTCCTGGATTACTCGTGAAACGACTCAGCATACTTACGGTGTAAGCAATGTCTGGCCTTGTGCAGCATGATGCATACATGAGGCTACCAATGATCTTAGCATAATTCACCTGACCAACGGTGGTCCCTTCATTCGGACTCAACTTGATAGTGTGATCAACTGGTGTCTCAACTGATCTGCAATCAGCATATCCCCAGGTCGTCAGTAACTGCTCCACATAGTGAGCCTGACTGAGTGTGACTCCACGCTCGTCGATACAGACTTTAAGACCTAGAAGAGTATCAACTGGACCGAGGTCCTTCATGTCGAATGCTTCCGCAAGAGTGGATTTGACATCACTCACTGCCGAAAGATCTGACCCTAGTATTAACATATCATCAACGTAGAGACAGATGATGACTGTTTTATCCAACATTGATCGATGATAAAGGCATTTATCGGAGAGACTGGACTGGAATCCATGGCTCTTTACCACTTGATCAAACTTGAGGTGCCACATCTTAGGCGCTTGTTTAAGCCCATAGATTGATTTATTTAGTTTGCACACCTTATGCTGAGAATCTTCAACAACATAACCCTCAGGTTGAGTCATGTAGATTTCTTCGTTCAGCTCTCCATTCAAGAAGGCTGTCTTTACGTCCATCTGATGAACTATGAAGTTCTCGATAGAGGCTAAAGCTAGAAGAATCCTAATAGTCGATAGGTGGCACACAGGTGAATAGACGTCGAAGTAGTCCACTCCCCCCTGTTGCTTAAAGCCTTTAGCAACCAAACGTGCCTTATAGCGAGCTACTGACCCATCACTATTTAATTTCTTCTTGAGTATCCACTTACATCCAATGACTTTTGCGCCTTTGGGCAAGTCAACTAGACGCCAGGTATTGTTCTGTAGCAACGAGTCCATTTCATCGTCAATGGCTTCTGCCCACATAAACGAATCTCTAGATCGCATTGCCTCCTGGTAGGAGAATGGATCATCCTCTAAGTGATAGGTGACAAAGTTTTCACCAAAATCCTTAGGAAAACGCTCTCTTGTAGACGTTCTGAGCGGATGAGGAACATCCTCCAACGGTTGGGGAGCGGTGTGTGAGGGGCTTGCTTCGGATTCCACAGGAGATTCTGAAATCAGATCTGTAGACCCAAATAGGTTAGTGCCTAGATCCTTGACAAATTTATTTTCAAAGAACGTAGCATCACGAGATTCTATCACCGAGTGAGAGGATAGATCAAAAAACCTATCAGCTGCACTATCTTCAGCACACCCTAGGTAAACACAGGTTGTGGTTTTTGGTCCCACCTTGGATCTCTTAAGGTCTTGTACCCTTACATAAGCGATACAACCCCAAGTCTTCAGAATGTCGTATCTACAAGGACGCTGATGCCAAAGCTCATAAGGTGTCGACGACAGCTTAGAGTGCGGCAACCTATTCAGAAGGTGATTAGCAGTCAGAGCTGCTTCGCCCCAGAAGGAGGAAGGCAGGCCAGCGGTTAAAAGCATAGAGTTCAGCATTTCAGTTAAAGTTCTATTTTTACGCTCGGCTACACCATTCGATTGGGGTGAATAGGGGGCGGTGGTCTCAAGTATTATGCCCTCAGCGGCACAAAATTCCTTAAAACCAATTACAGTGTATTCGCCACCTCTATCACTTCTAACTCGCTTTATCTTCAAACCAAGTTGATTCTCTACACGAGTTTTGAAAACCTTGAAGGTCTCGAAAGTCTCATCCTTCGATCTCAGTAGGTACACATGACAAAACCTGGAAGAGTCGTCTATGAACGTAAGCAAATACTTCTTTCCCCCTCTGGAAGGTTGACTCCGAAAGTCGCAGAGGTCAGAATGTATGAGCTCAAGAAGTTGAGTGCTCCTAGAAACCGACTTAAAGGGTTTTCTAGTGATCTTTGTTTGTGCACACACCTCGCACCTATTAAATCGAATGGAGGTATCAAGAGGGATGTTATGACTCTTAGCTAGATCGCACATCTTCCTATAGTTTACGTGTCCAAGTCTATTGTGTAATAACTTTGGATCAATCAAATTAGTGCTGATTTGGTTGATGTGATCATTGTTAAGGCTAAGTCGATACAAGCCATCTATAAGATACGCGCACCCAAAATAATGTGAATTGACGGATAACGTCATTCTACCGTTTTGAGTCGTAAAAGACATACCGGACTTATCAAGCAAGCTCATCGAAATCAAATTTTTGGTTAGAAACGGAACTACTCTAACATGTAAAAGAGTGAGAGTTTTACCTGAAGATAACTCCAAAGAAGCGGTGCCAGCATGCGTAACAGCAGTAGTCCCACCATTGCAATTTTCAACTGAGTCTTTAACAACTGTGACTTCAGTGAGCTGAGCTTTGTCATTAGTAGCATGACATGTCGCTCCACTGTCTAGCCACCAGTCAGATGAAGAACTGCCAGCACGGTGCCTCATCATCCCTACAAATGACTGAGGACCAGAGCTATTCACCAGCATGTTAGTCTGACTCTGAGGTAAGACTTCCTGAGGCTTCTTCTTGGATCTACATTCAGCTGCCCAGTGGCCCCACTTCCCACAATTGTGGCACTTGCCCTTCTTCTTGCGGGAAGAAGGCTTGTTGGCCGGCAACTGGGAAGAGGACGCACCCTTTTGGGGCTGAATTTTCTTTTTAAATTTACCAGAGTGCAAAGCTAAATGAGCCACCTTGGAGGGATGACTAACCTGTTCTGCACGTCTCTGAGCAAAGTTTTGATCCTCAATATGAATGAAGCGCTTGAACTCATCAATGGAGATCCTTTCCTTTCGCCTATGCAGCTCAGTTTTGAAGAGAATCCATTCAGGTGGAAGCTTACTCAGTATAAACCCAATGAACAGCTTGTCCGAGATATGAGACTCAGCATTCGCCAACTTGATGCGCAGATTCTCAAGATCCACCAACTGAGAAGTGATGGGCGAAGTCGGATCAATTTTGAAATTGAAGAAGGACTCCGCGAGGAGCGACTTCGACACATCTTCCTCTTTGGTGAAATGAGCTTGAAGCTGATCCCATATGCCCTTTGCGGTCTTGATGCTGCTATACGCAATGGCTAGACGGGTATTCAGGGAATTGAGGAGATAATCCCTGCAGAAGTCCTCTTCTTTCACCCACTGAGACTCCGACACGTCCTCTTCGGTCGTCTCGTAATCACTGAGCACTGTGTAGAAGATTCCACGCTCCTTCATGCCGAATTGCACGTGCATCTTCCACCCGAGAAACTCGGTGACGTCGAAAGACTGAAGCTTCCGGATGTCGGTAGACTGATACTTCGACATTTTCTGAAAAGTAGTAAAATGCGGAACGAGGTCACCTGATCGGAGAAGGAAACACCACGAGGTCTTCGGATCCAATCCAATCCAATAACTCCAGCAATAGAGGGCTGGCCAACAACAAGATCGACTGAGGTGTGATCTGGAAGCACAGCAAAAGGTCCACCACTGGATGCACTAACTGGAAGCACAACAATAGGTGGATCTGGAAGCGCAGCAACAGACCACCAACTGAAAGCACAGCAACAGGCCGGATCTTGGCGACGACGACTTCAACGGGCCAGAACTGGGCGAGGAAGCACTGCAGCCGACGAGAAGAGGGGCTGCGATGTCGCACAGGAACAGGGAGAACGAAGCTTGATCTGGCGATGTCGTCGGATCTGGAGAAGCAAGACTTCGAAATCGCCGGAACTGAAGAACGAGAGCGGCGACTCCACCGGGATCGACGAAAAACAAGATCAGCGAAGAACAAGATCGGCGAAGTCGAAAACCACTCCAGGCGGGATCGGAAGCTTGGACGAGATCGATGCCCTAGCTGCGATGTCGAGCGGCGCGATGTCACACAGGAACGGCGACGGCACTAAGAGCGACCGGGAGGGGCGCTGCACTTGGGAGCTCCAGGCGACGAACGAAAACCGGAGCAGCGCACGCGCGGAATCTCCAGGCGACGAGCGGGATCCTTCGATGTCGCAGCAGCCGCACGCGAGGATGGAGCGGATCGGGCGACGCGACAAACCTTGAGGAGATCTAACCCTAACGGTGCTTTGAGAGTGTTAGAGTTGGATGCTCAAAGCATTCTATCTCACCCATCAAAGTATGGAATGGGGTATTAATAGTGCTCCCAGCAGTAGGGCAAGGCCCTAGGTGCACACGCTACCTGCAGGTCCTTATCGTGTCGGTGTTACGTGCGGACATACCTCAACAATTTACACATCACAACTAATTTTAAAACATCTATTTTTTAAATCTAAAATCTAATATTCTAACCCCCCCCCCCCCCCCCCCCCCCACACACACACACCCTTCCCGTAGTTTCGCTCATCCTTTCTCCCCCGACAGCGTCCCCTTTCCCGCAGTTTCGCCCGCCCGGCGTTTCCTCCATCCGCCGCCCGCCGGAATCTCTCCTCCGGCGTAGTTTCGTCTCTCTTCCTTTCTCCTTTTCTTCAACTAGTTAATCTGTAAGTCACCAGAGCCTTTGATTTTATACCATGCTTCTCAGGCAATTCGTGCAACTATCATTATTGTTGGTAAGAGGTTGGAATACGAGAGTTTCTTCTCTCTTCCTTTCTCCTTTTCTTCAACTAGTTTGGAAGTCATTTGAGCCTTTGGTTTTATACCCTGCTTCTCTTTCTCTGTCCATCTACTCCTCTCTCTCTCTTTGACCATCTAGCCCTCTCAGTGTCTCTCTCTGTCCATCTATGCATATAGATACATAGGAGGACGGGATAGTTAGGTCACAACCTTCCTTGACGTAGAGGAATGCCCACGATGGTGTCTTCGACTTTGACAGGGGGGACCTGCTACGATGGCGTCTTCTATTATTTGAGTTTTTCAAATAAACCACAACTTATTAAGTAAGAAAAATATAACAAATTACTATAATAGTTGTTTAATTTTTATATTAAAATTTTAATTTGAAGCCAATATTTTTTTGCAGGGAGAACATATTTTGAGCGGAAGCTTACGAATGATGACTAAATTTTGAAGAAAGAAATATTTTCTTTTGACGAATTAGTTTTATGTCACAATATATTTTGAGAATGAAATTGTTATTGTTCTTTTAAATTATCATTCTAAACTTGTTTTAAAATTTCATATATTATGGTATAAATAGAATGTTGGGATACAAATATAATAGGTGAAAGTTATGGGCAAACCTATATTGGCGAGAGGCAAATCAAATTTTAAAAAACAAATTATTAAATAAATACATATATAGAGCGATGTTAAACGCATGCCAGTTTTGGCTATATGTAGGCCACAGTTTTTTAAAAAGAGCGATGTTAAACGCAGACCGATTTTACCTATGTACAACCCCGTATTCGCCGAGTGGGCCCCCGGACCTCAAAGGAGGGACCAAGGGGCAAGAGCCGAGCCCAACGGACCATTCGCCCAGGCCAAGGGAAAGGGCGGACCACAGGGCGAGTGTGGTCCCACTCTTAGAGCAACTGCGCGACGGTGAGGGGTGTAAGCGAATGAGGGCAAGCAATAGGCGAGAAGACCTGCGAGTGGCGCCTTCGCGGGCCACTCGCCCAGAGCCCAGGAGCGTTCGACGTGTGCGGGGGAGCGCTCGACGAGCGTAAGCAGGCTGAGCATCTCGCGCGCGGGCACTCGCCCGGTCGAACGGGGCGAGAAAGGAGTCTGGCGAGTGGTGCCCTCCCAGACCACTCGCCCCCAAAGGCTTCCAGGAGGAAATGACCTAGACACCCCTTGTGGGCTGCCAATAGCCCTTCAGAACAGCGGAGTTAGGCTGTTAGCAGACCAATTTGGGGTGCGGTTAGTAAAACCAAAAGGTGGATTCATGCTATTTGCAGACCAGTCTAGAGAATCTATAAATAGACCCTTAAGGGCACCTTGGAGGAGACCGATTTTAAGGGAATCCTCTCCTCCAGGCAGATTTTGGTTGGCTGCTAGTGCCCTCCAAGGTGCCGGCTGAGCTTTGGTTTGGGAGGGGAAGCTCTCTAAGATCTTCCGGGTGTGTGGCGGGACCTCCTCGCTGCGGCCTTGGGTCTGTTCTAGTTTTCTCATCCACCGTCAGGAGAGTTTGGTGAGAGAGAAGTAAGCGTCGGCTACACCCCCCAGTGGGTCCGAACTCAAGGAGACCGGTTGCCGGTTTCAACATTTTTGGTGCGGTGAGCGTGGACCGTAGCCGGTGAAGGAAAATCTCAAACTGGACTTGATGACAGGAGATGGGGGAAATGGTTCCGACTCAGGCCACTCGCAGCCACCAGCGACAATGGAGTGGCTGGAGATGTTCGAGAAGTTCAAACAAGAAGTCCTGCAGACGGTTCTTGCCGGGAGAAGCGAGTGCGAGACCCCGGTAGTTCCCGTTGTCGCGCCCCCGCAGATTGGCGAGAACGCCTCGGGGCAGCGACACGGGAAGGAGGTGCCAGCGGAGGCGAGTGCGTGAGATCTCCCCGGGCGGCAGCTGTTCAACTGCCCGGCGAGTGCGGAGGTGTGCGAGTTGGCCCCGCGCGAGGGGGCATTCGCCGAGCAAGAGAAGGGAGCCCCTTCTGCGAGTTGATCCTATCGGCCCCAGTGCCAGAAGGGTTCCGGGGGCCGGAGATGTCCTATTATACCGGCAAGGATGACCCGGTCGTGCATCTACAATGGTTTGAGGACATGGTCTCAATTCTTCCCATGTCGGGCGCCTTTCAGTGTCGACTCTTTGCAACCACTCTAAAGGAGAAAACTAGGGACTGGTTCCACCAGCTCCTCGTGGGTTCCATCTATGCCTTCGACGATCTGCGCCGGAGCTTCCGACTGCGCTTCTCGACGTCAAAAAAGAGAAAGAAAGACGCTGAGGCCCTCTTCAAGATCAAGCAAGGGCAAGGAGAATCACTGGCCCATTATATGGACAAGTTCCAGGAGGAGGTCCACCTCGTGCAGGAGGTGCTGGGGTTCACCCTCCAGATGGCATTCATCGTAGGGTTGCGGGATGGGTTCTTGAAAATGGACCTGAAGAGAAGGCCTCCTCTCTCCTTTGAGGAGTTGATGGAGCGTGCGGCAGAGGAGATAGAAGGGGAGGCAGCCAATCCGGAGTTTTACAGGAGGTTGGCGAAGATGAGCGAGCCCGAGATGAGGCAACATGAAGGAAGAAGAAGGGAGGAACCTAGGGGCCAGGGGTTCGAAAGGCAGCAGCGGGATTGGAGACGTCAGGAACCCAATAACCGGCTGACCTGGAGGCGTCAGGAGGGACCGGCGAGAGGTCAAGAAGGGGGATACCGAGGAAGGGAGCAGGAGGGGGTCAACCAAGAGTGGAGGCAAGGCCCCATGCCCCCTCACCCTCCCAGGGAGCAAGCTATGGCGGTAGGCCGGGGAAGAGGAGGAAGAAGAGGAAGAGATGGAAGAGGGGGCAGGGTGGCATTGCCTTACTGTGACTTCCATCAGGAGGAAGGTCATGCAACGGCCACCTGCCCGGAATTCTTGGAGATGAGAGGGAGAGGTCAGCCACGGCGGCAGCAGGCCAGGATTGAGGAAGTGCTCCCAGAGGCGGAGGAGGACAGGTGCGAAGACAGGGCAGACGTAGGAGCCAGGGGAGGGATCGGGGTGATCCACGGAGGGGTCGGAATCGAGGCAACTCGCAAGAGGAGCTTTCAGGCGATGTACAGGAGAGGCGTCGCATCGACTTCCCAGACCCACCCCCCCCTCGGAGAAGCTCACCTTCTCATCAGAAGACTTGCCCGACTACGAGGACCCGTTCTGTGACGCCTTGGTGATCCAGACGGCAATAGAAAACTTCACGGTCTCCCGGATCTTGGTGGACAACGGGAGCTCCGTGAACGTCATCTTCAAGAAGGCTTTCGACGCATTGGAGGTGGAAAAGAAAAGGGTGCATGCCTCCGATGGGCCGTTGTTTGGCTTTTCGGGGGAGAGGAAAGAGGTTGAGGGAGGAGTTGGCCTCCAGGTGTTGTTGGGAGGGGTGCCGAGGAATTGTCGATTCGTCATTGTGGACGCCCCGAGCAGCTACAATGCAATATTCGGACGTCCACTCATCGGTGCCTTCCGATGCGTGCCCTCATCTTATCACCAGTGCTTGAAATTCTACGACGGAGGGGTCCAGGTCCGAATCCGGGGGGATGCAAAGGTGGCAAGGCAGTGTTATGTTACTGCCGTCAACACCATCTCCTGGATGGAGGAAGCTGAGAAGATGGATGAGGGGATGAAGGGGCAGGAGGGGCCGGAAGAAGAGAGGATGGAGGGGAGAGTTGAGGAAGAAAGCAGGATCCGAGGAGAAGGGATGGAGATGGCTCAGGAGGAGCGAGTCGAGCCCATGAAGGAGGAAGCTAGAGCGGGAGAGGAGATCCCGGTTGAAGGGAGAAGTGCAGGGGGCAAGTGGGAAGAGCCGGCCCGGCTTGAGGCGGCGGAAGAAGTGGTCGAGATGGAGGTCACCACCCGAGGAGGAAGGGTGGAGAAGGTGCGGATCAGCGGGGGCCTCGGCCCAGAAGACCAAAGAAGGATGCTGGAGTGCATCCAAGGAAGCGTGGACATCTTCGCATGGAGCGCAGCGGACATGCCAGGCATCGATGCAGACGTGGCTTGCCACCGGCTCAACCTCGAGCCGGGAACCCGTCCCATACGGCAGAAGAGAAGGACCATAGCCGACAAGCTCGAAGGACCGATCTACGAGGAGGTGGCAAAACTCCTCGAAGCAGGTTTTGTATCGGAGATCCAGTACTCAGGCTGGGTCTTCAATGTCGTCATGGTAAAGAAGGGCGATGGCCGCTGGCGTATGTGTATTGACTTTTCTTTGTTAAACAAAGCCTGCCCTAAGGATTGTTATCCCCTGCCTCGGATCGACGCGCTGGTTGACTTAGCCGTCGGTTTTTCTGTGATGAGTTTTTTGGATGCTTTTTCAGGTTATCACCAAATCAGGATGCACCCCCCAGACGTTAAAGATGTCTCGTTCATCACCCGGGAGGGGTGCTACTGTTATAAAATGATGCCCTTCGGGCTGAAGAATGCCGGAGCAACCTACCAAAGGATGATGGACCGGGTCTTTCGGGAGCAAAGAGGAAGAAACTTGGAAGTTTACGTAGATGACCTCATGGTAAAAAGCAAAAGCGTAAGTTCCCACCTACAGGACCTGGAGGAGACGTTTGCCACTCTGTGCAAGTACAAGATGCGGCTAAACCCCCTGAAGTGCGTATTCGGGGCCAGCAAGGGAAAGTTCCTGGGTCACCTTCTCACCCCCTAGGGGGTAGAACCTAACCCGGACAAGGTAAAAGCCATAATGGAGCTAGGATCGCCGCGAAACGCTAAGGAGGTCCAACGGTTGACTGGGAAGCTTGCCGTGCTGAGTAGGTTTCTTTCTCGGGCGGGGGAGAAGTGCTCCCCATTCTTCAAAGTGTTGCGAGGCAATCAAAAATTCGAATGGACGGAGGAATGCGAGGGGGCCTTCCAGGACTTGAAGAGCCAGCTCACCAAGGCTCCGCTGCTCCGAGGCCCTAAGGAGGGGGAGGACCTAGCCTTATACCTCGGAGTTGGGGCTGAAGCCGTAAGTTCCGTCCTGGTCAGGGAAGAGGGTAAGAAGCAGTTGCCAATCTACTACGTAAACAGGGTTCTGAAGAAGGCAGAGCTCCGATACCCGATCCTGGAAAAACTAGCCTTCACCTTGGTCATCTCGGCAAGAAAGCTCAGGCCCTACTTCCAGGCTCACTCGGTTCAAGTAATAACCGATCATCCCCTACGCAAAATCTTCGAGGGGGTAGAGCATTCGGGGAGGCTCGCAAAGTGGTCGATAGAGTTGAGCGAATTCAACATCGCCTTCCTCCCACGATTGTCAATAAAGGTCCAAGCAGTAGCGGATTTCATGGTGGACTTCGTGGTCGAGGCGGAAGAGGAGCAAGTCCTACACCATGCCCCCCTGGAAGCTGCTGGTCGACGGAGCCTCGGGCAAGAACTCCCTAGGAGGAGGGGTAGTGTTGGAAAGCCCTCATGGGGTGAAAATCGAGCAAGCGTTGGTGATACATTTTCCCGTGACCAACAACCAGGCGGAGTATGAAGCAGTGATTGCCGGCCTGCGACTGGCCCAGGAACTAGGAGTTCATGATGTGGAAGTTCTCACGGATTCGATGGTGATAGCTTTGCAGGTCAAGGGTGAATTTGAGGCAAGAGAGCCCACGCTTGTCCGGTATCTCGCCAAAGTAAGGGGTCTCATCGGAGCGTTCACAACTTTCTCCATCCGGCACGTCCCGAGGGAGGAGAGTGCCTCGGCCGATCGACTGGCCAAGTCTGGTCCTCGGGTTGGGGGAACTTTGACAGATTTGTTCTGCCCTTCGATAGAGGAGGGAGAGCTCATGGATATCGAGCAGCGGCCCTCATGGAAAGACCCTTTCGTGACCTTCCTGTCGACAGGAAAATTTCCAGAAGAGATTCCGGATCAAAGGCGCTTTCGATACAAGTCCGCCTACTACGCACTCCATGAAGGGGACTTGTACCGGAAGACCCTCTCGGGATTCCTGGCACGATGCGTCTCAGAAGAAGAAGTCCCGAGGATCCTGGAGGAGATCCATTTCGGCGAATGCGGCAGCCATTCGGGGAGCAGGACGTTGGAAGCAAGAATAATGAGGCAAGGATATTTCTGGCCGACCCTGAGCAAAGATGCAGCAGAGTTCGCCAGGAAATACCGGAAGTGCCAACTGTTTGCCCCACTTCAACTCTTGCCCGCTCAGAGGCTAAGGAGCATCACGGCACCCTAGCCCTTCGCCATATGGGGGATGGACCTGGTAGGACCCTTCCCTCAGGTCAGCGGACAGAGAACGTTTCTCTTGGTTATGATTGACTATTTCACGAAATGGTTGGAGGTCAAGGCGCTTGCCAAGGTCACCTCCCAGGTAATCCGCAACTTCGTATGGGGGAGATCATCTGCCGACATGGACTTCCACAAGCCATAGTGACCGATAATGGACCACAATTCGCCAGCGAGGAGTTCATCCGCTTCTGCAGCCAGTTGGGGATAGACCTCAGGTTCGCATCCGTCCATCACCCCAGGAGCAACGGGCAGGTGGAGGCTGCTAACAAAATTATAGTGAACCTACTAAAAAAGAAGGTAGAAAATTTGAAGGGGAATTGGGTGGAGCAACTCCCCTCGGTTCTCTGGGCGTTAAGGACTACCCCCAACACCGCCACAGGGGAGACCCCATTCAAACTCTCTCACGGTTCTGAGGCCGTCATCCCAGTAGAGCTTGAAGTCGAGACGCCAAGGGTAAGGGCCGCCTCAAACAGTGGTGAAGGGTGGAGAGCTGGGAACGAGGAGGAGCTAAGGCTCTCCTTAGACCTGGTCGAAGAGGTCTGAGACCTCGCCACCATTCGACAAGAAGAAATTAAGCGGCGGATGGCCAAATATTTCGACAAGCACGTCCGGATCAAGCAGTTCGAAAAGGGTGACCTCGTGTTTAAAAAGGTCGACGCGGCCGGGAGGTCAGCCGCGGTAGGAAAACTTAATCCCAACTGGGAAGGTCCTTATATTGTAGAAGAAGCTTTAAAATCAGGGGGGGTATCGCCTCCGGAATGTGGAGGGTGAGCCCATTGGTCATACGTGGAGCGGCGATGATTTAAAGCGTTTCTATCCCTAAGTTCATGTAATAGTAATGATGCCTTGCTTTAAGCTTGATTCTTCTTATACATATGCATGGTGTAATGGTTTGCGTGATGATTCCAAAAACTTCAAAGGTTGGCCCCGAGCAGACCCGCTGACCAGGCTCTCATCTAGTTGGCAGGGCCGAAGGCTCACTCGGTGGCAGGTTACAAAAAGCAGTTGGCCCCGAGCAGACCCGCTGACCAGACTCTCATCTAGCTGGCAGGGCCGAAGGCTCACTCGGTGGCAGGTTCCAAAAGCAGTTGGCCCCGAGCAGACCCGCTGACCAGGCTCTCATCTAGCTGGCAGGGTCGAAGGCTCACTCGGTGGCAGGTTTCAAAAGCAGTTGGCCCCGAGCAGACCCGCTGACCAGGCTCTCATCTAGCTGGCAGGGTCGAAGGCTCACTCGGTGGCAGGTTCCAAAAGCAGTTGGCCCCGAGCAGACCCGCTGACCAGGCTCTCATCAAGCTGGCAGGGCCAAAGGCTCACTCGGTGGCAGGTTCCAAAAGCAGTTGGCCCCGAGCAGACCCGCTGACCAGGCTCTCATCTAGCTGGCAGGGCCGAAGGCTCACTCGGTGGCAGGTTCCAAAAGCAGTTGGCCTCGAGAAGACCCGCTGACCAGGCTCTCATCTAGCTGGCAGGGCCGAAGGCTCACTCGGTGGCAGGTTCCAAAAGCAGTTGGCCCCGAGCAGACCCGCTGACCAGGCTCTCATCTAGCTGGCAGGGCCGAAGGCTCACTCGATGGCAGGTTCCAAAAGCAGTTGGCCCCGAGCAGACCCGCTGACCAGGCTCTGATCTAGCTGGCAGGGCCGAAGGCTCACTCGGTGGCAGGTTCCAAAAGCAGTTGGCCCCGAGCAGACCCGCTGACCAGGCTCTCATCTAGCTGGCAGGGCCGAAGGATCACTCGGTGGCAGGTTCCAAAAGCAGTTGGCCCTGAGCAGACCCGCTGACCAGGCTCTCATCTAGCTGGCAGGGCCGAAGGCTCACTCTGTGGCAAGTTCCAAAAAGCAGTTGGCCCCGAGCAGACCCGCTGACCAGGCTCTCATCTAGATGGCAGTGCCGAAGGCTCACTCGGTGGCAGGTTCCAAAAGCAGTTGGCCCCGAGCAGACCCACTGACCAGGCTCTCATCTAGCTGGCAGGGCCGAAGGCTCACTCGGTGGCAGGTTCCAAAAGCAGTTGGCCCCGAGCAGACCCGCTGACCAGGCTCTCATCTAGCTGGCAGGGCCGAAGGCTCACTCGGTGGCAGGTTCCAAAAGCAGTTGGCCCCGAGCAGACCCGTTGACCAGTCTCTCATCAAGCTGGCATGGCCGAAGGCTCACTCGGTGGCAGGTTCCAAAAGCAGTTGGCCCCGAGCAGACCCGCTGACCAGGCTCTCATCTAGCTGGCAGGGCCGAAGGCTCACTCGGTGGCAGGTTCCAAAAGCAGTTGGCCCCGAGCAGACCCGCTGACCAGACTCTCATCTAGCTGGCAGGGCCGAAGGCTCACTCGGTGGCAGGTTCCAAAAGCAGTTGGCCCCGAGCAGACCCGCTGACCAGGCTCTCATCTAGCTGGCAGGGCCGAAGGCTCACTCGGTGGCAGGTTCCAAAAGCAGTTGGCCCCGAGCAGACCCGCTGACCAGGCTCTCACCAAGCTGGCAGGGCCGAAGGCTCACTCGGTGGCAGGTTTTATGTTTCAGAGATCAGCCCCGAGCGAAACCACAGACCAGGCTCACACCTAGCTGATGAGGTAGGAAGGGAAAGGCTTAAAAATGAGGAATTGAAGTAAGGCAAAATCGAACCCCGGGAGGGCGAATGATGCAAACCAAGGGCAGCACTGGGACAGCGGTTGCGCAGCGAACACGTGATAGAGAAATTTGTGTTCTCCAATCTATACTCGATTAAGGCAAGTGTACCTATCTAAAGTTCGTGAAAATCAAAAACTACGCACATGCTTCGAGAGTAGCTTGGGACAAGTTCTAGACACCAAGAATGAATTATTCCTAAATGAAAAAGTGATAACGCTATTTAGCAACCGTTCCTAGGCAATAACACCGAATAAAAAGAAAAACTACAATTTGCTAACTTATAGTCCTTAAAGGACTGATGTCTATATTTAGAGATTAGAAAATCGTAAAACTAAAATATGTTAAACTAATAAGTTTAGAAAACTTATTCAAGAAAATTCTACCTAGGACAAAAGAACCGCTCGGGCATACACATCACTAGAAGACGCATAAAAATAAAGATAGAAAATAATTTTTTGACTTTGATTTTCAAATAGATTTTATATATATATATTTTTTAAAAAATTTTGGATTTTTTCATAAGGCTAAAGAAACAAAATAGTACTATAATAAAATTTTTTTTTTTTTCAAATTTTTTTGTGTTTTTTGAAAGACTTAAAAAGAAAGGGAAAACACTCCCCCATGCTTAAAGTTCAACATTGTCCCCAATGTTGAATAGTAAGTATGAGGAAAAAAAAGAGGGGGGGGGGAGGGGTGCAATAAAGTAAATAATTAAAAAAATGACTTCCCCGGATTCGTGAGGCCGAATGCTGATGTCGCTCCCCCATGCTTAAGCTGGACACCGGCTCGGGCCTAAGAGAGAGAAAGAATGATGGAGCCAAACAAACCGCCGGGGGTTTTATTCCTGCAAAACAAAATAAAAAAGCAAAAACAAAAAGAAAGAAAAGGATAAGCAAGGGGTGCCTCCCAAGAGCGCTCTTTGTTTAACGTCGTCTGAGCCCGACGTTATTGGTTAGCTAAATGGAAAATAAAAACTGAAGTGAAGAGGTAACTCCCTAAGTATGCGCTTAGGAGAGTAAATAAGAAAAAAGAAGAAATGAAGAATCACACCGACATGCGGTGGAATCTTCAAAGGAATGACGCCCGAGAATGTACGGACGGAGTTATTGAAGAATTCTGCCGTATGCGGAACGGGGAAGAAGGGGTCGTCAAAAGAAGAAGAGATAAAAGAAGAAGAAATAGAAAGAGGAATAAAAAAAGGTGAAAAAGAAATTTCATCAACAGAAATTTCACAAGGAGAAAGAGAATCTTGTGAAATTTCGGGAGAAGAAGGGTAGAAAGAACTAAAGATGGATTATCTAAAATAAAAGAAGGAGAATTATCTAAAATAGAAGAAGAAGAAAAAGAAGATTCGCTAAAAATAGAAAAATTTGGAACAGATGAATTTAAGACTGAAATGGAATCACCAACGCCATCGGAAAAAGAAAGAGAATTATGAGACGTCTCGTCATCCTCAAGAGGTAAGAAGCACGCCGGAATATCCATATGTGTGTCATCCAAAGGAGGAAGGAAACAATCTGGAACATCCGAACAGTTATCTTCCTCGAGAGGAATAAGACAAGTCGGGATATCCGGTGACTCATTACATAAAGAAATTGGAGGAGACGGAGAAGAAGACGAAGAAAAAGATGCGGACTCACGAGAAAAATAATCGATAATGGTCTTAAAATGCGAATTGATATTATTTAAAGAAGTTTGCAATTCAAGATACCCATTATCGATAGAATTAAAAATTTGAGGCGCGGCGCTTTGCGGGGCAAAATCATGCGAAAAATAAGACGGGTTCCCCATCTCCCAAGTAGGATAAAAATTAGAGTAAGGGTCAAATTGGCCACTTTGACTTACTCCAGAAAAATTGAAATCATATGAAGAAGGGGTTCCCGAAAAACATGCAAAATTAAAGTGGTCGGGCGACCCGCAAAGAGCGCAAAAAGAAGATGATTCCATGATAAAAAAAACTGTTACCAAAAAAGAAAGAGAAAATTAAATTTGTTTTTTTATTGATTTTTTTAGGCGGATTATGTTAGTCCTGGACTTCCCGAGATCTGCCCTGTGAGGGGTTTGCAACGGTACTAGAGGCTATGATGAGAATTCAAGCCCAAAGCGTCCTTTCCAGGAATTTAGGTGGGATAGAAAAACGATGATGTGGGTTAATTATAATATATAATAAAAAATTTTTTTTGATTTTTTTGTAGAAGTAATAAACTCGATGCTTTCGTAATATTGCCAAAAATATCCCCGGCAACGGCGCCAAACACTTGATAGAAAAATTTGTGTTCTCCAATCTATACTCGATTAAGGCAAGTGTACCTATCGAAATATAGCATAGGATATGAAATACATCAAGGTCGTATTTAAACTCGGGGAAGGCAAGTACTATTACTCACAACGATTCTATTATTCTACCGAATAAAGATATGAGTTTTTGAAAATAAAAATAAACTAAGCTTAATTAAACGGGAAATAAACTATTGCAAAAGAGTGCTCGATCGACGATTCACTTTGAAATAAAATAACGGAATAAATTAATTTAACATTCGTAATTCTATTAAGACCGTGGCGGATCCGAAAATAAGAAATAATCTCGCTAGAGCATTAAATCTCCTAACTTCTAGACGTTTTGACCGAAATCTCTTTGCAAATCAAAAGGCCTAAAGTCGCATTATCGAAGTGAACCGCGCTATTGGATTTGACTCCAATCCGGAGAATTTACGTCATCTTACCTCTAGGGTTGCGTGCAACTCCTTCCTTCCTTGAGTGATCTTTCACATTCACGAGCCTCTCGGCTACTCAAATATGAGATCGGAATCTACTACCGTATACATGAAATACGGAGTCGATACGATAAAAATCAAGGTTGAATCAAAAATAAAAAGACAAACGTGAAACATAAAATGAACGAAACGTTATTCCATTGCAAAGTTTATCGCGATCGAGCACAAAAAGATTAGCTACGCATAATTGAAAGAGAAACTATAATGATAAGAAGAGAAAGCATTTTCATTGATGATAAAGAAAATACAAAAAAAAAAGAGTACAAGAGTTAAGGGAAAACTTAACAACAAAGAGGGAATACAAGGCTTGCACTAGAACTATAACTTTTCTCTCCACTACCTACTAACTTCAAAACATGAGGGATGTGGTCCTTTATATAGGAGAGGGGGAAGGTTCTAGAGAGAGGAAGACAAAGGGGGAGATGCATGCATGGAATAAATGGGAAGAGAGAGAGGAGAGGAGAGAGAGGGGGTCTCATGCATGAATGATATTTAAGAAAAATAAAATAGAAAATTAGAATAAAAGATGGGGGATGGATGATGAGTAAAGGTGAGTGAATGGAAAATAAAGAAGGGAAGAGAGAGAGAGTAGCCGGCCAATGCATGCATGGGGAAGAGAGAGGATAGGAGAGAGAGAGGGATGGTTCGGCCATGCAAGGCAATAATGAGAATGAAATTGCATGCAAAGGTGGCTGTGCTGTAATAGGCTATTTGTGGCTGCATGATTTATGAAGTGGAGAAAGTGGGCCAACGGTTGATTGAAATGGGCTGCTACATATGGAGGTTCACGGTTGGAGTGTAGTGGAGCTGCTGCAATGGTATTAAAGTGGGCTGGATTGTTTTAATTAAAAGAGGTGAGTGGCTGCATGGATTAATGAAATGGAGGCTGCATGGATCTCACGGGTTGGATTTTATTAAGGAGGTGGGTGGCTGCTTCACGTGGGCAGCAAGGTGGACTTTGAGGGCTGCATTCAAGGAGACGGGCTGGAACACTTGGACAGCACAAAGGAGGCTCGACTGAATTTGCATGGTGCGGCGATGGCGTTGCGGCATGAATATTTGACGGCGCGACGATGGTGACATGGACGGGCACACGACGGCGAACGCGACGACTTCATGCAAAGGTGGCGGCGACAACATTCCTACAAAATAAAATAAAATAAAACATTAGTTAAGACATAATAACAAGCATAAAATATAAAACATAATTAACACTTAACAAACATAAAATAAAAAAGAACAAACATAAAGTAACATCATTAACACTTTAACAAAAAGAAAAATCAACAAAATAAAAATAACAACATTACACTTAACAAACATTAGCACATAAAATAACAAATATAACAATATTATTTATAACAAACATAAAAACATAAAATAACAACATTAAAGCATAACATAACATAAAATAACATAAAATCATAAAATAACAATATTAAAGCTTAACAACCATAAAATGCAAAGAGAATATAATTAAAACTAAGAAAATTTAAACTAAACTAACTTAAAAACGATGACTAAAAGCTAGTCATCAACACGCTTCCGTTCAAGTGGTCGCGGGAGGCTATTCGAACTCAGCAAACACACGAGCGCGGGAGGCTATTCGAACTCGGCAAACACACGAACTCGGCAAACACATGACCCCGACAAGAGTCAGTGGAAGCACCTGAGTCTCTTAGCGAGAGCGCAAAGAGCCCCTTAGCGAGAGCGCCGAGGCCGGAGTCGCGAAGCGCCGATTCATACGAAAGCCCCCCGATCTAAGCGAATGGATGGCAGGGGCAAGATAGTCTATGCTTCCTTCGGTACTCGGCGAGTGCCCGATGCGGCCACACAACGTTATACCGTCCTAGCGAGCCTAGCGGGAAACAGAAGTAAAACTGCGCAATGATCAAATAAAACTATCACATAGACCAAATGGGTAAAATGGCCCCGAATATATCCACCGGGTGTGCCAACAAAAGCCCTCGCAAAAATTATCACAAGAATAATTGTTATCATCAAAACGGTTAGCAAGCTCTCGCCCTCATTTGCGAGAAGGGCTGCCGCTCTCATCTGAACCCAGGGAGATGACCTCGTCATTCGGAGGAAAGTCCTCGCCGTCCGGGAAAGGTACTGGGAGGAAAATGTCCGGCACGACCTGGTGCGCCAACAGCGTCTCGGCCCCCTCCTTCAGGTACCCGCCGTCGAGGAGGGCCCGCAACGTATGCTCCGCAGCAGCTTGGGCACTCTCCTGCATCAACTCCTCGAACTCGAAGTTCGAATAGGAATGTCTTTTGCTTCCTTCGCCAAGGGCCTGAGCGGAATCCGCCTGCAGGCGCCGAATGTCTTCCTTCAGCCCCCGATTCTCCTCGTCCAAGCCATCCACTCGAACGCGCAGCATCTCGGCGCTGGTGGTGTCCTGCGGGGAGAAAAGTAGTCAGAAAGGTGGGAGAGTGCAGTGGTTAGCAAGTCCAAGGAAGAGATCATACCTCCCGGATGGGGCGACTAGCGAGTAGGGCCTCGGCGGCATCCTGCTTCTCCCTCAACACTCGGGCCTCCGCTGAGGCACTCGCCCGGTTCGCATCCACCTCGCTGAGGCTTCGCGCGAGGTTGATGCTCCGGCGAGACGACATGTGTGCGAGTTCAAGCGCTCGAAGGAGAGCTCGCGCCGTCTCGTGGGCTAGCACCTGAGTGTTCTCGGCGTCGAACACCTCAGCGTCGTCACGACCATATAGGGCGTAGGCGAAAGCAAAGGCCTCGCCGCTGGCGACGTCGGTCTCGATCCACGATGGATGGAGGGTCGAGAGGGAGACCCGGTTGTTATTTCAGTCCCACTTCACAAGGGGAGCTCCCGCTGGGTCCACGAGTTTTTCGCCGTTGGCAAAATTACGGTGATCTCTCGGTAGAGGCCCCGAAGAGGTCCCCGCTGGAACATTCACCCCCGGAACCTCGCTCAGAGCTTCCTTCCCTTTTGAGGCCGGGGTGGCCTTGTCCTTTGACGATGGGGGGCCCTTCCCCTTCTTCGAGGAGGGAAGCGCGGTCGAGTCTGACTTTCGCTTATGACCGCTAGCCTTGGACGAGGCCAGGTCCTCCCGACAGGCTTCGGCGGCAGCTCGCGCGGTGGATAGCGAATGACCCAGAGCCGCTCCGGCAGGGCGCGGAGGGTTCAGCGGGAAGTTGCGGACGCCTGTAGTTGGAGAAGAACGCTTGTTAAGTAGAGCTAGAAGGAGGGAGAGGAAAATAGCGCGAAGACGGCCCAAACTTACTTTCGCCCGGCGGAATGGGCGGGAGCGAATCCACATTCCTCCGGAGGTGGATGACATCCATGCCCTGCTCCAAGATAAACTGGTGGAGCTTTGACTCATGACCGCCCAGCGATGGGGGCGGAAGGTCGACTCCTCCTCCTGCACCGGCGCGAAGAGGACGTTTCCAAAGTTCCCCCTAACAAACACGAACCGGCGAAGCCAGTTGTGGTTCTTATTGGCGAGACCGGCCACCTTCAGAGGGTTTTGACCCGAGAAGAAGGAGGTTCCGTGCTTCGCGCGAAAAGTAAAAAGCTTGCGGAATACGGGGAGGCTGAACTCGATCCCCTCTTCTCGCAGATAGCAGGCGAACCCCACCAGCATGGCGATGGAGTTCGGGTTGAGCTGGGCGGGGACGACTCCGAAGTACCGGAGTGTCTGGTGGACCTCCGGCCAGATAGGGAGGCGGAACCCCACCTCGAAGTGATCTAGCGGGATGGCGAGGGTCCCTGGAGAGAAGGAATTGATGCGATCTCCTCGGTGAGTTCGCAGGAGTCGAATTCGTGGTCCGCGAAAGCGCTGGCGCACTTGCCCCTTCCATCCGGTTCGCCACCCATCTCACAAGGGTTTGGAGTAGACGAGCTCGCGCAAAGGTGAGAGGTGCGAAGGCGGTCGGCGAATGAAGAGGAAGACGACGGGTTAAAGTGTATTAAATAAGGTTGGTGAGAACCTATTTATAGGAAAGTACAAAAAAGTAATCATTTCCTCGGGCGTCGGGTGAGCCGATGGCGACGGCACTCCCCCGACGCCTCGAAATGCGAGCCGGCCTGTTTTCGCCCAGACATTCTCGAGGGCTCGGCGAATGATGTTTTCCCAGAATACCGCATGGCTGGAAGTTAACTCAGTTAGGCGGAAAGCAAGGCAAGGTGGTAACCCACAACGAAAACGAAAGAAATATAGGAAAGTAAAAGGCGAAATCAGGAGTTAAGCTATCATCCGCAGAACATAGAAAATTATTACAGAACCAAAGTCTTGCAGAGTTTCCCGAAAGCGTCAAAAGGAAAAGCGAAGGGGAGGGGGCCGGTAGACTAATGCTCTAGCCAATGCCATCGACCCCGACCTCGAGTATCAACGACTGGCGGAGCCCTCGGGTGATAGTACGCAGTCATCGCGGTAATCTCTTGGTTGGCTAGGTGCAGCTGGTCCCTGGCTCGCGCGGCATGCCTCCCGGGAGAAAGCTCCCCGCCTTCGGCGCCCAAGCGTTCCACCTCAGCAAGAAGACGTGCGTAATCCCGTCGAAGGACCTTGAGCTCGCGGGCAGTCTCCATCTGCTGACCGTCCAGCTGACCAGCAAATTCCCGTTGCATGAAGATAAGCTTCCCCAACACTTCCTTCATTCGCTCCTTCATGGTATGAACATCGGTGGGATCGCCCAGAAAATCCTCAAGCTGCGTAGAACCCCATGGGGGAGGCCTTCCATTGACCTGCGAGAACGAAGATCTTTCGCTCCAAAAATGGGGATAAAATCGAGGCAAGGCCAAGAAGGATACCTACCTGGTACGGGCTCGTGCTGCCTAGGGGGCGAGCCGACGAGGGATTCACCTCAAAGATGCTGGCCGTGGGATGAAGAGACTTACCTTTCCCTGGTCGGAAGGGTTCCGAATTGATGGCGGGAATGGCAGCCTGATCAGAAGCAGGAGGGGCGCGACCGTGGTCCATCGCCGGTGAACCCCCGCGCCCGTTCACGGAAGTGGGGGTTCCCGGGCGAAAGGTAGAGCGGAGAGGAGTAAGGGTCAATCCCTCAGTGCCCGGGACGAGGGCTGCGGAAAGCAGCAATTAGAACCAAAGAACGGTAAGAGCATTCAAAATACGCGAGGCGCTACCTGTTTGAGGGACTGAAGGAGCGAGATCGGGGGCCAGCGAGGTTCTCGCATCAGCGGGCGGAGGTGGCACCGTTTTCAGCATGGCGGCACCACGGCTCTCCTCAGTATCCGGCGCCTCCTGCGAATGAACCCAAGCCATCGGGAAATGTCATCTTGAGGAATAGCGGAAAGACAACATGAAATGAAAGTACATGCATGCGGATATCGGGAGGAGGGTGGATGGCCGGAAGGGGAGATTTCGAAGCAGAATCTCCCTCCCCCGACCCCGACGAACGACCAGGGCCCTCCGGGAGCGAAAGGGAGCATTGGGGTCCCTCCTCGAGGAAAGCCAGGGGGCGAACCAGATAGCCTTGGGGGAATCCTTCTCCTGGGCTGTCGCGAGTGAGTCCACCTTTGACTGAGCGATCGGCTTAGACGATGATTCCATGAGAATCCTTCAAGATAGCGAAAAGTTGGAGCACGGGAGGAAACGTTGCAGCAGGAAAGAAGGCTTTTTGAGAAATGGCTCGGGCCCGAGATATATATAAGGTAGGAGTGGGACCCACAGGAAGATTCTATCCAGGTCAGCAGACACTCATCGAATACTGGGTTGGACTGTTCTTTCCGAGCGGATGACCCGCTCGCAAAGAGCGGGGATTGTGTACAACCACGTATTCGCCGAGTGGGCCCCCGGACCCGAAGGAGGGACCAAGGGGCAAGAGCCGAGCCCAACGGACCATTTGCCCAGGCCAAGGGAAAGGGCGGACCACAGGGCGAGTGTGGTCCCACTCTCAGAGCACCCGCGCGACGGTGAGGGGTGTAAGCGAATGAGGGCAAGTAATAGGCGAGAAGACCCGCGAGTGGCGCCTTCGCGGGCCGCTCGCCCAGAGCCCAGGAGCGCTCGACGTGTGCGGGGGAGCGCTCGACGAGCGTAAGCAGGCTGGGCATCTCGCGCGCGGGCACTCGCCCGGTCGAACGGGGCGAGAAAGGAGTCTGGCGAGTGGTGCCCTCCCAGACCACTCGCCCCCAAAGGATTCCAGGAGGAAATGACCTAGATACCCCTTGTGGGCTGTCAATAGCCCTTCAGAACAGCGGAGTTAGGCTGTTAGCAGACCAATTTGGGGTGCGGTTAGTAAAACCAAAAGGCAGATTCATGCTATTTGCAGACTAGTCTAGAGAATCTATAAATAGACCCTTAAGGGCACCTTGGAGGAGACCAATTTTAAGGGAATCCTCTCCTCCAGGCAGATTTTGGTTGGCTGCTAGTGTCCTCCAAGGTGCCCGCCTGAGCTTTGGTTTAGGAGGGGAAGCTCTCTAAGATCTTCCGGGTGTGTGGCGGGACCTCCTCGCTGCGGCCTTGGGTCTGTTCTAGTTTTCTCATCCACCGTCAGGAGAGTTTGGTGAGAGAGAAGTAAGCGTCGGCTACACCCCCCAGTGGGTCCGAACTCAAGGAGACCGGTTGCCGGTTTCAACAAGCTATATGCAGACCATAATTTTTTAAAAAAAGTTATCATTTTTCCTTTTAAAATTTCAGGAAAAATGATTCGAGTAGTTTAATACTTCATGTATTATGTGTTTTTTTCTTCCATGCAACCGTGTCCCCAAGGAGTTTACTCGTTTGTCCGAGTCCGATGTGTTTTTAAATTACAACTGGCCTAAAGCTATTCATGTGTATTTGCTACGACAATGGCGACGGCGGCGATGGAGACGATCGTGACGTCGTCGGCGATGACGGCGATGGTTATACTTCGGGTAGTTACGTTGCTAGTGGAGGTTCTTTGGATAACCGCACCCTCATGGATGAGGTGCGGTTAGCACCTTTAGGGACACTCCATCAATAGCTTTCCCAGATTTACTGACGAAACAGCGACATTGAACTTAACCTCGCAGGCATGATATTTTACTTACTTATTTTATGAATTCTATTTTGCTTGGTGATTTATTTAGAAAAATATTAATTTGATTTTTGAATATGGTATGCAAATATAAAATTTGTTTACATGAATAATTTTTTGACCGTCATATATCCGCAGCCTGCATATAGTCAAAACCTGCATTTAACATTGCTCTGTATATCTTGCGTAGGGCAAACCGAGCCTTTTTATTCTTGATATTTCGCCCGCAGAAACCCTAGCCGAGTTCGCCTTCGCCGCTTTCGCCTTCGCCGCTTTCGCCGTCGCCACTTTCGCCGTCCCCACTTTCGCGTTTCGCGAAAATTTGTTGCGCCTCCTACTCGTCCTTCTCCGGCAAGTGCGTCGGTCGGTCGCCTCATACCCGTCCGCCTCCAGGTATCTAAATTATTTTGTTTACTCCTACCCGTCTGGTTTCCTCCCACTCTCCGCCTTTAGGTTTTGGCCAAATCCATCGTTCCCTCCATTGTTTCCGCTTGGTTCGATTATTTGCTGGTGGTGTATGATTCCTAGATTTATCAACACTGCATAACCTCCTATATCAATTCTTTCGTTTATGTTACCTGAGAATGAATGGTGTTTGAGACATACATTGTACTGCATAACCTCCTAAATCATAATCTAGAACTGTTAGCAGCTTTGCAAAAGCCATTGATTCCTTGATTCCACATTTTTTAATCCTTTATTCGGTTTTCTGTGTGCTATCTACTGCAAATTTTTTTGGAAAGGAGGTGGAAATCAAAGGAAGTAATTAGACAACAACATTGAGTTCATATTACATTTTTTCTGTTTGCTATCTATCGCATATGAATGAGCATCTGTGTGGTGGTGACATTACTCGTGCATGTTCCACTAGTTTTGGGTTTTTTTATTCAATTGGCAACATGTGTCGAATCGTGGTGACTAATCGTTTTGATTCAGTTTTTTTTTAATTACCTTATGTAGATAAAATGAGTAAGGAAAATTTGCAATTGGCAACATGTGGCGAATCGTCTCAACATACACAAATTGACGTTGGAATTCATTTTGTCACGTCACAATGTTTTGAATCTAAAGAGGAGTTAGTATGTTGGGCTCAAAAAATTGCGAGGGGATTGGGATTTGTAGTGACTATTCAAGGTTCCGACAAGCTTACTAGTAGACTTAAGCCAAGAGTTATATTGGGATGTGATAGAGCTAGTTATTATCGTGAAAAACAATGAGGTCAAGGATGAGTGAAGAAGAATGTGCGAAGAAGTACCACCAAGAGGTGTGAATGTACGTTTTCACTTATAGGTCAAAAAATGCACCTATAAATAGACTTTTATGATGTACAAATAACATCAACTAATTTTTTATTTTTATATTTTTTAGAATCGAATAAACGTCAAAGAATAATACCGCTACATGGTTACAAGTTTACCGGTGCTTCACAACACTGTGGCGCGTGCGGCCTATCATATAGCGAAGCAGCAGGGCTACGAGATGTATGGACAGGATACAATAAGCCCATTAACTAAAAACGTGGATCAAAACTTAGCCATTAGATCCCCAGTGAAGCAAGGGTTAGGGCTTCGCGAGGGAGAAAAAACCCTATTATTTGACCCGTGAAGCCATAAGATCTCTAGCCTCCTCCACAGCCCCTTTGATCCTCTGAGGTTTTAGATTTCGAAGGTAACGATCTTCAAACAAGTTGGCTTCTGTTTATTAATCCGAGCACTCGATCTTACTGTTTGATTGCTGAACTACTTAGATTTGTCATTTTTCGTTGCTTTTCGCTGTTGATAGCGAAAAAGATTTATAGACTCCATAACTCAAACAACTCCCCTTAGGTTTTAGTTCTGATTATCGCTAACTCGACAGATATGTGTCAAAGTAACAACTATTTTTTAATTGTCCTTAATATTCATACTCTTAACGTTTTAGGGTTCGCGACTTCTGCTTTGAGGATCTCTATGTTAAAAGATCTTTCTTTTGACATTTGTACCTCGAATTTTCATTTGAAGATCTATACACTTAAATTTTGATCGGTTTGTTTTTTCCAATCTATGATACAAGTAATCTATAGCGTCTACAATGCCTAGCATTTTGGTGCTTTAATTTATTTATTAATAAACAAATAAATCTGCAAATATCATCCAGTTTCCTTATATTTGATTTGTGTTTTGAAGCATTACTCTTGATTTATTAATTGTTATTCATTAGTTTAATCTAGAATAATATGTTATTAATTAACATTGTCATTTTTATTATAATTAATCCGTTTTAATGAATTATGTTGGCGATGATTAAACATACCCGCGCTTCTGAACTCTTAGCACTGATGCACAAACAAACAGAATGGTTGAATTTCTTAATATGAGCCAGCTTTTATTTTTTATAGTTAAATATGACACTTTGCACCCCTCATTTGCACATATTTTGGCACTTTGCACTCTAGGGCATTGTGATGAGGGGTATTTTCGTCCAGTTTCCTTACCAATAGACATATACACATTACTTCTCAGCACCCCCAAATCCTTAAGGTATAACCCCTTGAATTTAAGTAATTTTGGCCTTTTCTGGACCGAAAATACCCCTTAAATTTAAGCAGGGGTGCAAAATGCTAAAATAAATGCAAATCGAAGGTGCAAAGTGTCATATTTAAAATATTGGGGTGCAAAATGTCAAACATGAGTAAACAAGGGGTGCAATGTGCCAAAAAACCTAGTTAATATGATAGCATAAATTTTCAGTGATTAATTTTGATTTTATTTTCCTGTTTATGTGGTGAAATTTTTGGGTCCGAGCCTCGGACACATCTATGTTCGGGGCTCATGAGATGCTGATACCACGAGAAGCTAACACTCGGAAAGTTATTCAGGAGGAAATTGTCGGAACAAGTAAAAAAGTTCAAATATAACTAGATTATCTCAGAGACAAATATATTATCTCAGATATAACTCAGATTATTTTGGAGATGAAAAATCCATTATCTAAGAGACAAATGTATTATCTCAGATACAACTCGATTATCTCGAAGCCAAATGGATTATTTCAGATATTGCTTATGGCCAATGAATTCTTAGTGAGATAATCCTTCTTTATTTCATCTTCTTCATAGAACCCATCCCATTTGTTTTGCCCTTCTAAATTCAAAATTTTGCCCAACAATCTGCTTATACACCCAACAATACACGCATCATCTGCACAACATCATCTTAGTGAGGGAGAACCTGAATAACTTTCCGCGTGTCCGCATCTCGTGAACCCCGGACACAGACTTTTGTCTTGGGCTCGGACCCAAAATTTTTGCCTTTTGGGGGGTGCCTTAACAACTGGCTGTGATGACATATATACAGCTTATAATGTCAGTTCTGCTTCTGAAAGTTCTTGAAAGAGAAACTGATAATAATCTGAGCCATTTTTTGTATTAATTCCATTATTATTATTACTTCCTGAAAGTTCTTTTTTTTTTCTGTTCTTTGTTTAGTTTATTATTAACTTTGTTTTAAATCAAGAGGAAGCCGCCAGCGATGTTGCAATCCAAATTTATGAGATGCAGTAAGTCCAAGACCCTGTTTATCAGGGAGAACCTCCTTGGACTGCTGCATTCAAATGATGTTAATGGACTTTTCTGAGGCTTTAATTGTTGAAATAAAATTATTTATTTTAATCAATTTGTTTATTTTATATTCTTCATTAACTTATTCTTAATATTTTATAGAAGAATTCCCTTCTTTTAATCTTAGCAGCAGCCCTTTCAACCCTTCTAACGGCTCATGCATTGTTTTTTGTTGGAATTGTAATGTACAGTAATATGTTCTTATCCCATATTCATTTCTAATAGTTAGGCTGGCTAATGTTGTCATATTTAGTCAAATATATTAAAGCTTCGTTTGGCGCAGCGGTGGTCGTCATGAACACGTTGGTTATGAACTGTCATTTGTGAACGTCTGACCTCACCTAAGTAACTTCATGCACTTTTATGCTCAAAACTATATTTCTTTTCTCGGTTGCGGTCATAACCATTGTCTTGCCAAACATGCATTCTATGATGGTGACATTTTTGTCTAAACTCACAAGCAAAAAGTCGTGCTAAACGAAGCCTAAGTTGGCGATGATCGCTTCTGAATTTCAACAATGATGCACAAACAAATTGAATGGTTGAATTTCGTAATATGAGCTAACATATATTTTCATACTCAATATAAACACTAGGGTAACCTAAAATTATAAAATAAGTTGATTTTGAGTGATATAAAATTGAAAGACTACTTCATTCTTGCTCTCAGGTTCTCTAAGGTGCCGAGCTCAGTCTTGGTTTGGGAGGGGAAGATCCTTAAATCTTTCGGGTTTGTGGTGGGACCTCGTCGCTGCAGCACAGGGTCTGTTTTTGGGATAAGGTCAGCTCGGGTTCTCACCTGTTAGAAGTAAGGGTGAGCCGCACCCATTTTGGGGTCTGAACTCCGTGAATCAAATTTTTGGTTCCAATATTTTTGGTGCGGTGAGCGTGGACAGCAGCCTGCTCGGAATACATGAGACGAGAGTTATGACTGGAAGTGAAGACCTGAGGAGTTCACCCCATCCCGACGACTACGTGAGCAAGAGTGACTTCGACGAGTTCAAGAAGTCCATTCTGGAGACCCTGCGCTTCGCTCTCACCCCTTCGGGCGAGTGCTCAACCCCAGCAGTGCCCATTCTCGCCTCTCCTACTCTGGGTGAGGCAGCGCCAGTCGGGCGACTCGGCAAGGAAGTGCAGGTGGAGGAGGATCGAGCCCTCCATGCGCGGGTGCTGTTCCCTAGCCCGGCGGGTGCTGTTCCCTAGCCCGGCGAGTGCTCAGCATCCTGGCGAGGAGGTCGAGCGAGTGCTGTCGACTCGCCGGGTAGGAAGGGGGAGCCCCTTCTGCGAGTTGATCCTATCTGCTCTAGTCCCGAAAGGGTTCAGAGAGCCAGCAATGTCCTACTACACGGGAAAAGATGACCCCCTCAAACACCTCCAGTGGTTCGAGGACACCGTGTCCATCAGGCAGATGACCGACGCCTTTAAGTGCAAGCTGTTCGCCATCACTTTCAGAGGAATGGCGAGGGACTGGTTTCATCAGCTCCCGTCAGGGTCCATCTATGGCTTCGAAGATATGAGGCGGAGTTTTCTGCTAAGATTCTCTACGTTGAAGAAGAGGAGGAAAGGGGCGGAGGCTCTTTTTGAGATCAAGCAAGGGGCAGAGGAGTCCCTGGGAAGTTATGTGGATCGATTCCAGGAAGAGGTCATTCTCGTCAATGAGGTGCCCGGGCACACCTTGCAGCTAGCACTTACCATCGGGCTGCGACAAGGGTTGTTTCGAATGGGGTTGGCCCGGGACCCTCCTCTATCTTTCGAGGAGTTGATGGAGCGAGTAGGGCGGGAGATCGATAACGAGGCGACGAACTATGAGTTCGTGGCCAAACTGGCCAAGTGGACGGAAGGTGGGGGGAAGTCAGGAAGCTCAGTAGTAGGAGCCGAAGAAGATGGAGGAACCAAGGAGGCAAGGTTTCCAAGGACCTCCCGGGGTGCAGAAGCCAGGATGGAGGTTCTTGCCAACCGACCGGTCTGTAGACCAGCAGGAGGGCCCCCTCAGGGCCAAGGAAGAGGTTACTTTCAGGGAGGAAACTTCCATGGGGGACAAGGGCGTGTCAACCCTCCGGGATGGCGTCCGGGCCCGAGGCCGGTGCAGCTTCAGCCTCAGCATGCCATGAAAGTTGGCTAGGGAAGGAGTGGGAGAAGGAACCGCGTTGGTAATGACGGAGGCGAAGTGAGAAGGGAGTTACTTTTCTGTGACTTCCATCAGGTGGAAGGTCACACGACGGCCACCTGCCCCGAACTTGGAAGTCAGAGAAGGGAGAAGGGCCCCTGCAGGGGGATTGCAGCTGCTGTCAGGAGATGGGAGAGAAGGAAGAGAGGAAGGAAGAGAACAAAACCACAGCCGTACTCCCCGGCAATGACGCCAAGAGCTTGATGCGAACTCGGCAAGTGAACCGATCGTTCAAACTTAAATGATTTAGGTTGATTTTTTTTTGTATTTGAATCTGCTACAACGGGCTGTGATGATATTTATACAGTTTTTTAATGCTAGTTCTGCTTCTGATTATTAATGATAGAGCAGCTGATAATAATCTGAGCCACTTTTGTATTAATTTAATTATAAATATTTTCTTTTCTTTGTCATTGTTTATTTCACTCTTAACTTTTTTACATACAAAGAGTTTACAGCCAGTGATGTGTTCTCCAAACTTATGAGGTGTAGTAAGTCCAAGACCCTGTTTATCAGGGAGAACCTCCTTGGACCGCTACATTCAAATGATATTAATGGACTTTTTCTGAGGCTCTCTACTTATTAAAAAAAATTATAGTTTTTCAAAATTTGTATGTTATTTTCTTTTTTTATACTTCCTATCAAGGTTTTAAGAACCGGACCGAATGTTGAACCTGAGCAAGAAAAGATTCAAGGTCCAATCGGTTGGATTGGCCCAACCCAAGTTGAACTGTGATAATATATATATATATTATATGGATATGAGTATAAATATAATATATGTTTTTTTATAGTTATATGTATCAGTATATTTAACATTACAATTTCTTTCATATATAAAATCGTTTAGGTGTTTATAGCAACTTGCAAAGTGACTTAGTGGATGGGTTACTATATCCTGGCTGGTTGCGGGTTTAATTTTTACAAGAGAAAAAAGGTTTGCCCGGTTAAACCATTTGTCTGGTCAGCTGTTTGACCGGTCCAAATGCGTCAGTTCCTTGTGCTCAACCTGATCGGACTAGGTCTCGATTCACAGTTCAATTGGTTATTATGATACGAGCATGCACAAAAGTAAATGAACAACATGGAGTCACAACATAAACCCCAATGGTCCGTTCGGCGCGCAGGCAATGACATTCTAGAATTGGCTTTGGGAAACAGTAAAGCCAATTCCTGCGTTCGGCGGGATGGAAATGGTCGGCTTTAGCTCTAACTAAAAAGACGCGCCCCGAATTCTTACCTAATTACCTAAGTTTTTGTTGATTTCAGTCCTCCCCATCGCAGCCCCAACAGAAAGCTCTCCTCCCGATCGTTTGCGAGCGCCGGTTCCAAGCTTCGACGTTGCACAGGTATACTTCCTCCTCTTCTTCCTCCTCCTCTTCTCTTCTTCTTCACCTTGATTCAGCCGCCTAGTCCTGCTCTTCTTCTTCCTCTTCCTCCTCTTCTCTTCTTGTAATACAGAAATGGAAGATCTGATTTGTGCCAAGAATAGTTTACTATGATTTTCCATATGATTCGATGATCTCTGTTATTAATCAGGTAGATTTTCCAATGTTAATTTCATATTAATCATGTAGATTTTTTTCCAATGACCTATGTTATTTTCCAATTATCTGAATCTGATCAATGTTAATGGGCAAACTAAAGATCAATGGTATCCATCTTATGTATCATGTGAATGTTTTTGCTTTGTCCAAATATCTATCTTTTGTTATCAGCTCATATTTAAGAAACAATATCACGTCTCATATGCTTTGTCCAAATATCTAACTTTTAATATATATTAGTTTTGCAAGTCTAGGCCTGTCATGGATCATGTGCAGTTGCAAAATAAACGTAAGATGAATATTATTATAAAGTCAGCAGTTGTAGCGGCTTATGACGCAACTGTTGTGGTTATGGACTACATTCCCAGACAACCGATAGATGTTATAGACAAAGACGCTCTACGTAATATCTTATTAAAACGGTTATATGATGGACATGAATTTACTGCTTTAGCCAATTACGTATGGGTAAAGCACCTTTCAATGAGCTTTGTGATATTCTTCACTCAAAAGGTTATGTCTGCGATACACAATCTGTATCCACTAAAGAATCCGTAGCGTTATTTCTATACATTTGGGCACATAACGTAAATTTTCGCGATGTTGGTGGCACGTTTATCCGCTCGGCCGATACAATTAGCCGACACTTTAACATTGTGATGTAAGCGGTTTTAAGACTCTCAAACGATTATATCAGATTTCCTGAATCCAGACAACAACACAAATCTAGATGGTTTGCAGATAGTATTGGTGCTTTAGACGGTACACATGTTGAAGTGACTGTTCCTATTGAAGATCAAGGCAGATATCGTAACCGTAAACAGGCAGATATCGTAACCGTAAACAGGTAATCTATACACATGTTGATTTTCATTTGAAGATCTATACACTTAAATTTTGATCGGTTTGTTTTTCCAATCTAAGATACAAGTAATCTATAGCATCTACAATGTCTAGCATTTTGGTGCTTTAATTTATTTATTAATATGGACCTCTAGAGAATATTTCTCTAGGTGGAGCGGGGATCTCTGATTTTGCTGTGGATCGAATCGAGGAGACAGAGAATCGAAGCGGCGTCAATCACCTCTAGGTTCACTTTGAACCCAAACAGCCCACCGGCCTTGTCTTTGATGAGAGGAAGGAAGGGTAGATGCTAGACAACGCTCCAAATGCCGAAAACCATTAGTGGCCGAACCACTCCCGTCGCCGGCAAGGAATGGAGAAAACGAGAGACCCAAAGCAATACCCGCCGCACTTACACCGTCAAGGAAAGCCACCACCGTGCCGAAGATGGCCGGCGAGGAGGTGGCTGGATCAGACGAAGGGGAGGAGCACGGGCGAGAGAAGATGCGCCGCTTTTCTTGTTCGCGTAAGGGGGCGGTAGATTAGGGTATGGGGAAGATGAGTTATATACATCTTTATATTAGAATTTAGTTTTATAATGAAATATAAAAACTATAAAAAAACTTACGGTTTTTTTTTTATAAAATCAAAACCGAAATTTATCAAAGCTTTTATATTAATTATAAAAATTGAAAACTTAATTAAGGTTTGATAATAAGTGGACTAAAATTTTTGTGCAAAAAGATTATTTACACAAACACCACCCGTCATCAAAACCTCCCTCTTAAAATCTCATTGATTAATTTTTTGATCGCATGTAACGTCGCACGCGTTACTAATGAAATTCAGTCTTGTTATTGATCTCATAACAAACTCAATTTATTATATCAATTAACTCCTGAACTTGATCATAAATTAATAGCTGCCTAAGCTCGTCGTCCAACAACGTTTTGAATTCGCACTCAACCAATTACTTTGATTTCATAGCCATAAAATCAAGTACATAATATGAGTTGAACTCGACTGTTTCTATTCATTTGGTGTGACCTTTAGTGAGGAACTGTGTCGTCTAATCAATAATATATTCATATATATCATGGGCTATAAGAGACTTTATCACTGCATTATGGCTGACCAGACAACACAACAGCTAGGTGACACAATTTAGATGACCTGTGTCTATCTCTGTCACATGATATCATGAATGTCCCGTAGGATAGGTAAGTGTCATTCCCGCAGCACATTCATCTTTCTTGGCTTCTCAAGCGCAATGTATTTATAACTACTTCAGTTATATTGCATGACATACAATCTCGCTTTGCCAAGGGGCCCAATAATATCATAGCTTGATATAACTCGAGGGACAGTTGATATTGTCGATGTGTAAACCTGATCAGCACAAGTCGTATAATGAGTTGCAGTGTATATACCATCAATAGACAGTGTTCAACTGCAGCTACATTATACACCTTGCGGCGGCAAATTCACAGATCACATTTCTAGATTCAATAAGACACGTTGAGACTATCAATGACACTAAAACACAATCCATACGATATCTCAACACAAGATTAGGTCTAACTCAATATGTATAGCTTCAACCCATATACATATTCATATGATTAAATGATAACTATTATCAACATTTGTAGAACTACAATGTACTTTAACTCATATGACAATCCAAGGTGGTGGTCAATGTCCCTCTTTGACTACCATGATCGTGAGCATATTAAACTAAGATCATGTGATGGAACTCAAGTGCTCTACAGCTCAAGACCAAGGGTGTCTTCTTGAGCTATCATGAGGCGTCATCATATAATCTAGGGACAGAATGAGTTAAACATTCATTAAACATGAACTTATTAAAATTGAAGACAACTTTCAAAACACAAATCCTTCAATCTCCCACTTGTTTTTAAAGTTTCTAATAAAAAATACAAAACATAAATAAGAATCCTCCGTCACTAAACATCAAGCCACTCTCCATGGTCTTGCAACCTCATAGACTCGAAATGAATTTCTCTTTTGGCTTGAGACAGAGGCTTGGTGAAGGGATCAACTGTGTTGCTATTTGTGTCAATCCATAAAAGTGCAATCTTGCCTTCTTCAATGAAGTCACGTGTGACAAAATACTTCCGGTCCGTGTATTTTGTCTTGTGATGTGATTTCGGCTCCTTGATTTGTGAAATGGAAGCACTATTATCACAAAATAATCTCAAGGGCTCTTCACTAGATGCCACGACTCCCAATTCCTCAAGGAATTTCGTTATCCAGACTGCCTCTTTGCTTGCCTCTGCGGCCGCCATGACTTCCGATGTGGTGGTTGAGTCAGCAGTAGTGGATTGTTTTCAACTACGCCAACTCACAGCTCCATCATTCAGAAGAAAAACAAACCCAGATTGAGATCTTCTATCGTCCAGATCTGTCATAAAGCTAGCATCCGTGTAACCTTCTACATGGAGCTCTTTATGTCCACCAAATACAAGAAACTTATTCTTGGTCTTTTTCAGGTACCTAAGAATATTCTTGACGGACGTCCAATGATTTGGACCAGGTGAAGCTTGATGTCGACTCGTCATGCTGAGAGCATATGCGACATCCGGTCTCGTACAGATCATGACATACATGATGGAACCTATGACGGAAGCATATGGCACATTCATCATGTATTCAATGTCTTTATGTGACGAGGCACATTGAGACTTGCCTAGCTGAGCAGACATCTGCATTGCCACATTTCCTTTCTTAAATTTTTCCATGTGGAACCTTTCTAAGATTTTGTCAATGTAGATACTTTGACTTAGGCCAATGAGTCTACGTGATCTGTCTCTACATATCTTGATTCCTAAGATATATTGGGCTTCACCCATGTCTTTCATTGAAAAAATTATTTTCAATGAGTTTCTTATTTGTTCCATTAAAGATAAGTTGTTGCCCATTAAAAGAATATCGTCAACATATAGGATTAAAAATATAACGTGGCTCCCACTAACTTTCTTGTATACACAAGGTTCTTCCTTGCTTTGAATGAACTCAAGGGTTTTAACTTCTTCATCAAAGCGTTTATTCCAACTCCTTGATGCTTGCTTCAATCCATAAATGGCTTTTTGAAGCTTGCATACTTTGCCGTTATTTTGCGGATCTTCAAAACCTTGAGGTTGCTTCATTAATACATCATCATCTAGCTTTCCATTCAGGAAAGCTGTTTTGACATCCAATTGCCAAATTTCATAATCATGAAATGCGGCAATGACCAACATGATCCGAATTGTTTTAAACATCACAACAGGCGAGAAGGTTTCATCATTGTCAATCCCTTGGATTTGACTAAAACCTTTCGCTACAAGTCTTGCCTTGTAGGTTGTCATGTTGCCATTCATGTCCATCTTCCTCTTGAAAATCCATTTACAAGGAATGAATTTCTTTCCATTTGGAAGGTCAACCAAGTTCCATACTTGGTTGTCATACATGGATTGCATCTCGGACTTCATGGCTTCAAGCCATGCTATGGAATCCTTTCTTTCCATTGCTTCTTCATAGGTCAGCGGGTCTTCTATGTCTAGAATAAGCACCTCATGAAGACCCATGCATATGTCAGGCTTTTTCTTTTTCCTGATTGACCTTCTAAGTTCCTTTGGTTTGTCTAGTACAGTCTGAGATTCTTGAATCTCCTCCACTATTTCTGGTGGAGTCAATTCATGCTCAACACGAGTAAGACTAACAGGCGGTGGTAAAGTAAGAGTCTCCTTTGTAATTACTTGCGGAGGTGGAATACTCATGCTCCCACTGACTAAAGGAACTTCTTGTGACTCTTGGTAATCTTATTGGACATCAATGCTCATCCCATGATCGCTCTCTTGTAGGTTTTCTTGAGTTTCCTCAAGTGTCACCATACGGTCACCGTTTTTGATTCTTTCAAGAAACTCTTTCTCTAAGAATGTTGCACCCTTCTTAACAAATATAGTATTTGTTGACTTGTGCCAAAAGCTATACCCTTTTGTTTCTCTTGGGTATCCAATGAAGAAACACTTATCGGCTTTGGGGTCTAGTTTGAATGATAACATACGTTTGACATATGTCTCACAACCCCAAATCTTAAGGAAAGATGTGTTTGGTGGTTTCCCAACCCATATCTCATGTGGAGTTTTCTCTACGGCCTTAGTTGGAACGAAGTTTAAAGTGTAAGCTGCCGTTAAAAGTGCACGACCCCAAAAATATAAAGGTAGATCGGTTTGACACGTCATGGGTCTAACCATGTCAAGCAGAGTCTGGTTTCTCCTTTCGGAGACACTATTCCACTGCGGTGTCCCAGGAGGAGTTAGTTGTGGTACAATACCACACTCCTTTAGGTAAGTACTGAACTCATTGCTCAAGTACTCACCTCCACTATCTGATCTCAAAACTTTGATTCTCTTATCTAGTTGATTTTCCACTTCATTTTTATATTCCTTGAACTTGGCAAGGGATTCACTCTTATGCTTCATAAGATAAACATAGTCATATCGACTATAATCATCCGTAAAAGTGATGAAGTACCTAAAACCATCTCTAGCACACACTCATTGGACCACATACATCAGAGTGTATCAATTCCAATAAGTTGTTTGCTCTTGCACCTTTCTTTTTAAATGGTGTCTTGGTCATTTTGCCAGTTAGGCATGATTCGCATGTCCCAATTACATCAGGATCAAAAGAATCTAAAAGATTAGCTTGATACAATTTTCTTATGCGTTTTTCGTTAATGTGACAAAGACGGTGGTGCCATAAGAGAGTCTCACTTATGTGAGATATTTTGTGTCGTTTGTTATTGATGTTTAAAACTTGTTTATCTTCAACAATGTTAAGCAAATACAATCCATTTGAAATGAAAGCACTTGCATAAAATAAACCATCTTTCTCAATCCTCATTTGGGAGTTCTCAATGATAAAACAAAAACCTTCTGAATCCAAACATGATACAGAAATAATGTTTCTCAAAATAGAAGGGACATGATAAACGTTAAATAAAGTCAAAGATAAACCACTAGGTAAGGGGAGATCCAATGTGCCCACCGCAACCGCAGAAATACTAGCACCGTTTCCGACCTTTAGCACCACCTCTCCTTTGGAGAGAGATCTTCTATCCCTTAATGACTGCACATCAGAGACTAAGTGAGCACATGATCCGGTATCAATTACCCAATCAAGGATAGTTGTGGTTAAGTTTAAATTCAACTCAATAACAAAAATACCTTTAGGACGCTTCCTTTCGATTTTGTCTTCATCCAAGTCTCGCTTGTACTTGGAGCAGTTCATTTTGAAGTGTCCCTTCTCGTGGCAATGGAAGCATTCAGTGAGAGAGTTAGGAGAATTCTTCACTTTGCCTTCCTTGGAGGTACTCCCTTGAGTGCCTCCCCTTTTGCCCTTGAGATAAGGATTTCCTTTCGAGGTCTGGCCTTTGGACTTATCCTTGTTTTTGAATATCTTCTTGCTTTCAGACGCCACGGCTAAAACAACATTCCCCTTTGCCTTGCCCATGTCAACTTCAGCTGTTTTGAGGGCGTTGTGGAGTTCATTTATGGTCATTTGTTTCTCACGCATATGATAATGCATGATGAAATCCTTAAATGAGTAAGGTAGTGACCCCAAAATGATATCCTCTGCAATGTCTTCAGGAATTGGAGACTTTAGTTTCTCCAATTTCTCCAAATAGCCCTGCACCTTAAGGAAGTGCACTGAGACAGATTCACCCTTCATCATCTTGCACCTTGTGAGTGCGATGATGGTCTTATAGCGCTCTTTACGAGCACTATCGGTGAACATCTTCTCCAATTGTGCTACAATTTCCTTTGCAGGAGTATCGAGAAATTTCCTTTGCAGCTGATCGCCAATGCTGGCCAGGATCAGAGTCTGCACGGCACGTTGACTGTCATTCCATCTTTTCTGTTCCTCCTTCTCAGCATCAGTTGGCTTGCCAGTCTC
This sequence comes from Dactylorhiza incarnata, assembly GCA_033032865.1. Classification (NCBI taxonomy): domain Eukaryota; kingdom Viridiplantae; phylum Streptophyta; class Magnoliopsida; order Asparagales; family Orchidaceae; genus Dactylorhiza; species Dactylorhiza incarnata. The sequence goes on from JAWHQI010000066.1 coordinate 3,186,743, forward strand.
TTTCTCTACTGGGCATTCACCCTCCAGTATAGGTAAGAGATTCTCCAAGCGCAACACAATGTTAAGCTTGAGGATCCAGTCAGAGTAGTTTGACCCGTCGTTAGCAAGCGGGCTTTTATCAATCATTGAACGCAGAAAATTTGGTAGTGCAAACATAACTCTAAAAAAAAATTATGAGAGCAAGTTAGAGTTCATGTTCAAAATAATTTCTTTTTAAGAAAAAATATATTTGATGGATTAGAGAGATCCATATTTTGTTTTAAAATAGTGAATTAAGATCCTTTCAATCTAGTGGACTCATCTACAAGATTATCAGGTAGGTACCAATTGCCAATCATAACCTTTTAAGACAATCTTAAACCCTTATGATTCTTGATATTAATAAATTTTTCAAAATTTATTGTAAACTACTATTTTAAGAAATAACACTTTCCCAAAAGACCAAGCCTAGATCTTGGAGATTTGATTAAGAAAACTCATCCTGTAATGGGACTCATGCGAGTGACATTCCCACAAAATTAGCAAGAAGTGCCTCACACAACCTACTCACTTGTGGCATAATATCAACTCGCATGAGTGCCACCATGTCTAGTGATTGAAATTACACTCATGCTCATTCAATATCACTAGCTTAGATGGACACGATGAGGAGGAAAGACAATCTTAAATTTTTCTTTTCACTTAAACACAGAGAACGTAAAAGCAGGAATTAAAATCTAAACATACGACATTCTAATTATTACATCCATTCTGTTACGCCCCCGGACGAGGCCCGTCTATTTGGGTGTCAATACAAGCGGAGGCAAAGGCACGGCGAAGGCGACAACGGGGCTGAACCAAGCGGTTCAGCCCCCTCTTACTGAAATCGGCCAAGGGGGGCTGAATCGATTTCGGTTCAGCCCCATTGGGCCGGCCGGCCCCTTGCTGGCCGGTCCGGGGTCCGGTATTAATATACCCGGACCCCCTCTTTTGGTTCTTATGCTATTGATTATCAAGGTATTCCTCTTCTTCCTCCTCCTAACCCTAATTTCCTCTAGCCGTCTCTAGTTTTTCTTGCTCTTTCCTTCTCTTTTAGAACTTCGTTCATAACATTTGGTATCAGAGGATCTCCTCCGCCATGGTTACCACTCGCACGCAAGAGGAAATCTCACGGTTGGAAACCCTAGAGGAAAATTTTGGGGGGTTGTCCGATTCAATGGAACACATGAAGACATCGATGGAAGAACGCATGGACGCTCGCATGGACGAAATCAAAGCACTTTTGGTGCAAAATCTGAGAGGAAAAGGGGCCGCGGCCGACGAGAACGGTGGATCCGTGCATCCCGGATCCGATAACTCCGGATCTCACCCGGAAATTCCGCCGGGCTCTCAAGGAGGAGCGGGACAAGCACGTAACGCCTGGACGGGGTCGCTACAGCCGCCTGGAGTCGGACGAGGCTCGGGCGAGGCCGGCGGAAGCCGATCGTGCGGGATCGGGGCCGCAACAGGAAGCGGAGGCATCAGAGCAAACCGCGACTTCGGCGGGGGTTTCTGCGGCCCAGGCGAGTACGGATGGGGTCGATCGGGCTATGGAGGGGTCGGACAGGACCGTATGGGCCACAACGAGTTCGGCGGGCCACCTGGAGGGTTCGGTGAGGCTGGAGGCGGCAACATGCCGGCTTTTGGTCGGGCGGCTGCGATGGGGTTTCCTCCGGGAGGCATGGGGGGACTCCTACCGAACCCTAGACCGGTGGGACACGGCGGCCACGTGGGACCGGGAGCACCGTGGGTCGGACAACACCAAGTCCACCCGGGTGCGGGTTATGACCAAGGCTGGCGGGGACAAGGCGCACCAAGGGCGTATCTTCCTCCGAAATTAACGCGTATGAATTTTCCAAGTTTTCACGGAGGGGACGCGTTGGAATAGATTCACAAGGCCGAGTTGTTCTTTAACTATCAGGATGTCCCGGCAGCGCAATGGGTGCAATTGGCGTCCTTCCATCTGGAGGGTGACGCATTCCAGTGGACTCAGTGGTTCCTTAGAGACAGAGACTTTGTGCCATGGACGGATTTTTTGGAGGGGTTTACGGCTCGGTTCGGGCCTTTGGAGTGCGAGAATGTAGAGGCCACTCTGCAGAAGCTGCAACAGAAGGGGACGGTAACAGAATACCGGACCGAGTTTGAGAAACTGGCAAACCAAGTACACTGGGAGGAGAAGACACTTCAGAGCTGTTTTGTGTCGGGCTTGAAGGAACATTTGCGGGATGAGATTCATGCTTACATGCCACGAAGTCTGAACCACGCCATTAGTTTGGCCCGCATCCACGAGGAGCGGTTCAACAGGCAACGGACCCGCAACCCAGGACGGACTGCTGCCCCGCCGGCACCAGCCCGGAGAGAGCCGGCGGGCGCCGGGAAACCGACGGTGACACGACTTTTGTGGGGCGAGCTACATGCACGGAAGGAGAAGGGACTTTGTTTCAACTGCGATGAGAAATTCACGCCGGGTCACAAATGTCAGAAGGTCCAGGTGTTTATGCTACACCAGGAGGAGGAGGACGAGTTGAGTTCGGGAGAGCAGCCGGATTTGGAAGGGGACTTGGATCTGACGGAACTTGGTGTCTCGTTGCATGCCATGGAGGGGTGTAGCCCCCCACCGCTCACTATGCGGCTCGGGGGGAGGGTCCGACGGGAGAGGGTGACCATCCTGGTGGACAGCGGGAGCACTCATAATTTCATTCATCCGGAGGTCGCTCAGCGGGTGGGGCACGTAGTAGATACTGGGGCTGCCTTCCAGGTCATGGTAGCAGATGGCAGTAAGTTACAGTGCCAGGGCGTTCTGCGGGGAGTGGAGTTGCGGATGCAGGGCTACGTGGGCCGCACAGATATCTACCTCTTACCCATTCGGGGGTCAGACATGGTTCTGGGGGTCCAATGGCTACGACAATTGCGGAGGGTTACTTTTGATTGGGATCAGATGACGATGGAATTTCTGCACGGTGGGCAACAGTTTTGCTTGAAGGGTATCACGACATCACGTGTGAAGGAAATTGGCCTTCGCAGCTTACAACAACTTGGAGATACAGCGAATCTGATGGCCGTTCTTCTTGGGGTGAGATCAGACGAGGCGGGGCAAGGCGAGGTACCACTCCAGTTGCAGCCGTTGGTTGAAGAGTATGCCGACATCTTCCAGGAGCCGCGTACACTTCCGCCATCACGGTTCCGTGATCATCAGATTGTGCTCAAGACTGGAGCAGAGCCGACCAATGTACGACCGTACAGGTATCCACATATGCAGAAGGCCGAGATCGAGCGCAGTGTGCGGGAAATGCTCGACGCTGGCATCATTCGACCCAGCACGAGTTGCTTTTCGGCACCCATCATCCTAGTCAAGAAAAAGGATGGTTCATGGAGGTTTTGTGTAGACTACCGGGCCCTCAACAGTATTACGCTGAAGGATAAGTTTCCGATTCCACTGATAGAGGAGCTGTTGGATGAGTTACATGGTGCGACCCGGTTTACTAAGTTGGATTTGCGGTCCGGTTACTACCAGATCCTGATGAAGGAGGAAGACATCCACAAAACGGCTTTCAGGACTCATGATGGTCACTACGAGTTTCTCGTGATGGCCAACGGGTTAACCGGCGGTCCATCCACCTTCCAGGCCAATATGAATGAGATCTTCCGAGCGCTTCTCCGCCGATTTGTGCTGATTTTTTTGATGACATTCTGATCTACAGTCGCACTTGGGAGGAGCATGTAGACCATGTTGCTCAGGTATTCTCCATCCTACGTACACACCAGTTATTTGCTAAACGGTCGAAGTGCTCTTTTGGACAGGAAGAAGTTGAATATTTAGGCCATCTGGTCTCCGTGGAAGGGGTTAAGGCGGACCCGAAGAAGATTGCTAGTATGGTCTCGTGGCCGCAACCTCAAACCATTCGGGCCCTACGGGGCTTCCTGGGCCTCACGGGCTACTACAGGCGCTTCGTTCGTGACTACGGGAAAATTGCTCGGCCATTAACACAGCTCTTACAGAAGGATGCCTTTGCTTGGCATGAGGAGGCTGAGGCGGCTTTTCAGGCTCTCAAACAGGCGGTGACGACTACCCCGGTCCTTGCACTTCCGGATTTCGCCAAGGAGTTCGTCGTGGAGACGGACGCTTCCGGAGTGGGGCTGGGAGCCGTCTTGATGCAGGAGGGGCGGTCGATTGCTTTCTACAGCAAAGCTTTGGCTCCCAGGACATTGGGCCTATCGGCTTATGAGAAGGAGATGCTGGCCATTATTCATGCAGTGGCACTGTGGCGGCCATACCTGCTGGACCGTCATTTTAAAATCAAGACAGATCATCAGAGCTTAAAGCACTTCTTGGAGCAGCGGGTCTCTTCCCCTATTCAACAGAAGTGGGTGACCAAACTTTTGGGGTACGACTATGAGATTGTTTATCGGCAAGGGAAGGACAATCTGGTTGCGGATGCTCTTTCCAGGTTGCCTGAGGGAGCACTGGACAACATATCTGTACCGCGGCTCGAGTCTTTGGATGAGATTCAGGAGGAGGTGCTGCGGGATCCTGAGTTACGTGTTGTTCTGGAGGCATTGCGGGCCGACCGATCGACCACCCCCGGCTATCATTTGCACCACGATCGTCTCTACTACCACGGCCGGGTGGTCATACCCTCTCAGTCCGCTTGGCGGACAGTGATGATGCACGAGTTCCATTCGACACCGACGGGGGGCCACGCTGGGGTTCTCCGCACTCTGCAGCGAGCCCGGGCTAATGTATTTTGGAAGGGCATGCGGAAGGATATTCAGGCGTTCGTTCGCCAATGTGATGTTTGTCAGCGGCAAAAGTATGAGACCACTTCTCCTGCCGGGCTCCTTACCCCCCTAGAGATTCCACACCAGGTCTGGGATACAGTCTCCATGGATTTTATTGATGGGCTACCTCGCTCGAAGGGTAAATCAGTTATTCTGGTGGTTGTGGACAAGTTGTCCAAGTACTGTCACTTCCTTACGCTGAGCCATCCGTGCACGGGGGAGTCGGTGGCCACTTTGTTTGCTCGGGAGATTGTCCGCTTACATGGCATTCCTCGGGCGATTATCTCGGATCGGGACCCTACTTTTGTTGGCAATTTTTGGCGGGAGCTTTTCCGTTTGCAGGGGACTTCTTTGCGTTTCAGCACAGCTCACCACCCACAGATGGACGGCCAGACGGAGGTTGTGAATCGGAGTGTGGAGACATATCTCCGCTGCTTCGTTATGGAGGAGCCCCGTACCTGGACGAGTTGGCTACATTGGGCCGAGTACTGCTTCAACACATCCTATCACTCGGCGAGCAAGCTCACCCCATTTGAGGTGGTGTACGGGCGACCTCCGCCATCTCTAAGCAGTTATGAGCCGGGCAGCACTGCGGTGGCCGCCGTTGACCGCGCACTCCGCGATCGTGACCGCACGCTCGCCACATTGCGGGAGAATCTGCGGGCAGCTCAAGATCGGATGAAGACTCAGGCAGATAAGCATCGGACGGAGCGGGAGTTTCAAGTGGGGGATGAGGTTTTTCTCAAACTTCGTCCTTATCGGCAGCTGTCCGTCGCCCAGCGGACGAATCAGAAGTTGGCACCCCGTTACTATGGCCCCTTCCGGATCACTCGGCGGGTCGGACCCGTCGCTTACACTTTATCTTTACCGGAGGGGTCGAGGATTCACCCCACCTTTCATGTCTCCTTGCTGAAACGGAAGATTGGCGATGCTGTTCAGGCGAGTTCGGTGTTGCCTGAAGCTGCTACTGGGGGCGAGCTGCGCCCAATTCCTGAGGATGTTTTGGTGGTCAAGTGGAAGCGCCGCGGCACGGCGTACTGTCCGGAGTTGTTGGTCAAGTGGAAGGATCTTTCTTCAGAGCATAATACTTGGGTCGACCTGTTGGAGTTTCGGGAGCTCTACCCCGACTATCAGCTTGGGGACAAGCTGGTTCTTGATGGGGAGGGGAATGTTACGCCCCCGGACGAGGCCCGTCTATTTGGGCGTCAATACAAGCGGAGGCAAAGGCACGGCGAAGGCGACAACGGGGCTGAACCAAGCGGTTCAGCCCCCTCTTACTGAAATCGGCCAAGGGGGGCTGAACCGATTTCGGTTCAGCCCCATTGGGCCGGCCGGCCCCTTGCTGGCCGGTCCGGGGTCCGGTATTAATATACCCGGACCCCCTCTTTTGGTTCTTATGCTATTGATTATCAAGGTATTCCTCTTCTTCCTCCTCCTAACCCTAATTTCCTCTAGCCGTCTCTAGTTTTTCTTGCTCTTTCCTTCTCTTTTAGAACTTCGTTCATAACACATTCACATCCAGATACATCCCAGATAAAAAAAAACTAATGCCGCATGTAAACAAAAATATCAACTTTGAAAAGAGAATCACTTGCAATGTATATCCCCCTCCTTGGATAATCCTATGTCCCAAAAACACCATAACTCATCTAAATCATTCAAAATCCTAGAGAATGATTTCTATGCGACCCTACTGAGAAGGGTCACTCAACACATGAGCTAGGGTTTGGGACATGAAAATCCAAAGCACTTGTGCACTTGGACTAGCACAAAGGAAAAAACAACGACATTGTCATGAGTGAAACAACCTAGCTCTGATACCACTGTAGGATTTTTCGTGATGCGGGACAAGGGTGACAAACAAAAAAATTTCACCCTTGACCAATCACACTAATGGATCGGATCACTCGTGACAATGGCACGTGAACAAAACCTTGTTCTCTAATCAATTGATATAAAAATAGCCACAACTAATTTGCACGCTAAACAAATTACGCCAATCACAATAACCATCACAGAAGGGTTAGGAATTTGTACCTCTAGAGAATATTTCTCTAGGTGAAGCGGGGATCTCTGATTTTGCTGTGGATCGAATCGAGGAGACGAAGAATCGAAGCGGCGTCGATCACCTCTAGGTTCACCTTGAACCTAAATTGCCCACCGACCTTGTCTTTGATGAGAGAAAGGAAGGGTAGATGCTAGACAGCGCTCCAAATGCCGAAAACCCTTGTTGGCCGAACCACTCCCGTCGCCGGCAAGGAATGGAGAAAATGAGAGACCCAAAGCAATTACCGCCGCACTTACACCGTCAAGGAAAGCCACCACCGTGCCGAAGATGGTCAGCGAGGAGGTCGCCGGATCGGACGAAGGGGAGGAGCACGGGCGAGAGAAAAAGCTTCGCTTTTCTTGTTCGCGTAAGGGGGCGGTAGATTAGGGTACGGGGAAGATGAGTTATATACATCTTTATATTAGAATTTAGTTTTATAATGAAATATAAAAACTATAAAAAAAAACTTACGGTTTTTTTTATAAAATCAAAACCGAAATTTATCAAAGCTTTTATATTAATTATAAAAACTGAAAACTTAATTAAGGTTTGATAATAAGTGGACTGAAAATTTTGTGCAAAAAGATTATTTACACAAACACCACCCGTCATCAAAACCTCCCTCTTAAAATCTCATTGATTAATTTTTTGATCGCATGTAACGTCGCACGCGTTACTAATGAAATTCAGTCTTATTATTGATCTCATAACAAACTCAATTTATTATATCAATTAACTCCTGAACTTGATCATAAATTAATAGCTGTCTAAGCGCGTCGTCCAACGACGTTTTGAATTCGCACTCAACCAATTACTTTGATTTCATAGCCATAAAATCAAGTACATAATATGAGTTGAACTCGACTGTTTCTATTCATTTGATGTGACCTTTACTGATGAACTGTGTCCTCTAATCAATAATATATTCATATATATCATGGGCTATAAGAGGTTTTATCACTGCATTATACTGACCAGACAACACAGCAGCTAGGTGACACAATTTAGATGACCTGTGTCTATCCCTGTCACATGATATCATGAATGTCCCGTAGGATAGGTAAGTGTCATTCCCGCAGCACATTCATCCTTCTTGGCTTCTCAAGCGCAATGTATTTATAACTACTTCAGTTATATTGCATGCCATACAATCTCACTTTGCCAAGGGGCCCAATAATATCATAGCTCGATATAACTCGAGGGACAATTGATATTGCCGATGTGTAAACCTGATCAGCACAAGTCGTATAATGAGTTGCAGTGTATATACCATCAATAGACAGTGTTCAACAGCAGCTACATTATACACCTTGCGGCGGTAAATTCACAGATCACATATCTAGATTCAATAAGACACGTTGAGACTATCGATGACACTAAAACACAATCCATACGATATCTCAACACAAAATTAGGTCTAACTCAATATGTATAGCTTCAACCCATATACATATTCGTATGATTAAATGATAACTATTATCAACATTTGTAGAACTACAATGTAGTTTAACTCATATGACAATCCAAGGTGGTGGTCAATGTCCCTCTTTGACTACCATGATCGTGAGCATATTAAACTAAGATCATGTGATGGAACTCAAGTGCTCTACAACTCAAGACCAAGGGCGTCTTCTTGAGCTATCATGAGGCATCATCATATGATCTAGGGACAGAATGAGTTAAACATTCATTAAACATGAACTTATTAAAATTGAAGACAACTTTCAAAACACAAATCCTTCAATCTCCCACTTGTTTTTAAAGTTTCTAATAAAAGAAATACAAAACATAAATAAGAATCCTCTGTCTAAGGGTTTTCGACATTTGGAGCGCTGTCTAGCATCTACCCTTCCTTCCTCTCATCAAAGACAAGGTCGGTGGGCTGTTTGGGTTCAAGGTGAACCTAGAGGTGATCGACGCCGCTTCGATTCTCCGTCTCCTCGATTCGATCCACAGCAAAATCAGAGATCCCCGCTCCACCTAGAGAAATATTCTCTAGAGGTGTACAAATTCCTAACCCTTCTGTGATGGTTATTGTGATTAGCGTAATTTGTTTAGCGTGCAAATTAGTTGTGGCTATTTTTATATCAATTGATTAGAGAACAAGGTTTTGTTTACGTGCCATTGTCACGAGTGATCCGATCCATTAGTGCGATTGGTCAAGGGTGAAAATTTTTTGTTTGTCACCCTTGTCCCGCATCACGAAAAATCCTACAGTGGTATCAGAGCTAAGTTGTTTCACTCATGACAATGTCGTTGTTTTTCCTTTGTGCTAGTCCAAGTGCACAAGTGCTTTGGATTTTCATGTCCCAAACCCTAGCTCATGTGTTGAGTGACCCTTCTCAGTAGGGTCGCATAGAAATCATTCTCTAGGATTTTGAATGATTTAGATGAGTTATGGTGTTTTGGGGACATAGGATTATCCAAGGAGGGGATATACATTGCAAGTGATTCTCTTTTCAAAGTTGATATTTTTGTTTACATGCGGCATTAGTTTTATTTTTTTTTATATTTTGATTTGGGATGTATCTGGATGTGAATGGATGTAATAATTAGAATGTCGTATGTTTAGGTTTTAATTCCTGCTTTTACGTTCTCTGTGTTTAAGTGAAAAGAAAAATTTAAGATTGTCTTTCCTCCTCATCGTGTCCATCTAAGCTAGTGATATTGAATGAGCATGAGTGTAATTTCAATCACTAGACATGGTCGCACTTATGCGAGTTGATATTAGGCCACAAGTGAGTAGGTTGTGTGAGATACTTCTTGCTAATTCTGTGGGAATGTCACTCGCATGAGTCCCCTTTAAGGATGAGTTTTCTTAATTAAATCTCCAAGATCTAGGCTTGGTCTTTTGAGAAAGTGTTATTTCTTAAAATAGTAGTTTACAATAAATTTTGAAAAATTTATTAATATCAAGAATCACAAGGGTTTAAGATTGTCTTAAAAGGTTATGATTGACAATTGGTACCTACCTAATAATCTTGTGGATTAGTCCACTAGATTGAAAGGATCTTAATTCACTATTTTAAAACAAAATATGGATCTCTCTAATCCATCAAATATATTTTTTCTCAAAAAGAAATTATTTTGAACATGAACTCTAACTTGCTCTCATAATTTTTTTTAGAGCTATGTCTGCACTACCAAATTTTCTGCGTTCAATGATTGATAATAGCCCGCTTGCTAACGACGGGTCAAACTACTCTGACTGGATCCTCAAGCTTAACATTGTGTTGAGCTTGGAGAATCTCTTACCTATACTGGAGGGTGAATGCCCAGTAGAGAAAGAGACTGGCAAGCCAACTGATGCTGAGAAGGAGGAACAGAAAAGATGGAATGACAGTCAACATGTCGTGCAGACTCTGATCCTGGCCAGCATTGGCGATCAGCTGCAAAGGAAATTTCTCGATACTCCTGCAAAGGAAATTGTAGCACAATTGGAGAAGATGTTCACCGATAGTGCTCGTAAAGAGCGCTATAAGACCACCATCGCACTCACAAGGTGCAAGATGATGGAGGGTGAATTTGTCTCAGTGCACTTCCTTAAGGTGCAGCGCTATTTGGAGAAATTGGAGAAAATAAAGTCTCCAATTCCTGAAGACATTGCAGAGGATATCATTTTGGGGTCACTACTTTACTCGTTTAAGGATTTCGTCATGCATTATCATATGCGTGAGAAACAAATTACCATAAACTCAACGCCCTCAAAACAGCTGAGGTTGACATGGGCATGCCAAAGGGGAATGTTGTTTTAGCTGTGGCGTCTGAAAGCAAGAAGATATTCAAAAACAAGATAAGTCCAAAGGCCAGACCTCGAAAGGAAATCCTTATCTCAAGGGATAGAAGATCTCTCTCCAAAGGAGAGGTGGTGCTAAAGGTCGGAAACGGTGCTAGTATTTCTGCGGTTGCGGTGGGCACTTTGGATTTCCCCTTACCTAGTGGTTTATCTTTGACTTTATTTAACGTTTATCATGTCCCTTCTATTTTGAGAAATATTATTTCTGTATCATGTTTGGATTCAGAAGGTTTTTGTTTTATCATTGAGAACTCTCAAATGAGGATTGAGAAGGATGATTTATTTTATACAAGTGCTTTCATTTCAAATGGATTGTATTTGCTTAACATTGTTGAATATACACAAGTTTTAAACATCAATAACAAACGACTCAAAATATCTCACATAAGGGAGACTCTCTTATGACACCACCGTCTTGGTCACATTAATGAAAAACGCATAAGAAAATTGTATTAAGGTAATCTTTTAGATTCTTTTGATCCTGATGCAATTGAGACATGCGAATCATGCCTAACTGGCAAAATGACCAAGACACCATTTAAAAAGAAAGGTGCAAGAGCAAACAACTTATTGAAATTGATACACTCTGATGTATGTGGTCCAATGAGTGTATGTGCTAGAGATGGTTTTAAGCACTTCATCACTTTTACGGATGATTATAGTCGATATGACTATGTTTATCTTATGAAGCATAAGAGTGAATCCCTTGCCAAGTTCAAGGAATATAAAAATGAAGTGGAAAATCAACTAGATAAGAGAATCAAAGTTTTGAGATCAGATCGTGGAGGTGAGTACTTGAGCAATGAGTTCAGTACTTACCTAAAGGAGTGTGGTATTGTACCACAACTAACTCCTCTTGGGACACCGCAGTGGAATAGTGTCTCCGAAAGGAGAAACCGGACTCTGCTTGACATGGTTAGACCCATGATGTGTCAAACCGATCTACCTTTATATTTTTGGGGTCATGCACTTTTAACGGCAGCTTACACTTTAAACTTCGTTTCAACTAAAGCCGTAGAGAAAACTCCACATGAGATATGGGTTGGGAAACCACCCAACACATCTTTCCTTAAGATTTGGGGTTGTGAGGCATATGTCAAACGTATGCTATCATCCAAACTAGACCCCAAAGCCGATAAGTGTTTCTTCATTGGATACCCAAGAGAAACAAAAGGGTATAGCTCTTGGCACAAGTCAACAAATACTACATTTGTTAAGAAGGGTGCAACATTCTTAGAGAAAGAGTTTCTTGAAAGAATCAAAAGCGGTGACCGTAGGGTGACACTTGAGGAAACTCAAGAAAACCTACAAGAGAGCGATCATGGGAAGAACATTGATGTTCAATATGATTACCAAGAGTCACAAGAAGTTCCTTTAGTCAGTGGAAGCATGAGTATTCCACCTCCGCAAGTGATTACGGAGGAGACTCTTACTTTACCACCGTCTGTTAGTCTTACTCGTGTTGAGCATGAATTGACTCCACCAGAAATAGTGGAGGAGATTCAAGAAGCTCAGACTGTACTAGACAAACCAAAGGAACTTAGAAGGTCAATCAGGGAAAAGAAAAAGCCTGACATATACATGGTTCTTCATGAGGTGCTTATTCTAGACACAGAAGACCCGTTGACCTATGAAGAAGCAATGGAAAGAAAGGATTCCATAGCATGGCTTTAAGCCATGAAGTCCGAGATGCAATCCATGTATGACAACCAAGTATGGAACTTGGTTGACCTTCCAAATGGAAAGAAATTCATTCCTTGTAAATGGATTTTCAAGAGGAAGATGGACATGAATGGCAACATGACAACCTACAAGGCAAGACTTGTAGCGAAAGGTTTTAGTCAAATTCAAGGGATTGACTATGATGAAACCTTCTCGCCTGTTGTGGTGTTTAAAACAATTCAGATCATGTTGGCCATTGCCGCATTTCATGATTATGAAATTTGGCAATTGGATGTTAAAACAGCTTTCCTGAATGGAAAGCTAGATGAGGATGTATTCATGAAGCAACCTCAAGGTTTTGAAGATCCGCAAAATAACGGCAAAGTATGCAAGCTTCAAAGAGCCATTTATGGGTTGAAGCAAGCATCAAGGAGTTGGAATAAACGCTTTGATGAAGAAGTTAAAACCCTTGAGTTCATTCAAAGCAAGGAAGAACCTTGTGTATACAAGAAAGTTAGTGGGAGCCACGTTATATTTTTAATCCTATATGTTGACGATATTCTTTTAATGGGCAACAACTTATCTTTAATGGAACAAATAAGAAACTCATTGAAAACAATTTTTTCAATGAGACATGGGTGAAGCCCAATATATCTTAGGAATCAAGATATGTAGAGACAGATCACGTAGACTCATTGGCCTAAGTCAAAGTATCTACATTGACAAAATCTTAGAAAGGTTCCACATGGAAAACTCTAAGAAAGGAAATGTGCCAATGCAGATGTCTGCTCAGCTAGGCAAGTCTCAATGTGCCTCGTCACATAAAGTCATTGAATACATGATGAATGTGCCCTATGCTTCCGCCATAGGTTCCATCATGTATGCCATGATCTGTACAAGACCGGATGTTTCATATGCTCTCAGCATGACGAGTCGACATCAAGCTTCACCTGGTCCAAATCATTGGACGGCCGTCAAGAATGTTCTTAGGTACCTGAAAAGGACCAAGAATAAGTTTCTTGTATTTGGTGGACATAAGGAGCTCCATGTAGAATGTTACCCGGATGCTAGCTTTATGACAGATCCGGACGATAGAAGATCTCAATCTGGGTTCGTTTTTCTTCTGAATAGTGGAGCTGTGAGTTGGCGTAGTTGGAAACAATCCACTACTGCTGACTCAACCACCGCATCGGAAGTCATGGCGGCCGCAGAGGCAAGCAAAGAGGCAGTCTGGATAAAGAAATTCCTTGAGGAATTGGGAGTCGTGGCATCTAGTGAAGGGCCCTTGATTATTTTGTGATAATAGTGCTTCCATTTAACAAATCAAGGAGTCGAAATCACATCACAAGACAAAATACATGGACCGGAAGTATTTTGTCACACGCGACTTCATAGAAGAAGGCAAGATTGCACTTTTATGGATTGACACAAATAGCAACACAGCTGATCCCTTCACCAAGCCTCTGTCTCAAGCCAAAGGAGAAATTCATTTCGAGTCCATGGGGTTGCAAGACCGTGGAGAGTGACTTGATGTTTAGTGACGGAGGATTCTTATTTATGTTTTGTATTTTTTTTTATTAGAAACTTTAAAAACAAGTGGGAGATTGAAGGATTTGTGTTTTGAAAGTTGTCTTCAATTTTAATAAGTTCATGTTTAATGAATGTTTAACTCATTCTGTCCCTAGATCATATGATGACGCCTCATGATAGCTCAAGAAGACGCCCTTGGTCTTGAGCTGTAGAGCACTTGAGTTCCATCACATGATCTTAGTTTAATATGCTCACGATCATGGTAGTCAAAGAGGGACATTGACCACCACCTTGGATTGTCATATGAGTTAAAGTACATTGTAATTTTACAAATGTTGATAATAGTTATCATTTAATCATATGAATACGTGGGTTGAAGCTATACATATTGAGTTAGACCTAATCTTGTGTTGAGATATCGTATGGATTGTGTTTTAGTGTCATCGATAGTCTCAACGTGTCTTATTGAATCTCGATATGTGATCTGTGAATTTGCCGCCGCAAGATGTATAATGTAGCTGCAGTTGAACACTGTCTATTGATGGTATATACACTGCAACTCATTATACGACTTGTGCTGATCAGGTTTACACATCGACAATATCAATTGTCCCTCGAGTTATATCGAGCTATGATATTATTTGGCCCATGATATATATGAATATATTATTGATTAGACGACACAGTTCCTCAGTAAAGGTCACACCAAATGAATAGAAACAGTCGAGTTCAACTCATATTATGTACTTGATTTTATGGCTATGAAATCAAAGTAATTGGTTGAGTGCGAATTCAAAATGTCGTTGGACGACGTGCTTAGACAGCTATTAATTTATGATCAAGTTCAGGAGTTCATTGATATAATAAATTGAGTTTGTTATGAGATCAATAACAAGACTGAATTTCATTAGTAATGCGTGCGACGTTACATGTGATCAAAAAATTAATCAATGAGATTTTAAGAGGGAGGTTTTGATGACGGGTGGTGTTTGTGTAAATAATCTTTTTGTACAAAATTTTTAGTCCACTTATTATCAAACCTTAATTAAGTTTTCAGTTTTTATAATTAATATAAAAGCTTTGATAAATTTCGGTTTTGATTTTATAAAAAAAAACCGTAAGTTTTTTTTATAGTTTTTATATTTCATTATAAAACTAAATTCTAATAAGATGTTTTTATCAAATAAATCTGCAAATATAATTCGGTTTCCTTATATTTGATTTGTGTATTGAAGCATTACTCTTGATTTATTAATTGTTATTCATTAGTTTAATCTAAAATAATACGTTATATTTAACATTGTCATTTTTATTATAATTAATCCGTTTTAATGAATTCTGTTGGCGATGATTAAACATACCCGCGCTTCTGAACTCTTTGCACTGATGCACAAACAAATAGAATGGTTGAATTTCTTAATATGAGCCAACTTTGATTTTTTATTGTTAATAGGTTTTTGGCACTTTGCACCTTCTATTTGCTCGGGTTTGGCACTTTGCACCCCAAAATTTTAAATATGACACGTTGCACCCCTCATTTTCACATATTTTGGCACTTTGCCACCCTCATTTACATATATTTTGGCACTTTGCACCTTAGGTTATTGTGATGAGGGGTATTTTCGTCCAATTTCCTTATCAATAGATATATACACTTGATTACTTCTGAGCGCCCCCAAATTCTTTAGGTATAACCCTTTGAATTTAAGGAATTTTGGCCTTATCTGGACCGAAAATACCCCTTAAATTTAAGCATGGGTGCAAAGTGCTAAAATAAATGCAAATGGATGGTGCAAAGTGCCATATTTAAAATTTTGGGGTGCAAAGTGCCAAACATGTGTAAATGAGGGGTGCAATGTGCCAAAAAGCTTAGTTAATATGATAGCATAAGTTTCCAGTGATTAATTTTGTTTTTATTTTCCTGTTTATGGGGTTAAATTTTTGGTCTGAGCCTCGGACATAGATCTATGCTCGGACCTCACGAGATATTGACACCATGAGATTCTGACACTCGAAAAGTTATTCATGTTGAAATTGCAGGAACAAGTAAAAAATCTCAGATATAATTAGATTATCTCATAGACAAATGTATTATCTCAGATATAACTCAGATTATTTTGGAGACAAGAAATCCATTATCTAAGAGATATCTCAGATGCAACACAATTATCTCGAAGCTAAATGGATTATCTCAGATATAACTCACTCATCTCAGAGGCGAATGAATTATCTCGGTGAGATAACCCTTCTTTATTTCATCTTCTTCATAGAACCCATCCCGTTTGTTTTGCTCTTTTAAATTCAAAATTTTGCCCAACAATCTGCTTACACCCAACAATACACACTTCATCTACACAATATCATCTCATTATAGGAGAAGATACACCGATTAATTGAAGTAGCCGCCATTTTCGATGGTGAGAAGAGAAGCTTTGTCTTCTCTGTCTCCTTGCTTTGTCTCTCCCTAAAGAGATCTCAGCGGAAGATGACGACTCTTCTTCCTGCAGCAGCATCCTGTGGATGGTGAGGAAGTCATGGGTGCAGAATGGGGAAGACGATCTAGAAATGAGGAGGGAGAACTTGAATAACTTTCTGTGTGTCCCCATCTCGTGAATCCCGGACACAGACTTGTGTTTGGGGCTCGGACCCAAAAATTGTCTTTTGGTTGGTGCCTTAACAACTGGCTGTGATGACATATTTACAGCTTATAATGTCAGTTCTGCTTCTGAAAGTTCTTGAAAGAGAAGCTGATAATAATCTGAGCCATTTTTTGTATTAATTCCATAATTTGTATTATTTCTTGAAAGTTCATTTTATTTTTCTGTTCTTAGTTTAGTTTATTATTAACTTTGTTTTAAGTCAAGAGGAAGCTGCCAGTGATGTTGCAGTCCAAATTTATGAGATGCAGTAAGTCCAAGACCCTGTTTATCAGGGAGAGCCTCCTTGGACTTCTGCATTCAAATGATGTTAATGGACTTTTCTGAGGCTTTAATTATTGAAATAAAATTATTTATTTTAATCAATTTGTTTATTTTATATTCTTCATTAACTTATTCTTGATATTTTATAGAAGAATTCCCTTCTTTTAATCTTAGCAGTAGCCCTTTCAACCCTTCTAACTTCCTCATGCACTGTTTTTTGTTGGAATTGTAATGTACAATAAAATGTTCTTATCCCATATTCATTTCTATATAGTTGTACTGGATAATGTTGTCATATTTACAGTCAAATATATTAAGGATTCGTTTGGCGCAGCGGTGGTCGTCATGAAACACGTTGGTTATGAACTGTCGTTCGTGAACGTCCGACCTCACCTAAGTAACTTCATGCACTTTTATGTTCAATACTAGATTTTTTTCTTGGTTGCGGTCATAATCATTGTCTTGCCAAACATGCATTCTATGATGGTGACATTTTTGTCTAAACTCACATAAGCAAAAAGCCGTGCTAAACGGAGCCTAAGTTGGCGATGATTAAAAATACCCGCGCTTCTGAATTTCAACAATGATGCACAAACAAATTGAATGGTTGAATTTCTTAATATGAGCCAACATATATTTTCATACTCAGTATAAACACTAGGGTAACCTAAAATTATAAAATAAATTGATTTTAAGTAATATAAAATTGAAAGACTACTACATTCTTGCTCTCAGGTTCTCTAAGGTGCCGAGCTCAGTCTTGGTTTGGGAGGGGAAGATCCTTAGATCTTTCGGGTTTGTGGCGGGACCTTCTCGCTGCAGCTCAGAGGTCTGTTTTTGGGATAAGGTCATCTCGCGAGAGCCCTCGGTTCGGAGTGCCCAGTCATTTGTTCTCACCTGCTAGAAATAAGGGCGAGCCACACACATTTTGTGGTCCGAACTCCGTGAATCAAGTTTTTGGTTCCAACATTTTTGGTGCGGTAAGCGTGGACAACAACTCGCTCGGAAAACATTAGGCGAGAGCTATGACTGGAAGTGACGACCTTGGGAGTTCACCCTCTCCCGGCGACTACGGGAGGAAGAGTGACTTCGTTGAGTTCAAGAAGTCCATTCTGGAGACCCTGCGCATCGCGCTCACCCCTTCGGGCGAGTGCTCAACCCCAGCAGTGCCCATTCTCGCCTCTCCTACTCTGGGTGAGGCAGCGCCAGTCGGGCGACTCGGCAAGGAAGTGCAGGTGGAGGAGGATCGAGCCCTCCATGCGCGGGTCTTGTTCCCTAGCTCGGCGAGTGTGTTATGGGCGTGACGACGCCAGTATCTTCGAGTTATCTCCGCATCTTTAATTTTATGTTATGTTATTTTGTGGTGTTAATTTTAGCGTTTTGACCCATTGTCGTAAGCCCAAATGGGGGGCGTCGCATGAACTTAAATAGTGCCCGGGTGGGCTTTGTTAGTAAGGAAGAAATTAGAACCTAAAAGATTTCTCTCTCTCTCTCTCTCTCTTATTTTCCCTCATCCCTTTCTCTCTCTCTAACCCACGGGAAAAGCCCGTGAGTCGGCTAGGGCGACTGTTCATTATCCCGCTCGATCGACGCCGCCATCCCTCTTCCTCGCCCCTTCCGTCTGCCGATCATAGCGCCTCCTCCGACCACGAGGTCTAGGGGAAAGGGTCATATCAGTTTGGTATCAGAGCCCACCGCCGGCTCTTCCTCCGGCGCTTCCTCCGCCCGCCCAAACCAGCGCCGCCCTTCCTGCGCGCCCGCCAGCTCCTCGAACGAAGGTCTGCCGGCCATCTCCGAGCCCCACATCCCCACAGCAACACCTCCGGCTCCCTCTTCCCCCGCTTCCACAGCGTCCGCTTCCATTCCCAGCCCCACAGCAACAGCCCGGCGCCTCTCCTCCTCCGTCGGCCTACTCCCTGCACCACCGACCGTCGGTCCAGCCCTAGTACAGATGGGGGACAGTACTCCCTCGCTCGCGGAAGTCATGGCACTCTTCCAAACCATGTTTGCGACTCAGAACGCCAAAATGGACGCCCTCCACGCACGTCTGGATGCCCTACAAGGGGGGGCTTCTCCTCCGCCGCTGAACGGGGCTGATCACCCTTCGGCAAGCCGTGTGGACTCCGCCACGCCTCCTGGAGCGGATTACCCCGCCAACGTTCGATCGTTCCGGATGGACTTCCCGATCTATGAGGGCCGTGAAGACCCTCTTCCTTGGCTCACACGCTGCGATATTTTCTTCGCAACCCACTGCACGCCGGAGGCAGAACGCATCGGCATCGCCTCCTTCCACTTACTTGGGCCAGCGCAATTGTGGTTCACCCAACTTATGCGCGAACACCCCCACACTTCATGGGCGGACTTCAGTGCGGCCTGCACCTTAAGATTTGGTCCTCCTCTACAGGGCAACCCACTCGGCGATTTGGTGAACCTCAAACAGGACGGCTCCATCGACACCTATCTTGAACAATTTCAACTTCTTCTCTCTAGGGCGACGTTAGTCCTACCGGAACAATAAGTGCACCTCTTCACTGCCGGCCTCCATGAGCGTTTACGTTGGGATGTGGAATTTCTGCTGCCACGTGATCTCAACACGGCAATGAGCCTCGCCAGGGCTTGTGAACGGCGACTGCTATTAGATCTTCCACCTTTGGGACGTCGGGACTATCAGGGCGTTCACCCTCCAGCCAATTTACCTGCCAAGGCTCCACTCCGGGATGATCCTCCGCGACCTACTGTCCGCCGCCGTTTGTCCAGCGGGGAGATGGCCGCGAGTCGTGAGAAAGGCTTGTGCTACAACTGTGATGACCACTTTACACTGGGACATCGTTGCAAACGCTTATTCTGGCTCGAAGTAGATGATCCTCCCAGTGACGACGAGGCAAGGGACGACCGCACCGCAATACCATTTGATCCAGCTTGAGGACAAGCTGTCTTCCGGCGAGGGCGGCGATGTTATGGGCGTGACGACGCCAGTATCTTCGAGTTATCTCCGCATCTTTAATTTTATGTTATGTTATTTTGTGGTGTTAATTTTAGCGTTTTGCCCATTGTCGTAAGCCCAAATGGGGGGCGTCGCATGAACTTAAATAGTGCCCGGGTGGGCTTTGTTAGTAAGGAAGAAATTAGAACCTAAAAGATTTATCTCTCTCTCTCTTATTTTCCCTCCTCCCTCTCTCTCTCTCTAACCCACGGGAAAAGCCCGTGAGTCGGCTAGGGCGACTGTTCATTATCCCGCTCGATCGACGCCGCCATCCCTCTTCCTCGCCCCTTCCGTCTGTCGATCATAGCGCCTCCTCCGACCACGAGGTCTAGGGGAAAGGGTCATATCAGAGTGCTCAGCATCCTGGCGAAGAGGTCGGACGAGTGTTGTCGACTCGCCAGGTAGGAAGGGGGAGCCCCTTCTGCGAGCTGATCCTATCTGCTCCTGTCCCGGAAGGGTTCAGAGAGCCAACAATGTCCTACTACACGGGAAAAGATGACCCTCTCCAACACCTCCAGTGGTTCGAGGACTCTGTGTCCATCAGGCAGATGACCGACGCCTTTTAGTGCAAGCTATTCGTCATCACTTTCGGAGGAAAGGCGAGGGACTGGTTTCATCAGCTCCCGTCGGGGTCCATCTATGGCTTCGAAGATTTGAGACGGAGTTTTGTGCTAAGGTTCTTTACGTCGAAGAAGAGGAGGAAAGGGGCGGAGGCTCTTTTCGAGATCAAGCAAGGGGCAGAGGAGTCCCTGGGAAGTTATGTGGATCGATTTCAGGAAGAGGTCCTTCTAGTCAACGAGGTGCCCGGGCACACCTTGCAGCTAGCACTTATCATCGGGCGGCGACAAGGGTTGTTTCGAATGGGTTTGGCCCGGGACCCTCCTGTTTTTCGAGGAGTTGATGGAGCGAGCAGGGCGGGAGATCGATAGCGAGGCGACGAACCATGAGTTCGTGGCCAAACTGGCCAAGTGGACGGAAGGTGGGGGAAGTCAGGAGAGGCTCAGCAGTCGGAGCCAAAGAAGAGGGAGGAACCAAGGAGGCAAGGTTTCCAAGGACCTCCCGGGGTGCAGGTGCCGGGATGGAGGTTCCCGCCAACCGACCGGTCTAGAGACCAGCAGGAGGGGCCCCTCAGGGCCAAGGAAGAGGTTACTTTCAGGGAGGAAACTTCCATGGGGGACAAGGGCGTGTCAACCCTCCGGGATGGCGTCCGGGCCCGAGGCCGGTGCAGCCCAGGGAAGGAGTGGGAGAAGGAATCGCGTTAGTAATTGCGGAGGCGGAATAAGAAGGGAGAAGGGAGTTACCTTTCTGTGACTTCCATCAGGTGGAAGGTCACACGACGGCCACCTGCCCCTAATTCTTGGAAGTCAGAGAAAGGAGAAGGGCCCATGCGGGGGGGGAGTGCTGCTGCTTCCAGGAGATGGGAGAGAAGGAAGAGAGGAAGGAAGAGAACAAAACCACAGCCGTACTCCCCGACAATGACGCCAAGAGCTTGAAGCGAACTCGGCAAGTGAACCGGTCGTTCAAACTTAAATGATTTAGGTTGATTTTTTTTGTATTTGAATGTGCTACAACCGGCTGTGATGATATTTATACAGTTTTTTAATGCTAGTTCTGCTTCTGATTATTAATGATAGAGAAGCTGATTATAATCTGAGCCACTTTTGTATTAATTTAATTAAAAATATTTTCTTTTCTTTCTCATTGTTTATTTCACTCTTAACATTTTTACATACAAAGAGTGTACAGCCAGTGATGTGTTCTCCAAACTTATGAGGTGTAGTAAGTCCAAGACCCTGTTTATCAGGGAGAACCTCCTTGGACTGCTACATTCAAATGATATTGATGGACTTTTTCTGAGGCTCTCTACTTATTACAAAAATTTATAGTTTTTCAACAATTTGTTTGCTCTTTTCTTTTTTTATACTTCCTATCACGGTTTTAAGAACCGGACCGAATGTTGAACCCGAGCAAGAAAAGATTCAAGGTCCAATCGGTTGGATTGGCCCAACCCAGGTTGAACTGTGATAATATATATATATATATTATATGGATATGAGTATAAATATAATATATGTTTTTATATAGTTATTTGTATCAGTATATTATGTAACATTACAATTTCTTTCATATATAAAATCGTTTAGGTGTTTATAGCAACTTGCAAAGTGATTTAGTGGATGGGTTGCTTATCAATTCCTGGCTGGTTGTGGGTTCAATTTTTACAAGAGAAAAAAGTCCCGCCCGGTTAAACCATTTGTCTGGTCAGCTGTTTGGCCGGTCCAAATGCGTCGGTTCCTCCTTGTGCTCAACCTGATCGGACTAGGTTCCGATTCACAGTTCAACTGATTGAAAGCATTGCTTCCTATTTGTTATGCTATGAAATCTTGTGTTATATATGTAACTATATCTGTATATTATGCAGGAAAAGAAGGAAGAGATGCTGTTCTTCTCATATTTTAAAGAATTAGTTGGGAAGGAGGTGACGGTGGAGTTGAAGAATGATCTGGCGATATCAGGCGTTCTACACTCAGTCGACCAATACCTCAACATAAAGCTGGAGAATACCAGGGTCGTTGACCAAGACAGATATCCTCACATGATGTCTGTTAGGAATTGTTTCATCAGAGGATCCGTCGTTAGGTATGTTCAGCTTCCGCCCGATGGAGTTGACATTGATATTCTTCACGACGCCACCCGGAGGGAGGCTCGTGGGGTCTAGCTCTCTACACTCTCTTCCCCGATCTGTACGATAAATTTTGAATATTTTCAATGGATGGGAATTTCTGGTTTTGGGGCTGGCTTTTTTCAGTATTATTTTGAGCTTCTTCTCCAGTTTAAAGTTGTAATATATAGTGTGCTGTTGATTCTTAGGTTTCTAAACAATCATTTCTCTTCCATTGAATCCAACCTTGTCCATTCGTAATTTATGAATCTCTCATAAATTACAGCATGATTCTTGTAAAATTAGACACTCAAGAATCTATTTCTTACAAAAGATATTCTTCTAACAATAAGTGTAACAAATCATCAGTTATAAGGGCTATTTACCAGGATCTCCCCTCTAAGGCTCTGTTTGGGGGGACTTATTTTTATTGGTCAAGCGGTTACGACCGCATGACCAGTGAAAACTAAATTACAGGTTGCGCCCCTCTTGCTTTGGACATTACAAAAACCTTCTCTTATTTTAGAAATATTATTTATGCTAATTTCAACGGGAAATTTTGGTGATTATTCCTATGATTACATTCCCCCTGCCAAACTAAAAATAAGTCACATTTTGTTTGATCTACAAGATGCAAAGGACACGAAAAATCCACCATATTAATTGAAAATTATAAAATAAACTCCATATATTACTTGAACCAGTTCGATAGATTGCCCATTTCCACACAGCACACGAAGAAAACGGACTTTTAGTAGGCTCCGTTTGGCTGAGCAAAAACGATGAGTTTGAACAAAAACACCACTATCATGAAATATTTGTTTTGCATAACAACCGTTAAGACCCTCAGCAACACGATTATCTTCCTCGCCCTCCTTTTCCACTGCTGCGATGACGCTCACCATTGTTGAATCATTTGCACGCATCCGACGTGTCAGGCAAAGGGCATGGATCTGTTCGCCCTCGGCGGAGGTGGAGGTGGCCACAGGTCCGCAAAGGGCATGGATCTGTCGCCCTCGGCGGAGGTGGAGAGGTGGCCACGGGCCTTGAGGACGGTGGGGAAGTTGAACCAGTCGGGTGAGAGAGTGTCGACGGCGAGCATGCGGTGGAAAAGGAGGCGGACGTGGCGTGGAAAGCCACCAAGTACCCTAATCTACCAGACTCGGTCAACCCCGGCATCGTCACTGGATCAATGACGATTCACCATTAGGGAGTACAACCAAATGGTATTCGCACGCCTGGAACTTGGACACTTTGTAGGCCTCTCCTTTTTTGCTCTCGGTTGGTAACATCAAGGATTCAAGGGTTTCAATCCTCTATCATTGTTCTGTTAATTTGTGAACTAATTTAGAGCCTTTTCATTTTTCTATTAATTTTTTTTTCAGAAAAATTAAAATTAATATTTCAAAAGAGAAACCTACGGTTTCATATGGATTCCTCTCAGATTCTGTCCATCGCTTAAAGTATGAGAATTCTTTGTGCGAATTCAGACAGCTTCCTTAATTTGATTTTGAATATTTGAAATTTGTAAAAAGATCATGGGAGGAGTTGAGCGTGTGGAAGGCAACATGTGAGGATCAAGGGAGATGAAAGGCTAGAGAGAGAGGGGGAGGAGAGAGAACCCATGAGGAGACGTGGGGGGGGGGGGCGTCGGGTTCCACTCTGGTATGAGGGGGAAAAAAGGGGGGAGGGGGGGGAGAAAAAAGAAAAAGAGGGGGAGGAGAAAAAAGAGGGGGAGGAGAGGGAAAGGGGGGAGAGAGGAAGAGAAAAGAGGGAAAGGAAGAAAAAAAATGGAGGGAGGGAGGGAGAACGCGGCCAAAATTTGCGAAAGATAGACATTTGGATCTCCGCGGAGATCCAAATGGTCTCCGCGGAGAACATTTTGCTCTCCGCGGAGAACTTTGTGCTCTCCGCGGAGAACCATGTAGAACTCCGCGGAGAACCATGTAGATCTCCGCGGAGAGCCTTTTGGATCTCCGCGGAGAGCATTTGGATCTCCGCGGAGAGCCTTTTGGATCTCCGCGGAGAGCCATTTGGATCTCCACTGATTTCATTTAAAGCTATAATTAGCATCTTTCGACCCATTTGTAAACAATTGCTATTATAGACAAATATTTCCAATGTACATGAAGAATGTTTCTTAATTTACATCAATCAACCACAAAATATTTAAAGATTTCTGCACAGATCTGGGCTCTAAACATAGGCATTTTTTTCTGCCAGTCTGCGCAACTCTCCCAGCTTCCCACCCCTTCCTTCGATATGTGCTCCATATACTTCATAACGAGGACACCGCAGTCCATGGAGTTCTCCTGCTGTGGTATACCAACAGTCAAGTCGAGACTCCAATTGGTAAATCCTGCGTGGACTTTTTGAACGGTCGCCTTCTGGAGCGCAGAAATCTGCATTAACACAAATATTTTCGTACATTAGTAACTACGTAATGTACAATACTACATTGCATGTCAACGAACTGTACTTACAGCTATTTTAGCGGGAACTTTCCGTTTGGGGTTACGCAGAGAGTCATGTATTAGCCACTTCTTATCTTTAACAATACCCACCAATAAAAACCAGTGTTCACTAAAACATACTGGCATTAGAATCATTTTGACATTGGCGAGATTCTCCTTAGTAATGCGCTCGAGAAATCCAGCTATAAGCGTAGTATCTGCTTTATTGGTCCGTTGGATGTGCAACTACATAATTTGTAACATTTTTTAGCAATGCAATCAGAATTATTAATGTACAAAGCACAGATAGGGAGATCATACCAAAAAGTTAGGAGTGATATACTTTTTCTCCTTTTAATCCAAAAATTATCTATTAAATTTAGAAATTTTGAGCCAAAAAATGACAGAGATTAAATCTTTAAGACATCCATACTTCAGTTTACATTTTCATGAATGATACAATGGGAGCCACTGTGCTGATCTTCTCAGTACTGAGCACCATACTTACAATTTCACATGGTGATGAATCTAAAAATTCTATCTTGCTCTGCAAATGAAATCGGAGCTAAATGGAATGACAACTTGCTCAAACGTGCCAGATTGCTTGCCACAAATGCACGGCTTACTAGTGGGGCGATTGAATGTTGATGAATAGAATGGCGGCGTTTGGGTCGGAATCGATTCCGGCGGAATTTAAGGGCAACAACGGACGAGGGTCTCCACCGATCGTTGTGTTTTCGCAATGTCCCGCAGCACAAGGTCGATACCGTTCATTGGTGCTGATGACTAACATGCAGACAATCTGCGATGGATCAGACAAAGTCAGTGGCCTAAGAATTCAAAAATAAATTGAAAAAACATATATAATTGGATAATAAAGGCTCAGATCAAACAAAGAGCATACATAAATTCAGCAAATCATTGCAGATTTAATCAACAAAATTTAATTTTTGACATACATCAAATTAGTCAAAAAATTCAGCTTATCGTAGAGTCTTTAAGTCTACTTGATCAAGGAGTTAAGTCATATGGATACGTACTACATGACTTTGAAGAATTGACCCACCACATATAAAAATTTGAAAATCCACTATAAAGGTCTCTGGAGATCCATTTGGCTCTCCGGGGAGAGCCATTTGGCTCTCCGGGGAGATCCATTTGGCTCTCCGGGGAGAGCCATTTGGCTCTCCGGGGAGAGCCATTTGGCTCTCCGGGGAGAGCCATTTGGCTCTCCGGGGAGAGCCATTTGGCTCTCCGGGGAGAGCCTTTTGGCTCTCCGGGGATAGCCTTTTGGCTCTCCGGGGAGAGCCTTTTGGCTCGTTTCCTTGCTCCATCAGTTTTTCTTGATCTTCTCTGAGGTGATTTATACCCTTGTGCTAAATTACTCTGTTTTTACTGTAGCTTCTAAAATTTCCTCTGTTTTGGGAGAGTCGCCGAATCTGAAGGAGGAGCGACTGGTCGTGGGATGTGGTGGAGTAATTTAGAAGTGCGTGATCGGGAGTCGGGGTGGCGGCGGCGCGTCTTGGAGTGGGGCGCCGGATCGCGACTGGAAGCGGCGGGTTGTGAGAGGTTGGAGGAGGAGAGTTGGGAGCGGCGAAATCGTGGCGGAAGGAAAATCGCTACCGCCGTCGCAAAACCTGGGGAAGAGACAGAGATCGGCACGCTTGGCTTGGCGAGTTGCAGCTCTTGCGGGAGGCGAAAGCGTATAAGAGAGGAAATGGTCGGCGGAGGAGAGTGGGCGCTGGTTCGCGGATGGGAGGAGAGAAATACTGAGCGGAGAAAACAGCAGCAGCGAGTCTCTTTTGATGTCGTGAGAGGTTGGGGGCATTTTCGGGATCGCATAAATTCAGTCAAAATCAGTCGACCGGAGTGAGGTCCGACCGGGGGGGCGAGCTCCGAGCCAACGCAAAATTGGGCTGTACTTAGTCGTATTAGGTTGTACATAGCAATATTGGGTTGTAAAAAGCAATATTGGGTTGTACATAGCCGTATTAGGTTGTACATAGTAATATTGGGTTGTACTTAGCCGTATTAGTTGTACATAGCAATATTGGGTTGTACATAGTAATATTGGGTTGTGCTTAGCCATATTAGGTTGTACATAGTAATATTGGGATGTACATAGCAATATTGTACAACCCAATATTACTATGTACAACCCAATGTTACCTGTGACCACGTCCTCCTGCTCCTTGGCCTCGTGTTGGCCAAGTCTATAAGCTCTAGGCTACACTAGACCTCGTCCTGGGGCCCATGGATGTAACTCCTGTCATATTGGGATGTACATAGCAATATTGGGTTGTACATAGTAATATTGGGTTGTGCATAGTAATATTGGGTTGTGCTTAGCCATATTAGTAGTAATATTGGGATGTACATAGCAATATTGTGTTGTACTTAGCCGTATTAGATTGTACATAGCAATATTGAGCTTTACTTAGCCATTGGCTACACATAGCCATTATTGGTGAAGATCTCTTATAGGCACATCCATGATATTGCTTTCAACTCAAGGCGGTTGTAAACGCAACTTAGGTAGTGTTTGGATAGCTGCAATCACGAACGCAATTAACTCGAGCGGCATTAAAGAAGGAAGGATTTACGGTCAAATCATTGATCCTAGGTTCTTTGAACTCATGTGTTTTTTTTGTGAGGGTTTTTTTAAGGCGTTGTAATTAGCACCGCACTCTGCTCGTCTCTGCTCGCCCCATGCTCGCCCCATGCTCGCCCCTGCTCGCCGATGCTCGCCTCCTTGAGGATGTTCAGTACTCTACTAGCGAGGTCTGTGAATAGCCGTCTCCTTAGGCATTTCTGATCTCGACGAATTACGGGCTATACAACCGGCATGAAGCTCCGACCAAGCGGAAAATAGTCCAGTTAGGCAAGGAATCGGGAGGCGGAAGAGGAAGATACGTGAAAATAAAAGCGCAAAGGAAAGCGGCAGCTTGAAAATAAAGAGTGTGATTAGTGTTTTTGATAAGTCAAAAATTACTAAAAATGAGTGCGGATAGCCAAATCCGTAGTGCGAATAACAATGGCATGTTTTAAACTCACGTCATTTAATGGTCATTATACTCTTTTAATGGTCATGAATAAAAACATTATACTCTTTAATGGTCATTATTTCTTTGGGCATTTTGAAGGCCTTGGTGACGAGTAATATTGTGTTAGTAATTTACACACAAATCAAATTTGAAAATTTTGTGCCGATCTTTTTTTTTAACTCCAAATAAGGTGACAACTTTAATAGGATGAATTCAGCCTTCAAACTTCCTAAAAGCTTAAACCACTTTGAAAAAGAAAATTTGGGCAGCTAAACTAAAGATCTATTTGTTTGGGTGTTTTTGCTCCATCTCCATTAGGATTTAGGGGAAACCACTAACGCTAAAGAAAATTGTTTAATAACTCTCCAATTCCCACAATCACCGCTCCAAAGCTTCATTTGGGTTTTTTTAGACCGCGCCAACTCCATTCATTTCAGCTCCGACTCTCATCGCCGAAACAAACTGTTAGAAGATAGAGAGTAAAATGTGGAACTTTATTCATCCCAAGAAGGGGGTATTTATAGGAGAGAGAGTGTACATGAAAAGAGATAGGAGATGTGAGACTAAAAGAGCCTAAGTGAGTTTTACAAAATGGGCCTAAACAGTGGACATTTATATACATTATAAGTATTACTTTAACACCCCCTCAAACTTATAACTGTTGAAGTAGAAGTTTGAAGAGCAGCGGAACAATCAGGGAACAACATTGTCACATGTGTCGATCAAGGAGAGCTGGCGAATCAGAAATTCGTGTCACTGGATTGAGTGCGACTTGGTAAAGAAATCAACTATCTGAGAAGCAGATGGTACATGAGACAACGAGATAACGTTACTAAGGAATTGCTGTCGAACATAATGACAATCAATTTCAATGTGTTTAGTGCGTTCATGGAAAACTGGATTTGAAGTAATCTGTATGGCACTGGTGTTATCACAGTAGAGAGGTGTAGCGCCAGGAACGGTAGTCTGGAACTCTTGCAACAAACGACGAAGCCAAGTTATTTCTGCAGTAGTGGTAGCCATGGCACGGTACTCAGCTTCAGTACTAGAGCGAGATATGACATCTTGTTTCTTGGATTTCCAGGAGATCGGAGAGTTGCCAAGAAATATGCAATACCCAGTGGTAGACTTGCGATCAGATATGTCACCAGCCCAATCAGCATCAGAATAGACACGAAGTTCCAGAGGAGAGGTTGAGTCAAAAAATAGTGATCGTGTTCTTGTACCCCGAAGGTATCGCAAGGTGCGGAGAAGAGCCGCATAATGGGTGCCCTGTGGTTGCGCAACAAACTGACTAAGGATGTGAGTAGCATGAGAGATGTCCGGTCGACTGATGGTGAGATACACTAACATCCCAACTAGCTGTCTGTATCTGGAGGGATCAGGTAGGATCTGTTGGAGCATGCGTTTCGCACTCCTCCGGTTTGATAATAACAAAGTCCCGTTTGTATTTGATTCTATTTTTGTTAATGGTGTGCAGATAACAGGTATGCAATATTCACATTTCTCTTGGAGCAAAAATTGATAGTGGGAAAATTTCACTGTCGGAAAATTCCGACAGCCACTGTCGCCCAGGCGACAGCAGAGAGGTTACAACAGCGATCGGCAGTTTTTGAGCTGTCGGAAATCCGACAGCGATGTCGCCCAGGCGATAGCTCAGCGGTTACATCAACTGCCCACGATTTCCCACCAAGCCACGCAAGGACTTGGACGCTCCGCACAAGGAAGCGATTTTCCCCTAAGCTGCGCAAGGACTTAGACGCCGCACGCAAGACGACGATTTCTTTCCCAATACAAAATGAAATATGAGTAAATGAAAATACAATATGAAAAAGACAACTCCCTAGAAATTCAGATCTCTGAATGGATTGTTGAAGCCTCGAGATGATCGTTGATGTAGAAGCGCGCCCGATCTCGTCTTCAATCTTCAATCCTTCTTTGCACAAATGGGAGTTGAGGAGGTTCTGGAGCTCTCTGGTTCGTATGCACTCAGGAAGGGACTGGAATTCTCAAAAGCTTAGAATGCACGAACCAAAGGAACCATTTTATAGAATTTCACTGTCGCCTGGGCGACAGTGACTGTCGGAATTTTCCGACAGCGCAAAACCGCCGCTGTCGTGGGTGAAGTCGTGGGCAGTTGATGTAACCGCTGAGCTATCGCCTGGGCGACATCGCTGTCGGATTTCCGACAGCTCAAAAACTGCCGATCGCTGTTGTAACCTCTCTGCTGTCGCCTGGGCGACAGTGGCTGTCGAAATTTTCCGACAGTGAAATTTTCCCACTATCAATTTTTGCTCCAAGAGAAATGTGAATATTGCATACCTGTTATCTGCACACCATTAACAAAAATAGAATCAAATACAAACGGGACTTTGTTATTATCAAACCAGAGGAGTGCGAAACGCATGCTCCAACAATCTCCCCCTTTTGATAATAGCAAATCCGTATAAAAAGAAATCATGTCTATTTAGATTGTTGATTTTAACCTTTGGTGTGTGCACCTACAAAATAACATGAGATATTTCTCTTAAAATAAATAATCTCCCTTTAAATGAAAGCTCCCCCTAAATGAATGCTCCCCCTAAATGAATGCTCCCCCTAAATATATGCTCCCCCTAAATATATGCTCCCCCTAAATATATGATGTATTGTGTAGGTGGAATATTTAGGTGTGGAATATTTAGGTGGAATAGATTATTGATTTTTCTTTTTATACTTGTTAATTCTCCCCCTTTTGGTATTAGCAAAAGTGAATATTAGATAAGAGAAATGATTCTAAAGGGAAGGTATATAGGATATAGAAAGAAAGATTAAGCGGAAGCACTGTTTTCTGGAAATGAGTGAAGGCCATGAAATAATAGGAATATGTCATAGTAAGAATAAACTCATGAAGTGACAGTATAGCCATATGAAGTAATGAAGGAAAATAACTGAAACATGAGTAAGATCATTTGAAAGTATCATAGAAAGACACAATAGTGTAAAGAAGTATGGAATCGTTTCGGTCCAATTCTCATGAGATGAATATTTATATAACATAATGATGTGTACATGTGATACTTAGAACAAACATATGAACTTATTTAATTTACATGATCATTGAAATGTAGAACATAATAAAAGCATATAAAGGCAACTTTAACGTTGAAGATATAGCACAAGATGAATAGAAAACCATTTTCTTTTGCACAAGACACTTTACAATTCTTTCCAAGGTGCTTAACCTCACAATGCTCATTAAGACTTATCAGGAGGGTAAGTAGTGCTTGGTGGAGTATCCTTGTCTTTATTTTGAAATTTTTTTTTTATCACAGATGTGATATCGTATTTTTTTATATATATTGATAATGTTTTAATTGACCAAGGATCTCCGAATTCACTTGAACCGCAAAAGATGATGTACTTTTGTTGTGCTAACAAATCAAGGGTGAAAGTTGTTTTTAAGAAGTGCTATTGTATTATGTTAAAGCAAATATGATCCATGTATATATTAAAGAAGTAGACATATGTATTGATCAAAAGAGGTGAACGTGATAGCTCATTATGATAGATAAACAATTTCTCATACTTAGAGGCATGCGAAAACAATTTCCAATGGTCTAAACATCTAAGTAGAAATGTCAATACGATGATAGCTTGAAAATGAAATCATATAAACATGTAAGTCATTTTATTTAAAATAAATATCACATGGTTTGTCATCAAGTCATGAGATGAAGCATTAATAATGACATATAACTATTGTAGATCATCAAAGGGGCCTAAAATTAGAGTTTTGGTAAAATAGGAGCTGTCGGAAATTTCCGACAGTCACTGTCGCCTGGGCGACAGTGAAAAATATAAATAGGGCTGAGGACCGAGTCAAAACACATTGTGCATCATTTCCTGGAGTGAAAAACGAGAGGAAGGCTGTCGGAAGTCGGCGACATCCCTAGATCTAAGGTATGGGTTTTTGATTTTTGTGTTTTTAACTCAAAAATGTTTAGGGCTTTGTGATTTTGATAGGATAGAAGAAGGAAAATCTAGGTTTCATGTTGATTTTTGAGGAATGGTGTAGGTTTTGAATTTTTTTTTATTTGAAAAAAAAATGTAGATCTAGTTTTAAAACAAGAGGATCTTGGTGGATCTTTGCTTAAATTTTTATCTTTGTTAGATTTCTCTTTGATTTGGTGAGGAAGGTTTCCATTCGTTCATTTTCTAAAGGAGGTTTGTAGATCTAGTTTAGAGAAGAAGATGGAAGATGATGAATAGTAAAAAGATTTGTAGAATATGATGATTTGAAAAACATAGATCAAAATTTTTGAAACTTGATGTTGAAATAATATTTATTGTGAGTAGATCTGGAAGGATATGTTAAAATTTTGAGAGAAAATCACATGGAGGGTGTACAACCCTCATTCTCCGAGGGTGGACCCCCCCAAGGCCACGTAGGCAGAAGTCAAAGTCAAAGAGGTCAACACAAAGACCGGCAGTTCAAGGCAGAAGTAGAGAAGACCTCGGCGAGTAAACCGCCAATACTCGCCAGGCTGGCGAGCATGGAACAGAAGACCTAGCGAGTATTGGCCCGGCGTGTGCGAGCAGTCCCCAATACTCGCCAGATGGGCGACTATGGCATGGTACTCGCCGAGTAACCCATAGTCGCCGGGTCGAGGGGTGGGCTATAAACCCCCCCCCCTACCCCTTGGTTGCCTATAAATAGGACCCCAGGGGTACTTGGATTGGCACCTGTGCTTGAGCTTCTGAAACCCCATTTCCGAATTCTTGAGCCCGCCACCCCTGCTTGCTAGCCAAGTCGGTGCCTTCCTCGTACCTTGCTCGGCCATTCTTTGGTCTTGGAGGGGAAGTCTCTTCGGAGCTTCTGGGTACGTGGTGGGACCTCCCTGCCGCAGCACCTGGGGTCCTGTTTGTTGCTCTTCTAGCTTCTTCGTCGTTGCCAGCCAAGCCATCTCGTCGGGCTGCTGGGCGAGTAGCCTCCGGCTGCATCGGTCCGAATCTTGAGGTCAGGATTTTCCTGGCGTCAACACTTTGGTGCGGTGAGCGTGGACCGTAGTCGTTGGAAGAAAGTTCGGCAAGAAGGCGAGATGGTCGTAGGTGGCGACCATGAGGAGGAGGTCGGCAACTCGACGGGAGCTGGCAGGTTCGTGACGCTGGAGGTTTTCGAAGCCTTCGCGCAGCGCATGGAGGGAGCCATGCGAGCAGCGCTTCAGCCGCGCGCCGAGGTCACTGCGACCTCGCCGCATCGCCCAGTTCCGTCCGAGGGAGGGAGTCCCCCTCGGCGAGCAGGAAAGGAGCACATGGAAGTTGAAACCGAGCGACCAAGGAGGTCGCAATTCTACCAGCCAACCTCGCAAGGTATTCGCTTCCGCGAGCCGTGCGAGCAGGGGAGGTACCCGGATACTCGCCCATATGGCGAGTATGGAGGTGATACTCGCCAGGTTGAGGATCGTCGCCGGGCAGGAGGGAGGAGCCCCTTCTGCGAGGAGATTCTCGCCGCGCCAGTGCCAGAGGGGTTCAGGGACCCTGCCTTGAACTACTATTCAGGGAAGGAGGACCCCGTCAGGCACATCCAATGGTTCGAGGATATAGTCTCTATCCGAACCATGTCGGACGCCTTCAAGTGCAGGTTGTTTGCCATTACCTTCCGCGCAAAGGCCTGGGACTGGTTCCATCAGTTGCCCGCAGGCTCAATCTACTGCTTCGAAGACCTGTGTCGTGGGCTGACGACCCGGTTCGACACGGCACAGAAGCTAAAGAAGGAGGCCACGGCCCTGTTCTACCTCGTGCAAGGGTCGGATGAGGCCTTGGGCCCTTACATCGAGCGTTTCCAGGAGGAGGTTCTGCAAATCCAGGAGGTAGATAGCAACATCCTGTTGCTGGCCCTGACATTCGGCATCAGTCAAGGCCTCTTCAAGTTGGAACTCAGTGAGAATCCTCCCTACTCCTACGACAACCTCATTCAGAGGGCCAATAAATTTGTCCGGGGAGAAGCCTCCAATCCTGACTTCTTGGCAAGGTTGGCACGGGTGACCAGAGGCGACCGTGGAGAGAGGGATGGGATCCCTGAGAAAAGGAAGAGAGAGGAGCCCCGAAGGGAGGGAAGGAAGTGGCCGGAGCGACAAGAGGAGAAAAAGGAGGAGCTCAGGAGGAAGGAAACCGGGAGGATCGTGGAGAGAAGGCCCGTCGAGTCCCCTGAGCGTCAGGAGGAGGGAAGACGCTACCAGGTCCCCGTCAACCGGCCACCTTGGAGGCCGGCTGGACGGCACCAGCGTCAAGACCAAAGGGGGAGATCCCCAGAAAGAAGGCCCTTTCGCCAACCAGAGAGGCGTCAGGAGAGGAGGAGAGATGAAGCAATGGCGGTAGCCGGGCGAGGCCGCCGTCAAGGAAGGAAGAAGCCGAAGCCTAGGAGGCGTCAAGAAGAAGAGGTTCCTCTCTACTGCGACTTCCACCAGGTGGGGGGACATGCCATGGCTGCCTGCCCAGACTTTTGGGAAGCCCGGAGGAGGTTGGCAGCAGGAGAGGCTGGAGGAGAGCAGAGGAGGATAGAGGCCCCTGCCGAGCCACAGGCAGGGCAGGCCGCAGTCGTTTGCAGGAGGAACGAGGATCGGGTCGACCAGGGAGGCCGGGGAGACCTGGGCCAGGGAGGCCGAGTTGGAGTAATCCATGGGGGAGCAGGGCTGGAGGCTTCCCGCAAGGGGAGCCTTCATCAGATCTACCGCAGGAGTGTCGCCTCGACCTCGCAAGCACCACCCCCGATGGAGGAGATTACTTTTTCCGAGGAGGACATGCTAGGGAACGAGAATCCCTTCCATGATGCCCTCGTGATTCAGGCCGCGATGGAGGACTTCACCGTTGATCGAATTCTGATCGACAACGGTAGCTCTGTAAACGTCATCTTTAAGGGGACGTTTGACGGACTGGGAGTCGAAGCTGCCAGAGTTCGAGCATCTGATGGTCCCCTCTTCGGCTTCTCCGGAGAGAAGAAGGAAGTGGAAGGAGGAGCAGATCTCCTGGTAACACTCGGTGGCACCTCCATCAACTGTCGATTCATCATCGTCGACGCCCCGAGCTGCTACAGAGCCATCTTTGGGAGGCCGATTCTCAACACCTTCAAGGCCGTCCCATCCTCCTACCATCAGTGCTTGAAGTACTGTAAAGGAGACGTCCAGGTGAGGATCAGGAGCGATCCAAGAGCCGCCAGGGAATGCTATCTTACCGCCGTCAGTACCATCAGCTGGATGGCTGACGCGGAGGAGTTCGGGAGAGCGTTGGAGAGCCCGGCCAGGCTGGAGGTGGCAGAGGAAGTGGAAGAAATCGAGGTACTCTCCGCAGCAGGAGTGCCTGGGTTGCTGAAGATTGGCGGGTCGCTGAAGACCGAGGAGAAGATCGAGATGGCGGCGTGTCTGCAAAAGAACGTCGACATCTTCGCTTGGAGTGCCGCCGAGATGCCGGGAGTCGACCCTGAGGTTGCGTGTCATCGCCTCAACCTGGATCCCTCTGTCCAGCCCGTCCGCCAAAAGAAGAGAAGAACCGCCACCATCCTCGCCAAGCCAATTAGGGAGGAGGTTAAAAAACTGCTAGATGCAGGTTTTGTGTCGGAGATCCAGTACCCAGGCTGGGTCTCTAATGTTGTAATGGTGACAAAGGCGGGGGGAGGCTGGAGAATGTGTGTGGATTTTTCCTTAATGAATAAAAGCTGCCCGAAGGATTGTTATCCCTTGCCTCGAATCGACGCGCTGGTTGATTCAGCCGTCGGTTTTTCTGTGATGAGTTTCCTTGATGCGTTTTCAGGATATCACCAGATCCGGATGCATCCCCCTGATTGCCGCGATGTCTCCTTCATCACCGACGACGGCTGCTACAGCTACAGGATGATGCCCTTCGGTTTGAAGAATGCGGGAGCCACCTACCAGCGGATGATGGACCACATCTTCAAGGGGCAAAAGGGGAGGAACCTGGAAGTGTACGTGGACGACCTCTTGATCAAAAGCAAGAACGTCCAGGAACACATAGCCGATCTGGTGGAGACCTTTGAAACGTTGAGGAGGTTCAAGATGAGGCTCAATCTGACGAAGTGCGTCTTCGGAACAGGAAAGGGAAAGTTCCTGGGACATCTCCTAACCCCGATGGGAGTAGAGCCTAACCCCGACAAGGTTAAGGCGATCCTAGAAATGCCGTCCCCGAAGACGATGAAGGAAGTCCAAAGGTTGACAGGAAGGCTGGCGGGACTTAGCCGCTTCCTCTCAAAAGCCGGAGAGAAGTGCTCTCCGTTCTTCAAGACGCTCCGCAAAACAGAAAGCTTCGAATGGACCGAGGGATGCGAGATAGCATTCGGAAGGTTGAAGGAGCAATTGACTCAGACACCTCTCCTTCAGAGCCCGAAGGAAGGCGAAGACCTGCTCATCTACCTGGGAGTGGGAGCAGAGGCAGTTAGCTCCATCTTGGTCCGAGAAGAGGGGAGGAAGCAGCTACCCATCTACTATGTCAGCCGGGTGCTGAAGAAGGCGGAACTAAAGTATCCAATCCTGGAGAAGCTTGTCTTCGCCTTGGTGGTGTCGGCGCGGAAGCTCCGACCTTATTTTCAGGCTCACTCCATCCGAGTGGTAACTGATCATCCTCTCCGCAATATCCTGGAGGGAGTGGAGCATTCGGGGAGGTTGGCGAAATGGTCGGTAGAACTCAGCGAGTTCGACATTTCCTTCTCCCCCCGAGTGGCGATCAAGGCTCAGGCAGTAGCAGACTTCCTGGCTGACTTCTCGGTGGAAGCGGAACCCGGAGAAGAGGTGCTCAACCCAATCCCTTGGAAGATGTTTGTTGATGGAGCTTCGGGCAAAAGTTCTGTGGGGGTGGGCATCGTGCTCGTCAGCCCACAGGGAACAAGGATCGAGCAAGCCGTCGAGATCCTCTTCCCCGTCACAAACAACCAGGCAGAGTACGAGGCCATAGTGGCAGGCTTGCGCCTTGCCAAGGAGCTGGGGATCCGTGATGTCCGGGCTTTCACGGACTCAATGGTGGTCGCGTCGCAAATCCGAGGAGAGTTCGAGGTGCGTGACACCACCCTGCAGAGGTACTTGGTAAAAGTGAAAGGACTGATTGGAGGCTTCCAGTCCTTCTTCGTCGAGCATGTGCCAAGAGAGGAGAACTCGGCAGCAGATCGCCTC
This sequence comes from Dactylorhiza incarnata, assembly GCA_033032865.1. NCBI lineage: Eukaryota > Viridiplantae > Streptophyta > Magnoliopsida > Asparagales > Orchidaceae > Dactylorhiza > Dactylorhiza incarnata. Next base: position 3,223,796 of record JAWHQI010000066.1, read on the forward strand.
GCCAAGTATGGGCCAAGGGCCGGAGGAACTATCACCGAATTATTCCACCCGTCCATTGAGGAGGGAGAGATGATGGAGATCGAGCAACGCCCCTCGTGGATGGATTCCTTTGTGGCATTCCTGGCCAGCGGTCAGCTCCCAGCAGACGAAAGGGATCAAAGAAGGTTTCGGTACAAGGCGGCATACTACCTCCTGCAAGATGGAGAGCTGTACCGTAAAACCATCTCGGGTCCCCTGGCCAGATGCGTTTCTGAAGACGAAGTACCCCGAGTATTGGAAGAGATCCACTCGGGAGAGTGTGGAAGTCATTCTGGGACTCGCACTTTGGAGCAGAGGGTCTTGAGGCATGGTTACTTCTGGCCTACTATCCGAAAGGATGCTGAGGTCTTCTCAAAAAAGTGCCAAAAGTGCCAGCTCTTCGCCCCCCTTCAGTTGCAGCCAGCCCAGCAGCTCCGATCGATCATCTCCCCATGGCCGTTCGCCATCTGGGGGATGGACCTGATCGGCCCTTTCCCTCAAGCAAGCGGTCAGAGAAAGTTCGTTCTCGTCATGATCGACTACTTCTCCAAATGGATCGAAGCCAAAGCTTTGGCCAAGACCACCTCTCAAGTCGTGAAGAACTTCATCTGGGGAGAGATCGTCTGCAGATTCGGGATCCCTCTCGCCATCATCACCGACAACGGTCCCCAGTTTGCCAGCTTGGAGCTAGAAGATTTTTGCAGGCAGCTAGGAACTGATCTTCGATTCGCCTCCGTACATCACCCAAGGAGCAATGGCCAGGTAGAGGCCGCCAACAAGCTGATCATCAACCTACTGAAGAAGAAGGTGGAGAACCTAAGAGGTAACTGGGCAGACCAGCTCCCCTCGGTCCTGTGGGCTTTGAGGACCACTCCTAGCTCAGCCACAGGGGAAACGCCGTTCAAACTCTCTCACGGGTCGGAAGCTCTCATCCCAGTAGAGTTCGAAGTCAGAAGCCCAAGGGTGGTAGCCGCGGAAGACGGAACCGAAGAATGGCGACTAGAGAACGAAGAGGTTCAGAAGCTATCTCTCGACTACATCGAGGAACTCCGAGATTTAGCTTCAGTCAGGCAAGAGGAAATCAAGCGCCGAATGGCGAAACATTTTGACAAAAATGTCCGCCTCAAGCACTTCCAAGCAGGTGACCTAGTCCTGAAGAAGGTGGACGCAGCAGGAAGGTCCGCCGCCGTCGGGAAGCTCAATCCGAATTGGGAAGGACCTTTCATCATCCGGGAGGCGCTCCTGACAGGAGGGTACCATTTGCAAAACCAGGAGGGCGAACTGCTTGGGAGCACCTGGAACGGCGATGACCTAAAAAGGTTTTATCCCTAAGGGGAGATGTATATTTCCCATCCTTGTAAATTCATTCCTTTTGAATAAAATTTACGTCGCCCTGAAACATGGGACGAGGAAGCTTCCTTCGCATCAAAAAAACCTCAAAATAAGGAAGTCAGGTGAAGTCAATCTCCACGCTAGGTTGGGAAACAGGCCTCCGACTTAACCCTCGTAAAAACTCAGAACGGATGATGGGACAGTGCCTCGGGTGTGCGTTCCCTTAAGACCAAGCCTCTGCAATGACGGCCGAGATCAGCTCCCCCCTTGCATGTTGGCCGCGGTTCCCACCGACTGCATTTCTCGTCCGACTGTAGAGATTACCGGGAAGAAGTCTGGACGCCGACCTTCCGATTCGGCGAAGAGATGATCGATTTCACTAACTCAGGGGACCCTTGAAAAAAGGCGTCATGTACCCTCGAAAGCTGAAAAGCTCACAGCAAAGCATTTCATTTTCTAAAGTTACTGTGTTAGATCATATGAGTTATTGTGCCTAAAGTGTGCTTAACTCCCTGCTAAACTCCCTGAGCAACAGGAAGCAGGTCCGATCCACATTCAGCATCCAAGTAGGATGGAGGCCTCGGGATGGTGTGTCCCCTTGGATCTCCCCGACTGCCACTCCCTGCTTGACGTCGTCCTACATCAACAATCACCATCGCGAGTTGGAACACGATATTCCGGCTTAACCCTCGTAAAAACTCAGAACGGATGATGGGACAGTGCCTCGGGTGTGCGATCCCTTAAGACCAAGCCTCTGCAATGACGGCCGAGATCAGCTCCTCCCTTGCATGTTGGTCGCGGTTCCCACCGACTGCATTTCTCGTCCGACTGAAGAGATTGCCAGGGGAGAGCCTGGAAGCCGACGTTCCAACGATGAAAAGGACAGGACCGATTTGAACAACTAAAAGAAAGGAGATCTTCCGGCATCCAAGTAGGATGAAGGCCTCGGGAAGATGTGTCCCTCCAGGCCTCCCCAACTGCCGTTCCCTATCTCTTTTCCCTAAAAAATTCATTATTGTTGAACGAGTCTGATAAACTCTTCACCAGGTACCAGGCAAGACCTTGAGAGCACGTGTCCCTCTAAACCCTCTGAGTAGCCTCCACAGTTCAACTCCCTCAAGGGAAACATTGCAGAAGGCGAGCATGCATGTGCGAGTACCTAGGCGAGTATACATGTGCGAGCATGGAGGTGCGAGTGTACATATGCGAGCATGGAGGTGCGAGTATATAAGTACGAGTATAGAGGTACACGCAACCTCGCCGTAATCCTAAGAGCCTAGCGATCACTCAATCTCGCCTCGAGCCTAGGAGCCTAAGCGGCATTCAGAAAAAGAAGCAAGGACCAAGGAGACAGGCGAGCAAAACATTTGTCCTTTTCATATGTAAATATTTGATGAATATTACAAAAGAATCTTCAAGATGTTTACAAAAGGTCGCCGGGCGAGCAAAAAGGGAGCCCAGGCGACTAGGCGACGTCCTCGCCCAAAATGTCTACATCTGGCTCGTCGCCCCCATCATCGTCGCCATCATCAGCATCATCATCTTCATCCTCCTCAGAGTCGTCATACTCGGCATCACTGGACGGCGGCGAGGATGCTCGCAAAGGGGAGGTGGACTCCTCGGCGAGCAGCGCCGGGATGATGTCCTCCACCCTCAACTCCATTGCAGCCGGCTTCAGGAGATCATCCGCCTTCAGTTGACTCAGGATGACGGTCCCCGTAGCTCGTGCGATCTCTCGGCGAACTCGTGGCATGTCGTCGCCATGCATCCGAATCTGCTTACCGACCCTAGAGGGGCCCGCCACCGCTGGCCGTTGCTCGGCAGGCCGAGTTTCCAGCTCAGCGATTCGCACCTGGGCGGCCTCCAAGGTTTGCCGAGTATCCTCCAGCTCCTTCTCCAGCTGGGACATCTTTGTCGCCATCTCCACCTCGGCGACCTTCAAAAGCAAGAAGACGCAAAGTCAGTAAGTTATTCGGCAAAGAGGCGACTATCCCGGAGGCGAGTATCAAAGAGAAGCGAGTACCTCATGCTCCTTCGCCTTGAGCCCCATGGCGATCATTTTCTTTGTACTGATCCGGATGGTCTCCTCGTACTCCAGCAACCTCCTCGCCGTCGAATGAGCCAGCTCGGCAAATCGCAGCAGGGATCGCGAGGTTTGGTGCGCCAGATACTCGGAGGATTCCTCCCGCAGCCTCTCCGCGTCCTCGCGACCATAGACGGCGTGGAGCACGTCAAAAGCCTCGCCTTGATCCTCCCAGTCCTCTGACCAGGGCGGGAGGTTGGAGCTCAGGGACACCACATGGTCGCCCTCCGACCAGGCGACTAGGCGGCGTCCATAGGCATCCTCGCCACGAACACCCAAGTTGAAGTTTGGGTGGGTATAGGGCTCGCCGGCCTCAGAAGGGTCCGCCTTCTTGCCAAGGTCCCGGTGAGCGACCTCCTTCTTCTTCCTCGAGGGCTCGGAGGGCTCGCCCCTCTCCTTCCGCTTCTTCGACAGCCTGGAGCCTTCGCCGCCGACCAGGGTCTCATCACCTCCCGGCGACAAGTCGATGGGCGAGTAGGCCCCATCCCCGCGAGCAGAGGTCCCTGTGCCTCCCTGGGTGGAAGTAGTCGTCTTCACCACCGCGGGAAGAAGCTCGCGCGGCAGGACGTGGACTGCTGCAGGAAGAGAAGTGATAAATCCAGTTAGTCGCCAAGTGGAAGACGAAGAACGAGTATTGCGAATACTCGCACAGTAGATTACCTTCGCCTACGAAAATCTCGGCGAGCTCATCTACTCGCCTCCTCCAGTGCACCACATCAAGACGGCGATTCCTGAAGGACTCGAGCAGCTTCACGCCACCCTCGCTTAGGAAGGAAGTCCCGAAGACGCTCTCCGGTGGCTGGAAGGATTTGTCGGGGATCGCTTGAAAGTCGCCAGAAATGACGACTAATCGCTCTCCCCAGCGATGATTCTTGTTCGCGGTGCCGACCAGCGTGCAGACATGGCTGCAGAAGAAGATGACGCCCTCGCCTGTCGCCATGAAGTTGAATACTCGCCGAAAGACAGAAAGGTCGAAGGCGATCCCCTGGTCGCGCAAATAACAGAGGAAGCCCACGATCATCGCCACCCCGTTAGGGTTGATCTGGGCGGGGACTATCCCAAAGTAGCGGAGTATCTGAGAGAACTCCGTCCACAGTGGTAGTCGCAGGCCCACCTCGAAGTGGCGAGTAGGGAGTACTCGCCCATCACCCAGAATGGAATTTAGTCGCTCTCCCTGGCGAGGAAGCCTAGCGATGTACCCTGGCGGGAGGTACTTCGCCCTGACGACCTCCAACTCCTTCTCAGTCGTGATCGACTTCTTGAAGGTGGTCGCCGCAAAGTTCTGGGCGTGATTGGCACGCCGGATGGTCGCCTCATCGGCCATCTTTTGAAGGAAGGGAAGAAAGGCGAGTATCCAAGAAAGCACGAAGAGGAAAGGGAGACGGAAGATACTCGCACGAGAGCTCAGAAGGTCGCCAAAAGCGTATTTAAGACTCACCCACCCCCCCCTATTTATAGTGGTCGGGTAGCTTGGCGTATCGAGCACGACGGCGCGATTAGGAATAAGGGGGTGGCGAGTATTACGTTGTAATCGCCAACTCAGCAACGCGCGTCAGCAAGAAGTCGACCTCCCAAGCGAGAAGACCTGCAAGGAAAGGCGCGGAAAAAGCTCGCTATGCATAAGGCGAGGAACAGATAGCTACTCGCCAAAATAAAAGAAGATAGAGAAAAACTCAAGATAAAATCCATCACAGAAAGAAGAAGGCAGAACAAGTAGTAAACGACGAGTTTTCTAATACTCGCCGAAGTAATATTACATCAAATCAGGCAATAGTTCAGCAGTACAGAGCTACTCGCCAAAAGGCGACATAGCGTAGAAAGAAGAAAAATGGAGAAGAAGCAGCGTCTAGGGAGGTGCTTGGAGATTCGCTTGAAAATCCGGAGGCTGAGGATGTCGCCCAACGAAGCCCATGCTGCGAGCACGCTTGAAGTGCTCAAAGGCCAGAGACATCGCGTCCTCGCCCTGACGCAGTTGGTCTTCGATCCTCGCCAGCCGACCAACCGAGCCCATGCTCGCGCGCATCCCCACCAACTCGTCATGATGCAGCTGTTGGCGATGCTCGATCCTCGCCAGTCTGCGCTCCAGGTCGCCAACCGTATGAAGGCGAGATTCTGCACCAGCCAGGCGAGTATCGAACTCTTCCAGCCGCGATACTCGCACCTCCAGCTCGGTCAAACGACGATGAGCGTCAGAGCTCGCCAGGCGCTCAACTCGCGATTCAACCTCGGACAGGCGGCGATGAGGCTCACAAATTGCCAGGCGCTCCAGCTTGGACTCCAGCTCCAGAATTGCGCGAGTAGCCCTCTCCTGGTACTCGCGAGAAGGAAGCCCGACCGCGTCGATCAAGGCTCCAATAGGGGTATGGGCGCGAGCTGCCAAAAAAGGTAAGAGTGTTAGAACTTAGATGACGAAGCAAAAAGCGAAGTGAAGACAGTAGCGACTATTGAAAATAACGACCAAATACCTGGCCTAGGACTGCGTGAACGACGGCGAGGAGAGACCCTTGCCCGGCGAGGAGATGTGCTGCGATGATGGTCGTCTCGCCGCGAAGAGCCCCCAATCGCCGGATCCCGGCTGGGAGGCGCGTTCCCCCGACCGCGATTATCACCTGGTCGCCCTCCCCCTCTGAGAGCGAAGAAGCCCGAAGAGCCCCCAGTCCCGCCACGGCGCGAGGATTCGCCGTGGTAAGTCGAAGGTGCAGTAGAAGTCGAAGGGCGCTGATCGCCCTGAAGGGTAGCAGAAGGAGGAAACGGAGGAGGTGGCGGAAGTCCACCTGCGGGCAGCTGCGAGCTGCTCGCCATCTCTACAGATTGAAAAGGCGGTGGAGGCGGAGGCACGATGCTCGCCAAAGGAGCATGTTGCTCGCTCATCGGCCTCTTCTCCAGCGAGGAGCTGTGAAGAACTCGCCCTGAGCGACCTCCACCCCGAGGCGAGACCATGGGCGACGACCTCAGAGGAGCTACGTCCAGAGGATCCTCCTGAGCGCCAAGGGTAGACGACTCTGTTAAAACAGAAAAGGGGCGATTAACTCTGCAAAGCAAGACGAAAGAAATCAAAACTTGACAATGGCGAGTATATTACTCGCACCTCGCACAGGAGCGAGACTCTCCGACAGATTATGGGCCGAGGTCTCGGGAATGCTCGCCCCCTCGACGACCTTAGAAGCAGGAGGTTCCGTGACCGGCGAGTCGCCCTCATTGGAAAGTCCCAGATCGTCCAGCAGCTGTTGGTGTTGGTCGCCCAAGGGAGCGGCGACCTCCTCCTCGGCGGCTTTCTTCTTTTCCTTCTTCTTCTTCTTCTGGGCGAGCCTCTTCCTCTTCTTAGAAGATGGAAGGTCGCCGGATGTAAGATCTGGGTGAGGAGGGAGCGAAATACCATCAAACAAGCCGACAAGACCAGCCATGGCCGCCTTAGCCTCAGCAGCATAGTCGCGCACCATCTTGAGCGAGTTCAGAAAGGGCGTGCCGTCAGAGACCCTTGCCCCTCTATTTATAGAGTTCGAGCGTCGACTAGCGAGAAATCGATTATCAGCTAATACTCGCCCATAAGGCTGCTCATCGAATAAGGGTTGGATGATTCTTTCCGAGCAACTGTGTTACTCGCAAAGAGCGGGGATTGTGTACAACCCTCATTCTCCGAGGGTGGACCCCCCCAAGGCCACGTAGGCAGAAGTCAAAGTCAAAGAGGTCAACACAAAGACCGGCAGTTCAAGGCAGAAGTAGAGAAGACCTCGGCGAGTAAACCGCCAATACTCGCCAGGCTGGCGAGCATGGAACAGAAGACCTAGCGAGTATTGGCCCGGCGTGTGCGAGCAGTCCCCAATACTCGCCAGATGGGCGACTATGGCATGGTACTCGCCGAGTAACCCATAGTCGCCGGGTCGAGGGGTGGGCTATAAACCCCCCCCCCCCCTACCCCTTGGTTGCCTATAAATAGGACCCCAGGGGTACTTGGATTGGCACCTGTGCTTGAGCTTCTGAAACCCCATTTCCGAATTCTTGAGCCCGCCACCCCTGCTTGCTAGCCAAGTCGGTGCCTTCCTCGTACCTTGCTCGGCCATTCTTTGGTCTTGGAGGGGAAGTCTCTTCGGAGCTTCTGGGTACGTGGTGGGACCTCCCTGCCGCAGCACCTGGGGTCCTGTTTGTTGCTCTTCTAGCTTCTTCGTCGTTGCCAGCCAAGCCATCTCGTCGGGCTGCTGGGCGAGTAGCCTCCGGCTGCATCGGTCCGAATCTTGAGGTCAGGATTTTCCTGGCGTCAACAGAGGGATGTCGGAAATTTCCGACAGCCACTGTCGCCTGGGCGACAGTGTTCCAGTGCACAATGTGATACCTTGTTTAATCAAAAATTTTGTATTTTATTGCAGAATGGCTTCCAGCTCCAAAGCTCGAAAGAGTACGTCGGAAGATGCACATAGCTCATATCAAGTTTTTCCTGGAGTGGAGAAAGCTATTGTTGGGGTTGCCAAATATATTGAATTTGATTTGCCAAAGCATGATCATATTTATGATCGTCTTGCGAAAGCAGGTATTCTCTCAATAATCTCACCAGAGGGGTTTTCATCCTTTTTCATTCGTGAATTTTATAACCATTTGGAAGACCCAAATGTTACTGAATTGGATGGAGGAGTGAGATCAAGGATCCAAGGTCAACATGTGGAAATAACACATGTTGATCTACGAGAGGAATTTAGACTAGTGATGAGTGAGAATATGCCTGATATAGTGGAGAATTATCGAAAGGATAGAGATTGGACCCTAGTAAACATGAGTTTACATGGGAATCAAAAGAAAACTCTTACCACTGAAGTTACGTCACTTACTCCGGATGCTTTCTTAGTCCAAGACATATTAAGGAATTCAGTGATGTTGAAGAGTGGAGACACAAGAAGCATTACTGCGCAGTTGACCCTCTTTACATACTATATTATGGAGGATGAGCCTTTTGATGTGGCAGACTTCATACTCTCCCAGATTAGGTATACGTACAGACTGAAACATCCAAGATGGGTGAAGGTTCATACGCTGCCAATGGGGTTGGTAATTCAGCGTGTACTCTATAAGAAGTATGGATGGATTGTGCAAGATTCTTATTTTGATGATTGTTATCCGGAGATTTATTTTACGGGTTCAATGAAGGGGAAGAAGCCACAGAGAAAATCTCATCCGGGAATTGAGATTAGAGAGCCGACCATTTCCAGGGCAGGATCACTAAGGGAGTCCATTGATGATTTGCGTGATTCGTTAGAGGATCACAAGAAGGAAGTGAAAAAGGACCGTAGTCGAATGCAGAAGTTTATGAAGTTTCTCGTCAAAGGTCTGAAGTTGAAGCCAACGCCGGAGGAGGAGGCAGAATGGCAAGTTCCGGACGAAGAGCCGCCATGCCAATCGGTGAGGCGGACTCGCCGTGGCAAAGCTGTGAGACGAGAACTTCCAGAAGATTGTCCAGAGAGCAGCGGGGCTGGTTATGAAGATTCAGAGTAGTTTTATGTTGCTGCTGCTGCTGGGAGATGTCGGAAATTTCCGACATCCACTGTCGCCTGGACGACAGTGAACTTCCTTAGATTTCTGTTTTGGTTTAAAGAACTTGATCCTTAAGTTTGTTCTACTGTTTTTATGTGAACAATATTGATGTAATGTTAATGATGTTATGTTAGATGTATCGTGGCCTTGTGTGCTACGTCTAGATCTTGGGAAGATCTAGAGGATAGGTTTGGGCTTGATCTTGGGAGAGACAAGCGATAGCCTTCCGATCCTTGGGAGAAGGATTGGTAAACCAAAATTATTGTATTTTTATTATCATAATTGTGCCTTGATCTTAAGCATTGTTAAGATCATTTTTATTTGTATGCAAATTTCATGATATATAAAATTATGATCCTTTCACTAATTGCAAATTTGTGTGCTTAAATCTTTATCTTAGAAATTTGTGTTTGGTGTTATACAAAAATTGCATTGGTTTAAAATTATTTTTAAGTAACTTTTTATTAAAGTAAATTTGTCTAAAATTATTAAGAAAAAAATTACAAATTTAAACACACCCTTATTCACCCCCCCCCCCCCCTCTAAGGGCGTCATACGATCCAACAAGATCTCCCCTTCCTGAGGACTCAGTTTAACATTTAGTTCAATAGGAGTTGCAGCAATGCATTTGGATTCATAATCGATATGTAAATGATTTACCTTGTTCTTGGTGACGAAGTCATTCACATTGATGGACAGGAACAACAAAGTAGCATTGACCTGCATCCGGTAGAGCCTCTTCACGCCGATTGTGTTCCCCCTCGCTTAACTCCAACCATCTTCTCCTTCATCTTTGGTATACCTCTTTGGATCAACCAATATGTTGTCCCTGATGAGGCCGAGCTTCTGGTATTCCTCCTCGGCCTTAAAACCCTCATGGACTACAGAGTCGGGAAGGACAAGACCTGCGGGTTGCAGGGTCGAGATGCCACCAAGGAATCGATCTCTGATGGGGGCGGATCGAGCTTGGAGGAGAAGGGAGTCAGCGAGAGCGAAGAAGATTGTGCACTATGGGGAGGAAAAGCTGCAAACGGAAGCAAGCCTTTTCAGTGGTGTGCGTTTAATGTTATTAGGGTGGAGTAAGGACAGAAATAAAATGCGGTTTTAAATTTTTTTAGTGTGCGCATGGTCATACTTGATGTGCCTATAGAGCAAGCCTCAATTATTAGGGTGTTGTTATTTATACACCAGATTACGCTTGATGTGCACCCGTAAAAATGATACGGAATGCGATCCCGCAAAACGTATCCAGACGGGTACCGCCGCGCACGCAAGCACCACACGTGGCGTGAAAATCAAAAGGTGTCACGCGGCAAGCGACGCATATCAATCTACGTGCCAATATGCGCGCCAATTACGGTGCCAAGAGGGCGCGACATTCGCCGCGCCAAAAAGGCGCGACATTCGCCGCGCTAAAGAGGCGCGGCATTCGCCGCGCCAAAGTGGCGCGGTTCTCGCCGCGCGAAAGAGGCGCGGCCTTCGCCGCGCCAAAGCAGCGCGGCAGCCGCCGCACTGAAAGGTGCGGCACGTGCCGCACCAAAAAGGTGCGGCACCTGCAGGACCAAATTGGTGCGGCAATGCCGCACCTGGAGGGTGCGGCAATGTCGCACCCCCCAGCGCCCATTTAATGGGCGCTGACCAAGTCAGCGCCCATTTTGGGCGCTGACTTGGTCAGCGCCTATGTGGCACTCCCCTATTGGGGAGTGCCCCACTCCCCATTTGGGGAGTTACGTGAATAGTAACTCCCCAAAGGGGAGTTACGTGAATAGTAACTCCTCAGAGGGGAGTTATGTATTCAGCACCCCAATTGGGGAGTGTTCGGCACTCCCCAATTGGGGATTGCTCCCGACCACCTCAGCCTCGAGGTCTTCTCACGGTCGTGCTTCAATCGCCTTCGCGTTCACCGAGCTCAGAACGTTGACCAAACTCCACGCTGAAACATTATTCTTGCATAAATATTATTCCCCTGTGAATATTATCCGCCGCGCTCACCGCGCTCTCAGAACGCTTCCCCGTTCATTGCGCGCTCAGAACACATCTGAGCGCGCTCAGAGCACTTTCACATTTCGGGCACGCTCATTTTTTATCTTTCAAATTTCTTAGATTGAATTAACGACTTGTCGCCTTTTTCGCCTTCAAGAAAGATGCTCGAACTGCCCGAGGTGCGAGACGGTCATTTACGAAAAATGGCGATCCGTGTGCTCCGAACCAGAAAACGTGATTCGTCCTCCAGGTGGTTACGGTGGTTACAACGGCGAAATTACTGGGCTACCCCCGGCCAAAGCTATAAAAGGAGCCCAGAGCCTTCATTTGAGGGGACCTTGCCTTCTGGACCCAGGAGAGCTCCTTGAAGATTTTCACGGGATTCTCCTTCGGCGCTTGAAGATCTCCTTCGTGAACTCGAAGATTTCCTTCATCCCGAAAGGCAACTCAGCATTCTCACTTTCGTTCTCCGGAGCATTCTCACTTTTGTTCTCCACAGTTCTCAGAAGGAAAAAGACTTAGTTTTCCAAGAGGTGGTCTGTCACCTTCGGAACTCTCACTCTCTCTCTCTCTACTATTGTAACGAGCGACGGCCTGTCGCGCTCGATTTCTAAGTACCTAACTGTAAACTCTCAGAAGATAGTGAAGTTTGGTCGGCACAGCTCCGGCCGCGTGGGTTTTCACCCTTTCCGGGTTTTCCACGTTAAAAAGACTCGGTGTACTCAACAAATCTCTCTCTTTGATTGTTTGCGCGCTCGGTTCGCTTCCGAGCTAAGGCGGTTCAATTTGACTGGTCTACCAAAGCACCCGAGCGACCCGCAACAGTTTGGCGCCGTCTGTGGGAACCGAGTTCCCGAAATTCTGCAAAGACTCACTAGAAGAAGCACTAGCCGCCAATTGCAATGGCGAGAAGAAGTGCCCGCACTACTAAAGAATCAATCCCGGAGGGGCGCGTCGACCCGGCTCCCTCCCACTCGCTTATCAATGCGCCTCTCGCAGAAGAGGCAGCGCCTGCAGCAATATTGGAAGGGCGCATGCGGCAGATGGAAGAACAACAAGCCGAGATGATGGCTCTTGTAAGAAATCTCGGGGCTCCTCGCGTTCTCATTCAACCGCCAGCGTTGAACGTTCCGCCTCCCCCAGCTCCGAGTCATGCCCCGAACGAGGAGGCCGTTCGAGAGGAAGAAGCCTCAGAAGAATTCTCCGACGCAGCAAGCTCCGCCCATCCTGCTCCCCCAGCCATAGGCCCAGGAGCTGACCACCATCGCCATCTCCCAGGAAGAGTTGTCCCTGGCCGAACAGTAGAAAGAACCACACGAGAGGAGATACACGACATGATAGCAGAAGAATACGACCAGGCGGGGCGACGCGCAGCTCTCGCCCGCCGTCCCACGCATCACGGCTCCTCACTATCACCTCAAGTCCTGGCCCATCCAGTTCCAAATGATTTCAAGTTTCCCAACATCGAAACGTTCGATGGGACGGACGACCCGTTGGAACATGTCAGTCACTTCACCACCATCATGAGGATTTACAGCGCCCCCGACCAGCTCCTCTGTCAAGTGTTTCCGGCAACTTTGAAAGGACAAGCGCGCACTTGGTTCCACTCCCTAGGAGATGGGGCCATCAACAACTTCGCAGAAATGGCGCAGCAGTTCGTGGACCAGTTCATCGCCAATCGTAGGATTGTCCGAGATCCCTCTCATCTCTCAGGAATCCGCCAAAATGACGGAGAGACTCTCAAGGATTTTTTCCGACGCTTCACATCGGAGGCTCGGCAGATCCCGGGGGTCGACCCCGAGCTCTTGCGAGGAGTCTTCCTTGGAGGTCTCCGCCCAAGTGGCTTTTACTCAGCTCTAATGAGAGAAACCGTTCCAAGCTATCTTGACCTCGTTCAGCGAGCCGAGGCCCAGATAGCAGCAGAAGAGGCAATTGAAGCGCACCGCCGGCAGTTCGAGGGGAGCTCGAAGAGGAAGAAAGAGGAGTCGCTGCCGCAGACAGTTCCCAATAAGAAAAACAAGCATTACAACAACCCCATCCAAGACCGAGGATCTCACCAACATCAGGACTACACTCCCCTGAACACTACCAGGACTAACGTACCGTACGCAATCAAAGACAACCAGACGCTCCGCAAGCCCAGACCCCTCGCTAAAAATGCGGGGGACCAGACAAAATATTGTGAGTTCCATTGTGGACAAGGACATGACACGGAAAATTGCTCTAAGCTTAAGGATGAAATCGAGCGTCTCGTCAAACAAGGGCTACTGGGGAAATTCCTACGAGACCAGGCGACGATTCGGCTAGCAGGAGATCAGCTAGCGGCCTGCCAGGAAGGACCGGGAGCAACCCTTAAGGCAGTCATCCTAGGAGAAAGCTTCATACCCATCAACGGGGCTCTACCAACGCCACTGAAATAATCTGTCAACTTTGTTTCTGTAAAAACTTTGTGTAAATTGTCACCACTAATTGTTTTTAAAGTTAATCATTCCAGGCATGTCATATCCTGCGTTATTGAAACTACGTAAAGACGTCCATTTGCATAAACAGCACCTGCCTTCGGGCAGTGCGCTAATGAACAACACCTGCCTCAAGGCAGTGCACTAATAAACAGCATCTGCCTCCACGCAGTACGCTAATGAACAGCACCTGCCTCCAGGCAGGGCGCTAATGAACATCACCTACCTCCAGGCAGGGCGCTAATTAACAGCACCTGCCTTCGGGCAGTGCGCTAATGAACAGCACCGGGCTCAAGGCAGTGCGCTCATGAACAACACCTGTCTCAAGGCAGTGCGCTAATGAACAGCACCTGCCTCCCGACAGTGCGCTAATGAACACCACCTGCCTCCAGGCAGTGCGCTAGTGAACATCACCTGCATCCAGGCGGGGCGCTAATGAACAACACCTGCCTCCAGGCAGGGCGCTAATGAACAACACCTGCCTCTAGGCAGGACGCTAATGAACAGCACCTGCCTCCAGGCAGGGCGCTAATGAACAGGAACTGCCTACGGGCAGCACGCTCACAACAATCTCTCACTGCCGTCGATTGAAGGTTCGCCCTTCTCCATCGCGGTAAGGTTCCGACGTCATAAGGGTCTGCCCTACTTACGTTCGTCCACAGTTTGAATACGTACGCCCTTCACCGACAAAAACTTATCTTTTATTATGAAAAATGTCGCGAGCTCCGACTCGCGCAAACTAATTTTCTATTATGTAAAAAACCGCGAGCTCAGACTCGCGCTGTACAACCCTCATATTTCCCGAGTTGGTGTGACCCGATCCGGATGAGACCAAGACAGTGAAGATGGTCGAGACAGACAAAATGACCGTGCATAAGCGGTCGAGAACAATCAAGGCAAAGAGAGGCCGCAGGGGAGGCAGGGGGAGCATCCACTCCCCCGACTCCTTTCGGGCGAGTTGGAGAAGCCTCCCACTCGCCACTCACCTGGGCGAGTGGGAGACCCTCCCACTCGCCGGGCGAGTGGGAGAGACCCTCCCACTCGCCGGGCGAGTGGGAGAGACACTCCCACTCGCCGGCCACCTAGGGGGCGAGTGGGAGGGGCCCTCCCACTCGCCAACTCCTTTGGGCGAGTGGGAGGGAGTCTCCCACTCGCCCGGCACCTTGGGGGAGACCGGTATGGCCTCCTGTGAGGGGGGAAGTGGGCATCTCGAGTCCCACTCCCCCCCCCCCCCCCCCCCCCCTCATGCGTTGATTGTTCATGGTCATGGTCGGACCGCGGACAGCATAATTTTGGCTATTCGCAGTCCAATTTTGGCTATTCGCAGTCCATTTTTGGGAAAGTCTATAAATAGGCCCCCATGGGCACCTTGGGAAGGGTTGGTCACTACCCCCCCCCCCCCCCCCCCACCCCCTTGCGTGTGTCTTGTGAGCAAGCACCCCCCCTCCCTTGTCATCCTTCAGCTGACAGTGAGGTGGTTCTTAGTGCCCTCCAAGGTGCCCAGGCTCATCATTGGCTTGGGAGGGGAAGTTCCGAGTGGGCTTCCGGGTGTGTGGTGGGACCTCCACGCTGAAGCTTAAGGGGTCTGTTCCTAGACTCCCGTTGTTATCAAGTCCGAGTCTCTTAGTTCTTAGTGACCGGTCAAGAGTCAAGACTTAGGTCAAGTAAGAGTTAGTCGCAACCCACTTTCGAACGCTGAAACCGGGAAACTGGTTTCAACACGCGCAAACTAATATTCTACTAAGACTCGCGCAAGCTCATCCGGTATTTTATGAAAAACCATCAAGCTACTCAGGTATAAACGCTAAATAGCGAGATCGCTGCAATCTCCAATGCAATCGCTGTGCAACAAGCCCGAAGCCGATCAAGATGAAATAAAAGTTTCTCCCACAACTAGAGTCGAGCGTCGACTTCCGACACGTCACACGAAGATGACGATGATCCAAATTGCCGCAAAGGAAAATCAAAACCTCCGAACTCCTCCGCGCAGTAATTCAGACTTCGAAGGTTTGGGGGGCATATGATGTGCACCCGTAAAAATGATACGGGATGCGATCCCGCAAAACGTATCCGGACGGGTACCGCCGCGCACGCAAGCACCACACATGGCGTGAAAATCAAAAGGTGTCACGCGACAAGCGACGCATATCAATCTACGTGCCAAATAAGCTCGCCAATTACGGTGCCAAGAGGGCGCGACATTCGTCGCGCCAAAAAGGCGCGGCATTCGCCGCGCAAAAGAGGCGCGGCATTCGCCGCGCCAAAGTGGCGCGATACTCGCCGCGCGAAAGAGGCGCGGCCTTCGCCGCGCCAAAGCAGCGCGGAAGCCGCCGCACGGAAAGGTGCGGCAGCCGCCACACCAAAAAGGTGCGGCACATGCCGCACCCACCAAAAAGGTGCGGCACGTGCCACACCAAAAAGGTGCCGCACCAAATTGGTGCGGCAATGCCGCACCTGGGGGGTGCGGCCCCCAACGCCCATTTAATGGGCGCTGACCAAGTCAGCGCCCATTTTGGGCGCTGACTTGGTCAGCGCCTATGTGGCACTCCCCCATTGGGGAGTGCCCCACTCCCCATTTGGGGAGTCACGTAACTCCCCTTGGGGAGTCACGTAACTCCCCTTGGGGAGTTACGTGAATAGTAACTCCCCAATGGGGAGTTACGCGAATAGTAACTCCCCAAAGGGGAGTTATGTATTCAGCACCCCAATTGGGGAGTGTTCGGCACTCCCCCATTGGGGATTGCTCCCGACCACCTCGGCCTCGAGGTCTTCTCATGGCCGTGCATCAATCGCCTTCGCGTTCACCGCGCTCAGAACGTTGACCAAACTCCACGCCGAAACATTATTCTTGCATAAATATTATTCCCCAGTGAATATTATCCGTCGCGCTTACCGCGCTCTCAGAACGCTTCCCCGTTCGTTGCGCGCTCAGAACACTTCTGAGCGCGCTTAGAGCACTTTTACATTTCGGGCACGCTCACTTTTTGTCTTTCTAATTTCTTAGATTGCAGGAACGACTTGTCGCCTTTTTCGCCTTCAACAAAGCTGCTCGAACTGCCCGAACTGCCCGAACTGCCAGAGGGGCGAGACAGTCATTTACGAAAAATGGCGATCCGTGTGCTCCGAACCAGAAAACGTGATTCGTCCGCCCAGGTGGTTACAGTGGTTACAACGGCAAAATTACTGGGCTACCCCGACCAAAGCTATAAAAGGAGTCCAGAGCCTTCATTTGAGGGGACCTTGCCTTCTGGACTGGGAGAGCTCCTTGAAGATTTTCACGGGATTCTCCTTCGGCGCTTGAAGATCTCCTTCGTGGCCTCGAAGATTTCCTTCATCCCGAAAGGCGACTCAGCATTCTCACTTTCGTTCTCCGGAGCATTCTCACTTTTGTTCTCCACAGTTCTCAGGAGGAAAAAGACTTAGTTTTCCAAGAGGTGACCTGTCACCTTCGGAACGCTCTCACTCTCTCTACTATTGTAACGAGTGGCGGCCTGTCGCGCTCGATTTCTAAGTACCTAACTGTAAACTCTCAGAAGATAGTGAAGTTTGGTCGGCACAGCTCCGTCCGCTTGGTTTTTCACCCTTTCCGGGTTTTCCACGTAAAAAAGTCTCAGTGTACTCAACAAATCTCTCTCTTTGATTGTTTGCGCGATCGGTTCGTTTCCAAGCTAAGGCGGTTCAATTCGACCGGTCTACCAAAGCACCCGAGCGACCCGCAACAACGCTATTTACACATCACAACTAATTTTAAAACATCTATTTTTTAAATCTAAAATATAATATTCGTACCCCCCACCCTTCCCACAGTTTCGCTCATCCTTTCTCCCCCGACAGCGTCCCCTTTCCTGCAGTTTCGCCCGCCCGACATTTCCTCCGTTCGCTGCCCGCCGAAATCTCTCCTCCAATATAGTTTCTTCTCTCTTCATTTCTCCCTTTCTTCAACTAGTTAATTTGGAAGTCACCCGAGCCTTTGATTTTAAACCCTGCTTCTCAGGCAATTCGTGCAACTATGTTTATTGTTGGTAAGAGGCTGGAATATGAGAGTTTCTTCTCTCTTGTTTTCTTCTTTTCTTCAGCTACTTTGGAAGTCAACTTGAGCCTTCAGTTTTATGAGAGAATTTTCTGTACGTCTAACGTTCCTAAAGGATGGTACGAGACAGTATTTTTAGTTGAAATTGCGACTGTAACTGTATTCATAGTTATATTTACAGTCGTAAAAACATATGCAATTTACAACTGTAACTGTATTAAAAAAAATTACTTTTTAACACGTGTATTTTTAGACCGTAACATATACATATGAGATCTTAAAATGATCATAAAAATAATTAAATTAATATTCTGTAATTTATTTTTTTAAAAACACTATATTTTGGCCTACAAATACAATAAGTGCATCATCCTTCAGGTATGTTATGCGTACCTAAGTATTTTCCTACCCTGCTTCTCTTTCTCTGTCCATCTACTCCTCTCTCTCTCTCTCTTTGTCCAACTGTGCATCTAGATACATAGAAGGACGGGATAGTTAGGTTATGACCTTCTTTGACGTAGAGGAACGTCGACGATGGCGTCTTCGACTTCAACTTCGACAGAGGGGGCCTGCTACGATGGGGTCTTCCATCATGGGGTCTTCCAAAATTTGATTTGCTAGGGGCAAATCAAATTTTCAAAAACACAGCCGTTCGATCGTTATAAACGTCCTGGGCCCGTCCGATCGATTATGAATGCAAATATATAGCCCCCAAACTTCCGCCCAAACCCTACGCCGCTCTCCACTTTACTCTCTCGATCTCACTCATCGCCCAAACCCTGTTGCAAAGCAGCATCTCCGCCTCTACCATCTACTCCGGCCACAGGAGCGTGCTAGGGTTTCAACACTCAAGCTAGGGGCTCGATCTTCACTGTGCGCCTCTTCATTCTTGATATTTCGCCCGCAGAAACCCTAGCCGAGTTCGCCTTCGCCACTTTCGCCATCGCCACTTTCGCAAAAAATTGTTGCGCCTCCTACTCGTCCTTCTTCGCAAGTGCGTCGGTCGGTCGCCTCCTACCCGTCCGGATCCAGGTATCTAAATTATTTTGTTTCGTCCTACCCCTCCGGTTTCCTCGCACTCTCCGCCTTCAGGTTTTGGCCAAATCAATCGCTCTCTCCATTGTTTCCGCTTGATTGGATTATTTGCTGGTGGTGTATGATTCCTAGATTTATCATAATCTAGAACTGTTAGCAGCTTTGCAAAAGCCATTGATTCCTTGATTCCACATTTCTTTATCCTTTATTCGGTTTTCTGTTTGCTATCTACTGCAATTTTTTTTGGAAAGGAGGTGGAAATCGAAGGAAGTAATTAGACAACATTGAGTTCATATCACATTTTTTCTGTTTGCTATCTATCGCATATGAATGAGCATCTGTGTGGTGGTGACATTACTCAGTGCACGTTCCACTAGTTTTGGTTTTTTTTGTTTTGATTCAATTGGCAACATGTGGCGAATCGTACTGACTAATCGTTTTGATTCAGTTTTTGTTTTAATTACCTTATGTGGATAAAATAAGTATGGAAAATTTGCAATTGGCAACATGCGGCGAATCTTCTCAACATACACAAATTGACGTTAAAATTCATTTTGTCACGTCACAATGTTTTGAATCTAAAGAGGAGTTAGTATGTTGGGCTCATAAATTGCGAGGGGATTGGGATTTGTAGTGACTATTCAAGGTTCCGACAAGCTTATTAGTAGACTTAAGCCAAGAGTTATATTAGGATGTGATAGAGCCGGTTATTATCGTGAAAAACAATGAGGTCAAGGATGGTGAAGAAGAATGCGCGAAGAAGTACCATCAAGAGGTGCGGATGTCTGTTTTCACTTATAGGTCAAAAAAATGCACATATAAATAGCCTTTTATGATGTACAAATAACATCAACTAATTTTTATTTTTATTTTTTTTAGAATCGAATAAACGTCAAAGAATAATACCGCTACACGGTTACAAGTTTACCGATGCTTCGCAGCACTCTGGCGCATGCGGCCTATCGTATAGCGAAGCACTGGTGCTACGAGATGTATGGCCAGGATACAATAAGCCCATTAACTAAAAACGTGGATCAAAACTTAGCCATTAGATCCCCAATGAAGCAAGGGTTAGGGCTTCGCGAGGGAGAAAAAAACCTATTATTTGACCCGTGAAGCCATAAGATCTCTAGCCTCCTCCGCAGCCCCCTTGCGCCTCTGAGGTTTTAGATTTCGAAGGTAACGATCTTCAAACAACTTGGCTTCTGTTTATTAATCCGAGCACTCGATCTTACTGTTTGATTGCTGAACTACTTAGATCTGTCGTTTTTTGTTGCTTTTCGCTGCTGATACCGAAAAAAGGAAGATTTATACTCCATAACTCAAACATTTCCCCATAGGTTTTAGTTCTGATTATCGCTAACTCGACAGATCTGTGTCAAAGTAACATCTATTTTTTAATTGTCCTTAATATTCATACTCTTAACGTTTTAGGGTTCACGACTTCTGCTTTGAGGATCTCTATGTTAAAAGTTTTTTTTTACATTTGTACCTCGAATTTTCATTTGAAGATCTATACACTTAAATTTTGATCGGTTTGTTTTTTCCAATCTAAGTTACAAGTAATCTATAGCGTCTACAATGCCTATCATTTTGGTGCTTTAATTTATTTCTTAATAAACAAATAAATTTGCAAATATCATCCAGTTTCCTTATATTTGATTTGTGTTTTGAAGCATTACTCTTGATTTATTAGTTGTTATTCACTAGTTTAATCTAGAATAATATGTTATTAATTAACTTTGTCATTTTTATTATAATTAATCCGTTTTAATGAATTATGTTGGCGATGATTAAACATACCCGCGCTTCTGAACTCTTAGCAGTTAGCACTGATGCACAAACAAATGGAATGGTTGAATTTCTTAATATGAGCCAACGTTTATTTTTTATAGTTAAATATGACACTTTGCACCCCTCATTTGCACATATTTTGACACTTTGCACTCTAGGGCATTGTGATGAGAGGTATTTTCGTCCAGTTTTCTTACCAATAGACATATACACCTGATTATTTCGCAGCACCCCAAATCCATTAGGTATAGCCCCTTGAATTTAAGTAATTTTGGCCTCTTCTGGACCGAAAATACCCCTTAAATTTAAGCATGAGTGCAAAGTGCTAAAATAAATGCAAATCGAGGGTGCAAAGTGCTAAAATAAATGCAAATCGAGGGTGCAAAGTGCTAAAATAAATGCAAATCGAGGGTGCAAAGTGCCTTGTTTAAAATGTTGGGGGTGCAAAATGTCAAACATGAGTAAACGAGGGGTGCAATGTGCCAAAAAGCCTAGTTAATATGATAGCATAAATTTTCAGTGATTAATTTTGATTTTATTTTCCTGTTTATGGGGTGAAATTTTTGGGTCCGAGCCTCGGATATAGATCAAGTGTTTGGGGCTCACGAGATGCTAACACTCGGAAAGTTATTCAGGATGAAATTGTCGGAACAAGTAAAAAAGCTCAAATATAACTACATTATCTCAGAGACAAATATATTATCTCAGATATAACTCAGATTATCTTGGAGATGAGAAATCCATTATCTAAGAGACACAAATGTATTATCTCAGATACAACTCGATTATCTCGAAGCCAAATGGATTATCTCAGATATAACTTATGGCCAATGAATTATCTCAGTGAGATAATCCTTCTTTATTTCATCTTCTTCATAGAACCCATCCATTTGTTTTGCCCTTCTTCTGAATTCAAAATTTTGCCCAACAATCTGCTTATACACCCAACAATACACGCATCATCTGCACAACATCATCTCAGTAAGGGAGAACCTGAATAACTTTTCGCGTGTCCGCATCTCGTGAACCCTGGACACAGACTTGTGTTTGGGGCTCGGACCCAAACATTTTGTCTCTTGGTTGGTGCCTTAACAACTGGCTGTGATGACATATTTACAGCTTATAATGTCAGTTCTGCTTCTGAAAGTTCTTGAAAGAGAAGCTGATAATAATCTGAGCCATTTTTTGTTTTAATTCCATAATTTTTTATTATTTCTTGAAAGTTCATTTTATTTTTCTGTTCTTAGTTTAGTTTATTATTAACTTTATTTTAAATCAAGAGGAAGCTGCCAGTGATGTTGCAGTCCAAATTTATGAGACGCAGTAAGTCCAAGACCCTGTTTATCAGGGAGAACCTCCTTGGACTTCTGCATTCAAATGATGTTAATGGATTTTTCTGAGGCTTTAATTATTGAAATAAAATTATTTATTTTAATCAATTTGTTTATTTTATATTCTTCATTAACTTATTCATAATATTTTATAGAAGAATTCCCTTCTTTTAATCTTAGCAGCAGCTCTTTCAACCCTTCTAACTTCTCATGCATTGTTTTTTGTTGGAATTGTAATGTACAGTAATATGTTCTTATCCCATATTCATTCTAATAGTTGGGCTGGCTAATGTTGTCATATTTACAGTCAAATATATTAAGGCTTCGTTTGGCACAGCGGTAATCGTCATGAACACATTGGTTATGAACTGTCGTTCGTGAACGTCTGACCTCACCTAAGTAACTTCATGATTTTGAGTGATATAAAACTGAAAGACTACTTCATTCTTGCTCTCAGGTTCTCTAAGGTGCCGAGTTCAGTCTTGATTTGGGAGGGGAAGATTCTTACATCTTTCGGGTTTGTGGTGGGACCTCCTCGTTGCAGCTCGGGGTCTGTTTTTGGAATAAGGTCATCTCGGGTTCTCACCTGCTAGAAGTAAGGGCGAGTCGCACCCATTTTGGTGTCTGAACTCCGTGAATCAAGTTTTTGGTTCCAACATTTTTGGTTTGGTGAGCGTGGACAGCAGCTCGCTCGAAAAACATTAGACGAGAGCAATGACTGGAAGTGAAGACCCGAGGAGTTCACCCCATCCCGGCGACTACGTGAGCAAGAGTGACTTGGACGAGTTCGAGAAGTCCATTCTGGAGACTCTGCGCTTCGCGCTCACCCCTTCGGGCGAGTGCTCAACCCCAGCAGTGCCCGTTCTCGCCTCGCCTACTCTGGGTGAGGCAGCGCCAGTCGGGCGACTCGGCAAGGAAGTGCAGGTGGAGGAGGATCAAGCCATCCATGCGCGGGTGTTGTTCCCTAGACCGCCGAGTGCTCAGCATCCTGGCGAGGAGGTCGGGCGAGTGCTATCGACTCGCCAGGTAGGAAGGAGGAGCCCCTTCTGCGAGATGATCCTATCTGCTCCAGTCCCGGAAGGGTTCAGAGAGCCAGCAATGTCCTACTACACGGGAAAAGATGACCCCCTCCAACACCTCCAGTGGTTCGAGGACACCGTGTCTATTAGGCAGATGACCGACGCCTTTAAGTGCAAGCTGTTCGCCGTCACTTTCGGAGGAAAGGTGAGGGACTGGTTTCATCGGCTCCCGTCGGGGTCCATCTATGACTTCGAAGATATGAGGCGGAGTTTTCTGCTAAGGTTCTTTATGTTGAAGAAGAGGAAGAAAGGGGCGGAGGCTCTTTTCGAGATCAAGCAAGGGGCAGAGGAGTCCTTGGAAAGTTATGTGGATCGATTCCAGGAAGAGGTCCTTCTCGTCAACGAGGTGCCCGGGCACACCTTGCAGCTAGCACTTACCATCGGGTTGCGGCATGGGTTGTTTCGAATGGAGTTGGCCCGGGACCCTCCTCTGTCTTTCGAGGAGTTGATGGAGCGAGCATGGCGGGAGATCAGGAGCGAGACGACGAACCAGGAGTTCATGGCCAAACTGTCCAAGTGGACGGAAGGTGGGGGTAAGTCAGGAGAGGCTCAACAGTCGGAGCCGAAGAAGAGGAAGGAACCAAGGAGGCAAGGTTTCCAAGGATCTCCCGGGATGCAGGAGCCGGGATGGAGGTTCCCGCCACCCGCCAACCGACCGCTCTGGAGACCAGCAGGAGGGCCCCCTCAGGGCCAAGGAAGAGGTTATTTTTAGGGAGGAGGAAATGCGTTCTGATTCAGCTGTTGACCGGTCCAAATGCGTCGGTTCCTTGTGCTCAACCTGATCGGACTAGGTTCTGATTCACAGTTCAACTGGTTGAAAGCATTGCTTCCTATTTGTTATGCTATGAAATCTTGTGTTATATATGTAACTATATCTGTATATTATGCAGGAACTGTAGTTTTTTGTAGAAAAGAAGGAAAAGATGCTGTTCTTCTCATATTTCAAAGAATTAGTTGGGAAGGAGGTGACGGTGGAGTTGAAGAATGATCTGGCGATATCAGGAGTTCTACACTCAGTTGACCAATACCTCAACATAAAGCTGGAGAATACCAGGGTCGTTGACCAAGACTGATATCCTCACATGATGTCTGTTAGGAATTGTTTCATCAGAGGTTCCGTCGTTAGGTATGTTCGGCTTCCGCCCGATGGAGTTGACATTGATATTCTTCACGACGCAACACGGAGGGAGGCTCGTGGGGTCTAGCGCTCCCTACACTCTCCTCGCCGATCTGTACGATAAATTTTGAATACTATCAATGCGATTTCTGATGGGAATTTCTAAACAATATTTTGAGCTTCTTCTCCAGTTTAAAGTTGTAATATATAGTGTGTTGTTGATTCTTATGTTTCTAAACAATCATTTCTCCTCCATTGAATCCAACCTTGTCCATTCTTAATTTATGAATCTCTCGTAAATTACAGCATGATTCTTGTAAAATTAGACACTCAAGAATCGATTTTTTATAAAAATATATTTGTCAGATGTTGCTCATTGAGTAACTTGAAATGGATAAAAAGAATGAATTTTAAATAAAATATACAATTAGTGATGTGAAATTGAAAAATAATAATTACTACATGAATATAATTATTATGTTAGAAACTTTGGGGATGATTAATAATGGATGAGGATATGGATCCTATTTAGTAAATGGTGCTTTTGAGAACAAATTTTCCCATCGACGTGATTTTCCGACGCAACCAGCTCTCTTCATCGTCCTTATTGTCATCTCCGAGACAACATCACCACTTCCGGTTAACAATAACAAATTATTTCGAGTTTGATGCTTGATTCTAACAATAAGTGTAACAAATCATCAGCTATAAGGGCTATTTATCAGGACCTCCTCCTCTAAGTTTGCTAAATTACAGGTTGCACCCCTCTTACTTTGGGTATTTATGTGCATGAATGTTGTGAAATGTAAACTTAGAGTGGAGGTTTTTGTAATTTCAAAAGGGGGGTGCAGCATATAATTATGCTAACTTGGCCAGCTAAAGTAAAACTTGGCCAGCTAAAGTAAAGATCTGTTTGTTTGGGTGTTTTTGCTCCATCTCCATTAGGATTTAGGGGAAACCACTAACGCTAAAAAAAAATCGTTCAATAACTCTCC
Source organism: Dactylorhiza incarnata (assembly GCA_033032865.1). Classification (NCBI taxonomy): domain Eukaryota; kingdom Viridiplantae; phylum Streptophyta; class Magnoliopsida; order Asparagales; family Orchidaceae; genus Dactylorhiza; species Dactylorhiza incarnata. Next base: position 3,248,572 of record JAWHQI010000066.1, read on the forward strand.
AATTCCCACAATCACCGCTCCAAAGCTTCATCTGGGTTTTTTTAGACCGCGCCAACTCCATTATTTTCAGCTCCGACTCTCATCGCCGAAACAAACAGACCCTAAATTGCAAGAGGCTCAATAAACAAACTTGTTGAATGTCAAGGCATTAACAGATCTCAAAAGGACTAACTCAAACATACTTTCTATAAGCTAAAATGAAAATGCATGAGCAATTTTGATGATCATGCCTTGCCTTTGAGCATGTTGGTCATGTTCATTACTGAGTATGAGATCATGGGATCTTAATGACTTTGGCTTCATCCTCAAAGGCTTTTCCACACTCTGCCAAATTATAAGCCGAAAAATTAAGATTTTGCGGCTACCTTAAATAAATCATGAGAACCCGAGAAGTTTTAAGTTGTATTCATCTTTAATTCCCGGTTAGAGAAAGAATTACTTAAAGAGATAGGGATGGGGATGAAATGCAAATGTAAGAACTTAGTGGCACTCGGACGCGCATAGTTTTATCTACTATAGGACTTTGATTTGGCATATTGTTGTAGTCCACTTCGCTATGCGCTTACCCCGTTAGGGACTGAGGATGGAATTCAATTAGAGTCCGTTCGACGCGCAGGTAATGGCTTTCTAGAATTGGCTTTGGCCATAAAACCAATATCTGCAGGAATTGGTTTGTGCATAAAACCAATTCTGCTGTTCGGTTGCAGGATAGAATTCAGTGAACATAATTATAATTGATATCTGTAAGTTGTTCGGTTGCATGATAGAATTGGCTTTCTGTAATTAAAATTTTTAAAATTCAAATTTTTAAAAGCGCGCGCCCGGGCGAAAAGTGCGCGTCCGGGCGAAAAGCGCGCGTCCTGGCTAAAAACGCGTGCCCGGGCTAAAATATCGCGCCAGGGCAAAAAAATCGCGAGCGGCGAAAAACTCGCGCCCGGGCGAAAAAATCGCGCACGAGCGAAAAAATTGAGCCTAGCCGAAATAAATGCGCCTGGGCGAAAAAATCGCGCCCGACCAAAATAAACGTGCCCGGGCGAAATAAACGCGCCCGGGCGAAAAAATCGCGCCCGGGCGAAAATATGCGCCCGGGTGATAAACGCGCCCGGACGAAAAAATCGCGCCCGTGCGAAAAAATTGCGCCGCGGACGAAAAAATCGCGCCCAGGCGAAAAAATCGTGCCTTAAGCGAAAAAATCGCGCCCGAGCGAAAAAATCGCGCTCGGCCAAAATAAACGCGCCCGGGAGAAATAAAACACGCCCGGGCAAAAAAATTGCGCCAGAGCGAAAAAATTGCGCCCGGGCGAAAAAATTGCGCCCGGGCGAAAAAATCGCGCCCGGGCGGAAAAATCGCGCCCGGCCGAAATAAACGCGCCCGGGAGACATAAAACGCGCTCGGGCGAAATAAACGAGCACAGGCGAAAAAATCGCGCCCGGGCGAAAATATGCGCCCGGGGGAAATAAACGCGCCCGGAAGAAAAAATCGCGCCCGGGCGAAAAAATCGCGCCCGGCGAAATAAACGCGCCCGGGAGAAATAAAACGCTTCCGGGCGAAATAAACACGCTCGGGCGAAAAAATCGCGCCCTGGCGAAAATATGCGCCTGTGTGAAATAAACACGCCCAGATGAAAAAATCGCCCGGGCGAAAAATTGCGCCCCGGGCGAAAACATCCCGCACGGGCGAAAAAATCGCGCCCGGGCGAAAAAATCGCGCCCGGCCGAAATAAACGCGCCCGGGAGAAATAAAACGCGCCCGGGCAAAATAAACGTGCCCGGGCGAAAAAATCGCTCCCGGGCGAAAAAATTGCACCCGGACGAAAATATGCACCCGGGTGAAAATATGCGCCCGGGCGAAATAAACGCGCCCGGGCGAAATAAACGCGCCCGGGCGAAAAATGCCCGACAGGCCGAAAAACACCCAGTAGGCCTAAAAATGCCCGCCCGGCTGAAAAACGCGCGCTCGAGCGAAAAATCGCGCTCCCGGTCGAAAAACGCCCGCCTGGGAGAAAAATGAACTTCCGGTCGAAAAGCACGCGCTTGGCCGAAAAACTCGTGCCCGACTGAAAAACACACCCTGCAGGAAAACGCACGCTCGAGCGAAAAACTCGCGCGTAGGTTGAAAAACTCTAGTGTAAACATTTGATTATGCGGAAAACCTATGGGCGGAGGTAAGAATTTCTATTTGATTTTTTAGTTCATAGTAAAAGCTATGGGTTTTCAAATGAAAGTCAATATCCGCTTAAATTTCGTTGCGCCGAACACTAAAATTGAATTTCTAATTTCCAATGCCAATTTCAGAAAGCAAATTCCGTCCAAACAAACGGACCCTTAATGATTCTCATTTGAATATGAGGGAAAAAAGGCAATCAATTAAGTCAATGAAATATTCTAAAAATCCAATGTTTAATATATATAAATAAAAAATGAATAAAAATGATAGAAATACTTACTTATGTTTCAATAATTCATTTATTACTAAAAGAAATAATGAAATAATATAATTGAGTTTTCTGGGTGAAAACGAGAAATTTAATGCAACCATGGCTTCGTTTGGGGGGACTTATTTTCACCGGTCAAGCGGTTACGACCGCATGAACCGGACCTTAATTAAGGTCCGGTTCATGCGGTCGTAACCGCTTGACCGGTGAAAATAAGTCCCCCCAAACGGAGCTCATATCTTTAATTTTGTGATTAATGTGAGCTGTTCAATCTGAAGAATACACTTTGCATCCAATTTTTTTTTTTTAAATAAACACATCTTTAATCTTTCTTGCTTAATTTTTAGGGTCTTGTTATTGGGATATCAAGTATGGCACACCTTTGATATGGGATATCAAATTTTTTTTGAAATAAACACATCTTTAATCTTGCATAGTCGAGAAGCCACCAAGGAATCGATCTCCGATGGCGTCGGCTCGGGCTTGGAGGAGAAGGGCGTCGGCGAGAGCGATGAAGATTCTGCACTATGGGGAGCGAAAGCTGCAAACGGAAGCAAGACGTTTCAGTGGTGTGCGTTTAATGTTTTTAGGGTGGAGTAGGGTCAGAAATTAAATGTGGGTTTAGATTTTTTTTAGTGTGCACATAGTCATACTTGATGTGCCTATAGACAAGCCTTAATTTTTAGGTTGTTGTTATTTATACACCAGATTACGCTATTTATGTAGACAATAAACCAAATATTTGCTCCAGAACACAAGCAATATCAAACCAACAAGTAAGCAAAAATCAGCGGAAACAAACCACAAAACACAGAAATCAAGAGACCGGGTTGTTAACGCAGTTCGGCAAAAGGTGCCTACGTCTGCGGGGAGGAGAGGAAGAGAAAAGCAAACCCAAAGAACGCAGCAGCAGCAGCCTCACACTGAAAGTCCCGATTCCACCCACTGGAATCACCGCCCAGCACCACTGTAGACAAACGGAAACTTCCAATAAAGGCAGCCTTCTTCCCTAGCGAGCGCACGCCGTCGAGCTTCAGCCGGAATCCACGACTCCCGCTGCGTCCAGCCCTAATACCCACAGGAAACCCTTTCTGTTTTCTCTCAGACCTAAACCCACGAGAAGATTTTTTTTTGTTGTTCAATTCATTTCCACTCACAGGAAAATGTATTTATATATATTAGCCGCTCAACTCAGCTCCCCTTTACAGCCACTCATTTTTAGGAGTTAATAGGACTTAAATTAATTAATTTCTCCTAATAGGTCCCCACTCAGATTTGTAACCCGACCTGAACTGGACTCGCTAAACCCGAACCGCTCGCTGCTGCTGCGTTCACAATCTCCACCTCATCCTACAATTTTATTTAAAATGTTGGATGAATACAAGTACATCGACTGCACCAACAAGTTGACTGCCTACATATCCCCCTCCCAAAGGAATCAAGCCGCTGTAGTTCCCCAAATGCCCCAAAAGGGCAATCAACCTCGAGCACGGATGTTCACCAACGCCTTGCAGTAATTAAATTTCTGCGCTGGTAACACCTTTGTCATCATATCCGTTGGGTTATCCTTCGTGTCAATCTTTTGAAGTAGAATATCGCCTTCTTCAATCAGATCACGAACAAAATGGTACCGAACGTCAATGTGCTTTGTTCGAGCATGATGAACCGGATTGGTAGCCAAGAAAATTGCACTCTGACTGTCACAATGCACCGTCAAGTGCTCCTGCTCCACACCCAGATCATCCAACAAACCTTGCATCCAGATAGCCTCCTTCATCGCCTCCGTCAAAGCCATATATTCTGCCTCAGTGGTAGACAATGCAACTGTGGCCTGTAGTGTAGACCTCCACCCAACTGGAGCACCCACCAGCGTAAATAAATAACCAGAAGTGGATCTGCGTCTATCTATGTCACCAGCAAAGTCTGAATCTACATACCCCACACATAAGTTAGCTACTGATGACTGTCTCTCAAACATCAAGCCCGTATCAACAATACCCTTTAGATACCTAAGTATCCACTTCACAGCATTCCAATGACCCCTCCCTGGATCATGCATGAACCTGCTAACAACCCCAACAACATGTGCTATATCCGGTCTGGTACACACCATAGGGTACATTAGACTCCCCACTGCACTAGCATAAGGAACTGACCGCATCTCCTTCCTTTCAGCGTCATCTTTAGGACATAAATCAACGCTCAACTGAAAGTGTGGTGCTAAAGGAACACTTACCGCTTTGGTTGACGCATCAACACCAAACTTTTTCAGCACCTTCTCCAAGTAAGCCTTCTGGCAAAGCCAAACTCTACCAGCTGATTTGTCACGCCGAATCTCCATGCCAAGAATCTTCTGGGCTTCACCCAAATTTTTCATTTCAAAACTTTTGAATAATTGCTTCTTCACCTTGTCAATCTCCATCTGACTAGAAGAAGCAATAAGCATGTCATCAACATATAATAAGAGATAGATGAACACCCCTCCTGGGAGTTGCTTATAATAAGCGCAATGGTCAAACTGACTTCGCTCAAATTTTTCCTTCTTCATAAACTGATCAAATTTTTTATACCATATTCGTGGTGATTGCTTCAACCCATACAAGGACTTGTTCAGTTTGCACACCAAGTCTTTATGGGTGGCACCATACCCAGGCGGTTGATGCATGTAAATCTCCTCCTCAAGTTCCCCGTGTAGGAATGCAGTTTTCACATCAAGCTGTTCAAGCATCAGACCAAACTGTGCAACAAGAGCAAGCAATATACGGATGGAGGGATGTTTGACTACGGGGGAAAACACTTCATCATAATCAATCCTTTCACGTTGCGCAAAACCTTTTGCTACCAACCTTGCCTTGAACCGCACATCAGCTTCTCCAGGAGATCCTACCTTCTTAGCATACACCCACTTGCACCCAATAGCTCTCTTCCCAGGAGGCACCTTTACCAAACTCCAAGTGTTATTTTTGTAAAGGGACTCCATTTCTTCATCCATGGCTACCTTCCACTGCTCACCTTCGGGACTCTCTATAGCCTCTTTCAAGTGACTTGGAATTTCAGCTTCAGTTGCTGATAGTGCAAATGCAATATGATCCCTCAACCACGAAGGTTTTGGGACATTTGCCCGCCTAGCCCTGCATCTCGCAATTGACTCCTCAACAGGAGCCTCTCCAACATCTTCTTCAGCATCTACATCCTCCTGACCAAGATCGGTAAGCCCATCTGCTGCAATCTGTCCAGGTACATGTTGCTCAATACAAGAATCATGTGGAACAATAGGAGCAACATCAAGCTCCACAATCTGTAAGCCATCTGTGGTCTTCCCAGAACTCTCCACCTGTTGAGAGCATTTAGGCTTCAACATGCTCGCCTCATCAAAAGTAACATCTCTGCTAATCACAATCTTCTTATCGGCATGGTCATACAATTTGTAGCCTTTAACCCCATGCCTGAATCCCAAGAAGACTGCCTTTTGAGCTCTAGGTTCCAACTTATCATTACGCACATGATAATAAGGTGGGCACCCAAAAATCTTCAACTGCTCATAGTCCCTAGCAGGATGACCTGACCACTTCTCCATGGGAGTCAACTTCCCAATGGCTGCAGAAGGCAGACGGTTCACCAAATGACAGGCATAATCCATGGCTTCAGCCCAAAAAACTCTGTCCATCCCCGAATTGGACAACATATGTTGAAACCAGCAACTGGTCTCTTGAGTTCGGACCCACTGGGGGTGTAGCCGATGCTTATTTCTCCCTCACTAGACTCTCTCGACGGTGGATGCTGGAAACGGAATAGACCCAAGGCTGAAGCGAGGAGGTCCCGCCACACACCCGGAAGATCTTAGAGAGCTTCCCCTCCCAAACCAAAGCTCAACCGGGCACCTTGGAGGGCACTGGCTGCCAACCAAAACTAGCCTAGAGGAGAGGATGCTCCAAAAATCGGATCTCCTCCAAGGTGCCCTTAAGGGTCTATTTATAGTTTTTCTTAGGCTGGTCTGCAAATAGCATGAATCCGCCTTTTAATTTTACTAAACGCACCCCAAATTGGTCTACGAATAGCCTAACTCCGCTGTTCTGAAGGGCTATATGCAGACCACAAGGGGTATTATGGTCATTTCCTCCTCACTGCCTTCTGGGCGAGTGGTCCGTGAGGGAACCACTCGCCGAGTTCCCGCTTGACTGGGCGAATGCTCAAGCCCCTGAGCGAATGATCCGTGGAGGCACCACTCGTCAGGTTCCCGCTTGACTGGGCGAATGCTCAAGCCCCTGAGCGAATGGTCCGTGGAGGCACCACTCGTCAGGCTCCCTCTCGCCTGCAGCCTACCCCCACTAATCTGGAGATCCTTTTTCCTATCTTGGTACGGGCGAATGGTCTGGATGACCCCTGTCCCATCAACTGACTCGAGGGACCCACTCGCCAAATACGGGTTGTACACAATCCCCGCTCTTTGCGAGTGGCTCGCCCACTCGGAAAGAACAGTCCAATCCCTTATTTGGTGAGTGCTTGTTGAGTGGGCCCCGCAAGATTCCGTGGGTCCCACCGTTATCCTATATATACATACATCCCGTGCCCGGTTCTTTCTGGACCACTTACCCATTTCGGCTCAGGATTTCTTCTCTCTCTTGACCTTTTGCCACTTCCAATGTCTTCTCATAAGCCTTCCGCGAAACCCCTTTCGCAAGAGATGATCGAGCGCCTGGCCGCGGCCCAGGTTGCAACCGCCCCGAAAACTGCCAGATTCGCTCCCTGGCTGACATCCAAGCGAGACCCAAGCGTCCCGTACGTCTCGCGGCGAGCCAAGACGATTCGGTTGAATCGTCAAAAAGGCGAGGCCGTGTCCGAATCTCCGGCGCGTACTCCTGTTGACCTCGGGACCCAGGTATGGGAATTCCTCCCACCTTACCTTTTAGTTCGGACCCTTACTCCAAAGTTGTTTTGACCACTCGCAGGGGACCTCGGTGCCAGAGGACGGCCACGCGGTCGTCTTGAATAGTGTCGCGGCGCCACCCCCCGAGTCTGAGGGACCTCCTCCAGATCTGGCCCTGGCTCCTCCCCCTCCTCCGGGCGAGACCGTACTTCAGTCCAGTAAGTTTTGGGAACCCTTCCGATTTACCTTTGAGACGGATTGTTCCTGACCCTCAACTTTTTGTAGTCCTCAACCCAGACGTCTCGCTACGGGACACTATTCCTCCGCCTTCCCCAACCCAGCGGAACCTTTCTGTTACAGCGAATGAGCAGAGGGTCCACCCCGAGCGGGAGCCGGGTCAGCACCTCCGTGCTGAAGATAGCGCGAATCCTCCGGCGGATGGTCAGGCTCCTCCTCCCCCGCCTTTCCGCCCCGGAAAAGGGAAGGTTTTCCCCCCTTTCGCCGGTTTGCCCGAAGTACACCTCCATACTTCTCGCCCCTCAGGCCACAGGGTACCTGCCCCAGGTGAGGCTTCTATCTTGTCCTCGCCGCATTATCTAACTTCATCGTATTGATCCTTTTATAATCTCGTAGGGTATCGGGAGGTCTCCCCCCCTGAGTCCTACTATGAGGGGGAAGACGGGGTGCTCTCGCCCCTTCCCTCCCCAGGTGATCTCGCCGACTTCTTGGGTGACTCATCTGACCACGTGACCCTGAAGGAGCGAATCACGGAGATCTTTGGGAAACTTATATATCTTCAGCGAAATGCTGCCGGCCAGGTGGATGAGGAGAAGCTGGAGATCAAGCGCGAGCTGAAGGAACTCCGGAGGGACTACTCGCGGCTTCTCGCGACAGTGGAGCGACTGGGGGGCGAAGGTGGGGAGCTGTCGCCTGAAAGGCACGCGGCGAGAGCCCGGGACCAGCTCCAACTGGCTTCCCACGAGATCACCAACATGATGACATACTACCGTCAGCGAATGCCCCCAGAAGCAGGGTCGCGAAAGCGAGGTCGATGGGTTTGGGTGGAGTACTGACCCAGACGCCATAATCTCTTTCTTTCCCTACCCGCCTCGCCGCGAGTGTCGAACATTAATATTTGTCTGTAATAACTTTGTATATTATGATTCTGAGAATGCTCTATTTATCGCTATTTACTTTCCTCAGCCTGTCTGATTGTCGCCGAATGACATGCTTTGCGAATGCTTACCTAACCATTTTTGCTTCTTTCATAACCTGCCTTGGTACTGCCGAATGATATGCTTTGCGAATGCTTACCTAACCCTTTTCGCAAAGCCGTTGAGCGAATAGTTATAGGTCACTCGCCATTAAAGGGCGAGAGAGACTTGGACCGGGTTTCGAGGCGCCGGACTGCCGCAGATTGCTATCCGCACCCCCCCGTTGCCTCGAAAGCCCAAACGCCGTTTAACGCCTCTATAAATAGGCCCTTCAACTACCGTAATAAATACATCACCATTCGCTCCCTCTCTTTCCTTGCTCCTAGCATTCGCACCTCTCCCTTCTTTGCTGCTCCTTTCCTTTCCCTCATTCGCGAGATGGGTGCCGACGCCGAAGGAAGGGGCAAGTGTGCTAGTGCATTCGTCAATCATGTGTTCGATTCCTGCGACCTTTCCGAAGAAGCCTACTTGACGGCGGTTGCTGACTACGTCCCTGGGGGGTTCGAGGGGCGAAAGCCCAGGCCTGAGGAGCGCCTGAACTCTATCTCGCCTTGTGCTCTCGCGATCCCGCTAGAGCACTTCGAGGTGGGCTTTCGCCTCCCCATCTGGCCGGAGTTGCGCCAGACTTTCAGGTACTATGGGGTCGTGCCCGCCCAGCTCAACCCCAACTCCATAGCCATGCTGGTCGGGTACGCGAGCTACTTGCGAGAAGAAGGGATCGAGTTCTCGCTGCCTGTCTTCCGCAAACTCTACACCTTCCGCTGCTCCGGCGGCATCTCCTTCTTCTCGGGTTTAAGCCCTCTCAAACACTACGGGCTCCCGAACAAGAACCACGAATGGGTTCGCCGCTTCATCTTCGTCAGCGGGAGCCTAGGTAACACCCTTCTCGCCCCGGTGCAGGAGGAGGAGTCGACCTTCCGCCCCCCGACCCTAGGGGGGCATGAGGCGAAACTCCATCAATACATTCTTCAGTACGGGATGGACCTCGTCTATCTCCGGCGAAACGTCAACACGCTCCCGTTCATTCCGCAGGGCGAGGGTAAGATTCCAAGACTTTTGAATTCATTTTGGTTGTGATTCTTACTCCATTCGCCTAAACCACTCGCAACATCACGCAGGTGTGCGTAATCTTCCCGTTCATCCGCCTCGCCCTCCTGGGTTTTGCCTACCTCTCGCGCAAGCCGCCGCGGATGCTTGCCGGGAGGAGCCGTCCTCCTCCAAACCTAGTAGCCGGAAGCGAAAGTCGGCGAAGGCTTCTTCCCCTCCTCCCTCGAAGTCGCCCTGTCCTCCCGCGGCGAAGGGCAAGGGGGTTCTGGACGAATCCTCTGGGGCGGGTGCTCCACCCTCAACCCTGGGGGCCGACGCGCCTGGCGCGAATGCTCCTCCGGACAAATTGGCGCTGCCGCCACCTCCGTTGCCCCGGGACCATCGTAACTTTGCGAACGGCGAGAGGTACGTGGATCCTTCCGGGGCTCCTTTGCTGAAGTGGGACAGGAACGCGAACCGGGTTTCGCTGTCCACTCTCCATCCCTCTTGGGTGGAGACCAACATTGCCAGCGGCGAGGCCTATGCCCTGGCGTATGCTCTTTATGGCCGGGAGGACGCCGAGGTCTTCGATTTGGAGAAGACTCAGGTTCTCGCCCACGAAGCCGCCCGGGCTATGCTGCGCGCTCTCGAGCTCTCGCATATGTCCTCTCGCCGAAGCCTTGAGGTCTCGCGGAACCTGGCCAAGGTCGAGGAGACCAGGGCTCTTCTGTCCCAGGAGGCGAGCGATCTCAGGGAAAAACTAAAGACCGCGGAAGCTCTTCTCGCCAGCCGCCCGGTTGTAGAGGTACATTTACTTTCACTCCCGTGAATGGTTATCACTAACCGTCCCATACTCCTCACCATGATAACTTTATTTTTTTTCCAGGATGCTACAAGTGCTGGGATGCTCTGCGCGCGGGTGGCCGACCTCGAGGAGAAAGTCCGTCTCGCCCAGGCCGAGACCCAGCTACTGCGAGAAGCTGGAATGACAACACTCGCCCCGGGTGATGGGGGGCACTTTTACCCCCATCACGAGCTGGAGCAACTGCTTCAGGAGAATGCGCAACGCGCCGTCAAGCATTCGTTGCAGGTGCTGCGGCGGGCTGGGTATTTGAAGCCGGAGGCCGAATGCCTCACCACTCGCCAAGTAGTCCCGGAGCTTTACATTCCGATTCCTTTCCCGGAGGACGATGGCGTCGCGCCGCGAGAAGACGCTCCCGACCAGGATGAGAGCGAAGATTCTTCGGAGGAGTCTGGTGACCCTTGAGGGGGGCCCTCTGTATTCCCCCCCCCCCTTTTTTTTCCTGTTTTTACCTTTTCTTTTTTCTGATGTACCCATGAATTGGGCGAATGCCCCCAAAAGATATATCTATGGTTTACAATTTTTATGCTATCTCAATTTCTACATAATCTCAATTTTTATGTTATCTCAAATTTTATTATCATTCGCTGTGACGTCTCGCTAGGCTTACCAGGACGTTAGGTCGTAGAGTAACCGCCCCGGCCACCCAGCGAGTGTTCGAAGATGACTTAGGTGTGTTGCCCCTCTTCGACTTCCCGCTACCCGAAACACTCGCGTACCCTCACCATTCGCTCGGACGGGGATTTCGCCCGGGCAGTCAGGAAGAGAGGTAGGATTATCATTCGCTTGGGTGGTCCCTGCGAATGCTCCTGGATCCACCTTAGAGAATTTGGATCCTGCTACCAAGTGGACCCTCCAACCTGCCAGCTGGATGAGAGCCCGGACAGCGGGTCTGCTCGGGGCCAACCTCTGGAACATAGAACCTGCCACCGAGTGAGCCTTCGGACCTGCCAGCTAGATGAGAGCCTGGACAGCGGGTCTGCTCGGGGCCAACCTCTGGAACATAGAACCTGCCACCGAGTGAGCCTTCGGACCTGCCAGCTAGATGAGAGCCTGGACAGCGGGTCTGCTCGGGGCCAACCTCTGGAACATAGAACCTGCCACCGAGTGAGCCTTCGGACCTGTCAGCTAGATGAGAGCCTGGACAGCGGGTCTGCTCGGGGCCAACCTCTGGAACATAGAACCTGCCACCGAGTGAGCCTTCGGACCTGCCAGCTAGATGAGAGCCTGGACAGCGGGTCTGCTCGGGGCCAACCTCTGGAACATAGAACCTGCCACCGAGTGATCCTTCGGACCTGCCAGCTAGATGAGAGCCTGGACAGCGGGTCTGCTCGGGGCCAACCTCTGGAACATAGAACCTGCCACCGAGTGAGCCTTCGGACCTGTCAGCTAGATGAGAGCCTGGACAGCGGGTCTGCTCGGGGCCAACCTCTGGAACATAGAACCTGCCACCGAGTGAGCCTTCGGACCTGCCAGCTAGATGAGAGCCTGGACAGCGGGTCTGCTCGGGGCCAACCTCTGGAACATAGAACCTGCCACCGAGTGAGCCTTCGGACCTGCCAGCTAGATGAGAGCCTGGACAGCGGGTCTGCTCGGGGCCAACCTCTGGAACATAGAACCTGCCACCGAGTGAGCCTTCGGACCTGCCAGCTAGATGAGAGCCTGGACAGCGGGTCTGCTCGGGGCCAACCTCTGGAACATCCAGGGTCTCTCCTGCGAGCTGTAGTGTCATTTTCCTACACATAGTTTTAGACAAAATGCTTTCATTCAAAAAACATCATTTATTACATGGTACTAAGGATAAAAGCGTTTAAGGTCGTCGCCACTCCATGTGTGGCTGAGGAGTTGGCCCTCCACATTCTGAAGGCGGTACCCCCCAGACTTTAGTGCCTCTTCCACGACATAGGGGCCTTCCCAGTTGGGGTTAAGTTTTCCCACCGCGGCGGACCTCCCAGCCGCGTCGACCTTCTTGAGTACCAGATCTCCCTTCTCGAACTGCTTGATCCTGACGTGTCTATCGAAATACTTGGCCATCCGCCGCTTGACCTCTTCTTGATGGATGGCTGCTCGGTCCCGGGCTTCTTCGATGAGGTCGAGGGAGAGCCGTAACTCTTCCTCGTTCTCGGCTCTCCAATCTTCCTCTCCATTTGCGGCGACCTTTACCCGTGGTGTTGTAATTTCGAACTCTATGGGGATGACCGCCTCGCAGCCGTGAGAGAGCCTGAAAGGGGTCTCTCCCGTGGCGGTGTTGGGGGTGGTTCTTAAAGCCCATAAGACTGAGGGGAGCTGTTCCACCCAATTGCCTTTGAGATTTTCCACCTTTTTCTTGAGTAAGTTCACGATGACTTTGTTCGCCGCCTCTACCTGCCCGTTGCTCCTGGGATGGTGGACGGACGCAAACCTAAGGTCTATTCCCAGCTGGCCACAGAAGCTGATGAACTCCTCGCTTGCGAACTGTGGTCCATTATCCGTGACTATGGCTTGCGGAAGCCCATGTCGACAAATGATTTCTCCCCATACGAAGTTGCGGATTACCTGGGAGGTGACCTTAGCCAACGCCTTGACCTCCAGCCACTTTGTGAAGTAGTCAATCATGACTAGGAGAAACCTCCGCTGCCCGCTGGCCTGGGGGAAGGGTCCTACCAGATCCATTCCCCATATGGCGAAGGGCCAGGGCGCCGTGATACTCTTCAGCCTCTGGGCTGGCACGAGCTGAAGCGGGGCGAACATTTGACACTTCTGGCATCTCTTTGCAAAGGCTGCCGCGTCTTTGCTTAGGGTTGGCCAGAAGTACCCCTGCCTCACGACTCTTGCCTCCAACATCCTGCTCCCCGAGTGGCTGCCGCATTCGCCGGAGTGGACTTCCTCCAAGATCCTTGGGACCTCTTCCTCCGAGATGCATCGGGCCAGGAGGCCCGAGAGGGTCTTCCGATACAAGTCACCCTCATGGAGCACATAGTAGGCAGACTTATACCGGAAGCGCCTCTGGTCCGGAACTTCTTTTGGAAATTTTCCCGTTGCAAGGAAGGTGACGAAGGGATCCTTCCAGGAGGGCCGTTGTTCTACTTCCATGAGCTCTCCTTCTTCAATCGAAGGACGGAATAGGTCCGTCAGGGTTCCTCCGGCTCGAGGACCAGATTTTGCCAACCGATCTGCCGGAGTGCTCTCTTCTCGTGGGACATGCTGGATGGAGAAAGTTTTGAACGTCCCCACGAGACCTTTGACTTTTGCCAAATACTTCACGAGCACGGGCTCCCTTGTTTCGAACTCTCCCCTTATCTGAGAAGCTATTATCATGGAATCCGTGAGTACCTCCACGTCATGGACCCCGAGCTCCCGGGCCAACCGCAGGCCGGCGATCACAGCCTCATACTCCGCCTGGTTGTTGGTGATTGGGAAGTGTATCACTAGCGTCTGTTCTATCTTCACTCCGTGGGGACTCTCCAGCACCACCCCTCCTCCGAGGGAGTTCTTGCCCGAAGCCCCGTCCACCAGCAGCTTCCACGGGATGTGACGAGGGGCTCCGTCTTCTTTCATCTCGGCCACGAAATCTGTCATGAAATCAGCCACCACCTGCGCCTTCATAGATAATCGAGGGACAAAGGTAATGTTGAATTCACTTAGCTCGATTGACCATTTTGCGAGTCTTCCTGAGTGCTCCACTCCTTCGAAGATCTGGCGGAGTGGATGGTCCGTCACTACTTGGATCGAATGGGCCTGGAAGTATGGCCTGAGCTTCCTGGCTGCGATGACCAGGGCAAAAGCCAACTTTTCTAAAATTGGGTACCTGAGCTCCGCTTCCCTCAGGACCCTGCTTACGTAGTAGACTGGTAGCTGCTTCTTTCCTTCCTCTCGAACCAGGACGGAGCTTACGGCCTCCGCCCCGACCCCGAGATATAAATGTAGGACCTCCCCTTCTTTGGGACTTTGTAGTAGCGGAGCCTTGGTGAGTTGGCTCTTCAAGGCCTGAAAGGCTTCCTCGCATTCTCTCGTCCATTCAAACTTCTGATTGCCTCTTAGCGCCTTAAAGAAGGGAGAGCATTTTTCCCCTGCCCGGGATAGAAACCTGTTCAGCCCGGCGAGTCTTCCGGTCAAGCGCTGAACCTCTTTGGCGCTCCGAGGCGACCCCAGCTCCATGATAGCCCTAACCTTGTCCGGGTTAGGTTCTACCCCCCAGGGGGTGAGAAGGTGCCCGAGGAACTTCCCTTTGCTGGCCCCGAACACACACTTCAGGGGGTTCAGGCGCATCTTGTACTTGCGTAGGGTGGCGAAGGTCTCCTCGAGGTCCTGGATGTGGGAGCTCACGCACTTGCTTTTTATCATAAGGTCATCCACGTAGACCTCCAGGTTCCTTCCCCTTTGCTTTTTGAATACCCGATCCATCATCTTCTGGTAGGTTGCTCCTGCATTTTTCAGCCCGAAGGGCATCATTTTATAGCAGTAGCATCCCTCCCTGGTGATGAACGAGACATCTTTGACGTCTGGTGGGTGCATTCTTATTTGGTGATAACCTGAAAAAGCATCCAAAAAACTCATCACAGAAAAACCGACGGCTGAGTCAACCAGCGCGTCGATCCGAGGCAAGGGATAACAATCCTTAGGACAGGCCTTATTTAACAATGAAAAGTCCACACACATACGCCAGCGGCCATCGGCCTTTTTTACCATTACGACATTGGAGACCCAGCCTGGATACTGGATCTCTGTTACAAAACCTGCCTCGAGGAGTTTCGTCACCTCCTCGCGGATTGGTCCTTCGAGCCTGTCAGCTATAGCCCTTCTCTTCTGCCGGATGGGGCGGGCTTCTGGATCGAGGTTGAGACGATGGCAAGCCACGTCCGCCTCGATGCCCGGCATGTCCGCTGCGCTCCACGCGAAGATGTCCATGTTCTTTTGGATGCACTCCAACATCCTTTTCTGGTCCCCCGGGCCGAGGCCCCCGCTGATCCGCACCTTCTCCACCCTTCCTGCCTGGGTGGTAACCTCCATCTCTATCACCTCTTCTGCTGGCTCGAGCCGGGCTGGCTCGTCCCACTGGCCCTTCGCTTCTCGCCCCTCCTCCCGGGCCTTCTCCCCTGCAGCTCTTTCCGCCTTCATCGGCTCGACCTCCTGCTCCTCGCGAGCGACCTCCAACATCTCAACCTCCTGCTCCTCACGAGCGACCTCCAACACTTCCTTTCGGGCAGCGCCCTCTCCCCCTTCTCCTTCCTTCTCCCCTTCCTCTCCTGGCCCCTCCGGCCTCTCCATCTCTTCATCCATCTTTTCGGCATCCGCCATCCATGAGATGGTGTTGACGGCAGTTACGTAGCATTGCCTCGCCACCTTAGCATCTCCTCGGACGCGGATCTGGACTCCTCCACTATGAAGTTTTAGGCACTGATGGTACGATGAGGGCACGCACCGAAAGGCACTGATGAGGGGTCTTCCAAAGATGGCGTTATAGCTGCTCGGAGCGTCCACGATGACGAACCGGCAGTTTCTCGGGACTCCTCCTAGCGTCACCTGGAGACCTACGCCTCCCTCGACCTCCTTCCTCTCTCCCGAGAAACCAAACAGTGGCCCGTCGGAGGCCTGCACCCTCTTCTTCTCTACCTCCATCGCGTCGAAAGCTTTTTTGAAGATCACATTCACCGAGCTCCCGTTGTCCACCAGGATCCGAGAGACCGTGAAGTTTTCTATCGCCGTCTGGATCACCAGGGCGTCGCAGAATGGGTCTTCGTAGTCTGGCATATCCTCTGAGGAGAAGGTGAGCTT
Organism: Dactylorhiza incarnata; assembly: GCA_033032865.1. Classification (NCBI taxonomy): domain Eukaryota; kingdom Viridiplantae; phylum Streptophyta; class Magnoliopsida; order Asparagales; family Orchidaceae; genus Dactylorhiza; species Dactylorhiza incarnata. Next base: position 3,264,729 of record JAWHQI010000066.1, read on the forward strand.
CTCGGAGGGGGGTGGGGTCTGGGAAGTTGACGCGACATCCCTTCGGAACATGGCCTGGAAGCTCCTCTTGCGAGAGGCCTCTATCCCAACCCCACCGTGAATCACCCCGATTCCCCCCCTGGTTCCTGTATCCGCCCTATCCTCACACCGGTCCTCTTCTGCCTCTGGAAGCACTTCCTCAATTCTGGCATGCGGCCGCCGTGGCCGTCCTCTTTCCCTCATTTCCAAGAACTCTGGGCAGGTGGCGATCGCGTGACCTTCCTCCTGATGAAAATCACAGTAAGGCAATGCCACCCTGTCCTCTCTTCCAGCTCTTCCTCTTCCTCCTCTTGCTCCTCTACCTCTTCTTCCTCGGCCTACCGCCATGGCTTGCTCCCTCGGGGGGTTAGGGGGTCTAGGACCCTGCCTCCACCCCTGATTCACTCCTCCTGCCTCCCTTCCTGGGTACCTTTCATCCTGACCTCGCGCTGGTCCTTCTTGGTTCCTCCAGCCCAACCTGTTGTTGGGTTCCTGGTTCCTCCAAACCCGAGGTGGTCTTTCGAACCCCTGGCCCCTGGGCTCCTCTCGCCTTCTTCCTTCTGGTTGCCTTGCCTCGGGCTCGCTCATCTTTGCCAACCTTTTATAGAATTCGGGGTTGGCCGCTTCCCCTTCGATCTCCTCCGCGGCCCTCTCCATCAACTCCTCGAAGGATACGGGAGGTCTTCTCTTCAGGTCCATCTTGAAGAACCCTTCTCGCAGCCCTACGATGAATGCCATCTGGAGGGCGAATCCCGGCACCTCCTGCACTAGGTGTATCTCCTCCTGGAACCTGTCCACGTACTTAGCCAGGGATTCTCCCTCCCTCTGCCGGATCTTGAAGAGAGCCTCCGCATCCTTCTTCCTCTTCTTTGACGTCGAGAAACGTAGTCGGAAGCTTCGGCGCAGATCATCGAACGCATAGATGGAACCTGTGGGAAGTTGGTGGAACCAGTCCCTTGCTTTTTCCTTCAGGGTGGTTGCGAAGAGTCGGCATTGGAAAGAATCTGACATGGGAAGGATTGAAGTCATGTCCTCGAACCACTGCAGGTGCACAACTGGGTCCTCCTTGCCGGTGTAGTAGGACATCTCCGGCCCACGAAACCCTTCTGGCACTGGGGCTGAGAGGATCATCTCGCAAAAGGGGCTCCCTTCCCCTGCTCGGCGAGTGGTCCTCTCGCGCGGGACCAACTCACACACCTCGGCACTCGCCGGACTGTTGAACAACTGCCGTCCGGGGAGGTCTCGCGCACTGCCTTCTGCTGGCACCTCCTTTCCCGGTCGCTGCCCCGGGGCGTTCTCGCCAATCTGCAAAGGCGGGACCACTGGAACCACCGGGGTCTCGCACTCGGTCCTTGACGCGAGAACCGTCTGCAGGACCTCTCGCTTAAACTTCTCAAACATCTCCAGCCACTCGCCCGCCGCGGGTGGCTGCGAGTGACCCGAGTCAGAACCATTTCCTCCATCTCCTGTCATCGAAACCAGCTTGGGATTTTCTTTCACCGGCTACGGTCCACGCTCACCGCACCAAAAATGTTGAAACCAGCAACTGGTCTCTTGAGTTCGGACCCACTGGGGGTGTAGCCGATGCTTATTTCTCCCTCACTAGACTCTCTCGACGGTGGATGCTGGAAACGGAATAGACCCAAGGCTGAAGCGAGGAGGTCCCGCCACACACCCGGAAGATCTTAGAGAGCTTCCCCTCCCAAACCAAAGCTCAACCGGGCACCTTGGAGGGCACTGGCTGCCAACCAAAACTAGCCTAGAGGAGAGGATGCTCCAAAAATCGGATCTCCTCCAAGGTGCCCTTAAGGGTCTATTTATAGTTTTTCTTAGGCTGGTCTGCAAATAGCATGAATCCGCCTTTTAATTTTACTAAACGCACCCCAAATTGGTCTACGAATAGCCTAACTCCGCTGTTCTGAAGGGCTATATGCAGACCACAAGGGGTATTATGGTCATTTCCTCCTCACTGCCTTCTGGGCGAGTGGTCCGTGAGGGAACCACTCGCCGAGTTCCCGCTTGACTGGGCGAATGCTCAAGCCCCTGAGCGAATGATCCGTGGAGGCACCACTCGTCAGGTTCCCGCTTGACTGGGCGAATGCTCAAGCCCCTGAGCGAATGGTCCGTGGAGGCACCACTCGTCAGGCTCCCTCTCGCCTGCAGCCTACCCCCACTAATCTGGAGATCCTTTTTCCTATCTTGGTACGGGCGAATGGTCTGGATGACCCCTGTCCCATCAACTGACTCGAGGGACCCACTCGCCAAATACGGGTTGTACAACATACACCGCACCTTTTCCACCAAGGTACGGTTCATGCGCTCTGCCACCCCGTTCTGCTGTGGTGTCTCTCTAACTGTGAAATGGTGATCAATACCAGATTTCTGACACTCCTGCAAGAAAGCATTAGACGTGTACTCGCCTACATTGTCTGATCTGATATATCTAATGCGCCTGCCAGTCTGATTCTCTACCAATTTCTTCCAAATAATGAATTTTTCTAGAACTTCACTTTTGTGTTTCAATGTGTACACCCATACATACCTAGAAAAATCATCTATAAACGAGACAAAATATTGACTTCCACCCAACGATGTTGTTTTAGTTGGGCCTCAAACATCCGTGTGAACATAATCCAAAATTCCTTTAGTACTATGGATGCCAGTACCAAAGGACACACGTGTCTTCTTGCCAAACACACAATGTTCACAAAAACCAATTTTACAAGTGTTTGAACCTTTAATTAAACCCATATTATGCAAAGCAAGAAGGTTCACCTGCATGGGCTAACCGCATATGCCATAGAGTAGTAGCATCAGAAGAATCCTCCACCACAGCTGTAGATCCAGTCACTGCCTTCCCTTGAAGATAGTAGAGATTGTGGTGACGCTCACCACGCATGAATACCAAAGCTCCCTTAGAAATCCTCAGAATTCCTTCATATATAACAACCTTGTATCCCTTTGCCTCCAAGACCCCAACTGAAAGTAGATTCTTCCTGATCTCTGGTACATGGCGTACCTCTGTCACTTCTCTAACTGTGCCATCATGCATCTTGATAAATATGCTGCCAACTCCAACTGTACGACAGGCATGATTGTTGCCAACAGTGACAACCCCACCATCCAGAGTCTTGTAAGAGCTAAACCATTCCCTGAATGGACAAATATGGTAGGTAGCGCCAGAGTCAAGAATCCAACTTGACTCATCAGAAATCAAGCATTGATCCACAGTAGACAAAGAGACATCTGAATCAACCTCTATCATCTTCACCTGAGAAATATTTGCCTTCGGCCCCTTGTGATCTCCTTTGTTCACATTCTTGATTTTAGGACAATCCCTCTTCCAGTGACCTTCCTCCATACAATAAGTACATTGATTCTTCCCAAGACTGCGGCCACGTGACTTATCACGCTTCTGAAAATGGCCGCTGCTCGACCCCTTTTTGAACCAACTCTTCTTCTTGTCAGATCTACCCCTTTGAAGTGACAGAACCTCAGCCGACTCCGCCTTGGAGGACTCCTTGTCTCTCCTGCGGAACTCATGATTTAACAGAGCAGTAGTCACCTCTCCATATTCCAAAACATTTGTCCCGTGTATGAGAGTCATGATGAAATTCTCATAAGAATCAGGTAGCGAGTTCAACAACAATAGTGCTTTGTCTTCATCCTTCACTTCTTCATCCAAATTGAATAGATCTGCAAGCAATTTTGTAAATTCATTTAAATGATCATCGATAGAAACCCCCTTGCGCATTGTAAATCTGTAGAGACGACGCTTCATGTGAAGTCTATTCTCCACACTCTTCGTCATGTACTTGCTCTCCAAGAATCCCCACATCTTCACCGCTGAAGTTTCTGTCATGATGCTATACTTAATATCCTGTGTCACACAATTACGGATCAAACCGCAAGCACTCCGGTTCATCTTCAACCACGTCTTCTCGGTCATCCCTTCCGGACAATCCTCAGACTCAACTGCCTCCTATAAATTAAGTGCACACAATGCATCCAACACTTCGCATCTCCACATACCAAAATTAGTTTTGCCGTCGAACTTTACAACGTCAATCCTAGCCGGATGTGAGACCGAATGGTGCACCGTCGAACTCCCCGCAACATCCTCTCTTTCATTGTCACCCATTATAATGAATATTCCAACACACCTCCACCGATACTCGTACAACCACGGCTCTGATACCACTTGTAGACAATAAACCAAATATTTGCTCCAGAACACAAGCAATATCAAACCAACAAGTAAGCAAAAATCAGCGGAAACAAACCACAAAACACAGAAATCAAGAGACCGGGTTGTTAACGCAGTTCGGCAAAAGGTGTCTACGTCTGCGGGGAGGAGAGGAAGAGAAAAGCAAACCCAAAGAACGCAGCAGCAGCAGCCTCACACTGAAAGTCCCGATTCCACCCACTGGAATCACCGCCCAGCACCACTGTAGACAAACGGAAACTTCCAATAAAGGCAGCCTTCTTCCCTAGCGAGCGCACGCCGTCGAGCTTCAGCCGGAATCCACGACTCCCGCTGCGTCCAGCCCTAATACCCACAGGAAACCCTTTCTGTTTTCTCTCAGACCAAAACCCACGGGAAGATTTTTTTTGTTCAGTTCATTTCCACTCACAGGAAAATGTATTTATATATATTAGCCGCTCAACTTAGCTCCCCTTTACAGCCACTCATTTTTAGGAGTTAATAGGACTTAAATTAATTAATTTCTCCTAATAGGTCCCCACTCAGATTTGTAACCCGACCTGAACTGGACTCGCTAAACCCGAACCGCTCACTGCTGCTGCGTTCACAATTTACACACCATAATTAATTTTAAAACATCTATTTTTTAAACCTAAAACCTAATATTCGTACCCCCCCCCCCCAACCTTCCCGCAGTTTTGCTCGTCCTTTCTCCCCCGACAGTGTCCCCTTTCCGCAGTTTCGCCCGCCCTACATTTCCTCTGTTCGCCGCCCTCCGTCCGCCACCCACCGCCGGCCGGAATCTCTCCTCCGGCCTAGTTTCTTCTCTCTTCCTTTCTCATTTTCTTCAACTAGTTAATTTGGAAGTCACCCGAGCATTTGTGTAACTATCATTATTGTTGGTAGGAGGCTGGAATACGAGAGTTTCTTCTCTTTTCCTTTCTCCTTTCTTCAACAAGTTTGGATGTCACTTGAGCCTTTGGTTTTATACCCCGCTTCTATTTCTCTTTGACCATTTACTCCTCTCTCTCTTTGTACATCTAGCCCTCTCTCTCTCTCTGTCTCTCTCTCTCTCTTAGTCCACCCCGTGCATCAAGACACATAGAAGGACGGGATAGTTAGGTTACAACCTTCCTCGAGGTAGAGGAAGGTCGACGTAGAGGAACGTCGACAATGGCGTCTTCGACTTTGACAGGGGGGGCCTGCTACGATGGCGTCTTTCATCATTGGGGTTCTTCAAGTATACCACAACTTATTAAGTATACCACAACTTCTTCAAGTTTACGAATAATTACTAAATTTAGAAGAAAAAAATATTGTTTTTGACGAATTCGTTTTATGTCACAATATATTTTGAGAATGAAATAGTTATTGTTTTTTAAATAATCATTCTAAACTTGTTTTAAAATTTCATATATTAGCGTATAAATAGCATGTCATGGTACAAATATAATTTTGAGATGTATAAACATTCATGAATTATAAATAGCATTCTATGGTGTACAAATAACATCACCCAATTTTTATATTTATATTTTGGGTCATGTTATATGCAGACCAGTTTCAATTGTATGCAGTCCAAAGATAAATGCAGCCCAAACTAAACACTCATATGAAGCTCTCAACATGTTCAAAAATTGGCCTGCATATAGTTATTTTCAAATTGCACGGCCTACACATAGCTGAGTTCGGACTGCATATAGTTATTGCCTATATTTTTTAGAATCGAATAAACGTCAAAGAATAATACCGCTACACGGTTACAAGTTTACCGGTGCTTCGCAGCACTGTGGCGCGTGTGGCCTATCGTATAGCGAAGCAGCGGGACTACGAGATGTATGGCCAGGATACAATAAGCCCATTAACAAAAAACGTGGATCAAAACTTAACCATTAGATCCCCAGTGAAGCAAGTGTTAGGGCTTCGGGAGGGAGAAAAAAACCTATTAACTGACCCGTGAAGCCATAAGATCTCTAGCCTCCTCCACAGCCCCCTTGTGCCTCTGAGGTTTTAGATTTCGAAGGTAACGATCTTCAAACAACTTGGCTTCTGTTGATTAATCCGAGCACTCGATCTTACTGTTTGATTGCTGATTGAACTACTTAGATCTGTCATTTTTCTTTGCTTTTCGCTGTTGATACCGAAAAAAGGAAGATTTCTAGATTCCATAACTCAAACAACTCCCCTTAGGTTTTAGTTTTGATTATCGCTAACCCGACAGATCTATGTCAAAGTAGCAACTATTTTTTTTAATTGTCCTTAATATTCATACTCTAACGTTTTAGGGTTCGTGACTTCTGCTTTGAGGATCTCTGTGTTAAAAGTTTTTTTTTACATTTGCACCTCAGATTTTCATTTGAAGATCTATACACTTAAATTTTGATCGGTTTGTTTTCCAATTTAAGATACGAGTAATCTATAGCGTCTACAATGTCTAGCATTTTGGTGCTTTAATTTATTTATTAATAAACAAATAAATCTGCAAATATAATCCAGTTTCCTTATATTTGATTTGTGTTTTGAAGCATTACTCTTGATTTATTAGTTGTTATTCATTAATTTAATCTAGAATATTATGTTATTAATTAACATTGTCATTTTTATTATAATTAATCCGTTTTGATGAATTATGCTGGCGATGATTAAATATACCCGTGCTTCTAACTCTTAGCACTGATGCACAGACAAACATAATGGTTGAATTTCTTAATATGAGACAACTTTTATTTTTTATAGTTAATATTCTTTTTGGCACTTTGCACTCCTCATTTGCTTATGTTTGACACATTGCACCCCAAAATTTTAAATATGGCACTTTGCACCTCTCATTTGCACATATTTTGTCACTTTGCACCCTAGGGCATTGTGATAAGGGGTATTTTCGTCCAGTTTCCTTACCAATAGACATATACACATGATTACTTCTCAGCACCCCAAATCCTTTAGGTATAGCCCCTTCAATTTAACGAATTTTGGCCTCTTCTAGACCGAAAATACCTCTTAAGCATGGGTGGAAATTGCTAAAATAAATGCAAATCGAGGGTGCAAAGTGTCTTATTTAAAATATTGGGGTGCAATATGTCAAACATGAGTAAACGATGGGTGCAATGTGCCAAAAAGCCTAGTTAATATGATAACATAAATTTCCAGTGATTAATTTTGATTTTATTTTCCTGTTTATGGGGTAAAATTTTTGGGCCCGAGCCTCGGACACAAATCTATGTTTGGGGCTCACGAGATGCTGATACCACTAGATGCTAATACTCGGAAAGTTATTCAGGTTGAAATTGTGAGAACATGTAAAAAATCTCAAATATAACTAAATTATCTCAGAGACAAATATATTATCTCAGATATAACTCAGATTATCTTGGAGATGAGAAATCCATTATCTAAGAGACAAATGTATTAACTCAGATACAACTCAATTATCTCGAAGCCAAATGGATTATCTCAGATATAACTTATGGCGAATGAATTATCTCAGTGAGATAATCCTTCTTTATTTCATCTTCTTCATAGAACCCATCCCATTTGTTTTGCCCTTCTTCTAAATTCAAAATTTTGCCCAACAATCTGCTTATACACCCAACAATACACGCATCATCTGCACAACATCATCTCAGTATAAGAGAAGATACACAGATTAATTGAAGCAACCGCCATTTTCGATATTGAGAAGAGAAGCTTTGTCTTCTCTGTCTCCTTGCTTTGTCTCTCCCCCAAGAGATCTCAGCGGAAGACGACAACTCTTCTTCCTGCAGCACCATCCTGCGGATGGTGAGGAAGTCATGGGTGCGGAATGGGGAAGGCGATCTGGAAATGACACTACAAGATATGGACTTTACAATGACGTTTTTAAAAGCGTCACCATTAGTTCTCTATTTAGTGACGTTTTTTTTAAAACGTCGTCAATACAAATAATTATTATTAGTCACATTTTCCTTGAAAAACGTCAACATACATGTTTAGCTTTGATGACGATTATTTTTAAAACGTCATCAAAACATAAGATTTTTTATGGAGATTTGTTATCAAGCAGTTCAGAAGAGCTTCTATCGAAGGGGATGTATATGTGATATAGTGGTCATTTTATCAAATGATTGAACAACTTAATTTTCTTACAATCATGTCATTTACTAACCGAGCATGTAGTGCATGTACATCATGTTTACATTCAGATAAATAATCTCAAGATTTTTTAATTCAATACAACATGTTTATTAGCAGAAAGACCAATATTCCTCGCTTATTTTAGTTCAATACACAGAGACTCCGCTCTAGGAGTACATAAATGTGTTTTAATGTTGGATACCATCGTATGTGGAAAGGTACGTAAGTATACATAGAGTGAGAATTTCCTGTTAAAGTCCACAAGTGTACGTAACTATTAAGGTCGCCACATTAGGTAGCCATTCTTTGGCTTATAGCTCAATTACTCGTTAAATTGCTATCATAGAATACCATGAGATCATACCAATTAAGTTATTTCTTTCTGTAGGGAGAATATGATGATTACATCAATGAGACACTAGGTGAATGTTCCATTAAGGTAGGAGGTCGTCGCGATAGTGACGAAGTTGAATACATCGATGATCAAATTAGACGAATAGTTTAAGATGAGAGATAGATCCCAACTTCGTATCAAATGCCCTGAACTACAAAGAGTCATTACAACATATATTTCTGGCCCTTTGACAACATTTATTAAATGTTGTCTAAACATAGAATAGAGAACAATTCAAAAATGTTACTATCAAGTATAAGTTTTAGGCAACATCTGTGACACAACATTCAATAAAATGTTTCATTATCAACTATTGCGAACAGTTTTGAAATATTGTAATCGTGGACACACTTTAAATAACAATTGTAATGTGTTGCCTATTAGAATTATATTTTGCAATATGTTTAATATGTTCCTACACATATCTATCCTCAACATAAATAATAATTCGCAAAACAAAAATAGTTATTTGAAAACCCAAATTAATATTTAAAATTAAATTTATAAAAAACTACTCTTATCGTTCTAACCTTAACAACCCTCCTCCACTACAACAAAGTAGTAATATGGGGCATTTTTTGCGGCACTTTTAAAAATGCCGTTATGGAATTTACAATAGGTGAAATTCGTGTCGTTTTTTTATAAAAAGCGTCATCAAAAACATAAATCCCCTTTCATTATCCACTCCTTTTCGCTTTTCACCACTTCGATCCCCTTTCTTTCCCGCAAGAATCAAGACCATTGCAATCCAACCGTTTATCTATATCTTTATTATAGAGTGGTGTTATAGGCACACCTATAATGGATATAGGCACACCCAAAAAACTCTAAAAAGAAATCTTAGACCTATTATCTACCGCCTATACACGCACACCGGCGCCCCCTTTCTCCCGTTCGCGAAACCCAGCCGCACGCATGATCTCCGCCTCCTTCTCTCGCCGACGTCCAAATCTCCACCGCCGACCACCATTTTAGTCGGCGACTTTGTCCACCGCCGGCGACTTCGTTTCTTTGTCATTTTGCTCTCAGGTATTATTTCTCATTTTATTCCTCCAAATAAAGGTATTATATATTCCTGATCAGCGAAACTAGGGTTATGTTGTGGCTCTCCTTGAGCTTGTCGATATTATCCAGTAGAGTGTTGGTGGCGAGGGAAGCCAAATGAGGAATCGACATGGCCTCGCTGACGAAACCCGATGGAATGGATGGTGCTGGCTGGAGAGATGGGGTCTGCATGACTGTGTTGGCATTCACCTGGGTTGGTGCATCATCAAATCTCATCTTCCCAAGACCTTTCCTGAACTGCTCTTCTTCATCTCCTCTCTTCTTCATCTTCTTCATCCACAACCTCCTCGAAAAAACATAATACACAATCTAGAGGTATACCATTGCATTTTAATTTTTTTTGTGACTTTCGGAACTAACATTATAAAAAATTTATGTTTTGATTGTCTTAAAATCCAATTTTATTGTGCTCAAAAATCTGAAATATATCAATTTTATAAATTGGTTTTGGTGTGCCATTATAAGCCCGATGTGCAAATAAATGCATTTGAGCTGCATTTATATTTTGGCTGTACATATCCATTATAGGTGTGCCTATAACACACGACCCTTATTATATAAATCAATAGACATATCCTGCCAAGCATACCACATTTCGGATCTGAACCGTTGGATAAAATTGTTTGAACCAAAATCAGCCGTATGATTACATTTTATCACGAAAAACCCTAATTTCCTCTGCGCCGTCAACCATTCCGCTTAAAAACACACGCAATGCACACTTTTTATTCCTCACCTCCCCCGATCGCTCCCGACGACCTATCCCTCCCATCTTCCTCTGCTCCCGGCGGATCGTCGCTCACATCTTCGACTGCTGCCTCTTCACCATCTTCGACGGCTGCATCTTCGCCTCGCCTGCCCTAAGTTCCCGCGTCTTCGACTGCTCCCGCATCTTCGACTGCTCTCGGCGGCCTATCGCTCCTGTCGCTCCCCATCTGCCCTCGCCCGTGTCATCGTTCTCGCCAGAAGTCACGCAACCCAAACCCTCCTCCCTTACTTCTAACCTCCCTCAATCGTTATGCCGTCGCTGCCTTCTCTTATCTGACGCCTCTCCTGCGACATTCTCAGTCGCGGAAGCTCCTTACGCAGGTCTGCAAAGAAGGCGTCCGTCGGGGCTAGGCTTCTAGGGGATCAAAAACAGGGGTTTCTGCTAGCCGGAGGTTCTGCCGCCGCTGGAGTTCTTCCGCAAGTAAGAAATCTTCAGATTCTTTATGATTTGAATCCATTTGGTAGCTTCAGTAAACGGAGTTCTTCCGCAAGTAAATGGAGCTTCAGATTCTTTATTAGGTTCTGCCCCCGCTGGGGTGTATCCATTTATTAGGTACCCATTCATCACTTCTCTGCTATTTTTTTCTCCCCAGATTTAGTCTTGCATCATTCTTTATTTTTTGTTGGTGTAAAAAAAAATTTGTTCTCATTTTGCTTCAGATTTTTATTAACCAACAAGTACGTCCTATGCTTTAGAATTTTTTTTAATAATCAGAACATGCCACATCTATATCAAATACCTCGTTAAAACCTTCTTAATTTTCTTTTTCTAGGTCTGGCCTCCAGCTTATGCGTGGCTGCACAGTAAAAAAGTTGTTCTGCTCCCCTATCATTTAGGGTATATCAAAAAGCCCAGTTTGCTGTAAGTTTTTGGTTCCGATTTTTGTTGTTTTTTTGTTGAAGTTGTATTCTACTGCATTTGGCATCAATACTAACTGGGGATTATTCAGTGCCATCAATTTGGACAGTTATTTGGCAACTATTTTATTGGATGTAATTTGTGATTGTTGGCATCTCATTACCAAGTTCAGTTATAAATTTCCAGCACTAAATTACTTTTTAATTTACAAGTAGTGATCATCACATATGAGGAATTTTAAAGCTAAGTGTGAAGTTGAACAATGTTATTTCTCCAGGCATTCCATTTTATTTTAGTTAAGCCAGTTTTGGTTTTTTCTCTACCTGCTATTTAAAAACAATACCTACCATTTTAACATGTCTATTTATATATGTTTTTTCTTCAAATCTGCCAATTATTACAGTTTACACTAGCCTGTTGTTTTGTCTATTCTCATCTATGAGATCTTCAAGCTTTTCTCAAAAATATTCACGCACTTTATATATTCTCAGGTACAAATATTCACGCACCTTATATATGAGTTCCTCTATTGATTGTTTTCATACCTTCTCCATAGATTCAACTAGCACTTTATATAATGATTTTGTTGTAGTGTGAGGAGGGAGAACCTGAATAACTTTTCGCGTGTCCGCATCTCGTGAACCCCGGACACAGACTTGTGTCTGGCGCTCGGACCAAAAAAATTTGCCTTTTTTTGGGGGGGGGGTGCCTTAACAACTGGCTGTGATGACATATATACAGCTTATAATGCCAGTTCTGCTTCTGAAAGTTCTTGAAAGAGAAGCTGATAATAATCTGAGCCATTTTTTGTATTAATTCCATTATTATTTCTTGAAATTTCTTTTTTTCTTTCTGTTCTTAGTTTAGTTTATTATTAACTTTGTTTTAAATCAAGAGGAAGCGCCATTGATGTTGCAGTCCAAATTTATGAGATGCAGTAAGTCCAAGATCCTGTTTATCAGGGAGAACCTTCTTGGACTGCTGCATTCAAATGATGTTAATGGACTTTCTTGAGGCTTTAATTATTGAAATAAAATTATTTATTTTAATCAATTTGTTTATTTTATATTCTTCATTAACTTATTCTTAATATTTTATAGAAGAATTCCCTTCTTTTAATCTTAGCAGCAGCCCTTTCAACCCTTCTAACTTCTCATGCATTGTTTTTTGTTGGAATTATAATGTACAGCAATATGTTCTTATCCCATATTCATTTCTAATAGTTGGGCTGGCTAATGTTGTCATATTTACAGTCAAATATATTAAGGCTTTGTTTGGCGCATCAGTGGTCGTCATGAACACGTTGGTTATGAACTGTCGTTCGTGAACGTCCGACCTCACCTAAGTAACTTCATGCACTTTTATGTTCAAAACTAGATTTCTTTTCTCAATTGCGGTCATAACCATTGTCTTGCTAAACATGCATTCTATGATGGTGACATTTTTGTCTAAACTCACAAGCAAAAAGCCGTGCTAAACGGAGCCTAAGTTGGCAATGATTAAAATACCCGCGCTTCTGAATTTCAACAATGATGCACAAACAAATTGAATGGTTGAATTTCTTAATAAGAGCCAACATATATTTTCATACTCAATATAAACACTAGGGTAACCTAAATTATAAAATTAATTGATTTTGAGTGATATAAAACTGAAAGACTACTTCATTCTTGCTCTCATGTTCTCTAAGGTGTCGAGCTCAGTCTTGGTTTGGGAGGGAAAAATCCTAATTAGATTTTTCAGGTTTGTGGCGGGACCTCCTCGCTGCAGTGCAACTCAGGGTCTGTTTTGGGGATAAAGTCATCTCGGGTTCTCACTTGCCAGAAGTAAGGGAGATCCGCACCCATTTTGGGGTCTGAACTCTGTGAATCCAGTTTTTGGTTCCAACATTTTTGGTGCGGTGAGCGTGGACTGCAGCTCACTCGGAAAACATTAGACGAGGGCTATGACTGGAAGTGAAGACCTGAGGAGTTCACCCCATCCCGGCGACTACGTGAGCAAGAGTGACTTCGACGAGTTCAAGAAGTCCATGCTGGAGGCCCTGCGCTTCGCGCTCACCCCTTCGGGCGAGTGCTCAACCGCATCAGTGTCCGTTCTCGCCTCGCCTACTCTGGGTGAGGCAGCGCCAGTCGTGCGACCCAACAAGGAATTGCAGGTAGAGGATCGAGCCCTCCATGCGTGGGTGTTGTTCCCTAGCCCGACGAGTGCTCAGCATCCTGGCGAGGAGGTCGGGGGAGTTCTGTCGACTCGCCAGGTAGGAAGGGGGAGCCCCCTCTGCGAGATGATCCTATCTGCTCCAGTCCCGGAAGGGTTCAGAGAGGTGGAAATCAAAGGAAGTAATTAGACAACAACATTGAGTTCATATTACATTTTTTCGGTTTGCTATCTATCGCATATGAATGAGCATCTGTGTGGTGGTGACATTAGTCGTGCACGTTCCACTAATTTTTTTTAGGATGCTGCTATAAGCACTGCACTTTTGTCTATTTGCACTCGCCGCTATTAGCAAGTGCTGTTTTAAGTGATTGTCTATTCGCACTCAACCTGTCTATTAGCAAAACACTATTACTATTAGCACTTTTTTGTCAATTTCTTTTTAACATAATAAAAATATCATTTTCACTATTGTAAAATAACATTTCAAAAGATTAACACATTTTCTAACATTTTAAAAGATTACCCGCCATCGTCGCCGCCGCCAACGCCATCGTCGCCGCCGCCAACACCATCGTCGCCGCCGCCAACGCCATCGTCGCCGCCGCCAACGCCATTGTCGACGCCGCCAACTCCAACGCCATCGTCGCCGCCGCCAACTCCAACGTCATCGTCGCCTCGTCAACGCCATCGTCGTCGCCGCCAACTCCAACGCCATCGTCGCCGCCTCCAACGCCATCGTCGTCGCCGCCTCCGCCAACGCCATCGTCGCCGCCACCAACACCATCGTCGACACCGCCACCAACACCATCGTCGCCGCCGCCGCCAACGCCATCGCCATCGCCGCCAACTCCAACGCCATCGTCACTGCCGCCAACGCCATCGTCATCGCCGCCGACTCCAATGGCGTCATTTCTGCGAGAGATGTGTAGGGGCATGCTTCTAAGGGGTAAGGACTGCTTGCGGCTATTAAAAATAACACCCTAAAATTTTAAATATTCGAGTGCTAATAGACAAAAGTGAGTGCTAATAAGCCCTAAAATTTTAAAATTTTGAGTGCTAATAGACAAAAGTGCAGTGCTAATAGCAGCGCCCTTTTTTTATTCAATTGGCAACATGTGGCGAATCGTAGTGACTAATCGTTTTGATTCAGTTTTTGTCTTAATTACCTTATGTAGATAAAATGAGTATGGAAAATTTGCAATTGGCAACATGTGGCGAATCGTCCCAACATACACAAATTGACGTTGGAATTCATTTTGTCACGTCACAATGTTTTGAATCTAAAGAGGAGTTAGTATGTTGGGCTCAAAAAATTGCGAGGGGATTGAGATTTGTAGTGACTATTTAAGATTCCGACAAGCTTACTAGTAGACTTAAGCCAAGAGTTATATTGGGATGTGATAGAGCCGGTTATTATCGTGAAAAACAATGAGGTCAAGGATGGGTTGATGGGATTCCATCGGATCGTGCACACGAAGGAGCGGGACCCACGTTCATTTATTCCCGCCGGAAGACTTGATCGGATCGCCGATCGGACTCCGCGGTTGCGTCCGGCACGTCGCCGCGAGTCAAAATCATATATTTATGTATTTGTTTCAGACATGTATTTATTTATTTAAGGGCTAAACCCACCGGCCAATCATAGCCGTTGATGGGGATGCCCTAATGCTAGTTTTTCTTATAAATAAGACTAGAGGGCTGGTTTTGAGTCATTGCTGATTTTGGAGAATGCTATTCCCGGAATCCGGTGATCAAGCCTCGGTGCCGAAGCCGTGGAGCCCTAGGTGCTGACTCCTAGTGGTGGAAACTCATCCCCAAGGTAACCCTAACCTTTCCCCATCTTCTCCCCCTCCCAAATCCCCCCTAGCTGCCGCCAGCCCCTCTACTACAGCCGCTGCCCTTCCAGCAGTCCAGCCGAACCCCTCCTGCCCAGCCCTAGCCCAGCCGCCCAGCCCCTCCGCCCTCTTTCAGCCCAGCAGCCACCCGCCGGCCAGCTACAGGCCGCCCTCTCCATCCCTGCAGCCCGCCGGCCTCCTTGTGGCCGGCCGACCACTTGCCTCCTTCCCTCCCTCCAAACCACCAACTCCTCTCATTCTCCCCTCTCCCCACAACAACCCTACCCTCCTATTTCGTGGATCCACCTTCCCAAACTCCCCAAAATTTCAGATCCACTCAGATCTGAAATTTCCCCTCCCCGATCCATTATTTCCCCACCGTTTACCCCGTCGTTGCCCGGATCCGATCCCTAACGTCGGATCTACCACTCTCGTGCCCGGATCCATCTGTATTTGTCCGGCTCTATCCGTTTTCAGCCCTTCCATCCCGTTTTCCACCGTGGACAGTCACCAACCACATCTCCGGCCCGGATCTACTCCTCCAAACCCGTTGTTTCCATTGCTCCAAACCAGCCCCTAGTCGTGAGTTATTTCATCGTGATTTGGTTGTAATATTTCTTGATATTATTATTGGATAATCTAGTATTATGTTTGGATCTTACTTGTGGTGTTTTGTGTCGAACGAGTACTAACTTGCAGGAGGATCTATTCGCTACGCGCTTTGCTTCGGCCCTCCGAGTGGAGGAAAGCCAACTAAAAATCGTTCAATATTAAAATTATTCTCTCATTGTAATTATCTGTTGTGGTGTTAAATTTCCATTGCTCAATTAATTGTTGACACGATTGACGGTTGTGTCGCATTTAGAGTCTAGGAAGTGCACCCCCATAGCCTACCCTACATCAGTTTGGTATCAGAGCCCAGGTCGGGCTGTTTTGCATGCTCCGTAGTGGTAGGTCATTTAGAAGTAGATCCACAGGTCACCAACGATCGAGCGGCAGGCTCGAATTCGAGCGCTGCCACCACGGATTTTGAGCGTCTGATGTTAAACCGTTTCGATGCTTTAGGCACCCAGTTTGAGACCGTACAACTTGATATTGCTGCGGTGAACCGTCGCCTAGATAGGATAGAGAACGCTAGGGATACTCCTTCCCTACATGACGATGAGGTAGCGGATGATCCGGCCTACTCTCCCCGCCGCGGTCAGCGGGTCAGAGGTGATCCACCGCCGGCTGACCGCTACCGTCGTGAGATTCCTGTGAGAGCCCCCACTCCGCCAGCAAGGCGGAATCCTGAGCCAGCACGTGGCCGAACCCCGCCCCCGCGGGAAGATTACCGCATGCCACGTCAGCCTGGCCCCAGGGACCGTGTCCCTCCACACGGTCGTCATGACCAGCGTCGAGACGAGTATTACCCATCGGGACGACGTGAGCGCGGACCCCCACCCGCTCGGCACGATTATGACCGTGACGACGATCCTGATGATTATCCTGACCCGCGGTGAGGTGATCGCGCCCTTGACATCACCCGTAGGATTCGCCTCGATGCCCCGACATTCGATGGTCGCCTGGATCCGAAGGCCTTTAGTGACTGGCTCCTGGACATGGATCACTATTTTGATTGGTACGACATGAGTGATGATCGTTGTGTCCGGTTTGCCAAGATGAAGTTAGTCGGACAGGCTAAGGTGTATTGGATTAGTGTTGAGCGAGCCTTAGATCGTGACGGTTACTACCCCATCACCCGATGGGATGACATGAAGGAGAGGCTTAAGGATAAATACCTCCCTGCTTCCTACCGTGACCAGCTACTTGATCAGCTGCAGAGCTTACGTCAGGGGACGCTTTCCGTAGCTGAGTATATGGCTCGATTCGACGAGCTGGTCGTTAGGAGCGACATTTCTGAGGAGCCTATTGCCACTGCCTCCCGATTCAAGGCTGGCCTCCGTGCGGATCTCCGGAGAGAGCTGATTCCCCACCGCTTGGAGACGGTAGATTAGATATTCCAACTCGCGCTAGAGTATGAGCAGTACCTTCGTGCCCCTAGCACGAAGCAGTTCCCTGCCCGGACGGATTCGTCGACGTTTAGGAAACCCGCTCCCGCCCAGACCTCCGCGGCCACGCCTTCTCGCACCCCCACCGATGCGAGGGGCAAGGTCGTGACCACTGATGGCTAGCAGCCTGGCGGTATTGTGTTTTAGATGTTCGGGCAGAGGACACGTGGCGGCGCGGTGCCCCACGCGGACCCTGCTAGTTGAGGGCGAGGAGCAGATTATAGACGAGGACGAGGATGCCTCTGAGGACGTCAGGGCCACTGTGGAGGATGGTTGGGAGAGTGACGCTGAGAGATCGCTAGAGATGGGAGTGATTAGACGCCTACTACATACCCCACGTGTGGACGAGGACTGGCGTCGCACCACCATCTTTTACACATACTTCCCTAGCGCAGGCGGACCCTGCAAACTAGCTATTGACAGTGGGAGTTGTGTGAACATCGTAGCACAGAAAGGGCTTGACCGTATGCAGGTGAAGGCCGAGCCCCACCCCCATCCTTATAGAGTCGTCTGGGTGGATAAGACGGCCATCCAGGTTACCCAGCGATGTCTTGTCCCTATTACTATCGCATCGTTTCAGGACAAGGTGTGGTGTGATGTTATTCCCATGGATGTCGCCCATGTTCTTCTAGGCCGCCCCTGGCTGTTTGATCGCGACGTCACGTGCTTCGGCCGCTCGAACACGTGCGTCTTTTATGATAAGGGCCGGAAGATTACGCTGACACCTACCCAGCCACGAGAGAGATCGAAGAGTGTTGTTGAGCCCTCGGTGAGCACGAGTACCTCGAGACCGCTACACATCCTGAGACGGAGTGAGTTCTTGCGCGCCAGTATTGAGTCAGATATCATCTACGTTGTCGCTGCCACTCAGACCATTGAGGACACTCCGGTTGACCACCCACTAGCGGTGCGTCCCCTTTTAGAGGAGTTTGCTGATATGATGCCGGAGGAGCTCCCCGATGAGCTGCCCCCACCACGGGACATTCAGCACGCCATTGACCTGATCTCGGGGGCCTCTCTCCCGAACCTGCCCCACTACCGCATGCACCCGGATGAGCACGCTGAGCTCAAACGGCAGGTCGATGAGCTTCTTCGGAAGCAATTTATTCGAGAGAGTATGAGCCCGTGTGTTGTTCCCGCCCTTCTTACCCCTAAGAAGGACGGCAGTTGGCGTATGTGCGTCGATAGCCGCGCCATAAACAAGATCACGGTCAAGTACCGCTTTCCCATTCCTCGATTAGATGATCTATTGGACACTATGTCCGGTGCCCAGATCTTTTCCAAGATCGATCTGCGTAGTGGGTACCACCAGATCAGAGTGCGTGAGGGAGACGAATGGAAGACCGCTTTTAAGACTAAGGATGGTCTTTATGAGTGGTTAGTCATGCCATTCGGGCTTTCGAACGCCCCTAGTACGTTTATGAGAGTTATGACGCAGGTGTTGCGGCCCTACATGGGCAAGTTTCTGGTTGTGTACTTTGATGATATACTGATTTACAGTCAGACACAGGCCGCTCACCTCGATCACCTGAGGCTTCTCTTCGGCACCCTCCGCCGGGAGAAATTGTATGTGAACCTGAAAAAGTGTGCATTTCTTTCTGAGTCCGTCCACTTCCTTGGATTCATCATATCCTCGATTGGAGTATCTGTTGACCCCGAGAAGGTCAAATCCATTCGAGACTGGCCAGTGCCCACGACTATCCACGAGGCTCGCAGCTTTCACGGGCTTGCCACCTTCTACAGGAGGTTTGTCCCGGGGTTCAGCACGATCATGGCCCCCTTCACGAGCTGCCTCAAGAAGGGAGAGTTTCAGTGGACCCCCGCTGCCACTAGAGCCTTCGAGGAGATTAAGGAGAGGCTGACGACGGCCCCAGTCCTGAGGCTTCCTGATTTTAGCCGTGCTTTTGAGGTCGCTTGCGACGCGTCTGGAGTTGGTATCGGTGGCGTATTGAGCCAAGAGGGCCACCCTGTCTCCTACTTTAGCGAGAAATTAAACGAAGCAAAGCAGAAATACTCGAACTACGATCGAGAGTTTTATGCGATTGTCCAGTCCTTACGCTACTGGAGGCACTACCTCCTCCCTTGAGAGTTTGTGCTTTACTCCGACCACCAGGCGTTACGCTAATTAGATTCTCAGCGCAAGTTGGGACATCGGCATGCCAAGTAGGTCGAATATCTGCAGGACTTCCACTATGTCCTCAAACACCGAGCTGGTGTTGAGAACAAACCTGCGGACGCCCTTAGTCGCCGTGTCTCCTTGCTTCAGACTATGACCGCCCGTGTCGACGGACTTGAGCACTTGATCATAGAGTATCCGACGTGCCCTGATTTTGGTGATCATATGCACTTTTATGATGCAGGACGGGCATCACCACCCGCCTGCCACCCTGGATACCTGGCATCCCACCACGGCCCAGGGGTCCCACCGGGAGTCCACCCGATGAGCCTTATCAGGTCCCGCGGACCGTACACCCCAACCCATCCCCGGTCCCACCACAGGGCCGATAGCTTGTTGAGGCCAGGGCTCGATCCCCCGACCTCCTTGATAAAGAGCTCTCAGGCAAGCTCTCATCACTAACTGAGCCGCGGATCAGTTGGTGATGAGAGCTTGCCTGAGAGCTCTTTATCAAGGAGGTCGGGGGATCGAGCCCTGGCCTCAACAACCTATCGGCCCTGTGGTGGGACCGGGGATGGGTTGGGGTGTACGGTCCGTGGGACCTGATAAGGCTCATCGGGTGGACTCCCGGTGGGACCCCTGGGCCGTGGTGGGATGCCAGGTATCCAGGGTGGCAGGCGGGTGGTGATGCCCGTCCTGCATCATGGGTGAAGAAGAATGTGCGAAGAAATACCACCAAGAGGTGCGGATGTCTGTTTTCACTTATAGGTCAAAAAAATGCACATATAAATAGCCTTTTATGATGTACAAATAACATCAACTAATTTTTATTTTTATATTTTTTAGAATCAAATAAACGTCAAAGAATAATACCGCTACACGGTTACAAGTTTACCGGTGCTTCGCAGCACTGTGGTGCGTGCAGCCAATCGTATAGTGAAGCAGCGGGGCTACGAGATGTATGGCCAGGATACAATAAGACCATTAACTAAAAACGTGGATCAAAACTTAGCTATTAGATCCCCAGTGAAGCAAGGGTTAGGGCTTCGCGAGGGAGAAAAAACCTATTATTTGACCCGTGAAGCCATAAGATCTCTAGCCTCCCTCCACAGCCCCCTTGCGCCTCTGAGGTTTTAGATTTTGAAGGTAACGATCTTCAAACAACTTGGCTTCTGTTTATTAATTCGAGCACTCGATCTTACTGTTTGATTGCTGAACTACTTAGTTCTGTCGTATTTCGTTGCTTTTCGCTGCTGATACCGAAAAAAGGAAGATTTATAGACTCCATAACTCAAACATTTCCCCATAGGTTTTAGTTCTGATTATCGCTAACTCGACAGATCTGTGTCAAAGTAACATCTATTTTTTAATTGTCCTTAATATTCATACTCTTAAAGTTTTAGGGTTCGCGACTTCTGCTTTGAGGATCTCTATGTTAAAAGTTTTTTTTTTAAACATTTGTACCTCGGATTTTCATTTGAAGATCTATACACTTAAATTTTGATCGGTTTGTTTTTTCCAATCTAAGATACAAGTAATCTATAGCGTCTAAAATGCCTAGCATTTTGGTGCTTTAATTTATTTCTTAATAAACAAATAAATCTGCAAATATCATCCCGTTTCCTTATATTTGATTTGTGTTTTGAAGCATTACTCTTGATTTATTAGTTGTTATTCATTAGTTTAATCTAGAATAATATGTTATTAATTAACATTGTCATTTTTATTATAATTAATCCGTTTTAATGAATTATGTTGGCGATGATTAAACATACCCGCGCTTCTGAACTCTTAGCACTGATGCACAAACAAACAGAATGGTTGAATTTCTTAATATGAGCCAGCTTTTATTTTTTATAGTTAAATATGACACTTTGCACCCCTCATTTGCACATATTTTTGCAGTTTGCACTCTAGGGCATTGTGATGAGGGGTATTTTCCTCTAGTTTCCTTACCAATAGACATATACACCTGATTACTTCTCAGCACCCCCAAATCTTTTAGGTATAGCCCCTTGAATTTAAGTAATTTTGTCCTCTTCTGGACCGAAAATACCCCTTAAATTTAGCATGGGTGCAAAGTGCTAAAATAAATGCAAATCGAGGGTGCAAAGTGTCATATTTAAAATGTTGGGGTGCATAATGTCAAACATGAGTAAACAAGGGGTGCAATATGCCAAAAAGCCTAGTTAATATGATAGCATAAATTTTCAGTGATTAACTTTGATTTTATTTTCCTGTTTATGGGGTGAAATTTTTGGGTCCGAGCCTCGGACACAGATCTATGTTCGGGGCTCACGAGATGTTGATACCACGAGATGCTAACACTCGGAAAGTTATTCAGGTTGAAATTGTCGGAACAAGTAAAAAAGCTCAAATATAACTAGATTATCTCAGAGACAAATATATTATCTCAGATATAACTCAAATTATCTTGGAGATGAGAAATCCATTATCTAAGAGACAAATGTATTATCTCAGATGCAACTCGATTATCTCGGATACAACTCGATTATCTCGAAGCCAAATGGATTATCTCAGATATATCTTATGGCCAATGAATTATCTGAGTGAGATAATCCTTCTTTATTTCATGTTCTTCATAGAACCCATCCCATTTGTTTTGCCCTTCTAAATTCAGAAGTTTGCCCAACAATCTGCTTATACACCCAACAATACACGCATCATCTGCACAACATCATCTCAGTAAGGGAGAACCTGAATAACTTTCCGCGTGTCCGCATCTCGTGAACCCCAGACACAGACTTGTGTCTGGGGCTTGGACCCAAAGTTTTTGCCTTTTGGGGGTTGCCTTAACAACTGGCTTTGATGACATATATACAGCTTATAATGTCAGTTCTGCTTCTGAAAGTTCTTGAAAGAGAAGCTGATAATAATCTCAGCCATTTTTTGTATTTATTCCATTATTATTATTATTTCCTGAAAGTTCATTTTTTTATCTTCTTAGTTTATTTTATTAACTTTGTTTTAAATCAAGAGGAAGCCGCCAGTGATGTTGCAGTCCAAATTTATGAGGTGCAGTAAGTCCAAGACCCTGTTTATCAGGGAGAACCTCCTTGGACTGCTGCATTCAAATGATGTTAATGGACATTTCTGAGGCTTTAATTGTTGAAATAAAATTATTTATTTTAATCAATTTGTTTATTTTATATTCTTCATTAACTTATTCTTAATATTTTATAGAAGAATTCCCTTCTTTTAATCTTAGCAGCAGCCCTTAAAACCCTTCTAACTTCTCATGCATTGTTTTTTGTTGGAATTGTAATGTACAGTAATATGTTCTTATCCCATATTCATTTCTAATAGTTGGGCTGGCTAATGTTGTCATATTTACAATCAAATATATTAATGCTTCGTTTGGCCGTTGGTCGTCATGAACACGTTTGTTATGAACTGTCGTTCGTGAACGTCCAACCTCACCTAAGTAACTTCATGCACTTTTATGTTCAAAATTCGATTTCTTTTCTCGGTTGCGGTCATAACCATTGTCTTGCCAAACATGCATTCTATGATGGTGACATTTTTGTCTAAACTCACAAGCAAAAAGCCGTGCTAAGCGGAGCCTAAGTTGGCAATGATTAAAAATACCCGCGCTTCTGAATTTCAACAATGATGCACAAACAAATTGAATGGTTAAATTTCTTAATATGAGCCAACATATATTTTCATACTCAATATAAACACTAGGGCAACCTAAAATTATAAAATAAATTGATTTTGAGTGATATAAAATTGAAAGATTACTTCATTCTTGCTCTCAGGTTCTCTAAGGTGCCGAACTCAGTCTTGGTTTGGGAGGGGAAGATCCTTAGATCTTTCGGGTTTTTGGCGGGACCTCCTCGCCGCAGCTCAGGGTCTGTTTTTGGGTTAAGGTCATCTTGGGTTCTCACCTGCTAGAAGTAAGGGCGAGCCGCACCCATTTTGGGGTCTGAACTCCGTGAATCAAGTTTTTTGTTCCAACATTTTTGGTGCGGTGAGCGTGGACAGCAGCCCGCTCGAAAAACATTAGACGAAAGCTATGACAGGAAGTGAAGACCTGAGGAGTTCACCCCATCCCGGCGACTACGTGATGGTTGAATTTCTTAATATTAGCCAACATATATTTTCATACTCAATATAAACACTAGGGTAACCTAAAATTATAAAATAAATTGATTTTGAGTGATATAAAATTGAAAGATTACTTCATTCTTGCTCTCAGGTTCTCTAAGGTGCCGAGCTTAGTCTTGGTTTGGGAGGGGAAGATCCTTAGATCTTTCGGGTTTTTGGCGGGACCTCCTCGCCGCAGCTCAGGGTCTGTTTTTGGGATAAGGTCATCTTGGGTTCTCACCTGCTAGAAGTAAGGGCGACCCGCACCCATTTTGGGGTCTGAAATCTGTGAATCAAGTTTTTTAGTTCCAACATTTTTGGTGCGGTGAGCGTGGACAGCAGCCCGCTCGAAAAACATTAGACGAGAGCTATGACTGGAAGTGAAGACCTGAGGAGTTCACCCCATCCCGGCGACTACGTGATGGTTGAATTTCTTAATATGAGCCAACATATATTTTCATACTCAATATAAACACTAGGGTAACCTAAAATTATAAAATAAATTGATTTTGATTGATATAAAATTGAAAGATTACTTCATTCTTGCTCTCAGGTTCTCTAAGGTGCCGAGCTCAGTCTTGGTTTGGGAGGGGAAGATCCTTAGATCTTTCGGGTTTTTGGCGGGACCTCCTCGCCCCAGCTCAGGGTCTGTTTTTGGGATAAGGTCATCTTGGGTTCTCACCCTTAGAAGTAAGCGCGAGCCGCACCCATTTTGGGGTCTGAACTCCGTGAATCAAGTTTTTGGTTCCAACATTTTTGGTACGGTGAGTGTGGACAGCAGCCCGCTCGAAAAACATTAGACGAGAGCTATAACTGGAAGTGAAGACCTGAGGAGTTCACCCCATCCCGACGACTACATGAGGAGAGTGACTTCGACGAGTTAAAGAAGTCCATTCTGGAGACCCTGCGCTTCGCTCTCACTCCTTCGGGTTAGTGCTCAACCCCATCAGTGCCCGTTCTGGCCTCTCCTACTCTGGGTGAGGCAGCGCCAGTCGGCCGACTCGGCAAGGAATTGCAGGTGGAGGAGGATTGAGCCCTCCATGCGCGGGTGTTGTTCCCTAGCCTGGCGAGTGCTCAGCATCCTGGCAAGGAGGTCGAGGGAGTGCTGTCGACTTGGCAGGTAGGAAGGGGGAGCCCCTTCTGCAAGTTGATCCTATCTGCTCCAGTCCGGACGGGTTCAGAGAGCCAGCAATGTCCTACTACATGGTAAAAGATGACCCCCTCCAACACCTCCAGTAGTTCAAGGACACCGTGTCCATCAGGCAGATGACCCACACCTTTAAGTGCAAGTTGTTCCCCATTACTTTTGGAGGAAATGAGAGGGATTGATTTCATCAGCTCCCGTCGGGGTCCATCTATGGCTTCAAAGATATGAGGCGGAGTTTTCTGCTAAGGTTCTTTACGTTGAAGAAGAGGAGGAAAAGGGCGGAGGCTCTTTTCGAGATCAAGCAAGGGGCAGAGGAGTCCCTGAGAAGATATGTGGATCGATTCCAGGAAGAGGTCCATCTCGTCAACGAGGTGCCCGGGCACACCTTGTAGCTAGCACTTACCATCGGGCTTCGACAAGGGTTGTTTCGAATGGGGTTGGCCCGGGACCCTCCTGTCTTTCGAGGAGTTGATGGAGCGAGTAGGGCGGGAGATCGATAGCGTAGCGACTGGCGACGAACCATGAGTTCGTGGTCAAACTGGCCAAGTGGACGGAAGGTGAGGGGAAGTTAGGAGAGGCTCAGCAGTCGGAGCCGAAGAAGAGGGATGAACCAAGGAGGCAAGGTTTCCAAGGACCTCTCGCGGTGCAGGAGCCGGGATGGAGGTTCCCCCCAACCGACCGGTATGGAGACCAACAGGAAGGCCCCCTCAGGGCCAAGGAAGAGGTTACTTTCAGGGAGGAAACTTCCTGGGGGACAAGCGCGTGTCAACCCTCCGGGATGGCGTCCGGGCCCGAGGCCGGTGCAACCTCAGCTTCAGCATGCCATGAAAGTTGGCTAGGGAAGGAGAGGGAGAAGGAACTACGTTGGTAACGGCGGAGGCGGAGTGAGAAGGGAGAGAAGGGAATTACCTTTTTGTGACTTCCATCAGGTGGAAGGTCACACGACGGCCACCCGCCCCGAATTCTTGGAAGTTAGAGAAGGGAGAAGGGCCCCTGCAGGGGGAGTGCAGCTGCTGCCAGGAGATGGGAGAGAATGAAGAGAGGAAGGAAGAGAACAAAACCACCTCCGTACTCCCTCACCCTTCACCTATGTTGCACACTCAAATAGCTTATTGGTAATAATAAAACATTTTTCAATGCGAACTCGGCAAGTGAACTGGTCGTTCAAACTTAAATGATTCAGGTTGATTTTTTTGTATTTGAATCTGCTACAACTGGCTGTGATGATATTTATAAAATTTTTTAATGCTAGTTCTGCTTCTGATTATTAATGATAATAATCTGAGCCACTTTTGTATTAATTTAATTAAAAATATTTTCTTTTCTTTTTCATTGTTTACTTCACTCTTATCTTTTTTACATACAAAGAGTACAGCCAATGATGTGTTCTCCAAATTTATGAGGTGTAGTAAGTCCAAGACCCTGTTTATCAGGGAGAACCTCCTTGGACTGCTACATTCAAATGATATTAATGGACTTTTTCTGAGGCTCTCTACTTATTACAAAAATTTATAGTTTTTCAACAATTTGTTTGCTATTTTCTTTTTTTATACTTCCTATCAAGGTTTTAAGAACAAGACTGAATGTTGAACCCGAGCAAGAAAAGATTCAAGGTCCAATCTGTTGGATTGGCCAACCCAGGTTGAACTGTGATAATATATAAATAAATATATATATATATATATTATATGAGTATAAATATAATATATGTTTTTATATAGTTATATGTATCAGTATATTATGTAACATTACAATTTCTTTCATATATAAAATCGTTTAGGTGTTTATAGCCACTTGCAAAGTGACTTAGTGGACAAGAGAAAAAAGGCCCGCCCGGTTAAACCATTTGTCTGGTCAGCTGTTTAACCGGTCCAAATGCGTCGGTTCCTTGTGCTCAACCTGATCGGACTAGGTTCCGATTCACAGTTCTACTGGTTGAAAGCATTGCTTTCTATTTGTTATGTGCTATGAAATCTTGTGTTATAGCATAAGTAACTACTATATCTGTATTATTATGCAGGAACTGTACTTTTTGTAGAAAAGAAGGAAGAGATGCTGTTCTTCTCATATTTCAAAGAATTAGTTGGGAAGGAGGTGACGGTGGAGCTGAAGAATGATCTGGCGATATCAGGAGTTCTACACTCAGTTGACCAATACCTCAACATAAAGCTGGAGAATACCAGGGTCGTTGACCAAGACAGATATCCTCACATGATGTCTGTTAGGAATTGTTTCATCAGAGGATCCGTCGTTAGGTATGTTCAGCTTCCGCCCGATGGAGTTGACATTGATATTCTTCACGACGCAACACGGAGGGAGGCTCGTGGGGTCTAGCGCTCCCTACACTCCTCGCCGATCTGTACGATAAATTTTGAACACTATCAATGCGATTTCTGATGGGAATTTCTAAACAATATTTTGAGCTTCTTCTCCAGTTTAAAGTTGTAATATATAGTGTGTTGTTCCTCCATTGAATCCAACCTGCGGAAGTTTTCTTTTTTTGGTTGCGGCAATCATCATTGTCATGCCAAAACATATATTCTATTACTGTTGTGCTTTTGTCCAAATTCGTTGGAGCAAAAACACCGTGCCAAACAGAGATTCTTAGAGGTGTGCATAGAAAATCAAAACCGACCGAATTGACTTGGACCGGACTGATCCTAACTGAGCCTATTCGGTAAGTATCAGTAAACCGAGAAAACTGAATCGATTGAATTTGAACTTGGACCCTAAACCATGAGACTGTGTAATATCTCCTCGTATCATAAGTTCATAATAATTATCTTAGCGTGATAGTAAATTAAATATGTTACTGATTCTAAATGATATTATGTTTTTTGAGTTTATACATTAAAAAAATATTTGAATCATGAGAATTGATTCAATTGATATTTGAATCAACCGATGTTAAAAATCAAATTGAACCGAGCCATTTTGGTTTGGTTTTGGGAGTAAAAAGTGAGACTATTCGGTTCGTTTTTGGTTTTATCTAAAGCTGAACTGAACTGCTTGCAGTCCTACTTATTATGTGCAGGTAATTTGAGAAGCATCTCTATTGGAATGTTTTAACAGGAAATTTTGATAATTATTCATATGGTTATATTCCTCCTAGCAAACTAAAATAAGATTCAAAGGAAACAACAAGTCTTGTTGATATTAATTGAAAATTACTTGAACCGTATCCATAGATTGCCCATTTCCACACAACACAGAGAAAGGGCTAATAGAGTTAGGCTCCGTTTGGCCCCGTGTATTTGCTTCTGTGAGTTTGGACAAAAATGTCATCATAATAGAATGTATGTTTGGCATGACAATGATTATGATCGCCGCCAAGAAAAGTAGTTATGTGCATAAAGGTGAAATAAGTTCCTTAGGTGAGTTCAGGCGTTCACGAAGACAGTTCTTAACCACCGTGTTCATGACCTCTACCACTATGCCAAACTGAACCATAATCTGATTAAAATGAATCATTAAAAATATTAAATTCATCAGACGTTAGAACCATCAATCTCATTTAGACATCAAAAATTCAAAGCCATCAGTTTCGAGGCAGAAAAAACAGAGAATCATTACAAACATGAATTCCCAGTCAAAAAAAAAAAAAAAACCTTGCGGATACACCATCACAATGCTCTCCCCAAGATCCATTGAACTCCGCAATTTCAGTGCTCTTCGAATTTCAGAAAGTTGCAGTGGAAGTCGACGATACTATCCTGACAACATTCTTCCATGCTGAAATGAGATTTCTTTCCGGCTAACTGAGCCGCCCTCTTAGCACATCCAGAGTCCCTCGGGCTGTCAGCTATGTTTCTAACTGTGCTGATTTTAGGAAGCATTGCAGTTATCTTCATGATTGATGGAGGAGAGGTCGCAGTCAACAGCGGCTCTCCCTTTGATGATTCTCCTCCTCCGAGAGAAAAGGAGCGGTTCTCAGGCTCCGGCAATGACCACTTCCTCTGCTTCTTCTTCTCCGGCTCCACGTTTCTAGCAGTGGACAGACTATAACGGCTCGGAACAGTCCTCACTGTACCTTTCTTCAATGGCTTTCTGCAGGAGACTGGATTCTGTATATCCTGGAACAGGTTTTTGGTTTTGATGCTTCCTATGATGGAATCCTCTTTTTTGACTGGTTTTTTTGCACCTACAGTCGCAATCCCCTTCCTCAACTCAGACATAGTTGAAATCGTTGGTTTCCGAGATCTGGGACTTACACTCAAGCTCTTCTGCGCCTTCTCTTTCTTCGTGATTTCTTGAAGTTTACATGGCAAACGGAATCTAGCGCCGGAAGCAATCTCCGACGGACCGAGGCTAACGCCTCTTTGCCGGAAACAATAAGGTATGGAAGAATCTTCTTGAAGCCATGATTTTCGGGTCCTTCCTCTGGTCACGCAAGGCTGGGGATTTGGTGGGGTGTTTTCTTCTTTGATGCCTTCAAGTCTCTGAAAGCAGGATTTCGCCGCGATTCCATGAATCTCAAGCGGCCCAAGGCTGACACCTCTCCGCCCGAGTCTGGCCGGAGATCCTTCCGTCTTCTTGGAAACCGGTGACGGCTTTTGCTCCATGAACTTCGCCGGGATGATTCTTCCACGCCGTGCAGCAGAAGCCTCTCTGAGATCGATCTCGGCCTTTTTGATGCGCAGCGCCTCCAGTTTCAGAGATAGTCGCCGGATTTCCTTCTCAACTTCCTCGATATCGGCGTCGACGTCTCCGTCGTTGGGGATTGATGCTGTATCATGCTTCCCCTGCTTCTTTGATGATTTCTCCTTGTATGGACTGAGATTGGGGAGATGCAGGAGGTTGGTGGAGATTGGTTGCAGTGGAAGCAGGGATTTTGCTCCGGCGGGATGGTCGGCGACGAGGGCGTTGAAAGCGGCGTTGTCCCAAATCTTGAGATTGGAGGCGTCCATTGTCAAACTCATCGACTTGAGGGAGAAGAATTTGGTGTTGTTTTTTGTCGGATTGTGTTTCTCTTAAGAGGAAGTTCAAATTTTGACCGTTGGGTATAAAATTAGACGTTGGGAGTGGTTGAATACTGACCGTGGGATGGAAAACGGCTCTGCACAGACGCTCCGATGAGATATAATTAATGATTCTTGATTAATTATTAGCAGCCCGCTCCCTAAATCTAATTACAAATACAAAATATTAATTCACATATGAAAATACATCGATGACATGCTGCTAATTAAAATATATAATATTGTTCTCCCTTGGAAAAAAAAATCAAATGCTGACGGTATAATTTATTTTTGTTGCAAACTGCATCCACTATATATTAATATGTAGCCTAGAATATGCAGAATTTTGAAACTAAGCTGAGTAAAAAAATAGTTCATGGAGAAGTGTATTTTGCATCACTAAATTCTAATTTATTTATGGAGCTCGGTCGAGTTTTACTAAAGATTAAAAAGAAAATGTGCGTGCATGCGCGCACGCGATTCTGTTCCGACAATTACTCCCCAGCTGCCCCAACTCTTTGGCCCGTGTGATTCTTCGTTTATAGGGTTTTGATCGTGTGTCCGGTCCTTTGCATGAGCATTTCGATCTCGTAGGCTCGTGTATTCAATCATGCATGTGTGAACATTTCGATTATAATCTTCTCACTAGGCAAAAAGTTGATATTGACTTGACGAAAGCTTATATTGTCAACGATGTCATTAAAATCAATGTTGTAGAAGAAACATGTTTAACGTCATGCATAATTTCAACTATAATTTTCAAAATAAGCAAAATAACATAAATAATATATGTCAACTAGAATTTTGATTCTAAGTCAATTGACAAGCACACTGTAGACCTATAATATCAATATTATGAGAGTTTAAATGCTCTTAAGTGATATTTAATGCGACCAAATTAAACCGCGTAGAACCGAACCACTAGTGAATAATTTAGTTTTGGTTCTTGTTGAAACGGAACTGTAGGCACGACGGTTCCAAGAATTATGTTAGAACCGAAACTGATGAAACCAATAAGGTATTGATTCTAATTTGAAGAAACATTACCTTAATAGTTCGGTTCATAATTTTAGTAGAACTAAAACTAAACCGTGACAGCTCCAAATACAGAAGCAAGCTAGACATTTAGATCTAGAAAAAAAATGCATAGAAAAATAAATTGGGAGACACTGACTTGCATAATAAAAGCTACTTTAGGGCCAACATATATCAATCATTTCACTGCAAATAATACAGTAGTTGAAATAACATTTTCTTTCGAATTTTTGGCACTTTACACCCTTTAATTAGGGGTCTTTGACACTTTGCACCCTTATATTTAAACTTTGGCACTTTACACCCTTTAAAGTCCTTAATGAAGTAGTTTGCACCCTCCACTGGCCTCCAGTTATTTTTTTTTATTTCTTTTCTATTTATTAAATTCCGAAATTTATAGTTGGAGGGGTATTTTGGTCCTCCATCAGGATTTTGTTTTATCTGCTATATTTAATTCGTATTCATTTTATATCTATACGCAGACCATCTAGTAAATTCAGCAAGTGGGATTTTATCTGTTTTGGGATGGCACAGGAGATTCAGGGTTTTGCACTCTAGAGGATAAAAGTTTTTCAAAATTCTAATTTTACCCCCCAAATTAATTTCAGATTATATTTAAAAACAGACGGCAAAGCTTTAGGCTTTGCTAGCGGCACAGTGGTGGTGGTCACAAACATGATGGTTATGAACTATCTGTCATTCGTGACCGCCCGACCTCACCTAAGGAACTTCATCCACTTTTACGTTCAAAACTATTTTTTTTTCTTGGTGGCGGTCACTACAAACATACATTCTATTCTGGTGGCTTTTTTTATCCTAATGGTCAATTGAAAATTATCATTGCATCACACGCTGGCAGTCACAGATTTAGGTTTTGTTTGGTTGGGCGGTGGGACGCCAGTGCGAACACCTGAGAGGCGCGAGCGGCGGCGTTTGCTCCCGCCCTCCCTCTACGGAACGGAGAAAAGGTGCCGTTCCCAGCCGCAGCCCTCCCCCTCCGGCCCGACCTCCGGCGGCGTTTGCTCCTCCAGCTGCCGCCACCCTCCCAAACAAAGCCTTACATATCATCGTGCAGTCAGCTGAATAAATAATATTATAAATTCATAATAGAAGATAAATAAACAAATATAAGGGCTATATATTTTTAAAATATAGACACCAACTACATAGAGTGACATACCATTAATATATAGATTATACACACAGCTCACTATATGAACACATTTTCCATTGCACATTACCCAAAATAATCAAATTTCTTGAGCATGTGTACAAAAAAAAATATTTAAGAAGAGAGGGTTGACTACAAGCAGCTGTCCAAAACATAAGCTACGTTAAAACTGGATCAACTGCTTTGATCTGCTGCCTTGCCAAGTATCTTTCTCTTCTTTCCTTCTGCAAAACAATTAACCAGAAGAGTTGTTTGGCATCAGAGCTTAAAGATAGTAATCTGTGCAGAAAATAACATTAGATGAAAAAAAAATTTGCGACATAAGTTTTTTTTACGCGTTTTTTGCATCATTAGTTCGAGATAAACAATCGACTCACAGAAATACGAACTCTGAGATATAAGGTTCATGCTAAAATGGCACTAAGTTAGACTGACTCAGAATCTTTTTGTGTACCTGCTATCCTGTATGGTTTTCTGGCTCCTCCCAGTCTGATTTTATTGGTAGGTATGCTTGGGGCTATGATCTACAGCATTGAATGTGCATAGGACTACATAGGTGAAAAGACATTACGACAAAATGTGTCGGATTCTACGACTAAATTTAGGACAACAGACGAAATTGGTATCTCCCTCATGCCTCCAGGTCAGCCCTCTTTCACGGCAGAGTCTCCTGATGGGAATGGGAGTCATCTCTATCACTCGTGATTTTGAATCATCTATACTATATTATATAGAGTGGTCATGATCCTGAATTATGGTCATCAAATGAATCTAAGCCCTTCAAGTTCAATCCCCCTGTGCGTGTGTATTTATTGAAAATAGCGGAAGTGACAAAGGTCCCCGCATGTGTAGAGAGCGACGGCGATAGTACTCTGGTCATCGCTCGAGGGATGCTCGGATACTGTTGCCGTCGCACACTGTGCATACCCCACTAGTAACCACAGGCAATTACTTTGTACTACCAAATAGCACTCAGGGCCGTTATTTATCCTAAAATCAAATTGTGGTCTTGTTTTTTGTATAAAATACCCTTTCATTTTGATCATCTATCATGCACACTTTGATGAAACACATCGGGCGGGGGCCCCTAAAGAAAAGAAAAATTCAAGTAAAAATATGATTTTCACTTGCCCACTCATCTATTACAAGCCCTTCCCCAACAGTCCGTGGCCCTGTCTCCTCGGGCGGCTTCTTGCGAGCTTCTAGTGCTGCATCTGCCTCAGCAAGCTGGTCTTTCAGTTTGTCCAAATGCTTCAACAAGTAATTTATATCAGTAAGCATTATACATAAAGAATCATATCATTAAGCATTATTCATAAATAATCTGCTATTAGACTACAAGACTTCTATGGTTTTGCTACAAATATACAAGCCCCCCTTAAAAGCTGGACAGAGAATCTGTATTATATTGCATGTTGGAAGATGAAAATCTTCCCAAACTATAGGAGCTCCAGATTAAGGCAGTTTAGCTCAGGAAATTCGAAAACAAAAAGAGTCAACAATAGCAGTTCTTTACGCACAAAACCCCCAGAGGGAAGTCATAGGTTAGTTACAAAGATTGTTATTTGTTGAAGTTTGTACAAAATCGTTCTGCCTGTAATTCTAAGAAATTTTAATAGAAGTTTCCACTTAGGCAATCAACACCAAGAATAGTAACTACAAACATTGGTTGAGAATATTGTCTCACTTTGATAAACTCATACAGCCATGTGTACTTAATATAGATTATGCGCCCTTCCACCACAAACAATTGATTTTATGTTGGATGGATAGGATATTTGCCACGGTATTAAACAATGTTTTGTCTTTAGTAGACTATGTAGACTACTGGGACCGTATTTCCCTCACCAAACCAGTATCACTAGCAAAAAATCATTTTCATGAGTGAAGACCGAGAATATGCTTCATTTTATTCATAATAATTGACAATGTGGAGTGATAAAAGTCAACAAGTATCTAAGGGGGATGCAGCCGATCCTGTTATAGGTGGGAGTAGGGTAATTGTCAATGGCAGCTTCACTGTTCTTATGGTTGAGTAA
The DNA here is from genome assembly GCA_033032865.1 of Dactylorhiza incarnata. NCBI lineage: Eukaryota > Viridiplantae > Streptophyta > Magnoliopsida > Asparagales > Orchidaceae > Dactylorhiza > Dactylorhiza incarnata. The sequence goes on from JAWHQI010000066.1 coordinate 3,298,769, forward strand.
ACTTATCCAAAGACAAAATAATATAGTAAAATCTTGTAGAATGAATTGATAAGCTTCATTGGCTATTATTAGATTTAAGAATGAATTGGAATAAAATTCATTGGCTATTATTAGATTTGAGAGGTGATGTGTCCTGTTTTGGAATATGCTTCGTGTTTATTCTTGCCTGAAGGTATCATGTTATTTTGTACTTACCTGGTCAACAGTTCAATTGAACCGTATGAATCAGGCAACAGTTTACTCCTAAGCCATCTCAAGATACATAATTCATGTCAAAACCTTTGATTGATCATATATGGACTTTAAAATCCCACGATACACAATCTAATTCAATATACATACGGCCTAAGACAAGTACGCATAAGAAGAAAAAAATATAGCATATAGAAGACTTGTTGAATGGACTACATATGGCTTCATTTCCTAGAGTTGTAAAGATCAATCCGTTCACAACAAATTTATTAGAATATTATAAATAACCCAAAAGGCAAAGCTCATTTGTGTTTGTGACATGCAGAGCAAATTTGATTATGATGCACATGAGGAAAATTAGCAACAAAGGATGAAAAGAACTACAATGATTGACATCATCCATCACAATGAAATCTGCGCACTTACTATGGTGTGCGCATGCGAGCCAAGACATCTTGATGTTTGAACACAAAAACAGAACAAAAACATCGACCAAATCGTCGGATTATTGGCCAATATGGGTAAAAATTCATTGTTTGCTTGATCTGATGAATTTGTCAATCCAAGAAGTTCTTACCAATTGAATTACAGTGATTGAACAATCATTCAGCTATCTAAAGGGAGAAAAGAAATTGAAGAGATATTCCAATTAATCACTTACTGGGCTTGGGCGATCCATATAAAAGAAGACCACGCGCAGAATTTGTTCAACTAAAACTTGGTCTTTCTGCTCATCAAACTGTCAATGCAGAGAAATAATATAAAAAATGCTTAAAAGGCATTTATGCCCAGAACAAAGCTCAGATACTCATACAGTTTAGCAAGAACCAAATTGTGGTACAAGTAATGGTAGTAGAGTTCCATTCAAAGAACTTAGAATATACTATTAGGAAAGCAACAATGCCACAGTTCAAATCCACATACATGAACTATAATAGACTTAAAGCAACAATAGCAAAACTCCTTTTGCGAAAATGACGCAGGACTAATCTATATAGACGAACGCGTGATGCCCTAACCCTACATGAATGAATGAAAGTACACAACATATGCAATTGGAGCAAAATGGTTTTCTAAATTATGATACGAGCATGCACGGAAGTAAATGAACAACAGGGAGTCACAACATAAACCCTAATGCAAATGCAACAATTCAATCATACACTTTGTTCCGATGCACAATTAATCAAACAAGATTAATTTTAAAGTATTGCACTAACATCACAATTGATCGCAAATATATCAATGTAACTCAACAGATAATAATTGCGACTAAATGAAATTGCACTAAAATTAAATGTACCACAAATGAGAAAAGCATGTCTACTAAAAGAGAAAGTCAAATTATATTAGAGCATAAAATTTCTAGCAATTAAGGTACACAGGTAAAATGTGAGAAAGTGAAAACTAGAGGTAAAATCTAGTGGCTGGATGCTATTCGGAAAGGTTGCGGAGACTGTAGCAGCTCTGGATGGGGAAGGGTAAGGAAGTGCAGTGATCGAATGGGGATGGTTGTAAAGGCGTTGGATGGGGAAAAGGAGGTCTGGCCGGGATTGGAGAGGTGGTATGAGGGGCTAGACGTGTCTTGGAGGACAGAGGGATGAGAAAAACAAAGAGGAAACGGTTGTTGGGGGGATTTGGGATGTTGGAAGGTGGCTGGAGGGCTGATGGGTTCGGCCAGGTGTGGTGGAGGGCCTAGAAAGGGGAACCAGTTGCTGTAGAGGTTGCTGGAGGAGACTTGTGAGAGCTCGAAATGTGCTGGGAATGGAGCGGAGGAGGTCGGTCTGGGTAAGGAAGGGTCGGTTGGTGTTGAATGGTGATGGTCGGTGTTGGGAGGGGGGGGGGGTGACTACAGGCTGGTGGACGCTGGAGGAGGCGCCGAGGCGGCGGTGGAGCCCTCTCAATGCTAGGACAGGTGGTAGCGGGGTATCACATAGCCAGAGGAGCAAAGGTGGTCGCTCGATGTCGCACCGAACGGGGGAGGCGGCACTCGTCTAGGACCGATGGAAGAAGAGGCTAAGGGCTTCAATCCAAGATACCTCCCATTAGCCCTAATAGGAGTATGTGTATATATATGGGAAATTAGGTAAAGTTTACATGAAGGCTCGAATTGTCCAAACGAATGACTTATCCTAATTTTCAAAATAGAAGTCTGAAAAATAAAATAAATATTCATAAAATAGGAAAATTCGAGTTGGTCACAATCATGGTCTCCGATCATTCATTTAACAATCCAAAAAGTGTCGACCGGATTCCATCAATCCCCCGACTTAAAAACATTTATCTCCGAAGAATGGAGACTGTCATGCTCTTGGTGTAGGTCAGGCAAGAATGAAAACAATTGCATGAACTACGATGTCTCATTCTCATAGCTCCTGGTAGGTGTAGTGTTCACAGGAGGTCGTCAAGGGTCCCATGCAAGAAGTAAGCCACCATACGTGTAAAGGGTAGGGTTGAGATGAAGGCTGGAGGTACAAGCAAGACTATGGTAAAGGTGTGACCTGAAGTTGAAAGGGAAGGATGAAGGTCCCAAAAACTAGGTGGCCCCACATCTAAAATCAAATCCACTACATTGAAAATAAAATGATTACCCATATTCCTAGGAATATCAAGCTGGTGGAGACCAGCCCCGATTAGGTCGACGCAAAAGTGTCAGACGCCGCAACCGTCCGGACCCTTACCAGCCCTAATTTATGGGATTTTAATTGTAATTTTTGCATTTGTATTATTTCATTTTGTTGTGAAATATATATATATATATATATATATATATATATACACACGAGTGCCCGACACGGGGCTCCACCCCTACGGCCAAGCGCGACAGTACCCGGCCGGCGACAGCGGGCTTCGCCCGCCCCTGGCGCGATGTTGTCGGGCGGCCTTCGGCCGCATCCAGGCGGGCTTGGCCCGCCTCCGCATGAGCATCGCCCGTGCTCGATGCGTCTGCGGGCTTCAACTCGAAATATGATTCGAATCAACTCGAATTGATTAAAAATATTATGTATTTATTAATATATTCTTATTTTAAAATTAAAAACACTAAAATTTAAACCTAAATAAAATGAGTGACGGTTTTAAGTGCTTCATTTGCTAAATTTAGAGACTATCCAATTTAATTTCGAGTCAACTAGGAATAAAGAGAAATTACTCAATTTCGAGCCGGCTCAAAATCGAGCATTTTGAGTCGAGACGACTCAAAATTGATTTCGATTTCGAGTCGATTTTGAGCCGAGTTCGACTCGAAAATTTCGATTTCGATCCGAGCCCAAATCGCTCGAACTCGATTCGATATCAGCCCTAGCACCGGTAAAATGCGAGATAGTGAAAACTAGAAGTAAAAGACTCACCAAGTCATTGGCACTGGCGGTGGAGAATGTTTGAAGGACTGGGAGGAGAAATCCGGCGGCTGGATGGTACACAGGAGAGTTGCGGAGACTGTAGCAACTCTGGATGTGGAAGGGGAATGGTACGAAAGTGCAGAGATCGAATGAGGGTGACTGTAGAGGTGTTGGATGGGGAAAATGAGGGTTGGACGGGGTTGTAGAGGTGGTAGGAGTGGTTGGACGTGTCTTGGAGGGTTGTGGGATGAGGAAAACAAAGAGGAAACAATTGTTATGGGGATTTGGGGTGTTGGAAGGGTGGATGGAGAGCTAATGAGTTCCGCCAGGGGCGGTGGAGGACCGGGAGAGGGGAACCAGAGGTTGTAAAGGTGGTTGGAGGGGCAACAATGGTTGGAGGAGGCTTGGGAGAGCTCAGGATGTGCTAGGAATGGAGCGGAGGAGGTTGTCCTGGGTAGGTAAGGGTCGGTCGGTGCTGAATAGGGCTAGTTGGCACTGGGAGAAGCGGGGGGGGGGGGGGGGGGGGGTGACTACGATGCTGGTGGAGGGTGGAGAAGGCGGCGGTGTAGCCTCCCAAGGCTGAGATGAATGGCAGCGGGGAATCATAAGGCCAGAGAAGCTTGTGTTCGCTTGGTGTCGCACCGAACAGGGAAGACGGGAGTCGGCACCTGTTTAGGACCGAATGAAGAAGAGACTAAAGGCTTCAATCCAAGATACCTCCCATTATCCCTAATAGGAGTATGTATATATAAGGGAAATTAGGTAAAGTTTATCGAAGGCTCGAATTGTCTAAACAAATCACTTGACATAATTTTCGAAATAGAACTCAGAAAAATAAAATAAAAATACATAAAAATAGGAAAATTCGAGACGGTTGCAATCACGGTCTCCGATCGTTCATTTGACGATCCAAAAAGCGTGACCCGATAAATCCTCAAAAGATGTGCGATCAATCTTTCATCAGAAAAGCTAAAGTACTATGTTACAAAATCCAAAACACCATAATAGTTTGAGTAGGAAAATTCAATCGTCAATAGGTGCAGCAAGTAAACATTGAAATAGTAACGATCTCGTTGAGAAATTGTTGAAGATTTATACTGTTGATTGGTTTACCTACTCGTGATTCCTTCGCTACTTCCATGGAACTATTATGTGACCAGGTTGTCTTTTAATTAGGGAGTTAATTATTTGTCTTTAGGTTGCAGCAATTAAACATTGAAATGTTCCACTAAAGATATTGTGGTGAAACTGTTGAAGGTTTACAAGGCTTAATGAAGATAATAAGAACTATCTTTTAAACCCTAGCCCTCTTGAAATTTTGATAGCTCTCTCCTCTCAAGCAATCCCGCTTCTGAAAACCACGGCAAAGATCCATCATATCGTTACAATCTATGTTTGTAACAACTTCGTATCAAAACCACCTCCCTATGTTTCCCCCGCGCCATTTGTAACACCTCAAATCATGCAACTTAGTTACTATCCCTATCGGGAGCCCGATAGCTCCTATCAAGGACCCAATAAGACATGTTTTTGACATGCTAGTGCTTTTATGCTTTCTTGTGATCCATAAGATTGCATTTGTCCCCAATAAAACCACATGCTCGTTGGTGTTTTTATGGTCATCAGTGCAACCCCCCAATCGGTAAGAAAAGCACCATACTTTACTTTCTTCCTTTTTATATACATAATGTCAAACTATCTTGTGTCTTTTATGTATCTCAAAATCTGTTTTAATGACCGCAAAGTATCTTTTGGTTGGTTCAACCATGAACCTTGAAGCAATGCTCATGGTCTTTTCAATGTCTGAACTTGTATTTGTCATGTAGATTAACAATCCTTCTATACTTCAATAAATTTATGCACTTACTTTTTCTTCTCCATTGCTCTTTCTCAATTTTCTTCCTGTGTACAATGGTGTTGTCGTTGGCTTACAATCTTCGATACCAAACTTCTTAAGAAGATCTGAGGCATACTTCCTTTGTGAGATGAAGATCTTTGCTGATTTTTTAGTTGTATTCCGAGAAGATACTTGAGACTGAGATCACTCATCTAGTAATTCATTATTTCTTTGGTTTCTTCACTAATTTAAGTTTTATCTTGGTGACAATGAGATCATCCACATACAAACAGAAATTTTCCCCTGTTTTCTTTATGTAACCAGGGAGGTTCGCTAGGATTTTTGATAAAGTTATTTTCAGTAAGATATTTGTCAATCTTACTATTTCAGGCCATTGCTGTTTGATTTAGTGCATACAGTGCTTTATTCGATTTGTAACTTTCTTTTCTTCTCTAATCTTATATCCCTCTGGTTTCTTAGCATATACTTCTTCTATTCTCCAATAATAAATGTGGATTTTACATCAGTTTGATGTACCGGCTGGCTTTTTGTACTGTAACGGCGAAGAGAGTTCTTATTATCTCCATTTGAGCAACACGGGCAAAAGTTTCGTTGTAGTATCTTCCTGGATTTTGTGTAAAATTTTGCTCAAGACGAGTTTTATATTTTTCTATAGTTTTGTCTTCGTTGTGTTTAGTTGTCTTATTTTTATGAATTATGTGGAGCTTCTACTCAAGAAAATTTTGAAATAGCTTGTCTAACATGCAAAAAATTCTTTATAAATGATGAACCACTAGAAGAGCCTAAAAATGATGAGGGATTTGAAGCATTTGGTTGCCTTGGAGTAGATGGCAGAGAGGATGTGTCGATGTCATCATTGATCATCTCTTCTGCAACCTCAAATACTTCAGATGGCAAGTGATTCTGATCTATGCTAGTTTCCAAGCTCCTGGCACTTTTTCATCCACAATTACATCTTTGTTGAATGTTAGTTCTTTAGTGAGGGATTAAACCGTTTATATATGCTTCAGACTCCACATTGTATCGAATTAGAATGCACTTTTCTCCTTTCTATTGTATTTTGTCTTGGTTTTCCTTAGGAATGTGATTGTATAAAATGCTTCCAAATACTTTATGAGTTTGACCTTTGGCTTTTGATCAAATCATGATTCATCTAGTGTTATATTATTTAGTGCTTTTATTGGCACTCTATTAGGAAAATAGACAATTGTGTTTACAGCATTTGCCCAAAATGATTTGGGTTCTTTCTTACATTGTAACATGCTTCTTTCAATTTCTACAATTATCTCGTTCTTCCTTTCCACTACACCGTTTGGTTGTGGGGATCTACTCATTGTCAATTCTCTCTTAATTCTATTTGATTTGCGGTGGGAGATGAATACATTTTTAGTGAATTATCCCCTTATCAATTCTTAATGTGTTTGTGTTGAGCCCAACTTTTTTTTTATTTGGGCTTTTGAATTGAACAAATTTGGAGAAAGCTTCATATTTTTGGCTCAAAAAAACATACCCACATCATTCTAGTTTTTCCATCCACAAACAGTAGATAATATCTTATTTCCACGGACATGGAGCTTTTGCGGGTCCTAATATATTAGAATTTACTAGCTCTACTTAGGCAGGCTTTGGCTCTCTAGGATGTTTGACGAGGAAAATGAAGTCTGTGAATTTTGATTAATGTGCATCCTTCATAGATTGCCTACTTTTTCATGCCAGGAAGCGTTTAACCGTTTCTTTTTCTTTTAATTCTTTTAAGTCAGTTAAAATTCAAATGACCGTGCCAAAAATGTCATATTATTGCATCTGTCAATTTTCTACAGGTTTGAGCTTGAGCCTCTCCAATTGGCATCAACAATTGGAACACTTTGTTTATTGTCATTTTAACAATCGCAATCTCCATTTCGAATTAATTGCACAACACTTAAAAGATTGTGTCAGCTCAAGTAGATATTGCACATAATGTATATGGTTTCCTTCTCTTGCTCTTGATGTAGCTTGTGATAATGCATTTTCCTTCAATCTTCTCTATTTTCCCATCGCCGAGAGTTCTGATTTTTCTTCATTCAAGTACACAAAGGGCGATTTGCGGCACGTATAGGGAAAGAGATCTCATGATGAGAGGGTGTAGATACACTGCATTTATCTCACTATTTAGTTCTTATTTTGGTTTTTTCAATTTTGTAATTTCTTTATTTCTTGTCATCTCACTTTATTTTGTCTCTTTATTTATGCATTGTAAATTTTCATTTTATTTCTATTTTAAGTATCATAATATTTTATTTATACAGAGGGTCTCTTATAAATCGGGTATGGATAAATAAGAAATTTATTTAGGCATCAAGAGGTCTAAGGCTCCCTCTCTCTACCGCCAACTCCTCTCCATCTCTCCCTTCCACCGTACAGCAGTCGCCCCCAGGGGGCATGCGCGCTCCAGCTTCTGCAAGTTGGACACCACCAATCGGCGCCTCGGGAGCAACATCAGCTGCTGCTGTGCTGCAGCCCACATGTTCACAACCACAGGTCACACCCTAAGCGTAGCCAATCCTCCGCCGCATCTTCTTCTCTATTCCATGTGCTCCTCTTCTGCTTCATCCAACGACTCCCCTACTTAAACACCGCAGAAAGGATCAATCTTTGACCTTTATCATACATTGCCATCGAGACTTAAGGAGAAAACTGATATGAACTTGCTAGGGTTTGAGAGAAGAGAAGTGGATCTAAGGGAAATTAAGAGGGAGAAAGGCGGCTAGGGTTTGAGAAGAGAAAGAGAGAGAGGATACCTGAGAGTAATATTCCATGCCTTCAAAAGAGGGTCCCCGGGCCTATTAATACTCGGGGACAAGGGGGCTGGCCGCCCCCCCCCCCCCCCCCCCCCCCAGTAGGGGCTGAACCGGTGTGGTTCAGCCCCTATTCTGTATTTATTGTTGAGAGGGGGCTGAACCGGATGGTTCAGCCCCGTTGTCTTGTATTTCCTTGCGCCGTCTTGAATATTCTTGGCCTGCGAACTGTAACGGATGCGGAGGCATAACATTCCCTCCCCCATCAAGAGTCACCTTGTCCTCAAGGTAGAAATTTGGAAAGTGCTCCCGGAACTCCAAAAGATCGACCCAAGAGTTGTGCGTATCGGAGAGGTGCTTCCACTTGACGAGTACTTCGAGGCGGTACTCCGAGCCCCGCTTCTTCCACTTGGTAAGTAAGATAGTTTCTGGTAACGAACGCGGTTCCCCGCTGCTAGTGGCCTCCGGAAGCACGGGGTCGGCCTGGACTGAGTCCCCAAGTTTTCTTTTCAGCACTGAGACGTGGAAAGTTGGGTGAATGCGCGACCCCTCTGGAGTGCCAAGGTGTAAGCAACTGGACCCACTCGCCTGATGATTCTGAAGGGTCCATAGTAACGTGGAGTCAGTTTCTGATTGGCCCGCCGAGCGACCGATAGCTGCCTGTAGGGTTGGAGACGGAGGAAAACTTCGTCCCCCACTGCAAATTCCCGCTCCTTGCGATGCTTATCCGCGTGGGCTTTCATGCGATCCCGTGATGTCCGAAGATTATCCCGCAAAAGAGTGAGCGTCTGGTCCCGTTCCTGAAGCGTCCGGCCTACTGCTGGAAGAGATGTACTGTCTGGCTCGTAGGAACGCAGCGTGGGCGGTGGGCGGCCGTAAACCACCTCAAAAGGGGTGAGCTTGCTCGCGGTATGGAACGATGTGTTGTAGCAATATTCCGCCCAGTGTAACCACTGGGTCCAGGTCCGCGGCTCATCCATCACGAAGCATCTCAAGTAGGTCTCAACACCGCGATTGAGCACCTCTGTCTGCCCGTCGGTCTGGGGATGGTTGGTCGTGCTCATGCGTAAAGTGGTGCCTTGCAGGCGAAATAACTCCTTCCAGAACTTGCTGATGAACACCGGGTCTCTGTCTGAGATGATGGCTCGAGGAATCCCGTGGAGACGCACTATCTCCCTGGCAAAAAGATCCGCTACGGACTCGCCTGTGTAAGGATGGCTCAAGGCCAAGAAGTGGCCGTACTTGGAGAGCTTGTCGACCACTACGAGAATCACCGATTTGCCCTGAGACCTGGGTAAGCTGTCGATGAAGTCCAAAGAGATGGTATCCCAAATTTGATGCGGAATCGCCAAGGGAGTGAGCAACCCGGCTGGGGACGTCGTCTCGTATTTCTGCCGTTGACAGATGTCACATTCCCTGACAAACTTCTGAACATCTCGCTGCATTCCCTTCCAGAACACATTCGCCTAGACCCGCTGTAGGGTCCGCAAGATACCGGCGTGGCCCCCGGTAGGAGAAGAATGGAACTCCTTGATCCTGATGGTACGCCAAGGTGACGTGGCGGGAAAGACGAGCCGGCCCTGGTAGTACAACCGCGCTCCCTGTAGGTGATAGCCGGCCTCGGTGGGACGACCGTGTTGTAGTGCCTCGACAATGTCACGGAGAGCTGGATCCTGTTGTACTGCCACCTGAACCTCATCTAAGGAATCAATCACCGGTCCGAAAACATGGGCTAGGGAGCCCTTTGGCAAACGGGATAAGGCGTCTGCCACCACATTCTCCTTCCCCTGCTTGTAAACAATCTCGTAGTCATAGCCTAGCAGCTTCGTCAGCCACTTCTGCTGGAGGGGAGAGGCCAGGCGCTGTTCCAAAAAATGCTTTAAGCTCTGGTGGTCCGTACGGACCTGAAAATGCCGCCCCAACAAATAAGGCCGCCACATAGCCACCGCACTGAAGGATGGCGAGCATCTCCTTCTCATAAGTAGAGAGCCCCAAAGTCCGGGGCGCTAAAGCTTTGCTGAAGTAAGCTATCGGTCGGCCCTCTTGCATCAATACCGCGCCGATTCCGACTCCTGAAGCGTCGGTCTCCACCACAAAATCTTTGGAAAAGTCCGGCAGTGCCAGCACCGGTGTTGTCGTCATGGCCCGTTTCAGAGCCTGGAATGTTGCCTCTGCTTCTGTCGCCCAGTCAAAGGCGTCCTTCTGCAACAGCTGGGTCAAGGGTCGGGCAATCTTCCCGTAGTCCTGCACGAACCGACGATAGTAGCCAGTCAACCCGAGAAAGCCCCGTAGGGCCCGTATCGTCGTGGGTTGTGGCCAGGTCACCATGCTCTCGATCTTCCTTGGGTCCGCCTGAACACCGCGGGAGGACACCAGGTGGCCCAAGTACTCGACCTCCTCCTGCCCAAAAGAGCATTTGGAGCGCTTGGCGTACAGCTGGTGCTCCCTCAAAATGCTCAGGCCATGGTGGACGTGCTCCAAATGATCTTCCCAATTCCTGCTATAGATCAATATGTCATTAAAGAAAACTAGAACGTACCGACAGAGTAGTGGCCGGAAGATCTCGTTCATCACTGCCTGGAAGTAGATGGGGCGTTGGCCAGCCCAAACGGCATCACCAGGAACTCGTAGTGACCGTCGTGGGTGCGAAAGGCCGTCTTGTGGATGTCTTCCTCTTTCATCCGAATCTGATGGTATCCAGACCGGAGGTCCAGCTTGGTGAATACGCTAGCTCCGTGCAGCTCGTCCAGCAGCTCCTCAATCATCGGAATAGGAAATTTATCTTTAATAGTATAGCCATTCAGGCCCCGGTAATCCACACAAAAGCGCCACGATCCATCCTTCTTTTTCACAAGGATGATCGGTGAGGAGAAAGCACTAGTACTGGGACGGATGATGTCAGTGGATAACATCTCTCGTACACTGCGCTCGATCTCGGCCTTCTGAATATGCGGGTAGCGATAAGATCGGATATTGGTCGGGTCCGACCCGACCTTCAACTGGATCTGGTGATCACGGAACCGAGAGGGTGGCAAAGAGGACGGCTCCTGAAAAACGTCCTCGAACTGTGACAGCAACCCCTGTATCTGCTCTGGCTCGGCCGCTGTGCTCGGCCCCAGGGCCTCGACCCCCAAAATCATGGCCATAGTTCTGCCCTCCTCCTCCATCCTCTGTAAGCTCCGAAGGGAAATTTCCTTGAGCGGCGGTGATCTAATGCCATGAAGGCAATGCTCTGTTCCCAAATGCGAAAACTCCAATGTCATCTTTTCCCAGTCCGTCGTGACCCTCTTGAGCTGGCGGAGCCACTGCACACCTAAAACCATATCAGACCCCCGAATCGGCAAGATGTAAACATCCGTCTGGCACACATAACCCTGAATCCGCAGCTCCACCCCTTTTAGGGCCCCCTCACATCGCAGCTTGCTGCCGTCCGCAACCATGACCTGGAAGGAAGCCCCTCTGTCAACTGCATGCCCCGCCTTCAGTGCTGCTGCGAGGGTGATAAAATTGTGGGTGCTCCCACTATCGATCAAGATGGTCACCCGCTCGTGTCCCAGCTTCCCTGCAATGCGTAACGTGAGCGGTGCTGAACAACCCTCCATGGCTTGCAAGGAGATTCCAAACTCTGTCAGGTCTAATTCCTCCACCTCCTCACAACTGATGGGTTCTTCCTCGTCATCCTCCTCTCGTAGCATAAAGACCTGCACCTTCTGACATCGATGTCCGGGGGTGTACTTCTCGTCGCAATTGAAACATAGCCCCTTATCTTTCCTGGCCTGTAGCTCTGGCCAAGTCAACCGAGTCACAGTCGGTCGTCCTGCCGGTGGCGGATCTCGCCGTCCGGCTCCTGGTGCTGCTGGTACTGCTGGGACTGCCCGTGCTGTCCCCCGGTTTCGCTGGCGGTTGAACCGCTCCTCCTGTATGCGGGCCAGACTAATGGCATGACTCAAACTGGACGGCATGTATGCGTGGACTTCGTCCCTCAGATGGTCCTTCAGTCCAGAAACGAAACAACTGAGAAGGGTCTTTTCTCCCCAGTTGACCCGGTTTGCTAACCGCTCGAACTCAGTGCGGTATTCCATGACGATTCCCTTTTGCCTGAGCTTCTGCAAGGTCGCCTCCACATCCTCATACTCCAGGGGCCCGAAACGGGCCGTGAACCCTTCCACAAAATAATCTCATGGGGCGTAGCCCTGGTTGCGGACAAACCACTGCGCCCACTGGTATGCATCGTCCTCCAAGTGAAACGAGGCCAGCTGCACCCATTGATCTTTGGGAATCTCCTGGTAGGTAAAGAAAAGCTCGGCCTTTTGCACCCACTCCAAGGCGTCGCCGCCCCAGAATTTCGGAAAATTCATCCGAGTCCTCTTCGGTTGCATGTACGCCCGCTGATTAGCCCCTCCATTCCTCCCGAGATCCGCTTCGTGTCCTCCATGCCGGAATGGTTCCGCCATAAGATTTGGTCGCCCATAGTAATCGTGTTGATGTCCCATTGGAGGGCCATCCTCCTCATATACATGTCTTGGAGGGTTTTCCCGCCATGGTTCTCCTTGCCCCATCCGCATCGGGGCCCCAAGGGGTGGTGGCATGGGTAAAAGTCCGTTTCCAACTCCAATCGGACCTCCCATAGGTGGCAGCGGCCGGAAATTCTGCTCCGGGGCTCCAAATTGACGTCCGGCAGCCCCTTCGGCGATCCCACCACCGGCGGCCACCCCTCCAGGGCCGAACCACCCCCCGGCGACCTGCTGGTGGGGGGTGGAGGCCGGTCCGACCGGCGGTCTGGCGGCAGCAGCGCCCGCCCAGGCGCTGGGCGGAAACAGGGCCGCCGGCCCTAGCGGACTCGGGACGGCCGCTGGCGCCCAGTGGCCGCCCGTCCGTCCTGGCTCCGGGCCGGGATGGGTATAGGGCATCACGCCCGACCCCCCCATGCCTCCTCCGGTGATTGTCGGCGCTGGATTTGAGGTTTCTCCTGTGTATTCACTGTTTCCGTTCGATTTTCCTCGGAGGGATTGCGTTAACAACGCTTTGAGTTCATCCAAGCGTCCTTCCATCCGTTCTTCCAGATTTTTGGTGGTGGTCTTGACTTGTTCCTCGATGCCGGACACCGAATCCGCCAAGGCGACGTAGTTCTCCTCGATGGTGGTGAGGCGAGCGATTTCGGCTTCGGTGCGTGTGGTAACCATGGCCGTAGGAGCGATGCTCTGATACCAATTGATATGAACTTGCTAGGGTTTGAGAGAAGAGAAGGGGATCTAAGGGAAATTAAGAGGGAGAAAGACGACTAGGGTTTGAGAAGAGAAAGAGAGAGAGGATACCTGAGAGTAATATTCCATGCCTTCAAAAGAGGGTCCCCGGGCCTATTAATACCCGGGGACAAGGGGGTTGGCCGCCCCCCCCCCCCCCCCCCCCCCAGTAGGGGCTGAACAGGTGTGGTTCAGCCCCTATTCTGTATTTATTGTTGAGAGGGGGCTGAACCGGATGGTTCAGCCCCGTTGTCTTGTATTTCCTTGCGCCGTCTTGAATATTGTTGGCCTGCGAACTGTAACGGATGCGGAGGCATAACAAAAACACCACTCATCGATCTTTGTCTCCCTTCTCCGCCGCATCGCGCCATATAACTTGATCCAACGCACAGACCTATGACAAGCAACCACGATATAATATCGTATATTTTCAAACGTGAATTCGGTTTTCAAATAGGATTCGATATTTGATCATGTTCTTTTTCAGTAAAATTTGCTTCTTTTTGTTTGCTTTCCTTCTGCTTGTACCAACAATCTCTTTGGAATTGTGTTGGGTCTCTTGCAACATAAAATAGTAATCTTTGGTTTCATGATTGTTCTTTTTACAAAGATCATAGTATAAGAAGGTATTTTTTTGTCAATGTGGTACAAGAAGGTATTATTTTATGTACGCTAGGTTTTACCTCTTCCTTTGCCTTGCAATCTTTGTTAGAGTAGTTATGTGGATCTCCTTTCTTCTTCTTCTCTTGACTATTTCTGATGTTCTTTGAAATGTTTGCTCAATGGGTTGTTCAAATATCTTCATCCTTTTTCCATGAACTTGAAGAAACCCATATGTTCAGTTATTGACAAAGTCATGAGGTCTTTGGATGTTATACTTCTGAGGATATGAGAACTTATATGTCAACGATGACATCTCCAAGGATTTTTATTTGATTGATGATGTTGATAGCATGAGGAAAAAAGTTGGATAGATACTCCCATCTTTCATGAGAAGGGTATCAAACTCCTTCAAAAATGATTAAAGTTTGATTGAAATGGTTTTCTCTGAGCCTTTGAATTCATTAGATTTAATTTCTAGTGCTCCTTTTGAAGTGTTCGCTCCCATAATCTTTGGAAAGATTGAAATTTCCTAGTACTTGTTTAAGATAAGTCATAAGAGATTACTCTTGCATCTCTTTTTCGTTTTCTGAGAGCAGCTTCACTGTTGTTGCATCTCATGCCTCGCTAGAGGATACATAACTGGGTGCAGTGACTGCATTTTTATACTCCAATCATGTGCCTCTTCTTCAAATATTAGCCTAGGACAAAAGTTTGTGCAAAACTGAAAATTGGACCAGAAGTGGAAGCCATATGATTAGAAAAAACAGAGAATGATTTGAGGAATGATTCAAGATGCTACAAGAACCAATCCAAATGAGAACGAAGGATCACTGATGGCTCATTAGTGTTCTGATACCATGTTAGGAGACACGGGGAATGGAGAGGAATACTTACTGCTTTCTAATTTGTTTCACAGATTACATTTTAATTGTACTAATTCCATTCTTATAAAATGCACTTCAACTTCTTCTTCCGTTAAACATTCTGTTACGCCCCCGGACGAGGCCAGGCTATTTGGCCGACAATACAAGCGGCGGCAGAGGCAAGACGGAGGCGGCAACGGGGCTGAACCAATTGGTTCAGCCCCCTCTTCATAAAATCGGCCCAAGGGGGGCTGAACCCACCCGGTTCAGCCCCCATTGGGGCCGGCCGGCCCCTTGGTTGGCCAGCCCCTTGGTTGGCCGGCCCTGGGTCCGGGTATAAATATACCTGGACCCCCTCTTGGATGGTAGGCAAGATAATATTCAGGTATTTCTCTCCTTCTCGCTCTTAACCCTAGACTACGTTATCAAGGCGCGCGCCTAGGCGCGCCTGAGGCGCCGGGCGCACCAGGCACACCGGCCAGCGCCTCTGCAAGGCAGAGGCGGGCGGCGCGCCTCAGGCGCGCCTAGGCGCGCGCCTTATCAACTCCCAGGCGCACCAAAGGCGCGCCTAGGCTTTTCAAGCTATATTCTTCAACATGTTTTTTGGGAGGGGGCAAAAACATTATCTCAGACACACCCGAGGCACACCTAGGCGCACTTGGGCATCCAATTCACCGATTTTCAGTGAATTGAGTGCCAAATTCACTGAAAATCACCGAATTGGATGCCCAATTCGCTGATTTTCAGTGAATTTGGCACCCAATTCCCTGATTTTCAGTGAATTGGGCACCCAATTCACTGAAAATCAGCGAATTGGGCACCCAATTCACTGAAAATCAGCGAATTGGATGCCCAATTCACTGAAAATCAGCGAATTGGATGCCCAATTCTCTGATTTTCAGTGAATTGGGCACCCAATTAATTGAAAATCAATGAATAAGATGTCAAATTAACTGATTTTCAGTGAATTTGGTGCCAAATTAACTGATTTTCAGTGAAATGGGTGCCCAATTCGCTGATTTTCAGTGAATTGGGCACCCAATTCATTTTTGCGCCTCGCGTGCCTCAGGCGCGCGCCTGCGCCTTGCGCCTAGGCTCCAGGACCCCTTTGCGCCTCGGTGCGCCTTGCGCCTTTGATAACTTAGACCCTAGATCTCTCCAATCTCTAGATCTCTCTTTCTCTCTCCCACTTCCTCCTTAACAATTGGTATCAGAGGATTCGTTTCTCCGTCATGGTGACCACTCGCACGCAAGAGGAGGCCTCTCGTCTGGAAACCCTAGAAGAAAATTTCGTAGGGCTATCGGATTCGGTGGCGTCCATGGAAGAGAATATGAGAACGTCCACTCAACGTTTGGAAGAGCGAATCGACGCTAGCATGGAGGAGATCAAGGCCCTATTAGCGCAAAATCTGAAGGGGAAGAGTCCGGTGGGCGGCGAGAACGGCGGATATACGAATCCGGCGTCGGAGAATTTTGGATCTCATCCCACGACGCAGGGATTGGATGATACGGCCACTGGAGGGTCGGTTGGAGCCGGATGGACGACGACGGGAGCGGATCGGGCTCGGGCGCAGGCGATCGCTAGCGGATCGAGCCAAGGAGGCTTCGTCGAGGCTGGCGGAGGCCGTGCGGGGGCCGGATCTGGCGCGGTTGGCAGTGGCGGGGTCGGCACATGCCGCATGGGCGCTGGCGACGTGGGAGCGGGCCGTTACGGGGCTGGCGACATCGGAGCAGGCCGCTACGGCCTCGGCGACCTCGGGACAGGCCGCTGCAGCCCTGGCGACGCCGGAGGAGGTGGCCCGGCTTGGCAGCGGGCTGGGGAGGAGCAGTTGGGGCTCGGCCGACCTACAGGGCAGGCGGCTCTTCCTCAGGGAGGCATGGGGGGTCTTCTTTCCTCATCCCCGGGCCGTTGGAGGTGTCGGGGGTATCGGACCAGGGGCTCCTTGGATCGGCCAGCATCCTCCATGGGGACAAATGTACCAACAAGGATATCCAGGTGCCGGTATGAGCAGGGTTGGCGGGGAGCGTCCCCATCGCGTGCGTACCTTCCTCTGAAATAAACACGCATGAATTTTCCCCAGTTTAATGGCGGGGACGCACTGGAGTGGGTACAAAAGGCGGAACTGTTCTTTAGCTATCAGGATGTACCGGAGGGGCAGTGGGTCCAGTTAGCTTCTTTCCATTTGGAGGACGACGCCTTCCAGTGGACACAGTGGTTCTTACGAGGGCGTGACTATGTGCCGTGGGGAGAATTTGTGGAGGGTTTTACGGCCCGGTTTGTTCCACTTGAGTATGAGGACTTTGAGGCCCTCCTTCAGAAACTCCGACAGAAGGGAACGATGATGGAGTACCGCACCGAGTTCGAAAAGTTGGCGAATTGGGTGCATTGGGAAGAAAAGACGCTCTTGAGCTGCTTTGTCTCTGGGCTCAAGGAGCATCTTCGTGATGAAATACAGTCACACCTGCCTCGTACTTTGAATCATGCCATCACCTTGGCACGCATCCAGGAGGAGCGGTTCAACAGGCAGAGAGCTCGGACTACGGGTAGGCCACCTGCGGCACAAGCAGGGACACGGCAGGAGCAGCCCACAGGTAGCAAGCCGACAGTTACGCGGCTATCGTGGAGTGAGTTAGCGGCCAGGAAGAAGAAGGGATTATGCTTTAATTGTGATGAGAAGTTTGCTCCAGGTCACAAGTGCCAGAAGGTCAAAGTCTTCATGTTACATCAGGAGGCGGATAACGAATTGGCGTCAGAGGAGCTGGATTCTGAAGGAGATTTGGACCTGACCGAGCTCGGGGTCTCTATACATGCTATAGAGGGGTGTAATCCCCCTCCGCTCACTATGCGGCTTGCAGGGAGGGTCCGACAAGAGAAGGTGACTATTTTGGTGGATAGCGGGAGTACACACAACTTCATCCACCCGGATGTGGCACAGAAGGTGGGGCATTTGATTGATACTGGGGCTGCCTTCCAGGTCATGGTGGCGGATGACAGTAAATTGCAGTGCCAGGGTGCGCTCAAAGGAGTGGAGCTTCGGATGCAAAGGTATGTTGGTCGCACAGATGTCTATCTTCTACCCATTCGGGGTTCGGACATGGTGCTGGGAGTTCAGTGACTGCAGCAGTTGAGGAGGGTGACGTTTGATTGGGATCAGATGACAATGGAGTTCTTGCAAGGGGGGAAACAGTTTTGTTTGAAGGGTCTCACATCTTCGCCAGTCAAGGAGATTTCTCTTCGCAATCTACAGCAGCTTGAGGGGACGGGGAGTTTGATGGCGGTACTGTTGGGGGTACGGACGGATGACGCAGGATCAGTTGAGGTACCTATACCGATGCGGGCATTGGTGGAGCAGTATGCTGATGTGTTTCAGGAGCCACGTACACTCCCACCATCACGGTTTCGGGATCATCAGATTGTTCTCAAGGCAGGGGCAGAGCCTACCAACATCCGACCATATCGGTACCCGCACATGCAGAAAGCCGAGATTGAATGTGATTTGTGGACTAATTTTCTTCTTGTTGCTTCTATTACTATGAATTGTGGTTGGCCTGGATGATGTTGATTAGCCGGCAGGATCGGCGTATTGTGGCGGGGACCATTGGGTGTAATGGTCTCGCCGCAAGACGGCGGTTCTGGGCGGTAAGACCCGGTTTTAAAAGCAAAAAAAAAAGAGGGTCTTACAAACTGGTATCAAAGCGCAGCGTACGGGAGATGCTCGATGCCGACATCATACGACCCAGCACTAGTTCCTTCTCGGCTCCGATCATTCTCGTTAAAAAGAAAGACGGGTCCTGGCGATTTTGTGTGGACTATCGGGCTTGAATAGCATCACTGTGAAGGATATGTTTCTGATTCCCTTGATTGAAGAGCTGTTGGACGAGTTACATGGGGCGACTGTGTTCACCAAGCTTGATCTACGATCAGGCTACTATCAGATTCGCATGCGAGAGGAAGACATCCACAAAACAGCATTCCGTACTCATGACGGACACTATGAGTTCTTGGTTATGGTCAATGGATTGACGGAAGGACCGTCCACCTTCCAGGCTAATATGAATGAGATCTTCCGTCCGTTGCTTCGTCTCTTTGTGCTAATTTTTTTTTATAACATACTCATATACAGTACTACCTGGGACGACCACTTGAGCCACGTTGCACAGGTATTTTCCATTTTGCGCCAGCATCAGCTCTTTGCGAAGCGGTCGAAGTGTTCTTTTGGCCAGAAGGAAGTGGAATATTTGGGGCATCTGGTATCGGCTGAAGGGGTAAAAGCCGATCCTCGGAAGATCGAGAGCATGGTGTCTTGGCCGCGGCCTCAGACTATTCGGGCTTTGCGGGGCTTCTTGGGGCTCACGGGCTACTACAGGCATTTCGTGCGTGACTATGGGAAGATCGCCAGGCCGTTGACACAGTTGTTACAGAAGGACGCCTTCTCTTGGCAGGATGAGGCTGAGACAGCTTTTCAGGCACTCAAACAGGCTATGACCACGACTCCAGTTTTGGCACTCCCGGACTTCACCAAGGAGTTCTTCGTGGAGACGGACGCTTCCGAAGTGGGACTTGGTGCCGTGTTGATGCAGGAGGGACGGCCGTTATCTTTTTACAGCAAGGCTTTGGCTCCCCGGACACTAGGCCTCTCCGCCTACGAAAAGGAGATGTTGGTAGTTATTCACGCGGTGGCATTGTGGCGACCATACCTGCTGGGACGTCATTTCAAAATTCGGACTGATCATCAGAGCTTGAAGCACTTTTTGGAACAGCGGGTCTCTTCCCCTCTTCAACAGAAATGGGTCACCAAGCTTTTGGGGTACGACTATGAGATTGTTTATCGGCAAGAGAAGGACAATCGGGTTGCTGATGCACTATCCCGTTTGCCTGAGGGTGCTCTAGCCCAACTTTCTACACCCCAGTTGGACTCTGTTGACGAGATTCAGGAGGAGGTACATCGAGACCCCGAGTTGCGGGGCATTGTGGAGGATCTACGGCAGGCACGAGAGACAGTCCCCGGTTATCATCTGCAGAATGACCGGCTGTACTATCAGGGACGGGTAGTCATACCCTGTCAGTCGGCTTGGAGGACGGTCATGATGCATAAGTTCCATTCGTCCCCGACGGGCGGCCACGTCGGTGTTCTCCGTACTCTTCAGCGGGCACGTGCCAATGTGTTTTGGAAGGGGAT
Organism: Dactylorhiza incarnata; assembly: GCA_033032865.1. Classification (NCBI taxonomy): domain Eukaryota; kingdom Viridiplantae; phylum Streptophyta; class Magnoliopsida; order Asparagales; family Orchidaceae; genus Dactylorhiza; species Dactylorhiza incarnata. The sequence continues at coordinate 3,318,826 of JAWHQI010000066.1, forward strand.
GCGACGGGATATCCAGTTATTTGTTCAGCAGTGTGATGTTTGCCAGCGGCAGAAGTACGAGACAACTTCCCCGACCGGGCTACTCACGCCCTTAGAGATTCCGCACCAGATTTGGGATACAGTCTCCATGGATTTCATTGATGGCTTGCCGCGGTCTAAGGGTAAGACGGTCATCATGGTGGTGGTTGATAAATTGTCAAAGTACGCACATTTCATCGCACTGAGCCACCCTTACACCGATGCGTCTGTTGTTGTTCTTTTTGCTCGAGAGATTGTTCGGCTACACGGCATCCCCCGGGCGATTATCTCGGATCGCGATCCGACCTTTGTTGGCCATTTTTGGAAGGAGCTCTTCCGTTTACAGGGGACCTCCTTGCGTTTCAGCACGGCTCACCATCCGCAGACAGATGGTCAAATTGAGGTGTTAAATCGGGGGGGCAAGGCATACCTCCGATGCTTTGTTATGGATGAGCCGCGGACTTGGACGAGCTGGTTGCATTGGGTTGAGTACTGCTTCAACACTTCCTATCATTCAGCCAACAAGCTAACTCCCTTTGAGGTCGTCTATGGGCGACCACCTCCTTCTCTGAGTAGTTACGAGCCGGGTAGTATGACAGTGGCAGCAGTTGACCGTGCACTTCGTGATCGTGACCGCACACTCGCTACCTTGCGCGAGAATCTCCGGACAGCACAGGATCATATGAAGGCCCAGGCTGACAGGCATCGGACAGCGCGAATTCCAGGTGGGGGGCGATGTGTTTCTCAAGCTCCGTCCCTATCGGCAGTTGTCCGTTGCACAACAGTCGAATCAGAAGCTGGCACCCCGTTATTATGGTCCATTTCGGATCACCCGCCGGGTTGGACCAGTTGCTTATACGTTAGCGTTGCCCGAAGGGTGTCAGATACATCCGACTTTCCACGTCTCCTTGTTGAAGCGGAAGATTGGTGATACTATCCCGGTCAGCCCCCGTCTACCGGAGGCCACAAGTGGGGGCGAGCTGCGCCCGATTCCTGAGGACATACTGTTGATCAAGTGGAAACGACGCGGCACGTTGTACTGTCCTGAGCTGCTGGTCAAGTGGAAGGACCTGGCCGTCGAACACAACACCTGGGTGGATTTGCTGGAATTCCGGGAGCTTTACCCCGATTACCACCTTGGGGACAAGCTGGTTCTTGATGAGGAAGGGAATGTTACGCCCCCGGACGAGGCCAGGCTATTTGGCTGACAATACAAGCGGCGGCAGAGGCAAGACGGAGGCGGCAACGGGGCTGAACCAATTGGTTCAGCCCCCTCTTCATAAAATCGGCCCAAGGGGGGCTGAACCCACCCGGTTCAGCCCCATTGGTGCCGGCCGGCCCCTTGGTTGGCCGGCCCTGGGTCCGAGTATAAATATACCTGGACCCCCTCTTGGATGGTAGGCAAGAGAATATTCAGGTATTTCTCTCCTTCTCCCTCTTAACCCTACTGTTGACGCCAGGAAAATCCTGACCTCAAGATTCGGACCGATGCAGCCGGAGGCTACTCGCCCAGCAGCCCGACGAGATGGCTTGGCTGGCAACGACGAAGAAGCTAGAAGAGCAACAAACAGGACCCCAGGTGCTGCGGCAGGGAGGTCCCACCACGTACCCAGAAGCTCCGAAGAGACTTCCCCTCCAAGACCAAAGAATGGCCGAGCAAGGTACGAGGAAGGCACCGACTTGGCTAGCAAGCAGGGGTGACGGGCTCAAGAATTCGGAAATGGGGTTCCAGAAGCTCAAGCACAGGTGCCAATCCAAGTACCCCTGGGGTCCTATTTATAGGCAACCAAGGGGTAGGGGGGGTTTTTATAGCCCAGCCCTGACCTGGCGACATATGGGATACTCGGCGAGCATCTTCGACCATAGTCGCCCATCTGGCGAGTATCTGCTGCTGCTCGCACAAGCCTGGCTGATACTCGCTCAGGTCTTCTGTGGTTGCCGGACACTTTGGGGCGACATACGGGATACTCGGCACGTATCTTCGACCATAGTCGCCCTTCTGGCGAGTATTTAGCCAATACTCGCCAACCTTCTTTCGCTCCTGCTGGCTGATTTGTCTTGCTTCTTTGACTTTGACCTGCCTACGTGGCCTTGAGTGGGTCCTACCCTCAGAGAATAAGGGTTGTACACAATCCCCGCTCTTTGCGAGTAACGGAGTTGCTCGGAAAGAAACATCCGACCGTTATTCGACGAGCTTCTGTCTTGGCGAGTATAGGGAGATACTCGGATCTTGACTGTCCGACGCCCGAACTCTATATAAAGGAGGGGGGGTCCCTGATGGAACCACCTTTCTGTACTCGCTCACAATGTCGCTAGCTTTTGCTGAGGCTGCCAAAAAGGCCAAGGCCGACCTTGCGAATCTGATCGGCGTGCCCCTTCCTCCACCTCGCATGGACGCCGAGGTAGACGCCTTTCTCGCGAACAAGAAGAGGAAGAGGGCGGCGAAGAAGAAGAAGAGAGAGAGAGAGAAAAGGAGGCGACTAAGGAGAACGTCGCCGATCCGCTGAGTGAGCAGCGTCAGCAGCTGCTGGAGGATTTGGGCCTCGAAGGGCTCTCGCCTGCTCCTCCCCCTGCTCCTCTCTCGACAGAGGTCGCCCCGGAGGCGAGTAGGGATGAAATCCAAACTCAAACCCAACCGGACCCTCCCCCTGCCCGAGGTGAGCTCCTTGCTCGCCCTTTTTCGGTCTATGCTGTCTTCCGGCGACATTCTGACGTCTTTGTTGCTATCTGTAGATCCGCCGAATACTGAGGCTCGGGAGGAGCCTTTGACTGCAATACCGCTGCGATCATCCCCGATGATCTCGCCTGAGGGTGGGTCTCGGAGTGGTCGCGCGGTAAGGATTCTCCACAGCTCCTCTGTGGAGAAGAGGCCGATGAGCGAGCATGGGGCTCCTCTGGCGAACATCGCTCCTCCTCCGCCTCCTCCTCCACCTAACTCGCGACCAGAGCCGGCGAGCAACACACAGCGGCCTGTGATCGCGCTGCCGCCTCCTCCTCCTGGACTCCCGCCGCCAGTGAATCCTCCAGGCGATCAACGTCTTTCTACCTCAACTGCTCCCTCTTCCCACCAGGGGGAGTCCTCGCGCAGGGGCGGGACTGGAGGGTCTTCGGCCTTCTTCGCTCCAAGGGGTGGAGGGCGACCAGGAGATGGTCGCGGTCGAGGGGACCTGCCCTCCAACCGGGAAAATTCCGGCAACCACTCTACTCGCCGAGATGGCGCCTATCACTCTCCCTCCCCACACCGAGGAAGGTCTTCTCCTCGCCGACGATCTCGCAGCCCTCCTCGCCGACGATCCCGTAGTCCTCGGCCAGGTATTTGATCGCTGCCTTCGGATAGTCGCCACTGTTTTCTGAATTCTGCTGAAGTTCTGGCCCTTTTTGCCTTTTTTCGCAGGTCGCGCGCATACTCCGGTGGGAGCTCTGATCGACGCCGTTGGGCTCCCACCTCGCGAGTACCAGGAAAAGGCTACTCGCGCTATCTTGGACTTGGAATCCAGGATAGAGCGGCTATCGATCTGCGAACCTCATCGCCGTTTGACTGAGGTGGAGTCGCGGGTTGAGCGCTTGGCGGCTAGTGACCCTCATCGCCGCCTAACTGACTTGGAGGTGCGAGTATCCCGGCTGGAGGAGTTTGATACTCGCCTGTCGGGTACTGAAGCTCGCCTCCAGTCTGTCAGCGACTTGGAGCGCAGGGTGGCGAGGATCGAGCATCGGCAACAGCTGCATCATGACGAGCTGGTCGGGATGCGCGCGAGCATGGGCTCGGTGGGGAGGCTGGCGAGGATCGAAGACCAGCTGCGACAAGGCGAGGACGCGATGTCTGTGGCCTCTGAGCACTTCAGGCGAGCTCGCGGCTTGGGATGGGTCGGGCGACAACCTCAGATCCAGGATCCCCAGGCGAACATCCAGGCGCAACCCTAGCTGCTGCTCTTCTTCATCTTTATCTTCCATGTAGCTTTGTAGCTCCTCGCGAGCATTATTTGAATCTTTTGAACGATTTATTTGAAGCAGTGTAGATTTGCCGAGTAATCGAATACTCGCCCTTCAATCCTGTCTTTGTTCCACTTGATCTTCTTTTGTTTTGCTTTTTCTTCTATCTCCTTTTTGCCGAATATCTGTTTGAATGTCGCATATATTTTGGCGAGCTTCTTCGTGTTTCTGTGATGTAGGTATTCGCTAGATGAAGGTCGGCGGTTGGCGCGCTCTGAACTTTGGGCGACTTCTCTTAGATACTCGCCACCCCTAGTCGTGCTCGCGGCGTCGTGTTCGACAAGCCAGACTAACCGACTACTATAAATAGGGGGGGTGGGTGAGTCTTAAATACGCCTTTAGCGATCTCTAGCTTCCTTGAGCGAGCATCTTCCAGGCTTCCAATCCTCGCCCTTCTACGATACTCGCTCCCTTCCCTTTCTTCCCAAGATGATCGACGAGGCGGCCATCAGGCGAGCTAATCATGCGAAGAACTTCGATGAGAGCTCGTTCAAGAAGCCGATCACGAATCAGAAAGACTTGGACGAGTTCAATTCCAAGTTCGCGACTCCAGGATATGTCGCCAGGCTTCCTCGCCCGTCTGAGCGACTAAACACCTCCTCGCAGATGGCGATGATCTTCCCAATCCGACACTTCGAGGTCGGCCTGCGACTTCCCATATGGCCCGAGTTTCGGAAGATACTCGTGTTCTATGGGATAGTGCCCGCCCAGATCAATCCCAACGGAGTGGCGATGATCATGGGGTTCCTGTGCTACCTTCGGGAGCAGAACCTCGTCTTCGACCTTTCGGTCTTTAGGCGAATATTCACCATCATGGCGACCGGCGAGGGCGTCATCTTCTTGTGCAGTCACGTCTGTACACTGGCGGGGACTTCAAATAAGAACCATCGCTGGGTCGAGCGGATAGTCGCCATTGAGGGCGACTTCGCGGGCATCTCCAGCTCGCCCATTCAACCTTCAGAGAACGTCTTCACGGTTCCCTGGCTCACCGAGGACCAGATGAAGCTGTTCGCCTGCTTCAGGAATCGTCGCTTCGACGTGATACTTTGGAGGAGGCGAGTAGATGAGCTCACGGAAGTTTGCCCAGGGGAAGGTATCTTTCGCGCGAGCATCAGACATACTCGCCCTAGGGCTTCGTTCTGGCGACTAATCTTCGATCTTCTTACAGGCGTGCAGGCTCTTCCGCGTGATGCTCTTCCTCTCGCGGCGAAGGCGACCGCTGTCGCCCAAGGGGGTGCGAGAACCTCGGCGCGCGAGGTTGGGGACTCCTCCCCAATCGACTTGTCGCCAGGAGGCGACGATCTGGATGTCGCCGGTGGTGGGGCCGGGACCTCGAAGAAGCGAACGGGCAAGGCTAAGGCCTCTGAGCCCAAGAGACAGAAGAAGGAGGTCGCCCACAGGGATCTGGGCAAGAAGGCGGATCCCTCGGAGGCTGGCGAGCCGAGCAACCATCCTTTCTTCAACGAGGGCACCCGTGGCGAGGACGACTTTGGTCGCCCATTGGTGACCTGGTCTGATCGCGCTCACGAGGTGACTCTGAGCTCGAACCTCCCCGTTTGGTCCGAGGACTGGGAGGACAAGGGGGAGGCCTTCGATGTGCTCCACGCGATCTATAGTCGTACTGACGCCGAGCTGCTGCAGGAGGCCTCTGCCGAGCATCTTGCTCATCAAACCTCGCGCTCAATCTTGCGAACTGCCGAGCTCGCACATTCAACAGCGAAGCGGCTGCTGATGTACGAGGAGGCGATCAGGGTGCAGGGGCCGAAAATGATCGCCATGGCGGAGAGGATCAATGGGTTCGAGGTACTTCGTCTTTGCGACTTTTCGCGCTTTCTGGAATACTCGCCTCTTCATACGATGTCAAGCTTTACCTTCTTTCTTTTTGTCTTCTATAGGCTGCCGAGCTGGAATCGGCGAAGAGACTGTCCCAGGCCGAGAAGGAGCTGGAGGATACTCGCTCGGCCTTGGAAGCCGCCCAAATCCGCATCGCCGAGTTAGAAACTCGGCCTGCCGAGCAACAGCCGGCGGGGTCGGGCCCTCATCGATTCGTCAAGCAGGTCAGGATGCATGGCGACGACATGCCCCATATTCGCCGGGAGATCGCGCGAGCAACAGGAGAGGTCATCCTAAATCAGCTGAAGGCAGATGATCTCTTGAAGCCGGAGGCTATGGGATTGACGGTGGGAGACCTTATCCCGGCCATACTCGCCGAGGAGTCCACCTCCCCCCTGCGAGCATCATCGCCGCGACTTAGCGATGCCGAGGACGACGATGATGAGGTTGATGATGATGATGATGATGACGGCGATGATGACGGCGACGAGTCAGATGCAGATATTTGATGGCGAGGATGTCGCCTAGTCGCCCGGGCTCCTTTTTTGCTCGCCCGGCGACCTTTTTGTCCACCTGCAGCATGTACAGATTTTTTGTAAAAATGAAAAGGAATTTTGACAAGTTTCTTACTCGCCTATTCCTTCCTTCTGTGCTTTTACTTCCTTGCTTATATGTTGCTTTAGGCTCCTAGGTTCGGGGCGAGGTTGAGTGCTCGCTAGGCTCCTAGGATTTCGGCGAGTATGGATACTCGCACCATCATACTCGCACCTGCAGACTTCAGCTTGAGGCCTTGATCTGTACCTAGTGACGAGTGTTATTAGGTTTTTACGCAAGAATCTAAGGAGCTCTTCAAGGGAAGGAAGGAGTAAGGTTTAGCAGTCGGGGAGCCCTGGGGGAATATCATCCCGAGGCCTCCCTCCTACTCTAAAACCTGATGTCGACGGAGAATGACGCCAAGTAAGGAATGGTAGCCGGGCAGGTCCCACGGGGACACAACTCCCGGGGCCTTCATCCTATAACTTGGATGCTTGCTGCCTTCAAAGGCCGACGTCAAGTAAGGAAAGGCCGCCGGGTCGATCCCACAGGGACACAACACCCAGGAGCCTTCATCCTATCACTTGGATGCTTGGATGCCTTTGTCTTTTGGTCGGTCGAGTTGGTCTCCTCCTCGTCTCAAGTTGGAGTATCGGCTTCCAGACTTTACCCTAGTAATTTCTACAGCCGGACGAGAAATGCAGTCGGTGGGAACCGCGGCCAACATGCAAGGGGGGAGCTGATCTCGACCGTCATTGCAGAGGCTTGGTCTTAAGGGAACGCACATCCGAGGCACTGTCCCATCATCCGCTCTGAGTTTTTACAAGGGTCAAGTCGGAGGCTCGTCTTCCAACCTGCGGCGGCGAATGTCGATGTAGGACGACGTCAAGCAGGGAGTGGCAGTCGGGGAAATCCGAGGGGACACATCCTCCCGAGGCCTCCATCCCACTTGGATGCTGGATGTGGATCGGACCTGCTTCCTGTTGCTCAACGAGTTTAGCAGGGAGTTAAGCACACTTTAGGCACAATAACTCATATGATCTAACACAATAATAAAATGCTTTGCTGAGAGCTTTTTATCACTCGAGGGTACACGACGCCTGTTTTCAGGGGTTCCCTGAGCTAGTGAAATCGACCATCCCTTCGCCGAATCGGAAGGTTGGCGTCCAGACTTCTTCCTGGTAATCTCTACAGTCGGACGAGAAATGCAGTCGGTGGGAACCGCGGCCAACATGCAAGGGGGGAGCTGATCTCGGCCGTCATTGCAGAGGCTTGGTCTTAAGGGAACGCACACCCGAGGCACTGTCCCATCATCCGTTCTGAGTTTTTACGAGGGTTAAGTCGGAGGCTCATTTTCCAACCTAGCGTGGAGATTGACTTCACCTGACTTCTTTATTATGAAAACTTTGTTGATGCGAAAGAAGCTGCCTCGTCCCATGTTTCAGGGAGATGCAGATTTTATTCAAAGAAATGAATTTACAAGGATGGGGTACACACATTCCCCCTCAGGGATAAAACATTTTCAGGTCATCGCCGCTCCAGGTGCTCCCTAGCAGCTCGCCTTCCTGGTTCTGCAAGTGGTATCCTCCTGTTAGGAGTGCTTCCTGGATGATGAAAGGTCCTTCCCAGTTCGGGTTGAGCTTCCCGACGGCCGCAGACCTTCCTGCTGCGTCCACCTTTTTCAGGACCAGATCATCTGCTTGGAATTGTTTGAGGCGAACATTTTTGTCAAAATGTTTTGCCATCCGGCGCTTGATCTCCTCTTGCCTGGCTGAAGCTAAATCTCAGAGTTCCTCGATGTAGTCGAGAGATAACTTTTGAACCTCTTCATTCTCTAGTCGCCATTCTTCGCTTCCGTCCTCCGCAGCTATCACCCGTGGGTTTCTGACTTCGAACTCTACTGGAATGAGAGCTTCCGACCCGTGAGAGAGTTTGAATGGCGTTTCCCCTGTGGCTGAGCTGGGAGTGGTCCTCAGAGCCCACAGGACCGAGGGGAGCTGGTCCGCCCAGTTACCTCTTAGGTTCTCCACCTTCTTCTTCAGTAGGTTGATGATCAGTTTGTTGGCGGCCTCTACTTGGCCATTGCTCCTTGGGTGATGTACGGAGGCGAACCGAAGGTCGGTTCCTAGCTGCCTGCAAAAGTCTTCCAGTTCTAAGCTGGCGAACTGGGGACCATTGTCGGTGATGATGGCGAGAGGGATCCCGAATCTGCAGACGATCTCTCCCCAAATGAAGTTCTTCACGACTTGAGAGGTGGTCTTGGCCAGGGCTTTGGCCTCGATCCACTTGGAGAAGTAGTCGATCATGACGAGAACGAACTTTCGTTGTCCACTGGCTTGAGGGAAAGGGCCGATCAAGTCCATCCCCCAGATGGCAAACGGCCATGGGGAGATGATCGATCGGAGCTGCTGGGCCGGCTGCAACTGAAGGGGGGCGAAGAGCTGGCACTTCTGGCACTTCTTCGAGAAGATCTCAGCATCCTTCCGGATAGTAGGCCAGAAGTAACCATGCCGCAATATCCTCTGCTCCAAAGTGCGAGTCCCAGAATGACTTCCACACTCTCCCGAGTGGATCTCTTCCAACACTCGGGGTACTTGGTCTTCGGAAACACATCTGGCCAGGGGGCCCGAGATGGTCTTGCGGTACAGCTCCCCATCTTGCAGGAGGTAGTATGCCGCTTTGTACCGAAATCCTCGCTGATCCCCTCCGTTTGCCGGAAGCTGGCCGCTGGTCAGGAAGGTTACAAAGGGATCCATCCACGAGGGGCGTTGCTCGATCTCCATTATCTCTCCCTCTTCAATGGATGGGTGGAAAAGCTCTGTGATAGTTCCTCCAGCCCTCGGCCCGTACTTGGCGAGGCGATCTGCTGCCGAGTTCTCCTCTCTTGGCACATGTTCGACGAAGAAAGACTGGAAGCCTCCAATCAGTCCTTTTACTTTTACCAGGTACTTCTGCAGGATGGTGTCGCGCACCTCGAACTCGCCTCGAATCTGCGACGCGACCACCATTGAGTCCGTGAAAGCCCGGACATCACGGATCCCCAGCTCCTTGGCAAGGCGCAAGCCTGCCACTATGGCCTCGTACTCTGCCTGGTTGTTTGTGACGGGGAAGAGGATCTCGACGGCTTGCTCGATCCTTGTTCCCTGTGGGCTGACGAGCACGATGCCCACCCCCACAGAGCTTTTGTCCGAAGCTCCATCAACAAACAACTTCCAAGGAATGGGATTGAGCACCTCTTCTCCTGGCTCCGCTTCCACCGAGAAGTCAGCCAAGAAGTCTGCTACTGCCTGGGCCTTGATCGCTACTCGGGGAGAGAAGGAAATGTCGAACTCGCTGAGTTCTACCGACCATTTCGCCAACCTCCCTGAATGCTCCACTCCCTCTAAGACACCGCGGAGAGGATGATCAGTCACCACTCTGATGGAGTGAGCCTGAAAATAAGGCCGGAGCTTTCGTGCCGACACCACCAAGGCGAAGGCAAGCTTCTCCAGGATTGGGTACTTCAGCTCCGCCTTTTTTAGCACCCGGCTGACGTAGTAGATAGGTAGCTGCCTCTTCCCTTCTTCTCGGACCAAAATGGAGCTCACCGCCTCTACTCCTACTCCCAGGTAGACGAGCAGGTCTTCGCCTTCCTTCGGGCTCTGGAGGAGAGGTGTCTGAGTCAACTGCTCCTTCAGCTTTCCGAACGCCATCTCACATCCTTCGGACCACTCGAAGCTTTTCGCTTTACGGAGTGTCTTGAAGAATGGAGAGCATTTCTCTCCGGCTTTAGAGAGGAAGCGGCTAAGACCCGCCAGCCTTCCTGTCAACCTTTGGACTTCCTTCATCGTCTTTGGGGATGGCATCTCCAGGATCGCCTTAACCTTGTCGGGGTTAGGCTCTACTCCCTCCGAGGTAAGGAGATGTCCCAGGAACTTTCCCCTGCCTGCTCCGAAGACGCACTTCGTCGGATTGAGCCTCATTTTGAATCTTCTTAACATTGTTCCTGGACACTCTTGCTTTTGATCAAGAGATCGTCCACATACACTTCCAGGTTCCTCCCCTTTTGCTCTTTGAAAACATGGTCCATCATCCGTTGATAGGTAGCTCCTGCATTCTTCAAACCGAAGGGCATCATCTTGAAGCTGTAGCAGCCATCATCGGTGATGAAGGAGACATCGCGGCAATCGGGGGGATGCATCCGGATCTGGTGATATCCTGAAAACGCATCAAGGAAACTCATCACAGAAAAACCGACGGCCGAATCAACCAGCGCGTCGATTCGAGGCAAGGGATAACAATCCTTCGGGCAGCTTTTATTCATTAAGGAAAAGTCCACACACATTCTCCAGCTTCCCCCCGCCTTTGCCACCATTACAACATTGGAGACCCAGCCTGGATACTGGATCTCTGACACAAACCCTGCATCGAGCAGTTTTTTAACCTCCTCCCTAATTGGCTTGGCGAGGATGGTGGCGGTTCTCCTTTTCTTCTGGCGGACGGGCTGGACAGTGGGATCCAGGTTGAGGCGATGACACGCAACCTCAGGGTCGACTCCTGGCATCTCGACTGCGCTCCAAGCAAAGATGTCGACGTTCTTTTGCAGACACGCCGCCATCTCGATCTTCTCTTCGATCTTCAGCGACCCGCCAATCTTCAGCAGCCCCGGCACTCCCGCTGCAGAGAGTACCTCGATCTCCTCGACCTCTTCAGCCACTTCCAGCCTGGCCGGGCTCTCCAGCACTCTTCCGAACTCTTCCGCGTCAGCCATCCAGCTGATGGTACTGACGGCGCTAAGATAGCACTCCCTAGCGGCTCTTGGATCGCTCCTGATCCTCACCTGGACGTCTCCTTTACAGTACTTCAAGCACTGATGGTAGGAGGATGGGACGGCTTTGAAGGCGTTGAGAAGCGGCCTCCCAAAGATAGCCCTGTAGCAGCTCGGGGCGTCAACGATAACAAATCGACAGCCGATGGAGGTGCCACCGAGTGTTACCAGGAGATCTGCTCCTCCTTCCACCTCCTTCTTCTCTCCGGAGAAGCCGAAGAGGGGACCATCTGATGCTCGAACTCTGGCAGCTTCGACTCCCAGTCCGTCAAACGTCCCCTTGAAGATGACGTTTACAGAGCTACCGTTGTCGATCAGAATTCGATCAACGGTGAAGTCCTCCACCGCGGCTTGAATCACGAGGGCATCATGGAAGGGATTCGCGTTCCCTAGCATGTCCTCCTCGGAAAAGGTAATCTCCTCTATCGGGGGCGGTGCTTGTGAGGTCGAGGCGACACTCCTGCGGTAGATCTGATGGAGGCTTCCCTTGCGGGAAGCTTCCAGCCCTGCTCCCCCATGGATTACTCCAACTCGACCTCCCTGGCCCAGGTCTCCCCGACCGCCCTGGTCGATCCGATCCTCGTTCCTCCTGCGAACGACTGCAGCCTGCCCTGCCTGTGGCTCGGCAGGGGCCTCCATCCTCCTCTGCTCTCCTCCAGCTTCTCCTGCTGCCAACCTCCTCCGGGCTTCCCAAAAGTCTGGGCAGGCAGCCATGGCATGTCCCCCCACCTGGTGGAAGTCGCAGTAGAGAGGAACTTCTTCTGCTTGACGCCTCCTAGGCTTCGGCTTCTTCCTTCCTTGACGGCGGCCTCGCCCGGCTACCGCCATTGCTTCATCCCTCCTCCTTTCCTGACGCCTCTCTGGTTGGCGAAAGGGCCTTCTCTCTGGGGATCTCCCCCTTGGGTCCTGACGCTGGTGCCGTCCAGCCGGCCTCCAAGGTGGCCGATTGACGGGGACCTGGTAGCGTCTTCCCTCCTCCTGACGCTCAGGGGACTCGATGGGTCTTCTCTCCGCGATCCTCCCGGTTTCTTTCTTTCTGAGCTCCTCCTTCTTCTCCTCTTGTCGCTCTGGCCACTTCCTTTCCTCCCTTCGGGGCTCCTCCCTCTTCCTTTTTCCAGGGATCTCATCCCTCTCTCCACGATCGCCTCTGGTCACCCGTGCCAACCTTGCCAAGAAGTCGGGGTTGGAGGCTTCTCCCCGGACAAATTTATTGGCCCTCTGAATGAGGTTGTCGTAGGAGTAGGGTGGGTTCTCACTGAGTTCCAACTTGAAGAGGCCTTGACTGATGCCAAATGTCAGGGCCAGCAACAGGATGTTGCTATCCACCTCCTGGATTTGCAGAACCTCCTCCTGGAAGCGCTCGATGTAAGGGCCCAATGCCTCATCCGGCCCTTGCACGAGGTAGAACAGGGCCGTGGCCTCCTTCTTTAGCTTCCGTGCCGTGTCGAACCGGGTCGTCAGCCCACGACACAGGTCTTCGAAGCAGTAGATTGAGCCTGCGGGCAACTGATGGAACCAGTCCCAGGCCTTTGCGCGGAAGGTAATGGCAAACAACCTGCACTTGAAGGCGTCCGACATGGTTCGGATAGAGACTATATCCTCGAACCATTGGATGTGCCTGACGGGGTCCTCCTTCCCTGAATAGTAGTTCAAGGCAGGGTCCTTGAACCCCTCTGGCACTGGCGCGGCGAGAATCTCCTCGCAGAAGGGGCTCCTCCCTCCTGCCCGGCGACGATCCTCAACCTGGCGAGTATCACCTCCATACTCGCCATATGGGCGAGTATCCTGGTACCTCGCCTGCTCGCACGGCTCGCGGAAGCGAATACCTTGCGAGGTTGGCTGGTAGAAGTGCGACCTCCTTGGTCGCTCGGTTTCGTCCTCCATGTGCTCTTTTCCTGCTCGCCGGGGGGGACTCCCTCCCTCGGATGGAACTGGGCGATGCGGCGAGGTCGCAGTGACCTCGGCGCGCGGCTGAAGCGCTGTTTGCAAGATCCCCTCCATGCGCTGCGCGAAGGCTCCCTCCATACGCTGCGCGAAGGCTTCCAGAACCGCTAGCGTCACGAACTCGCCACTCGCGGCCGAGTTGCCGACTACCCCTTCATGGTCGCCACCTACGACCATCTCGGCTTCTTGCCGAACTTTCTTCCAACGACTACGGTCCACGCTCACCGCACCAAAGTGTTGACGCCAGGAAAATCCTGACCTCAAGATTCGGACCGATGCAGCCGGAGGCTACTCGCCCAGCAGCCCGACGAGATGGCTTGGCTGGCAACGACGAAGAAGCTAGAAGAGCAACAAACAGGACCCCAGGTGCTGCGGCAGGGAGGTCCCACCACGTACCCAGAAGCTCCGAAGAGACTTCCCCTCCAAGACCAAAGAATGGCCGAGCAAGGTACGAGGAAGGCACCGACTTGGCTAGCAAGCAGGGGTGACGGGCTCAAGAATTCGGAAATGGGGTTCCAGAAGCTCAAGCACAGGTGCCAATCCAAGTACCCCTGGGGTCCTATTTATAGGCAACCAAGGGGTAGAGGGGGGTTTTTATAGCCCAGCCCTGACCTGGCGACATATGGGATACTCGGCGAGCATCTTCGACCATAGTCGCCCATCTGGCGAGTATCTGCTGCTGCTCGCACAAGCCTGGCTGATACTCGCTCAGGTCTTCTGTGGTTGCCGGACACTTTGGGGCGACATACGGGATACTCGGCACGTATCTTCGACCATAGTCGCCCTTCTGGCGAGTATTTAGCCAATACTCGCCAACCTTCTTTCGCTCCTGCTGGCTGATTTGTCTTGCCTCTTTGACTTTGACCTGCCTACGTGGCCTTGAGTGGGTCCTACCCTCGGAGAATAAGGGTTGTACACCTACATCTCTCTAATCTCTAGATCTCTCTTTCTCTCTCCCACTTCCTCCTTAACACATTCAGACTCCTAGCACTCTACATTACTTTAACTAATTTGACTGTTAGAATGCTCATTACATTAATTTATTTGATTACTGACACATTCTAAATTATTCTATAATGCTACTCTCATGAGAAATCGTTTGAAACAAGAGAAACAATAAATGATAAAGCCAGATCCAAAGCTTTCATATTTTATCAGAAGATCCTGTGGCGTTGAACAATCTAAGAGAATCTACTGTGTTAGCTGGTAAAATTTCCATGAAAACATACCGAACCAATAAAAGCTCATAAGTAAATATTTTTCACGAAATATGCATCGACACTCACCAGCTCAGGCACATAATCAATAGGTTCTTTCACCTTCAAACTCATGATTTTGAACTTGGCATTGCTCTTTAGCTTCAGTAACTTCTCATTGCTCGCAGGATTCTCCACAAACTTGAAAACTAGTATTCAAAATAAATGCATGTGAGAAACTTACATAAGATGTTCTTCTTTCTTTGACTAAGATGGGGAGAATGGGAGATGAATTCTGAAAAAACAGAGAAGAAAATTGAAGTAGAGTCAAATAGAAAAGGGAAATGAAGCACCAGTTGCTACAATGCTTTCTCCAGGAGAAAGTGTACCACCAGGTGGGCGCATGAAACAGCTCTTGGGTGCAGTTGTTTGGAACTGAAAAAATGCCATTAGTAAGTTTAGACACTAAGAAATCAAAAACCACACATAAACTTCATGTTAAAGTAAGAAATTGAAAGATGATCAAGAACGGAAAATTTTAAAAAGCTACTGATACTACCAGCATAAAAAAGGCATGCAACACACCTTGAATACTACATGAGATTTGCTTGTATTCTTTATCCTAACTGCACTTCTAACCTGTTTTCCCGGTTCATCTGAAGAAAATTTAAACTTGACTTAGACATAGAAAATAATGCTTCTGAAACAGCTACTCTTTAAAACTATGACCAAAATAGCAATAACAAAAGAAAACCTCTGTTGAAGAAATTGTAAAGAAAGACCCATTTAAGAGGCCCATGTATTGTTCTCTTAGGGATTAGTCTCACACCTTAGGATTGAGTTTAGACTCCACTCTCTCCTCCTATATATATGTACAAATACTTGTGATGTATGTATCAAGATTTCTGAGAAATTAATAAAATATTATTTTTCTCTCTTCTGTCGCTTTTCTCTACATGGCATCAGAGCACAAGCGTTCCTTTGCTTTCCTTATTTTCCATGTTTCTGCGGTCTGATTTCCTCTAACCGTAGCTCTGAGATCAGATTTCCTCTAACCGCAGCTCAGCTCAGCTCTGTGCGATCTCTGCGTTCAGTTCTCCTCTAACTGCAGCTCAGCTCCTCCCTCAGCGATCCCCCCCTCCGTCCCTCCCTCGGTTTTTATAGCCTTTCTCCTTGCCGACAACCGGGCCCCACCTGGAGAGTGCTTACCGCTGTCTCTGCGGTCTGTTTTCCCTGTTCGCTTTCTCAAACCTGGCTTGCGCTGCTCGCGCCAACAAGATCGTCAACATCGTCTGTGGTCTTCTCGCAGCGACAAGCTCCTTGCTGACAAGCGCAGCTCTGCTCGACTTCTCGCAGCAACAAGCTCTGCTTCTCTGGTCCTTTTCTGCAGTCTCCCTCATCTAACCGCACGGCTCGCGACTTCTTCGATCGATTGAGCCTCCTGGTTGCAGCGACAAGCTCCTCCGCCGTCGGACCGCTCAGCTCGCCTACACCTCCTCGCTCGACAAGCTTCTCGCTGCTTCTGGCCGCTGCCTACTTCTTCTTCTCGATGCCAGCCCGCTCAGACCGCTCGGCTCGCCGGTCTTTGATATTGCCAAGCTCTACTCGACTCCTGGCCTCCTAGCCACTCAGCCATTGCCCGTTGCAGCACTCTGTCCGCTCGTCAGCCCGCTGAGATCGCTTCTCCTGCCGTTTTTTTAACCGTCCTTGCCGCCCTCTTCTTCTTGGTCTCTCATCTCAGCGGTCATGGCCTTAAATGATGCCTCGTCCCTTCCGGCTAGTGCGGTAACTACTTCTGAAGTTCGGGATGAGCTCCGAATCACCACTATCTCTCTTGGTGGTCGCAAAAAAAATCTGTGGAGTGGGTCCACTCGGTGCGTCGGGTCCTCCAGACCAAAGGGCTTCTTCATCACCTTACCAAGGCACAACCAACTACCCCCACCGAGGACTGGCTCTGCGATGATGGGCGTGTTCAGACGTGGCTTCTGAACTCTATGGACAGTGAACCCTACCGTATGGCCACGTATCATGACACGGCCAAGGCTATGTAGGACGAACTTCACTCTGTATACTCTGGCAAGGACAGTTTGCAACACCTATTTGACATCTTCAACGATCTCCAGTCTCTTGACCTAGGAGTGGATGGTGACCTCACTTCCTTTGTTGTACGGTCCAAGAATCTGATTGAAGCATGGATTAACATCAGCCTCCCACGACGGATCTCGTTGCCCAACGGGCCCAGAAAGAAGATGTTGGGATCGACATGATGATGACTCGTGATCCGCCACATCTCCGCAACGTTCGTGCAGATATCCTCTCCTCAACTTTGCCCTCTCTCTGATACGATTCCGGAGAGGAATCTGGTAAGGGGAAGGGCCGACGGAGGTGAGGGAGAGGGAAGAAGAGGGAACGAGAAGAAAACCTAGAGAGCAATCCTAAATTTCATACATCCAAGCATAATGAAAAAGAGTACAACACAACCCCTTATAGGTGCGGGGTGCGGATAACGAAAAGCGGTGCGAATAATAAGCGTACACATAACAGAATATAACATCACAAAATGCAATAAGATAATCATGTCGGTGGCGCGCCTTCAGTCTCTCCTCCAATCGGACCCGTCATCATCTTCCTCCGCGTGTGGACTCGCCACGGCGTCTCGACGGCGTGTGTGTGTCTCGTCGGCAAGTGCAACCGTAACAATGTCGCCGTCTGGAAAATATGTCTTGTCCCCAAGGCAGTAGTCGGAGGACTGGAGGCAGAAGTGATCCTCTGGCAGCCACGTAGCTTCGGACTCCAGACAGTAAGACCCAACAACAGGGACCTCTAGCCAGCCAGAGTCCCCCTGAAGGTGGTAGCGGCGATCAAGTAGCTTGGCAGGGTAGTACGGCGCCAACTGTCGTCTTTCTTCCGGACCAGAAGAACCGAGCTAGAAAATAAGCTTGCACCAGAATGGGTAAGGCCCCCCATCAGCATCCTCTGCATCAGAGGCTCGAGCTTATCCTTCCGCCCATGGTCAGAACAGAAAGGTTGCGCCAAAGTTGTTGTGGTCTTAGGCTGGAGGGCACTGGCGCGGTCGGTCGGTCAGGCTGGTGGCAATCCTGCCGGAGGCTGGATGACGTCGGTGAGCGCAGTAGAAAGCTCTTGGTGGTCCGTCAATGAAGGGAAAGGCACATCGGACGGGCCCGAGAGGGCCCACAACCCCGCGGAGAGGCCGACATCCGTGGTTCGCTGGATCGTGTCGAGGGAGACCAGTGAGCGGAGGAGAGCGGAGTCACCATCGAGGCGACACGGTTGGCCCCTGTGGAGGAACTGCATGGCCATAGTCGCCCAATTGACGTATACATCGCAGAGTGTGCGGAGCCAAGCCACCACCAAAATGGCCTCGATACCGCCTAGGCCGAATGCGTAGAAGTCTGCGGTCACGAAACAGGACCCCACGGAGATAGGCACGGTAGTGCAACGGTCCTAAGTCGGTCGGAGGCGCCCATCGCCCAGGTGGACCACAACATCCGGAGAGGGCACCGAAGGAAGACAGAGCTGCTGCACCAAGCGCCCAGAGATGAGGTTGTGGCTTGTGCCGTTCTCCACCTTGATGATGATCGAGCGATCTCGCAGCGTGCCCGAGAGTTGCATGGTCTGCTGGCCGAAGATCCCGCCCTTCGAGGCACATGATAACTCCAAGCGGTGGAACATAGCCGCGGTGGGGTCGAGAGGTGTATCCCCCGCGGAGAGCTCCAGGGCCTCAAAGCCGGTCAGGGTAACCTCAGGGTCGTCGTCGATGATGGCGTGGAGCTCCTTCACGGAGCACTCATGGTTGGGGGAGTACGGCTGGCGGCACCGAAAACAGAGACCCTTGTTGTGAAGCTCATTGTAATCACTGTTCGAAATGCGTTGAGGGGTCGGTGAGCGGACCGCCCGCGGTGGAGGAACTGTGGTTGGTGGTCGCCAAGGCAATCGAGGTTGGTGGTGGTCGACCGTAAGAGCAGGTGGCCGGGGGGAGAGGTCGGCTTCCACCAGACGCGCCAAGTCCATGGCGTCGGAGACTGTGGGGGTGGTGCGTGCGGAGACGACTGCGGATATGTGGCAGTAGACCCTGCATGAAGAAGCCCAGGTAATGATCGGGCGGTAGCCCTGGGACGTGGGAGACCAGGGAGACGAACTCATCAACATAATCGTCCAGGTCGGCTGTCTAGCAGATGCCGCAAAGACGCTCGATAGCGGAGGAGCCGGAGTAGCGGGTGTCATACCGCCGGATCATCTCCTACTTGAGCTCGGGCCATGAGAGGCACGGGTTGGATTGGCGGAGCCACCGAGCCCAGTGGAGGGTCGAGCCGTCCAGGCCAACCACAGCCGTAGACACCTTGTCGTGCTCCGGTGTGTAATTGAGGTCGAAATATTGCTCTGCTTTAGCGATCCAATCCATCGGGTCAACGCCGACAAAGGAGGGAATATCGAGGAAGAGGGCGGACCGGCCCGGAATGGGCGGGGGAGTGATCCCGGAGGGAATGGGCGGTGGCCCGGCGACGAGGAGAGAGTCGCCATCCGTGGGTGGGCCGGAGCCGAATGCGGCGGAGACCGTAGCAGTGGACGCCTGGAGGGAGTCAATCTTAGAGTGGAGGGCGAGGAGCGAGGCATGCATGGAGGCGACGAGTTGCTCTTGAGCCTCCAAGCGGCGGCTTAAGGCTTCGACGGCCGCATCCGGAGGAAGATCATTGCCGGAGCGAGTGTTGGAAGCCATGGACTGGAATCTGCGGAACGGGAGGGAGCGACTGAAAGTGCAGAAATGGACGGATTCACTGGAATCGGCGGTAACGACTGGAATCGGCGGAAACTGTTGGAATCGGCTCGCAGAAATCCGGTGGATCTGGGCTGGGATTTGGCAGAACCGGAGGATATGGGCTGGGAGCCAGCGAAAACAGAGTTCTGTATCGTCCTGCGACAGAGCGGGCGGAACACTGCGGTGCGGAGGTCGCACGTTGCTGGAAGCGACAAATCAGCGAAGGGAAGCGGAGTGAGTAACGATCTGAAGCGGATCGGCCGAAGCGGAAGCCGAATCCGTGCGGAAGTCGGATCGAACAGAGCGGATAGAGCCTTGTCGGATCGGCACAGGCGAGATAGGAGGAAGCAAAGTGGCGCAGTCGGGATCGAAAGCAGCACAGACGTGGATTGGAGCGGCTACCGGCGGCAACGTGCTGGCGGTGAGGCGGGTCAGACCAAATTGATACGATTCCTGAGAGGAATCCGGCAAGGGGAAGAGCCAGCGAAGGTGAGGGAGAGGGAAGAGGAGGGAACAAGAAGAAAACCTAGGGAGCAACCCTAAATTCCATACATCCAAGCATAATGAAAAAGAGTACAACACAACCCCTTATAGGTGCGGGGTGCGGATAACGAAACAGTGTGAATAATAAGCGTACACATAACAGAATATAACATCACAAAATGCAATAAGATAATCAGGTCGGCGGCGAGTCTTCGGTCTCTCCTCCTCCAGTCGGACCCGTCATTGTCTTCCTCCGCGTGTGGACTCGCCACGGCGTCTCGACGGCGTGTGCGTGTCTCGTCGGCATGCGCAACCGTAACACTCTCTCTGATGTGTGCTCCATGCTCTTGAAGGTGACTCCACCTCCTGATACTCCAGGCATTGTCTCTCCAGCTCTTCTTCAACAGTCTCCTCCTACTCATCTACCTCCTCCGCCGACTCGTGGAGGTCGCATCGGCTCTCGGGGGAGAGGTCGATATAGCAGGCCGCGTCCCAAGTGTTCCTACTGTGGTCGGGGCGGTCATCTTGAGGCTAGTTGTTATCGAAAGCATGGCGTACCTCCTACACATCTTACATTTATGACAATTGTTGCTCCCACTGCTACTTCCCCTGACGTGGTTGCATTACGTACTCAGCTCCAGAATCTTCAGGGCCTGCTTAGTCGGTCTTCAAGCTCTATTACGACCATCTCCAATGAAGGTATCTCCTGTTTATCCCATAGTCCAACTTGGATTATGGACTCTAGGGCAACTAATTATATTACTCCGCAGTAGCCTCCTCCGTACTTGGACATTGCTTGTCCTAAGTTCATCACTGTGGCAAATGGTAACACAACTCCTGTTCATGGTTCTGGCAACATGGACTTAACTTCTCTCTCTCTTCGCTCGGTTCTTCATGTTTCGGGCTCTCATTTTAATCTTCTGTCTATCAGTAGTCTGACTCAGAATCTCGACTGCTCTGTAATTTTTTCTTCCTCTTCTTTTGTCGTGCAGGATCGACAGACGTGGAATATCATTGTAGAGGGCGATTGTCTAATGGGTTGTACACTTTCGATGTTTCCCCACTACTCTCTCTTATGTTACCTCTGTTGACTGGCATCTACGTCTTGGACATGCTTCTCTCCCCATTCTGAAGAAAGCTCTTCCAAATGTACACCTCTCTAGCTTCAACTGCGAATCCTGCATCTTCGGCAAGCAGCATCGCTCTTCTTTTTCTTCTCATTGTACTCGGAGCAATGCTCCTTTTGTTTTAGCTCATTCGGACATTTGGGGTCCCTATAAAATATCTAGTGTCTCTGGTCATCGTTATTTTCTTACCTTTATTGATGATTACTCTCGCATGACCTGGTTATATCTACTTTGCGACCACTCTGAATTAACTCGTGTCTTTCAAGCCTTTAATGCTGAGATACATACTCAGTTTTCTGCTACTATTAAGACTCTTCAGACCGATAATGCGCGCGAGTATACGAGTCATGCATTTCAGAACCTTTGTACTGAGTTCGGTATTTTCCACGGTGTTGCTGAGCGCAAGAATCGTCATCTCCTAGATGTTGCTCGTTCACTCATGTTTCAAATGCAAGTACCCAAGATATATTGGCATTTTGCGGTATCCATCGTCTGCTACCTCATCAATCGCATGCCCTCCTCCGTTCTCAATTTTGTCACTTCTTTCAGTCTTCTCTTCCCCCCCCCCCCCCCCCCGCCTCTCCCTTTCCCATAACACCTCGTGTCTTTGGCAGCACATGCTTCGTCCACTCCCTTGGCCCTGCAACTGACAAACTTGATCCTCGTGCTACTAAATACATGCTTGTTGGATACTCCCGCACCCAAAAAGGCTATGTTTGTTATTCTCCTTCCACTCGCATATTAGTAATAAGTACGGAGGTAACCTTTCTTGAAGACCAACCCTTTCACTCATCACCTTTGGCCTCTCTTGCACCACCTCTCCTACCCCGTCATGTCATTCCTGTCACCTCCCCTGAACCACCTCTCCTTCTCACACTCTCCACCAGACCCTCAACCCACCTCCTCTTCTCCGTGTGTACACTCGTCGTCCTCCTTGCTCCGATGCCCCAAGACTATAACCTCCTACTGATAGCACTCTACACTTTGCTGATCCGGACACGCTTTCTACAGCTCATCCAATCACAAATTTTGTTTCTTTGCATAGATTATCTCTGATGCTTCACACCTTTGCGACATCCTTGTCCTCGATTTCCACCCCTACTTCTTTGTAGGAGGCTCTTCAACATTCGGGGTGGCGGGCAGCTATAGAAGAAGAAATGGCTGCCCTATGGGCCAATCCCAAATAGGATCTTGTCCCTCTCCCTCCTGGCCAGTCAAGTGAGAGCTGCAAATGGGTCTTTACTAAACATACTCCAACTGGGACTGTTGAACGACTAAAGGCTCGCCTTGTCGCCCGTGACTTTACTCAACAACACGGCCTTGACTACGAAGGACCTTCTCCCCTGTTGCAAAGCTAAACATTGTCCGTGTCTTGAACTCTCTGGTTGTCAACCGTCATTGGTCATTGCATTAGTTGGCATCAAAAATGTCTTTCTCAATGGTGATCTCACTGAGACTATATACATGCATCAACCTCCCGGCTTTGAGACCACGGTGGAGTAACTTGTATGTCACCTCAAGAAATCTCTTTATGGTCTCAAACAGTCTCCTCGAGCATGGTTTGACAAGTTCAGTCGGGTTGTTAGTGATGTTGGGTTTACTCGAAGCTCGGCTGACTTCTCCCTCTTCACCCGTCATTGTCCAACAGGCACTGTGATACTCTTGGTTTATGTTGATGATATCTTAATTACGGGTGACGATTCAAAAGGCATCCATATGATCAAGGAACACTTGGCCTCCGTGTTCCAAACCAAAGATTTGGGGAATCTCCGATACTTTCTCGGCATCGAGGTAGCTCGTTATCCCGATGGTCTTGTCCTATCTCAAATAAAGTATTGTTTTGATCTTCTTCATGACGTTGGCTACTCTGGTTGCAAGCCAGCTGACACACCCATGAATATCAACCATAAGCTCTGTGTTTGTTCCTCCGACTCTGATACACTCTTACCAAACCTAGAATACTATCGTCTTGTTGGAAAGTTGATCTATTTGACAGTTACAAGACCCGATATATCGTTTTGTTGGGGTAGTCAGTAGGTTTATGTTAGGGCACAACTACTAGAGAGGTTGAGAGAGGAGAAGATCTAGAGAAAGAGAGGGGAGATTAGGTCTAAGAGGGAGAAATACTATCCAGGATAATTCTTGCATAACCCTCAAAGGGGGGGCTGCCCGGGTATATAAATACCCGGGCAAGGAGGGGGCCGGCCGGCCCCTCCAAGGAGGGCTGAACCCGTCCGGTTCAGCCCTCGGCCGGCCGGTTCACTGCATGGGGGCTGAACCGGAAGGTTCAGCCCCGTTGTTTAGCGCGTCGTTGCTCCTCCGTACGTAATGACGCGCCGCAAAGCGTAGCGGGGGCGTAACATTCCCCTCCTCATCAAGAACCAACTTGTCCTCAAGGTGGTAGTCGGGGTAGAGCTCCTTGAAGTCGAAGAAGTCCACCCACGAATTGTGTGCCGGCGACAGGTTCTTCCATTTGACCAACAGCTCGGGCCGGTATTCCGCGCCCCGATTCTTCCACTTGAGCATCAAAATATCTTCAGGAAGCGGCCGCAGCTCACCTGCCGAAGTGACCTCCGGTAACAAAGTGCTCGGTTGTACATGCGGTCCTACCTTCCGCTTGAGCAAAGAGACATGAACGTAGGATGGATGCGCGAACCCTCCGGTAAAGCCAGTGTATAAGCTACCGGTCCCACCCTGTTGACAATCTGAAAGGGACCGTAGTAGCGTGGGGACAGTTTCTGATTGCCGCGATGAGCAACGGACAACTGCCGGTACGGCTGGAGCTTGAGGAACACCTCATCACCCACGGCGAACTCCCGCTCAGTGCGGTGCTTGTCCGCTTGGGTCTTCATGCGATCCTGGGCTAGACGGAGATTCTCCCGAAGTGTGACCAACATGCGATCCCGGTCTAGCAGAGCGCGATCCACCGCTGGAAGAGCGGTGCTCCCGGCCTCATAGCTGCCCAGGGTAGGAGGAGGTCGGCCGTAAACCACCTCAAATGGAGTCATCTTGCTGGCGGAGTGGTATGCCGTGTTGTAACAGTACTCGGCCCAATGCAACCAGTCCGGCCAGCTGCGCGGCTCATCCATCACAAAGCAACGCAGATAAGTCTCGACCCCACGATTAAGCACCTCCGTCTGACCATCCGACTGCGGGTGGTTGGCCGTGCTGAAATGTAAGCGAGTGCCCTGCAGCCGGAACAGCTCCTTCCAGAACCCACTGACGAAGGTAGGGTCCCGATCAGAAATAATGGCGCGGGGGAGGCCATGCAGGCGGACAATCTCTCGAGCAAAGAGTGCGGCCACAGACTCCCCGGTGTACGGATGGCTGAGCGCCAGAAAATGGTCATACTTGGACAGCTTGTCCACCACCACTAGAATGACAGACTTCCCTTTAGACTTCGGCAGTCCATCAATGAAGTCCATGGACACCGTGTCCCAAATCTGCTGCGGAATCTCCAACGGTACAAGCAGCCCTGCCGGAGAAGATGTTTCATATTTCTGCCGCTGGCAGATCTCGCAGTGCCGAACGAACTGCTGAATGTCCCGTCGCATGCCCGACCAAAAAACGTTTGCCCTCGCCCGCTGAAGGGTCCGGAGCACCCCCGCATGCCCTCCTGTGGGCGACGAGTGGAACTCATGCATCAACACGGTCTTCCAGGCTGAATCGGCGGGCACGACCACCCGACCCCGATAGTAAAGCCGGTCATTACACAAGTGATAGCCAACTGTGACGGTCTCTCCCCGCTGTAAAGCCTCCACCAATGGACGCAGCGTATCTGATCGCCGGACCTCTTCCTGAATATCCTCCACGGAATCAACCAACGGCCCCGAAATATGAGCGAGAGTAGCCTCTGGCAGACGAGAGAGAGCATCGGCGACCACATTCTCTTTACCCGGCGATACACAATCTCGTAGTCGTAACCGAGAAGCTTAGTCACCCATTTCTGCTGGAGCGGCGAGGAGACCCGTTGGTCTAGGAAATGCTTCAAGCTCTGGTGATCCGTCCGGATCTTAAAGTGTCGGCCCAGCAGATATGGTCGCCAAACAGCCACTGCATGAATAATCGCCAATATCTCCTTCTCGTAGGCCGAGAGGCCCAAAGTACGAGGGGCCAAAGCCTTGTTGTAAAAGGCTAGCGGCCGCCCTGCCTGCATCAAAACCGCCCCAATGCCGACACCTGAGGCATCCGTCTCCAGAACGAAGTCCTGTGTGAAGTCCGGTAAGGCCAGAACTGGCGTGGTGGTCATGGCCCTTTTGAGGGCCTGAAATGCCTCCTCCGCCTCCTCACTCCAGGAAAAGGAGTCCTTCTGCAGCAGCTGGGTCAGTGGCCGGGCTATCTTGCCATAGTCCTGGACAAACCGCCGATAATACCCTGTGAGCCCCAAAAAGCCCCGCAAGGCGCAGACTGTAACCGGCCGTGGCCAAGACTGCATACTCTGAATCTTTCGTGGGTCGGCCCGGACGCCTTGACCGGAGACCAAATGGCCCAAGTACTCCACCTCCTCCTGACCAAAGGAGCACTTAGAACGGTTGGCATAGAGATGGTGCTGTCGAAGTCGGGCAAGGACTTGTTCCACGTGGTCCTCCCAGTTCGCGCTGTAGATGAGTATATCATCAAAGAATATCAGAACAAACACCCGCAAAAAATCTCTGAATATCTCG
The DNA here is from genome assembly GCA_033032865.1 of Dactylorhiza incarnata. Taxonomy (NCBI): domain Eukaryota; kingdom Viridiplantae; phylum Streptophyta; class Magnoliopsida; order Asparagales; family Orchidaceae; genus Dactylorhiza; species Dactylorhiza incarnata. The sequence goes on from JAWHQI010000066.1 coordinate 3,344,199, forward strand.
TTCATGTTGGCCTGGAATGTAGCGGGCCCTCCAGTCAACCCATTTGCCATAACCAAGAACTCATAATGGCCGTCATGTGTCCGGAAGGCCGTCTTATGGACGTCCTCCTGAGCCATCAAAATCTGATAATATCCGGAACGAAGATCCAGCTTGGTGAACCGTTGCGCCCCATGCAGCTCATCCAGTAACTCTTCTATGTGAGGAATCGGAAAGTTATATTTGACAGTAGCGTCGTTCAAGGCACGGTAGTCCACACAGAATCTCCAGGACCCGTCTTTTTTTTTACCAGAATAATGGGGGCCGAGAAGGAACTCGTACTCGGCCGAATGATGCCGGCTTCCAGCATTTCGCGGACACTGCGCTCGATCTCCGCCTTCTGGACGTGTGGGTAGCGGTATGGACGAACATTCGTAGGCTCAGCGCCCGCCTTGAGCGGAATACGGTGATCTCGGAACCTTGCTGGAGGTAAAGTGCGCGGCTCCTGAAAAACATCAGCATAAGCGGTCAGAAGTAACTGTAACTGAACCGGTACCTCAGAAGGCGTGGAGTCGCCGGTCTGGACCTCCCGAAGGACGGCCATCATCTGTCCATCCCCGCTCAACCTCTGCATGCTGCGCAGAGAAACCTCCTTAATAGGAGAGGACATGAGACCCTGCAAACAAAACTGCTTGTCCCCGTGCACAAACTCCATAGTCATGTGGTCCCAGTCGAAAGTCACCCGCTGTAACTGGCGCAACCACTGAACTCCCAGCACCATGTCGGAGCCCCGAATAGGTAGCAGGTAGACGTCAGTCCGCCCCACATAGCCGTGCAGCCGCAGCTCCACTCCCTTCAGCACCCCTTCGCATCGCAGCTTGCTGCCATCCGCCACCATAACATGAAAGGCAGCCCCCTTGTCAACCGCGTGCCCAACTCGTCGTGCCACGTCGGGATGTATGAAGTTGTAGGTGCTCCCACTGTCCACCAAAATAGTAACCTTCTCTTGGGCGATCTGGCCCGCCAGCCGCATAGTAAGCGGGGAAGCGCAACCCTCAAGAGCATGAAGAAAACCCCCGAACTCCCTCTCGTCCAAGTCCACCTCCAACTCCGCATCTGGAGCCGGCTCGTCGTCCCCATCCTGCTGTAACATGAAGACCTGTATCTTCTGGCATTTATGGCCCGGCACAAACTTCTCATCGCAATTGAAGCACAGCCCTTTCTCCTTTCGAGCCGCCAACTCACTCCACGATAACCGAGTCACGGTCGGTTTGTTACCCGCGGGTTGCTCCCGTCGTGCTGCTGTGGCGGGAGCCGTAGTCGGCCTACTCGTGGTGCGGGCTCGCTGTCTGTTGAACCGCTCCTCCTGAATGCGCGCCAATGTAATGGCGTGGTTCAACGAACGAGGCATGAGAGCCTGCACCTCGTCACGAATGTACTCCTTGAGCCCCGATATGAAACAGCTGTAGAGAGTCCTCTCCGACCACTGAACTCGGTTCGCCAATTTCTCGAACTCGGTGCGGTACTCCATCACTGACCCCTTCTGACGGAGCTTCTGAAGAAGGGCCTCGAAGTTCTCGTACTCCAGTGGCCCGAATCTGGCCGTAAAACCATCCACAAACTCTCCTCATGGCACGTACTCCCGTCCCCGCAGGACCCCCTGCGTCCACTGGTAAGCGTCGTCCTTCAAGTGGAAGGACGCCAACTGCACCCACTGCCCTTCCGGCACCTCATGATACTGAAAGAAGAGTTCTGCATTCTGAATCCATTCCAACGCGTCGCCGCCCTCGTACTTCGGAAAGTACATGCGAGTTAATCCAGGAGTCAAGCGTTGTGCCCCATGACCTCCTTCCCGTCTTGCGGGCTCACCTTGCTCAAATCCGTAGCCTTGGTACTGACCGTTCCCCCAAGGAGGGGGCTGTTGTTGTCCGACCCATGCTTGGCCAAATCCCGCCATGCCCGGCGGCCCAAACCCACGGGGAGGAGGGAGAAGCCCTCCCCCTTGGTATCCCGCAGGATCTGGAGGTCGCCGAAACCCAAACGGCTCCTCCCAGCCTCGACGAAGGCCCCCTGGCTCCGGCCAGCCTTGCCGGCGCTGCCCCTGGCCCGCTCCGAGGTCGCCGACCCCTCCTGCTGCCGGTCCCTATGGAATCGATGTCGTCGGACCCCCGTAAGCCGCTGCCGAGCCCACTGCTGCCCCGTATGCCGCTGTCGAGCCCGCTGCTGCCCCGTACGCCGCACCAATAGGGCCTCCCGACCCTTGCCAGCCCCCGCCAGGAGGGATCCAACCCGTGCCAGGCGGAATGCCGCTCGCCCGCACGCGCTCATCGTCCGACAGAAGCGCGCCTTCCGCAAGCCGTGCGGTATTTGCCGCCACCTCGGCACCCGATCCGGTCGAATCCTCACCCGTAGTGGCTTTCCCTTTCAACAAGGCCTTCAACTCATCCATACGAGCGTCGATTCGTCCTTCCATGGCTGCCATAGAATCGGTGAGGCCAACCATGTTCTCCTCTAGGGCTTCAATCCGTGAGGACTCTTCTTGAATGCGAGTGGTCACCATGTCCGAGAGAAAGGAGCTTTGATACCAAATGTTAGGGCACAACTACTAGAGAGGTTGAGAGAGGAGAAGATCTAGAGAAAGAGAGGGGAGATTAGGTCTAAGAGGGAGAAATACTAACCAGGATAATTCTTGCATAACCCTCAAAGGGGGGCTGCCCGGGTATATAAATACCCGGGCAAGGAGGGGGCCGGACGGCCCCTCCAAGGAGGGCTGAACCCGTCCGGTTCAGCCCTCGGCCGGCCGGTTCACTGCATGGGGGCTGAACCGGAAGGTTCAGCCCCATTGTTTAGCGCGTCGTTGCTCCTTCGTACGTAATGACGCCCCGCAAAGCGTAGCGGGGGCGTAACAGTTTATGCATGCTCCACGGACCTCTCATCTCCGGGCAGTTGAGCACATTCTCTGATACCTGAAGTCTGCTCCTGGACAAGGGCTTGTATATAATCTGTCCTCGTCTCTATCTCTCATTGTCTACTCTGATGTTGATTATGCTGAATCCCTGGATGATTGTTGTTCCACAAGTGGCTTTTGCACATTCTTTGGTGGACATCTTGTTACCTGGAGAAGTAAGAAGCAATCTGTCGTTGCACGCTCATCTGCAGAAGCTGAATATCGATCAATGGCCTCTGTCGTCTCTGAACTCACATGGCTAGAAAGCCTTCTGGGAGACCTTGGTGTCAAACTCTCCTCTCTTGCCACCTTGTTCTGTGATAGTCAAACTGCTATTCATATTGCCAAAAATCATGTGTTCCATGAAAGTACCAAGCATATCGAGGTCGGTTGTCACTTTATTCGCGAACAGGTTAAACTAAGGAAGTTGGACTTGATACATGGTCTTGCTACAGAACAAATCACTGATATTCTTACCAAAGCTCTACCACGACCTCTATATCTTTAGTTCTTGTCAAAGTTTGGTTCCTACGAGTTGTATGCTTCAACTTGCGGGGGAGTGTTGAAGAAATTGTAAAGAAAGGCACATTTAAGAGGCCCATGTATTGTTCTCTTAGGGATTAGTCTCACACCTTAGGATTGAGTTTAGCCTCCTCTCTCTCCTCTTATATATATATGTAGAAATATTTGTGATGTATGTATCAAGATTTCTAAGAAATTAATAAAATATTATTTCTCTCTCTCTCTTCTCTCGCTTTTCTCTACAACCTCGAAATGGAAAGACAATTTAATTTGATCAGTTTTACTCAACCACTTACACAAATTAAATATATTCACACATTTGGCTACACTAGATTCTGAAAGAAAATGGGAATTAATTGATATAAATTCACCGGATAATAAAGTCACAGAGAATGTGATGCAGGGGTAGGTTGAAAATGATGAATGCCCTAAAATGCGATCCAATGTGAAATGTGGTGCCCCTACTGACAAACCCTAATGTGAGTGCAAATGCAATAAACAGTCTGATTTAATTTGACAATAAGCAATTAATTAAAATAGAAACTTAAGCAAGTGCATGATTGCTCACAATAAATTTTAATTGAAAAGCAATTGTTAATCCACAAACAATCGAGGCACAAAATAGTTTGAATGCGCGCTGAATAATTCTTGTAACTCTATAATTTCACGGCAATAAAACATATAATATCGTATCCGGAAAAATATAATCCAAGCATGAGGGAACAAGAACATCAAACTATGACTTACACATGTAGGCGGTGGCGAAGTACAGCAAATGGTAGAGATCCTAGGTTGTTGGCTCCACGTGAGGATGAGAGATGATGGTGGTAGTAAGGGGGATCGGTTGTGGCTATGGCTGAGAGTAGAGGGGTCGAAATACGGTGGATTGTGAGTGGAGAAGGACAGGGTTGCTGCGGTTTGAAGAACTGGATGGGAGAATATCGAATTTGGGGAAAAGAAGGAAGGGAGTTGTCGGATTACGACAGTGCCTTGGAGAAGGGGAAAGAAATGGTCGACGGTTGGAGAAACAGTGGCTTGCAAAAACGGGGAGGAAAGTTGCAGACGGCTTGCGGTTAGCGATGGCGTTGCAGCGAAGGCTTACGGTGAAAGGCGCGGACAGGGCTTGCGGGGGGTGGGCGAGGGCTACGAGCAGGAGATCGACGAGAATGGAGGTTGAAGAAAACAGTGCCTTGGAGTCCACCAAGGAGAGCACATCTCGGCGGCACACCGAGAGAGGAGAGATCAACGGTTCCAAAAGGAATCAAAACCACGATAGCCTCTCTAAACAGTTGATTGCGTACATAAATACTACATAACTGAAATAGGGCACCCAGATCAGACGGCTCAAAATGTCTGAACTGATCGGGTGTCAAATACAACTCAAAACATAAAAGTAAATACATGAAAACGACTCTGCACGATCTTCCAGATGCATTTGTGAACTCAGATCGTCTGAATGGGTAGCGGATCTCTGCCTCTTGTGAAAATAAGCGTACGTGGGTCGGCGATAGCTATCAACTTCCCTCGGCTTGAAAGTACTCGTCTCTGGTGAGTGAAGATGGTCGTACTCTCAGCGTAGCCTAGGGGCGAGTCACACAAACTCCTCTGATGAAATTCACGTATCCGAGTGCAGGGGGGGTCCAACAGTAAGATATCGCAATGTATATCACCTGCCCAAACAGTGAAGTCATGTGCAACAACATGAAGTATGTCTCTGACAGTCGCGGGTAGCCCTAAGTAAGATGCATCTCTATCTGAAAGCTAAATTAGTGATCCATCGATGGTTTGAGGCGGCCCTCATGGTGGGACTCATCAGGCTGAGGCTGGGGTGGAAGGAAATGAGGATGGTGTAGCTCAAGCGTGGGAGAGGAGAAAGGACACATACATGTACTCCTCATAGTAGGGAGTCAGGTCCTCTACATTGAATACTCTGTTTATCCTCATATTTTGAGGGATGTCAATCTCACATGCATTAGTACTAATCAATCGTACGACTGTATAGGGACTCATTCAACAAGCGCTTAATTTTGTTGTTGTTCCTCGTAGGAACCTCTCAAATCGTATGTGAGTCATCACCTATGTAAAGGCCCGTAGACCACCACAAAGTAACAATATTCATTGCATTATAATTAGAGTAGAGCGCAGTGTAACACTTATAGTAAGCCACAAATGAGTATCGAAGTAAAAACACAGAAATGAAACTCTTATTCCAAGTAATTTACATATCTTACATGTCTCAAAAGAAACACATATATACATGTCCAGTACATTATTACATTAAAAGCTATATTAGTAGTTTCTTTAGCAAGTGGAGCATTTCAAGTTTCGGCACCATCCTTCGAGATCATTGACCACTTCAAAACTTCATACTATTATTTTCAAACATAGCGACAAAGTTCCTCTTTATTCTGTCTTACGCTTAGATCCTAAATTTTTTGGAATGGAAGATATTAGCCATTAAATAAGATTAAGCGAGAAACTTACCTCTTTAGTTGCTGCACATGCAAGGCAAAGGTTTAATAACAATATTCATATCATATTTTCATTCTACCAAGTATAAGCACTCTGCATATTTAGTGTATAAGAGGCACAGTTCAAGTTGTCTTGATAAAAATAATAAGAAGTAATTGCATGGAAGTGTAACAGTCGAATAATATTTTCATTTTACTTCTTCATTCATTTCAATACGTTTTCAATTCATTTCGTTAAGGGGCACTGCATTTATTTCAGTATTCAGTCTTGGGGTAGGAGGAGTATTGTGTTGCTGTGGACAAGAAATAGGATTGTTGAACGGGAAGTTGGGGTGTTGTAACCAACTCCTGGGTGCTGGACAGATTTCCTGCACCTGGAATAGGTAGACAGGCTGCTGAACTGCTAGGTTTTGGTTCTGCAATGAAGCTCCAGAACCCATAAATTGATTTTTGGTTTCTCCCCAGCCTGGAACAGCAGGCGTGCAGGAGGGGGAGGCATGTATGGTGCTGGATAAGGAAGGGGCGGGCTGTTCGGCCTCGGACAAAGATGAGAAGGCTGTCCGACACCTGGTAGGTGGTGGGAAAGGGGGAAGAAGGCTGGTGGAGGGGAGAATAGGACCTTGAAATGTGAAAGGGCTCGGCCGATATGGAAAAGGGGAAAAAACAGAGGCGGACAAAGCTTGCGGACGTGAATAGGAGGTGGAATATGCGGCTGGGAGTAGGCGGGGCATACGGTTGGTAGGGGAGGAAGAGACCGCTGCTGGTCGAGGAGTAGGAGATCGTCAAACTCTCGATCCCTTTACCGCTGCATGTGTCTCTTATAAATAACAAGAATAAGCTAGGGCACCCAGATCAGACGACTCATAACGTCTGAACCGATCGGGTGTCAAATACAACTCAAAATAGAAAAAAAATACATGAAAATGACTCGAAACAACCGTCCGAACGCATCCATGAACTCGGATCGTCCGAACGGGTAGCGAATCACCGCCTCCTAAGGGAATACATGTGTGTGGGTCGGTGGCCTCCATCAACTCCCCCATCTTGAAAGTACTCATCTCCGGTGAGTGGAGATAGTCTTACTCTCGGCGTAACTTAGGGGCGAGTCGATCGAGCTCCTCTGGAGAGATCCAAGTATCATCTGAGAACAGGCAGACGCTCCAACGGACAAGATATCGCAATGTATCTCGCATGTCTACAGCGGCGAAGTCATGCCCAACAATCTGAAGCACGTGTCTGGTAGTCATCGGTCGCTCTGAATAAAATGTATCTTCGTCCGAGAGATGAGCTGGTGGAACCATTGGTGGTGCGAGAAAACTAAATGCTTGAAACCCGGGCATCATAGATATCATTGAAATCCGGGCACTCTGGGTAGTCATAAACTAAATGCTTGAAACCCTCAACTCGTGTGCCCATTGTATAGAGGAGGCTGACTCAACGACTCAAGGCGTCAGCCGGCTTGTTCTCAACATCTGTCAGGTGTTTGAGCACATAATGATAATCTTGCATAAACTCTACCAATTTTGCATGACGGTGGCCCAACTTATTCTGTGAATCAAGGTACCGCAAGGTCTGATGGTCAGAATACAAAACAAATTCCTTATGTAGGAGATAGTGGCATCGGTAACGAAGTGTTTGCACAACAGCATAAAACTCAGGGTCATAATTCGAGTACTTTTGTCGGGCGTCATTCAGCTTCTCAATGAAGTAAGCAACTGGATGACCCTCCTCACTGCACTCGCCCAATACCAACCCATGAAGCATCACAAGCCACCTCGAAAGCTTTAGAGAAATATGGAGGGAGCAAAACAGGGGCAGATGATAAATTCTCCTTAATGTCTTTGAAGGCGATTAGCCTCCTTCGTCAATATAAAATCTCCCCCACGCAGATAGCTCGTAAGGGGTGTTCTGATAGAACTGAAACTTCTGACAAACCTTCTATAGAAGGTAGCAAGTCCGTAGAAACTACGAGCCTCATGAATATTCATCAGAATAGGTCACTCACGAATGAACTTAACCTTATCAGGGTGGCAACTGATATACCCGACACAGATAATATATTACCCCAGAAAATGGACACATTCTTAGGTTGATATATGGATGCTCCCTCCGCAGGAGATAAAATACCAAGTGAATGTGGTGCAGGTGCTCGGTGCGGACCTGGTTGTATATCAGTATGTCGTCAAAATATACTACAAGAAATTTGCCCATATAGGGCCGCAAGATTTGAGTCATCACCCTCATGAATGTGTTGGGGGCGTTTGATAATCCAAATGGGATAACTAGCTACTCATACAATCCATCCTTCATTTTGAAGGCCGTCTTCCACTCATCCCCCTCTCTGACTCTAATTTGATGGTACCCACTGCGTAGGTCGATCTTAGAAAAGATCTTCTTCACCGTGATTTTATTAATAGCACAGCTATCGATACACATGGGTCAGCTCTCATCCTTCTTCGGGGTAAGAAGGGTGGGTACTGCGCATGGAGTCGAACTCTCGCGTACAAAACTCTTATGAAATAGTTCATCAACTTGTCGCTTCAACATGTTCAGTGGGATTCATGCAATGATGAGGTAAATGAGGCAAAAATGCCCTCGGGACTAGGTCAATCGCATGATGGATGTCTCTCAAATGGAGGAGCTCGTTACAGAGCTCTTCAGGTATGATGTCTGAGAAATCATCCAATAAGTGACGGATGTCTGGATCACTAACCTCAGTATCTGCAGAGGCCTCAGAAACCATAGCGTTTATCACTACATACATAACCCCCATATCTAAACTTTCTTTTAGAAAATCGCCCTTCCTTAAGATGTGCAGAGATCTAAATGATCCCGCACCAACGGATGACTCGAAACGACCATTCAGATGCATCTGTAGACTCGGATCGTCCGAACGGGTAGCGAATCACCGCCTCCTACGGGAATACACGTGTCTGGGTCAGCGGCCTCCATCACAATGAGGATGTGAGTAGAAGCACACAATCAAAAAGCAATCCAATGAACAAGAGGCATATGACATAAGTACATATGCAATGCAAATGCAAACGATTCAATTGTGCAATTACTCCGACGCACAATTAATGAAATAACAAAACATAAAACTCGCGCAATGGATCATAGTTAATTGCAATCATTCAAATCAAATAAGCATGTGACCATAGCAAATTAATAAACAGAACATATCAATTGAATAGCAGGTCAAATAGCAATTCAAATGAAAGACAATCCTACCAATATAAATTAAACTCAATATTACAAGAAATATAATGGTATGTCCGTACAAATGTAATAGATTTGAAAATAATGCAGAACTCACCAAGTAAAGGGGTTGAAGGCGATGGAGTGAGGAACCAATGAGGGTGTAGTGGATGCCGGACAACTGGCAGAGGGTAAGGGCGGTTGTTTTGTTGAGGGGATGGGGTATGGGCTGCTGGAAGGGGTCTATCTGAGAGGGGTGGTTTGATTGTGGACTGGATATGGAGGGGAAGGGGATGCTCAACTTGGGTATGGAAGTGCAATGGGGTGCAGATGAGGATAGGGAAATTCATTATTTTGTTACATATTTCTTGTTGCGGCGTACTTGCAAGTGAGTGGTGTCCAGCCCCGGAGTCCGCTAGAATGGCCAGGGGATGGATCGTTACGCGGTTTGTGGTCATCTCATAGTTGATCCTCGTTTACCTCTTATTTGTGGTTGGTGCAGGTGTCGTGGAGCGTAGCGGGCTTAAAGCCCAAAGCTAACACAACAACAACAACAACAACATAACCCATATAGTCCCCAATCATTGGGGGTACTAAAGCCCAAAGCTAAAATGCAAAAAAAAAAGTTGTTTCTTTTTACTGGTTTTCACTAGCCGTCCTGCGTGTTGATTTTTGATCATTGCATTTGTTTATTGCTTTGATACTTGATGTGATGTAAGGTCATAAATCTGACACTCTTGTTGAAACAATATTAGTAAATGTGAATATTCTTATGTTGTTGTTAAACTTCCGCTAGTGCTTCCGCTCCTTGTTTAGTTTTCGTTTTATGTCTTATATAATGTCTAGCTTGTGTGTATGGTATGTCACGGGGCCCCGGTCGGACCCATATTATATTATTTGTACAAGCAGGATGTTATAGTTACTACTACGACTACCACTCCGGAGGAGGATGAGAGAGGTCTTTACTTTATTCTTAGACTTGATGTAGGGCATATATTAGCCCATATTTCAACGTGCTTATGTACATTGGGACTTTATATGTTTTATGTGATATATGATGATAGGAGGCTTCCTGTTGTTTTTTACTCCCGCTTAATAATTGGGTGTTATGTGATGATGTTTGCCTTATAGGGTAAGCGTCATGTAGTAGGATGTTATAGTTACTACTACGACTACCACTCCGGAGGAGGATGAGAGAGGTCTTTACTTTATTCTTAGACTTGATGTAGGGCATATATTAGCCCATATTTCAACGTGCTTATGTACATTGGGACTTTATATGTTTTATGTGATATAGATGATAGTAGGCTTCCTGTTGTTTTTACTCCCGCTTAATAATTGGGTGTTATGTGATGATGTTTGCCTTATAGGGTAAGCGTCATGTAGTAGGGCTTGAACCATGTGATGGCACTACCGCATGGCAGTTACTTTGGGCATAGGACACCCCTTGGTCATGCCTACTTTCTCGGAGGGGAACTTACAATATGTCTTGTATCAAAGGTGATTCCTAAACCTGCACACTGCAAAACACTTGGATAGGGAGTGGAACGGCTGTGGAGGAGAAGGAAATGCTAGGGGAAGGGAATAGTGGAGTCGGCGGCTGGATGGGCTTGGGATGTGGAATCCGGTGGCTGGAGGGGAGGTGGGAAGGGACTCCGACGGCTGGGAGGGACTCTGTAGCAAGTTACGGCGGCGGGACGCAGTTCTAAGGATGGAGATGACGATGGGAGGCCGTTTTACAGAAGGAGATGGCGGTGGGAGGCCACAATGGCGTTGCAGGGCAAAGGGAGTAGGCTCTCCGGAGGCTATAGGGGGGGTGGGAGGCGACGAGAAACCTCTGAATTCGGCACCAGTGGGTGTCTGGCTTCAGCCCCCGACGGACCGAGCGTCGTCTTCCTTCTGCAGAAAATGCTAAATCTCGATATCCCTCAAATTTCCCTAGCCAAATGATATATAGGAAGGGATTAAAGTGAAACTATCCAACGGCCTTAAACAAAGGATCAAATGACATAACATAAATCTCAAAATACAAGTCCAAAAAATATATTAAAAAATACATTAAAGTATGAAAATCACGACGGGCGCGGTTACAATCTCTGATCACCCATCTGACAATCAAAAAATTGTCATCTCCTCCAATGTCGAACGATCTCCATCGGTATTTTTTTATATTACTCTTACATGTGTAATATATTATTTGTTCCCTTAATAGAAACTCTAATTGATCGTGATTGTTGTTTCATATTATTTATAATTTCAATTGTTACAAGTCTAGTCGTCAGCTACGTATCCAATTCATTTAGTCATTCGTAAAGTCGACATTTACTACTTTTGCATCAGTTTCTCTCATTGCTCACTGACCAATTACTATTCCCTAAAATTAATAATTTACTCTCCTTCTCGGTTTCTCATGGCTTCTCAAATCCTCGTACTCATTGTCACGTAGTTTCTATCACTCAGGCCCTCCACTCTGTATTTTCTAGTGGTTGCTTCTATGTTTGGGCCTCTCGATAACTTGTTGCAACATTGCTAGTTACTTTTTAGTATTATGGGCTATGAAATCAGCTGAAGCTCCTTAAGTATGCAGCCTTACCATCATCTACTTTGTGTGCCTTCATCTCTCAACCAATCAACTCTCTACGTTGGCGTGCGAGCAGACCCTTTTCTCCATCATGACTCTCCACACCGTTGTTTGCTTCTTGCAAAGCCTTATCGAGGAATTTGAGGAAACCGGCAAGCAAGATGAGATGATAAAGGGAGCCGTGATGGCCTTGACGAAGAAAAACAAGGTTGTTTCTTCTCAAGTCTATTGCGTGTATTTGATGATGCTTTTTCTTGCTTGTCGTAGTCAATGGGTTGTTGGTCGGAGCGATCGAGATTTGAGAGGGGTCAGCAGCGAATCAGAGATAGAGACAAAGATGAGCTTGCTTATTAATTTCAAGCCAGCCACGGACCCGGGAATGTGAAGAAACTCTCCTTCAAGAACCCAAGATTTACAAGCTATGGTTCTGAGGAGAGAAGGATCAGGTGTGCATGATTTGAATCCTTCTTTCTTTGAAATTACAAATCTGAATCCCAACGGTAGTTTTAGCAAGGATCTGCTTGGGCCACAAATCATGACACTTACCGCGCTTGCATTTAATGCGCTTGAACTGCACAGGCCGCATGGGATGCGGCCATCCTTGAGCAAAGTCTCCATTGTATTGCTCTTTTTGAAAGAAAATATGTTTTCGGAGGCTGCATCTTGGTGGTGATTGCCTCCCGTGAGAGGATTCTTGCAATAAGCCTTCCTTTCGCATTAATTTTTCGCTCAACCAATAAGTCAATAACTCCCTGAAGACGTCTGAAGTGTCATTTTGGAGTATATTCTCATTCTAAAGTCAAATGGTTCAAAAATCAAACTTGCCATTTCCAACAGACAAGGTGATCACTTTCATTTTCATCAACCACTTTTCCCTGCGATTAAATGCCAAAAAAAGCACCGAGAAGTATTACCTAACCAAGACTTCGAGACGAGGCCAATTTAATGAACAACGATACATTAGCAAATTGATCACTAAATTGATAACCCGACACGAATTTCATATAAACAAAATAAAACTCACCCAACCCCGTGGAGGACATTTCTTTACTGGGATCATCCAACCGGTAGATCCAAATAAATGCACGACGAACAGAACGGAAAACACAATTTCCCAAAGAAAACATAAACAGAAGATTTCCCACCTTAATAACAAAACAAATGGAGTAAAAATGGTTGGGATATACTACAAAAAGTAAGTATAACTCACACGGGAAGTAGAGCTTGGAAGACGGATCGAGGCGGAGGCGTCTTCTAGTGGGAAAAAGCTTCCTCGTGAATAACGTGGCCTTACCGCAGCCAATATGTACCGGATCCTCCTGCGCATTCGTCGGCACCGACGTCGACGAGTTCATGGACGAAGACAACCTGCCGGATGTCCAGAACGCCATCGAACTAGCCAAACTTTGGGGGTTATAGCACCCACAGAACTCAATGCAGCGGCGGCAACCACTCCGACGTATTGCGTCACCGACGGGAGCGAGAGGGAAAGTAACAGAGAACTGTGTAAAGGGGGGAGAGAGAGAGAGAGAGAGAGAGAGAGCACGGATCTTGAAGGACCTAATTAGCTCTATTTGAGACCGGGTTCACATCCGTACGTGCGCGCTGTGATCAGATCATCTTGTGAGAGCTGATAAAGTCGTATAATCCGTGATGTCAACGGGCGTAGATTATTTGTTAAAATATACTGTAGTATTTGTATAATACGGTCGTATTGAAAAGTGATCATATTTTAGATAATCATGCGCAAAAATTCATGCTGGCGGAAATACAGAGCGGGGTCAGGGGTCGCACATTAAAGTGTGTTATATGTACCAACTTTTTTTTCATCTTGTCTTTAGTTTATGTCTGTCTTGCTCCCTTACACTCTGCGATTTTACGGTGGAGATTTTTTGTGAAAATACATTCGTAATACGGTCGTATTGAAATATGGCCGCATTTTCGATCAATTAGATTTAAAAAATCGTGCTTGCAGAAAGCGATGGTCTGATAGCATATAACGCACAATGATCTTTGATTGTTACACGCACGAACAATTTTTTCCCTTTTTTGAGAGGATGAGTCGTGAGGTGTTGTCCAAGTTGTGGTTGTGTAGCATAGCTGCATCATGAGGGAGCGGAGCGCACGGGGCCATGTTCGGAGCGGAGCGCACGGGACCGCGCTCGGAGCGGAGCGCACGGGAGGCGCGTTCGGAGCGGAAGAAAGCCTTCGAAGGATTTTTAAGGCGCTCTAAGATCTTCGAAGGGGTCTTCAAAGGCGAGGAGATCTTCAAGAGAACTCTCTCTCTCTCTCTCTTTCTCTCTCTATTGCACTTAGGAGCAAAGGAGGGAGGAGAGAAAAGTAAGAAATGAAGGGGAATGTGGGTCTATTTATAGATTCCAAGAGGGACGATCCGGTAATTTCCCCTGATAACTACCGGACGGACGAATATGAATGCTCCATTTAGAGCACACGGATCACCACTTTTACGCAAATGACGAGACCGTCTCTGGGCGGTTACGGGTTCAATGGAGAAGCAACCGCTCATCCCGTTAGGGGAGGAGCGGACGGCAAGGCCGGTGACCCGGGAAGGGGGCAACCGGCCAAGGTCGGGCGGCGAAGGCTTGGAGAAGGGGAGGCCGCCCCTAATTAGGGGCGTCGGACAAGCACGCGCGACCGACTTGGCCGCCCGACCTTGGAGAAGGAGAGGGCGCCGCCCCTTATTAGGGGCGGTGGCCATGGACGGGCGGCCGATTTGGCCGCCCGACCTTGGAGAAGGAGAGGTCACCTCTTGTTAGGGGCGGCGGCCAAGGCCGGGCAGTCGCCCGTCTAAGGCGAGGGGGAGGCAGCCCGTTTCCGGGATGGCAGCGGAGTCGAGGATGGCGATGGCGGCGATGGCTTAGTGGGGATTCACTGGATAACCACACCCCATGGGTGGTGTGCGCTTAGTGCTTCTAAGGAGACCCCATCAGTTGAAAGTTTGTCTGTCTTTACAATAATGATAATGAAGCTCAATCTTTTCTAATATTTTGAGCACAAGCAACAAACTATTCCTTACTAGAGAACTCACACCAATGTATATCGAGAAGTTTCTCCATGGGTCAACAACTTTACTCAGGTCTAAATTCATTCCTATCTAATGGAAGACAAAGTCAAGACATAACAAATAAAATTGGTTTCACAAAAATAAAAAACAACTTCATTGAATTCAAAGTAATACCTCTAGAAAAATGGAAATGAACTCGGAGGAACGACGACGGGGTTGGAGAAGAGCAGAATCAGGATCAGAGGAACGATGACGTCGGCCAGGAGCAGCTTCCGAGGGCAGGGAGGCTGCAAAGGATGGACTTTTACTTGCAAAATGCATAACAATGACAATACATACAGTTGCCGATCTTTTTTTCTTCTCAATTTCA
The DNA here is from genome assembly GCA_033032865.1 of Dactylorhiza incarnata. NCBI lineage: Eukaryota > Viridiplantae > Streptophyta > Magnoliopsida > Asparagales > Orchidaceae > Dactylorhiza > Dactylorhiza incarnata. The sequence continues at coordinate 3,359,289 of JAWHQI010000066.1, forward strand.
ATGTTTTCTTATTTTCTTTAATTACATTAACTATTTTTAACCATCTTTAATTTTTTTCCACCCCAAACTATATATATTATATGATGGTTTTTATGTAATTAAATTATAAAATCTATTAGTTGAACTTAATTAATTGAATGGTATATATATTAACCCACTTGGGCTCCTTTTGGTATCATCTGTTTGCTCCGATGATTTTGGATAAAAATGTTACCGTTGTAGAATGCTTTTTTGACATGACGACGGTTATGACCGCCATCAAGAAAAGAAAACTAGTTTTGAACATGAAAGTAGACGAAGTTCTTTAGGTGAGGTCGGACATTCACGAATAGTGGTTCATGCCCGCCGCCGCCGCGCCAAACGAAGTCTTTAATTTTGAATATGTATAACAATCATGATATAGCTATTTAAGAATTTTAATAAAAGCTTAGCAAGCCGTTTACGAATTTTTGTATATAAAAGTAAAAGCACATACTAGCTTGTTAAAGTCGTGTTATATATAATATTAAAGTCGTGCTTGTTAAATGTATTTTAAAAGTTCATCGTGCATGCACATCTTAATTACATTATCTTATCTATTATATCGAATGAGATGGATGGAGACAACCATATGTTATACTTGATGAATGGCCAATACCTTTTTTTTTAAAAATAGATACCCACACATCAATAATTATTTAATTATGCATAGTAAGTTGATACCCCAGAGGCCGAGATGCTCTTGAATTACTAGCATATACTAGCATTTTTGAACGGGCTTCGCCCGTTCTCAATGCGTCGATTCGCCGACTTGGCATTCAAGGCAGGTTTCGCCCGCACCCACGTGAGTTATTTAAAACCCTAAAATTTTAAAGTTTTGTAAATTTTAATTTTATTAAGAAATTTAATTTATTTAAATAATTATTAAAATAGAAAATAAAACAATAAGAATAAAATTATAAATAATAAAAAATCCAATCCCCCATTTCAGCTTCCGCCAAGCAGGGTTGCACCTCCTCCCTCTGCCGTCGGCGGCCTGCCCGACACCCACCGGAGGGTTTGCTGGCCTCCGGCGAATCCGCCGGGGGTTGTCCGGACGTGAGAGGGTTTGGCTGATATGGCAGAACAATAAATCTTTTGTCGACTTGATGTCTGCTCGACAAAATCAAGTTGACAAATTCAACAAATTTGTATTAATATTTGCTAGCGGCGGGGGCGACGTGGCCGAGGTACTGTCGGGCTCGAGGTACTATCGCGATTGGTCGTAGGGGAGAAGCCCCGTGTCTGTCACTCGTATATATACGACAATCCGTCCTTATCAATTAATTAATACAGCTTGAAATAAATACATAATTAATTAATTAATATGAAAATTCGTTATATATCATTTTACAAATTTTATTACAAAATTATCACCTTAATTCATATATTATCATGCATGTTAAATCAACTTTAGTAAAGTTTATGAGTGTAATGTTAGCTCCTCGAAAATACCACTGACATGCCTAATGATAATCTTTCTCGAAAAAACCGCTGACATGTCTAATGATAGTCTACTATAGTAGGTTTAGAAGCTCTACTAATTTTTTGTCTTCTATTTTATGAATTTTAATCATTATTTTTAATTTGGGATATGATTTAATTACATAAATAAGCATTATATTTAATTTTTTTTAAATGTATTATAATATATGTTAAACCATTATAGTAAAAGAATAAAATTAATAGGTTACATGTGACAAATTTGAATGTTACACAAAAATAACTTTTCACTTATACTTGTTAGAACATATTTGCTCATGGGCGGTTAAACATGTCTAACAGCACCGTGCGGTCAGCATTGTCTAACCGCACCGTGCGGTCAGTTCGGTTAGAGTGTCTAACCGCAAGGTGTGTTGATATAATTTAAATATATATATATTTATGTATATAATATATATATATAAATATATATTTATAAAATATATATTTATTTATTTTTATAATATATATTATATATATTATTTCATTAGATATTAATAATATATGCTAATATATAAATATAAATATAAATAAATAAATAAATATATATATATACATTTATTTCATTGAATACTAATAATTAATATTAAATTTATAAAAATATATAAATATTTAAATAATATATGAAATTATATAAAGAATTGAATATATTATTAATTATTTTGTTAAGCATAATTAATTTATTTTAATTTATAAAATATTTAAACAACAATATCATTTAATGAGAGGGGGATAAAAAAAGGGCATTGTTATATATAGACCATGTTTGGCTATATACAAACCAATTTTTATGAGTTATTACGCGACTTTTAAAAATACGCCTTGTTGAATATTTTTCCTAAAAATGCACGCACAAGTCGTATTGCCGCCCTGATCATAACTATAGCGAATTTTTGAAAATACGCCTTATCCATGCATTTTTAGAAACAATGTTCAACACGAAAGTTGTAGATCTCGACGAGATCTACAATTTTCGTGTTGAACACTTTTCCTAAAAGTGCATGTACAAGGCGTATTTTTAAAAGGCGCGTAATAACTCATAAAAATTGGTTTGTATATAGCCAAACATGGTTTATATATAACAATGCCCTAAAAAAATTAAAAAAATCTATTTTGTAAGAAAGAGAGATCAAATTTTTTTGAAGAAATTAATTTTCTCTCCATAAATATTTTTCAACAAAAAAAATCGTTGCTATTTTGTATTAAAAAATTTGCAACAAAAATATTCGTTACTGTTTTAGTAACAAATATTTAGCAAAAAAATGTGTTGCTATGTTTGCAACAAAAAAATTACTTGCTAATTTTGTAGCTAAAGTAAAAATTCATTTACCCATTTAAATTTGATGCTAGTTAGAAAGAATTATTTAACATTTCTAATTTTCCTTGCTAAGTGAGGTTTTCCTTGTAGTGTCGGTGGTTCCATCCTTGGCACCTGCCTAAGGGTGATTTATTATGGGCGGTTAGCTTGTCTAACCGCACATCATCTACGGTCAGGCCAGAAAACTGTGTCCGCCATGACTGCACTAGTCGAATCCTGTAGCCTTAGGCGACCCAAATAGAGACACACCCGGGCACATGCCCGGGTCATATTTTGGAAAAATGTCTGACACCTAATTGTGTCCCTAGGCAAAAAAGCAGATTTTAGTGGGGAAAGTTAGCTATTGACATAAATGTTAGCTCTGCGACTCCTATTGTACAGCTCTGTGCCTCTTAGCTTGCATGGTGACTGACGTGAAGACAATTCTAGATTTGTGCCAGTTTGCTAATGTCATAGCTTTACATCTATTTGTCAAGAATTTCCCTCCTTCCCCTCTTCCCTCCAAGTTTTCTTATTCCATTCAAGAGTCAACCATATTTCGAAGCAGTACAAATTTTTCGGGAGCTCCTTCGTCGTCATCTGCTAATTTTATTGTAACTTTGGCTAGTTTTATTTTTATCTTACTCCCTCCTATCAAAATTTTTTTCATCGAGGTTTCAATTTTGTATTGGAGCTGCTCATGCAATGTCTTTTTTAGTTGATTGGCATTTGTTGGAAAATTTTGTGTTAAGAATATTAGATACCTAAGTGTGAGAGGCTTACGAATCTATGCATTGCAAGTTATGGTTTGGAGGGGAGATTAAATCCCAGATTAAGAGGGGCATACTATCAAGTAAGATTTACTTTATCCACCATTTTTGGATTAGTGATTTTAGATACCTTCTATTTTAAATTTCATTTTGCCATTTGCAAAATGGATGAATTATTAAATAAAATTTGAAATAAGTACCAAATTCATTCTCAGTGGTTCCAATTGAGTTTCATTAGTAGTTGTGCCCCCATTTTCTCCATTAAAAACAAAACAACACCTACATGAAAGGACCATAGATGAGCATCTGCTTGAAGTAAGAAACAACTTGGATGAGGTAGAACAACACTTACATGAAAAGATCAATTTGGTGCAATTTTTAACGACCCAAAACGTTTAAGAGAAACCGAAAAAGAAGTAAAGTACTTAATAAAATTCTCGATGATGAAATAACTTTAAATCAGTGTCGAGACGACGTCGCACATTAAGTTTTGAAGTTTTGAATTTTTTGATGATTTTGCGACGCTCATTTTGTTTTAAGTTTCATTTTATTTATTTCTTTTTAATTTGATACTAGTAGTTTTTGTATATGGGTTTTATGGTGGAAGTGAAGTGACTGAATTGATTGACACTTGTATATTGGTATTTGGTTCTGGGTTATTTTGGGTTGGCTTGTTTATTATGTTGCTGAAACACTTACATTGAGTATTATAATATTACTTGAGCGGTGGATTTTGATGGATGTGTTTGTTGGATTTACCATTGTGATCTAGAAGTGGTCAAACATGTAATCTCACTGCCAATGCGATATGAGCCTGCAGGGTCGCACATAAGAGCATGTGGAGAAGTTGGAAGATTGGCTGTGTTGGTAAAGGTTACCAATCACCATATAGAATCGGGGAGGTAAAACAAATGTTGCTGTCGGAATTCGTCGGAATTCGTCGGATATGATTCGTCGGAATTCGTCGGATATGATTCGTCGGAATTCGTCGGATATGATTCGTCGGATATGATTCGTCGGAATTCGTCGGATATGATTCGTCGGATATGATTCGTCGGAATTCGTCGAATTGTTCCATGGAAACTCGACGAATGCTGATTCGTGAGATCCCGACGAATTGTTACAGAAACCCCAATTTTCTGTATGGACTGCGGATATCGATTCTTCTAGGTCTGTTTATACTTCAGGTATAAATAGAACTTGTTTTAAGGGTTCTATATTCTTATGCGAACAAAAGGCTCGGCCGACGGAAGAGTTCCTCCCGAACCCTAGACGGAAGAGTTCCGCCGCCCCGTTCGCCTTCGCTGACCTCACTTCCGGCGATCGTCGCCGCGATTGCTCTTCCTGGAACGAATCTAGCAGTTCCTGGAAGCGCAAGGTGCAGTCTTCTTCTCCCGGCTCGTGTGGATCTCTGTAGAGTCGCGGACATTATTCCGTGAAACTCTCTTGCCGACAGAACTCAACTCGTGGAGCATCTAGGTTGGATTTGATCCAACTCCACTAAGATAATTTATGCCTAGTAGTTTTGATTACTTCTTGATTCATTTTCATGGCCCGATCCGAAACTATTTTGGGTTGTTCTTTTTATTTCCGTTGCGCCTACATATGATGTATGGTTGTAGAAAAACCAACAGTGTTAAGCGGTGGTTTCGGTATCCTCTTTCTCGATACCTTTATTTCCTCCTGCTGCCTGGAGAAATTGCTGGGCTGAGAACCTCTAAGGATGGCTACTCCTTGCTGCCTGCTGCTGCCTCCGCCTTGCCTCCTTACTAGCTGGGCTAGTTTTCTGCTCCCGTTGGCCGACAGTTTTGGGTGATTCTTCTCCACTGTGAGATTCTACTTCCTCTTTATTTCCCCTTCTTCTTATCAGAGCTGCTGAAGTAGAGTTTTAATTGTTGAAATTGAACATATCAGGTTTAGATTTTTGTAATTTTAGGGGCTTTTGATGATCTTCCATTGTTCTTGATTTGGGGCTCCGTTTGCGACTAGTTATTGTGTTGTTTTGTGATCACTAACTGACTCTATTGTGGGCTGGTTTATGTTTTACCTTGACTTTCTATTTCAGATTATGAGGGAATTTTGATTTGTTTTTTTTATTCTTGGCCGGCTGTTGTGTTGTTACTTATTTTGGCCGGCTGTTTTTCCTTAGGCTTCTTGTGAGCTGCTCCTGCCATTAGAGGCACTTAGCTGTCTCTTAAGTTCTGCTGTAATTTAGAGTGATTCCTTGGCTTTGGACTGCTAGTGGCATCCCTTTGAGCTGCTGTCAGCAACATTTAGTGCTGCTATTAGCAACCTGTTGATGTTGCCCTCTTGGCTGTTGAGATTTTGATTTGGTGATTGTTGCCCTAGAACTTGGCTGCCCTTTGGTATCTCTTGTTGGCAGCCATAAGGAGCTCTGGTAGGCTGCCCTCTTTGTCATTTATTGCCCTATTCATCTTTGTTGTAACTTAATATTTATGAGATGTAATCGTAGTAGGAAATGAATCATAACTAATTCGTGACGCAGCCATAAAGCAAATGATTTCATTGATACTGCAGATGACGACGCCCGGAGATAGACCCGATAAAAATCCTGGTACGAATAAAGGCAAAGGAAACGTGGTGAGTACTTATGTCTTTAATTATGCATAGATTTGAATTATTTTCAATATAACATGATTAGATTTTTATACAGAAAGTATTTTAGTAACTGTGCATGTAATTCGAATTTTGAATCACTGATAAATCCGAGAATCGCTAGAAGATATTGAATTGACAATAACACGGATAAGCGATGAAATAAATTCTGAGAGAAATGTTTGAATAAAAATACTATATGATTAAATAAGAATATTGTATCGATGCATACGAAATGATAAGGGTTAACCCAGTAGCCATAGTGGGAGTGGTGAATACTCTAAGGCGGAATGTTTTTGAGTTCTATTTGAGACCGTTGAAGGCTAGAGGTCGTTGAAGGCCAAGAGGTCGTTGAAGACCAAGAAGGGATGAATCTACAATAACCCTTATGATTTCCTAATTAAATCAAACTGAAGATAAATGAGAAAGCTGATTCAGAAGTGAAAACAAATTGAATCAACTATGCTTCGAAAGAATATGAAATCTGATTCCGAAAGTGAAACCGAATTGATGGAATGTTTATTACGAATGAACGAAATGACTTTTAAGAACTAATGAATTGATCAAATACCAGAATTTGAAACATAATTTATTGTTGTACGAACACTGTAGTTACTGTTAATAATTATTTCTAATACGTTATTCCTTATTTATAACATTGTGTACACTGAAATTGAATACTTATGCATATTGCTACTAACGTTTATTGTTTGCATGTACATCCGTTAAAAATGTATGTTACTCGCTTAGTCATATTCTTTATGACTAAACCTGTCGTGCTTTATCTTTTTAGGTAGCAGATGCGACCCCGAGTGCTCCGAGGAAAGCTAGTCTGACTCGAACTGAGGAGCGAGCAAAGGTATGAGTTTTGTTTATGTATTTTATTGTACTCATGTTATTATTATGCTGCGACGAATACTTGAAAAGATACTCAAATATAGATTTTCTGTGAGGTCTGGCTCGGGGCCTCACAAATTGGTATCAGAGGAGGTTTTTCAAGCAAGTCGATAGCTATGAGTACATGATACATAAACGAACTCAAGTTAATTCTATTTTTGTTTTGTTGAAAGGACCCCGTCCATGTCTACGCTAGTAGGCGAGTCTGTGATGGTCGAGACGAGCAGGAGGTAAATAAAGATACGTTGTCAACGGAGAGTGATAACGAAAACCAGTCGCGTCCCCCAATGAATGACCTCACCCAAGCTCTTGCTGAAGCTTTAAAGATGGTCTTGCCAACCCTACTTGCAGCTGGTCCAGCTGCTCCTCGTGTTGATCATGTACCTTCACCTGTGCAATTGCCTCCTGAGATCGTGCCTTCCGTGAATCCAGTTCCTGTTCAGTTGCCGATAGTTCCTGTAATTCCCGTAGTGCCTGCAGTTCCGCCTCAGCATCATCAATTAGATGTGGATCTTAAGCAATTCCTCGAATTGAATCCGCCACTGTTTAGAGGAGGTTTTCCCCCGATCGAAACCGAAGATTGGATTTTGCGAATTGAAACAATTTTCGAAGTGATGAAGTGCCCCGAGAATAGGAAGGTGGGTTTAGTTGCGTTTATGTTGGAAGGGGAAGCGAAGCGATGGTGGGATAGTATTATGTAGAGAAAGTATGGAGTTCGTGGTGTACCAGTCATTACTTGGAGGGAGTTCATGCAAGAATTGACGTCGTGGTTTGTCCCGAGATCAGAGAAACGATTATTGCACGATCAATTTCTCTGTTTAATTCAAAGAAATAAATTGGTACTGCAGCATGAAACAAAATTTACAAAGTTAGGTTATTATGCAGACACTTTAATTGCAACGGAAGAGGATAGGTGTTGTCAGTTTCAGCAAGAACTTCGCGATGAAATTCATGCCCTTTTGGTGCCTATGGATATCCTTGAGTATGAGAAATTAGTGGAAAGAGTCAGGATGGTTGAAATAGATGCAGAGAAATCTCGGTGGAGACGTGAACAATTCAGAAAGAGATTTAGAGAAGGTCTGAATAAAGAAATGACCGAAAATGTGAGCGAGCCGCAGTGGAAAGAGAGGAAGGATTCGCAAGCTGTGCTCGCGACAAGTAGTAATGTATCTCAGACATCTCAGGCATCGTCAAAATGCGTAAAATGTGGAAGGAATCATAAGGGAGAATGTCTTGCAGGTGCTTGTTTCTATTGTCGTCAGCTAGGGCATATGCGATTCGATTGCCCAAAGTTGAATCAAACTAAAAAAAGGTACCATGAGAGAAGCTCCAAGGTCTCCTCAGCAGAAGCTATTCCAGATCGGAGCTGAATCGTTAGCGTCCACCCCAGCACAAGAAGAAGCAGCTCCGGTGTAACACCCTCCCTGTTACACAGAGTATAGCAGTAGGTCCGGCCGAGACCTCACACCATATTAAACGAACAGAGGAGTGCGTTACTTAATTAGTTTCAAACAGTTAAGAATATAACTATCTCAGCCCACAGAGTCGCATAACGGAAGCATTTGATTTAAGATAAAACCAGTTCATACATTGTCCACACTAGCAACTAGGAATGAAATACAACAAGTTATTTACAAGGTTTGTTTACAACATGTTTATAACAAAAGTGACTTCCAAACATCGGCACACAGGCCGGCCACACATGAAAAACAGTAAACAAATCAACTCGGCCTTCGAGGGCCAGCTCAGCACAACACACACTGCAGCAGGGGCTTCAGCCCGCTATTTCCCGCTAGTCTCGCCAGGACCTGTACAAACAAATCCACCAAGCGGTGGGAAAATAAGTAACCGGTCAGCTTTAGCCGACCCAGGCTTATAACGACCACACCCCATGCTCGGGGCAACGGTGCTCCTTTCCTGCAGGCAAGCAACAATAGTATATATTTCACAGGTGTGTCTAAGCACCGCATAGAGACATTCATCACATGGTGACATCAAGTCACACGCTTTCAAGTCACACCACGCTTTGTGCACTCTCGGCACGCCATCTACAAGTCCTTTTTCAACTTGGATTTACACTATGAGCTGCGACCGTCAAGGTTAGCACTACATTACGGTTTCTATCCCACAATGCCCCAGGTGAACACGGAGGAGCGACCTCATCACCAACTTGCTATGGGACGGGTTCGGTTCAGTTTGTGCCCGCGCTCATAAATGTCAGGATTCACCTACGCCTGACACGGGTGCAGCTTCCCCTTGTGCCCGTTAAACTATAACCTCACAGGGTCATCACCTCAGTTTCAGGGGCGAGGTCTAAACACGATAAGTAAACTCAATGATTACTGTCTCCGGCGTTACTTCTTAAAGCTGGGCGTTAGCCCTTAACGTTGGGCGTTAGCTCATTTCCGGGTAATTTCTGGGCAACACCTCCAGAACTCAATATAACACGTCTTAGTACTCACTACTCAGAACCCAAAAACACAACATATGGCGCTACCGCCGGCGTTAGCTCTAACGCCTGGCGTTAACGAACAGAACAGCAAGCAACATCACCAATCTAGACCAACATGTCCAGATGGGCTTCACACAGCATGTTTATGTCCGTACTACAGTTCCAGACTCTATATGCAAATTTTGTGGGGATAACATCAACCCACCGAAAGAACCTATCTACTAATTAGTAGAAGTCTTCCAAAGCATGCAAATCAAAGGACGCACATGTCCAAAGATGAAGGGAGGAGAATCGTTACCCTCGACGCTCGTTTCGGTGCCATAGATCTGAGAGGAACTCGGCTGGACTCTTTTGAAACAGCTTCCTCCCCACCGAATCGATGATGACACAAGCACGCAAGTACCTTCACTAATCTCCCTCCTGGCACACGACGAAGGCTCACCTCCAACTAATCTCCTTCCCAGCTCTCAGCCCACAACTCTCAGAAATGTAGAGGGTCTCAGAGAAAATGAGAAGAAAAATCGGATTTTGTTGCATATATACTTTCTTAGCTAACGCCGGCGTTAGCACATAACGTCGGGCGTTAGCCCCTATGGCGGTGGCTGAACTTATCCACATCCACTTAAGGAATTCGACGGGAAAGCTAACGTCGGCGCTATCGCTAACGCCTGACGCTATCTCCCATCGATCGACTCCTAATCTCGACGTCTCGATGGCGTTCGTCGAACGGCCCGGCGTTCGTCGAACGGCCCGACGTTCGTCGAACGGTGCGATCGACGAACGACCCGGCGTTCGTCGAACGGCCCGACGTTCGTCGAACGGCCCGGCCCGACGTTCGTCGAACGGCCTGGCCCGGCGTTCGTCGAACGGCCCGGCGTTCGTCGAACGGCCGGCCCGGCGTTCGTCGAACGGCCCGGCGTTCGTCGAACGGCCCGGCGTTCGTCGAACGGTCGGCCCGACGTTCGTCGAACGGCCGGCCCGACCTTCGTCGAACGGTGCGATCGACAAACGGCATGACGTTCGTCGAACGGCCCGACGTTCTTCGAACGGTGCGTTTGTCGAACGGCCTGGCGTCCGTCGAACAGTGCGATCGACGAACGGCCAGGTGTTCGTCGAACGGCGCGTTCGCCGAACGGCCCGACATTCGTCGAAACGAAGTCCTAGGCTAATGCTTGGCGTTAGCGCTAACGCTGGCGTTAGCTTTCAGACTTAACAACTTGCTGCTTTCAGTGCACTGGAAATTGCGGTGTTACATCCGGAAGAGCGTAGTATCGAGCCCCGAGCTTTCAACTTAGGCTAGCCATGGGAAGGAAGGAAGTGAGACCTCTGTATAAGGATAATGTCATAAACCTCGTGTGGTTTTGCTTAATGAAATGTAAATTATACGTAATTTTGACTAGATCTTTGGTCTCAAATAAAGTTTTTGTTTTTGTTAGAAGTAATGTAGTGTTGTCAGTATTCTTGAGGGCGAAAATTCTTTGAAGGTAGGGTAATTTGTAACGGCTCAAAATGTTTAAGCAAAATCGAAAGAGAAGTAAAATACTTAATAAAATTCCCGATGATGAAATAACTTTAAATCAACGTCGAGACGACGTCGCACATTAAGTTTTGAAGTTTTAAAATTTTCGATGATTTTGCGACGCTCGTTTCGTTTTAAGTTACATTTTATTTATTTCTTTTTAATTGGTACTAGTAGTTTTGTATATGAGTTTTATGGTGGAAGTGAAGTGACTGAATTGATTGACACTTGTATATTGGTATTTAGTTCTGGTCTGTTTTGGGCTGGCTGGTTTATTATGTTGCTGAAACACTTACATTGAGTATTATATTATTACTTGAGCGGTGAATTTGGATGGCTGTGTTAAGCGGTGGTTTTGGTACCCCCTTTCTCGATACCTTTATTTCCTCTTGCTGTCTGGAGAAATCACTGGGCTGAGAACCTCTAAGGCTTGTTACTCCTTGCTGCCTGTTGCTGCCTCCGCCTTGCCTCCTTACTAGTTGGGCAAATTTTCTGCTCCTGTTGGACGGCAGTTTTGGGTGATTCTTCTCCACTGTGAGCTTCTACTTTCTCTTTATTTCTCCTTCTTCTTATCAGAGCTGCTGAAGTAGAGTTTTAATTGTTGAAATTGAACATATCAGGTTTATGTTTTGTAATTTTAGGGGATTTTGATGATCTTTCATTGATCCTGATTTGAGGCTCTGTTTGTGACCGACTTTTGTGTTGTTTTGTGATCACTAGCTGATTCTATTGTGGGCTGGTTTATGTTTTACCTTGACTTTTTTATTTTGGATTACGGAGGAATTTTGATTTGTTTTTTTTATTCTTGCCCGGTTGCAGTACTGCTACTTGTTTTGGCCGGCTGTTTTTCCTTAGGCTTCTTGTGGGCTGATCCTGCCATTAGAGGCTCTTAGCTGTCTCTTACGTTCTGCAGTAATTTAGAGTGATTCCTTGGCTTTGGACTGCTAGGGGAAGCCCTTTGAGCTGCTGTCAGCAGCCTTTGGTGCTGTTATTAGCAGCCCTGTTGATGTTGCCATTTTGGCTGTTGGGATTTTGATTTGGTGAGTGTTGACCTAGAACTTGGCTGCCCTTTGGTATCTCTTGTTGGCAACCATGAGCAGCTCTGGTAAGCTGCCTTCTTTGTCATTTATTGCCCTATTCTTCTTTGTTGTAACTTGATATATATGAGATGTAATCGTAGTGGGAAATGAATCGTAACTAATTCGCGACGCAACTCTAAAGTAAATGATTTCATTGATACTGCAGAGGATGACGTCCGGAAAAGACCCGATGAAAATCCTGGTACGAATAAAGGCAAAGGATATATGGTGAGTACTTATTTCTTTAATTATGCATAACTTTGAATTATTTTCAATATGCATAATTAAGTTTTTATACAGAAAGTATTTTAGTAACTGTGCATGCAATTCGAATTTTGAATCACTGATAAATTCGAGAATCGCTAGAAGATGTTGAATTGGCAATAACACGAATAAGCGATGAAATAAATTTTGAGGGAAATGTTTGAAAAAAAACATTATATGATTAAATAAGAATATTGCATTGATGCATAAGAAATGATAAGGGTTAGCCCAGTAGCCGTAGTAGGGGTGTGAATACTCTACAGCAGAATGTTTTTTAGTTCTATTTGAGGCCGTTGAAGGCCAAGAGGTCGTTGAAGACCAAGAAGGGATGAATCTACAACAACCCTTATGATTTCCTAATTAAATCAAACTAAAGATAAATGAGAAAGCTGATTCAGAAAGTGAAAACAAATTGAATGAGTTATGCTTCGAAAGAATATGAAATTTGATTCCGAAAGTGAAACCGAATTGATGGAATGTTTGATACGAATGAACGAAATGACTTTTAAGAACTAATAAATAGATCAAATACCAGAATTTGAAACAGAAACCATTGTTGTAAGAACACAGTAGTTACTGTTAATGATTATTCCTGATACATTATCCCTTATTTATAGCATTGTGTACACTGAAATTTAATACTTATGTATATTGCTACTGACGTTTATTGTTTGCATGTACAACAATTAAAGAGGTATGTTACTCGCTTATTCATATTCTTTATGACTAAACCGTTGTGGTTTATCTTTTTAGGTAGCGGATGCGACCCCGAGTGCTCCGAGGAAAGCTAGACTGACTCGAACTGAGGAGCGAGGAAAGGTATGAGTTTTGTTTATGTATTTTATTGTACTCATGTTATTATTATGCTGTGACGAATACTTGAAAAAAAAATACTCAGATACAGATTTTCTATGAGGTCTGGCTCGGGGCCTCACACAAATAGCCTTAGATGATCATATAGTTGTAGAAGTCCTAAATAGGGAGATGACAATAATAACTGCAGGGTCCAATCAAACTATGTGGACTGTAAATCAAGTGAAGCAAGCCTTCCAAAAGCCTCATTCTATTTTTGAAAGGACAGAACCCTCTGAAAGTACTGCATCAGAAGAATATGGCATTGAGGTTGGAGAGTCATCCACATCAAGAACGAGGAAAAGAACTCAAAGCAAGAAGTACAGATAGAAAAGATTAAGGGAAATAGAGCAGAATCCACAATCAAGCAGATGGCCTCTAGGAACCTTATCACAGAATCTTGGATGTAATTTGGATATCCCCAAGATGGCTTAGAGAGAGTGTACTATTCTGCAAACTGGAACCTGCATTTGAGAAATGAGGAGAGAAGAAGAAATCACAAGCTGACTTTCCCTCATGGTCCTCCTTCTCCAAAGAAGATACCCAAGCCTATCCGTTTCTATGAAAGGCAGAAGAGGAAAGACAAAGGGAGCAGCGGCATGAATTAAAGATTATCTTTTAAGAATGTTTTGTCTAAAAATTGACTGGGGCAAATGATTGAATTTTTTTGTATAAAAACATTCTCTCTATTTATATATGACTGGAAGTTGAATCATTTTGTATTGTCTGAGTTTTGATCTTTTCTGTGTGTGACATTTATCATTGAGGTATGTTATGACTTTTTCAAATAGGAGGAGATTGTTGGGAACAATATTCAGCAATGTTCCTGATTTGAAGAAGTGTTCATATCAATGATAAAAGCACTATGTATATGATGGTATGCTCTATTTATAGCTGTAGAGAATAAACCATATGTCCAATACTTCTCTTATTTCTCTAAGTCCAAAATCGTCGAGAAGACCTGAACATATTGTCGAAAAAGCATTCATATATCGTTGAGACAACTCACAGAACTCATCAGAAGGCTTATGATAATTACGGTCGAGATAATATGAACATTCCGACGATATCGTTGTGACAACAAAGTATACACGACGATATCGTTGTGAGAACAAGAAGAGTTGAACAAGTCAAAGTATCGTCGTGTCAACAAAAATCACACGACGATATCGTTGTGAAGTCTGATATAATAAAGCTCACCAGAAGACTTAAGTTAAAGTATTCAGCTAAGTCGACGACATCGTCGTAAAGAAGCTTTGTCGTCGAGAAGTCTAAGGAAGAACTCGTGAAGACAGTTTATAGTTGAAGTGTTGCTTATCGTCAAGATGATCAAGGCGATATCGACGAGAAGTCAGAATGAACAAAACGATATCGTCGATAAGGCATGATGATTTCAACATCGTCGAGAAGACCTCAAGTCGACAAGACGTTGACGACGACATCATTGAGATGACTTTATGTCGCCGTGAGTGCAAGTATAACTGAGATATCTCATATCATCGAGATATCCCTCTCTGAAGAAGATTTAAGAAGACTTGAAGAATTGTCTAAGTCCAAGATGGATCAGTGTGATGGCAAGCTCTGTCATCGAGATGCTGCCAATATCGTCGAGATGTTGCTAATATCGTCGAGACAGATCAAGATTATTCAAAATGCGTTGACTGCATTTAATGTCACCGCTTGATGGTCCAATCAGCGCATGTCGTTAAGGAATGAGCATCTGACACTTAAAAGACGTCTGAGTAGACCGTTAGACGGCTCTACAGTCTTATAAAAGGGATAAGTGTCTGCCCTAAAAAAATAAGAAAACACAGAATACGCAAATCAATCGAACAGTAAAAGCGGTTGTGAATAGAAAAATGAACAACTACCCGAGAACGAAACGATCTTACTTTGTGTTCTTCAAGTCTCAGTCTAACAACATCGACTGATAAGCATTGTTCCAGATTGAAGAAGAGATTGAAGAGAAGTCTGCTCTCAACAAGATAAGATCTATAGTATTCTCTTCAAATCCAGAAGCTGGTTTCATCAGGCTAAAAAAGAACTTCTCATTTACTTTTTGTAGGGCTTTTACAAGCTTGAGTTTGTAGGATCTGCAATAGATCTGAGCTGTAGGATCTGAAATAGATCTGAGTTTGTAGGGCTTGAGGGCCTGAGTTTGTAAGTCTTGAGGGCCTGAGCTGTAGGCTTGAGGGCTTGAGTTGTAGGGCTTGAGGGCCTGAGTTTGTAGGGCTTGAGAGCCTGAGCTTGTAGGGCTTGAAGGCCTTAGATTGTAGGGCTTGAGAGCCTGAGTTTTGGTGGATGATTCTCTTTGATGATACCGCTGCTCGCATCTCCGCTTTCACCACTCTTCTTCAGCGTCCTCTACTTGCCTCCCCACCTCCTCCCGACACCATTGCTCATTCGGCTCATCGTAGCAACACTAGTGGTCTTGGAGGTCACTCAGGTGGGTGAGGTCTGTCCTGATACCTCTGCTCTCATTGAGGCAAGACAGGACATTTTGTGGATCATTGCTGGGTCAAGCATCCTCATCTTCACCCACCAGCGGGTGAAGCAACTTTTTTGCTTGCCACCTCTTCAGGTAGTGCCCATATGGTCACCATGGGTAAGTGACTCATTCACTCTGGTGCTACTAATCATATGACATGAAATCCTCTTATTTTCTCTTATTTGGACAAACATAACCGGTCACCTCTCCCGTGTATGGGATTGGTACAGTCCAAGTCACTCCGTCTCTTCAACTTGAGGACGCTCTCTACATGCCAACCTTTTCATGCAACTTGCTCTCGGCTACCTCTCCATGCAGACAACTAAATTGCTATGTAACATTTAATTCTACTACTTGCTCTTTTCAGGATCCTCACTCCAAGGAGACGATTGCTACTGGGACTGAAAGCGGCGATCTCTTCTGCCTAAATATTGTATTTGCTCTCTCTGCATCCACCTCTCTTCTATAGTGGCATCTTCTCCTTGGTCATTCTCATCCTCTCCTTCTCTACCAGCTCCCACCAGACCTGCCAAAGGAAGACTCCTCTCAACTATAAAGTCTGCCAGCTCGGCAAACACCACTGCTCCTCTTATCCAGCAAAAAAGGACGTGGCCCTTCTCATCCCTCTGATCTTATTCACTCAGACAACTATGGTCCCTCTCCTACCAAATTTGTTTGTAGGGGAAGTCTGTATTTTATTACTTTTATTGATACTTCTCTCGATGTACCTGGACGTATCTTTTAAAAGAATCTTCTTATCTATTATCTGTATTCACCACTTTTTATAATGAAATTTGCACATAGTTTGGTGCGTCTATTAAAGTTCTCTGTACAGATAATGCTAAAGAGTATCTTAATAATCAATTTTTAAAATTTTGTATGCATCATGACATTATCCATCAAACTAAATTGCCCGTACTCTTCTCACTCAGATGAATGTCCCTCGCTCATACTAGGGTCATGCCATCCTCATCTCTTGTTATCTCATCAACCGTATTCCCTCTTCAGTTCTCCAAGGCCAGAACCCCATCTCCATCCTATACTCAGGTGTCACACCATTTCCTTTAATCCCCTGAGTCTTTGGTTCTCCGGCATTTGTCCACTGTACTTCACTTGGTCGAGAAAACTCTCCCCTCATTCTATTAAGTGCATCTTTCTTGGCTACTCTCCCACTCAAATGAGATATCAATATTATGACCCTCCTCTTCAGAAACAGTATGTCACCGCTGACGTCACATTCTTCGAAAATACTCCTTACTTCACGCAAGTCCCTACACCCTCACCAACTATTAATAACGCTACTCTACCTATTGTTTATGCACCTCCACCCGAGCTCGCTCCACCTCCTCTTACCACACCAACCTCTTCATCTCTATCTCCCACCACCTATTCTCCACCTCTGGGTCCATCTATGCCAGTTGTCGGGCTAGCACTCTCTTCATCGAATAGATCTGATACAGATGATAGGTCGGACCTTGATCTTCCCATTGCTCTTCGCAAGGGAGTTCGAACGTGTACTTATCATTCCATTCATGATGTGGTCTCGTACTCGACTTTCCTCCTCTTGCAGGGATTTTGTTATGGCTCTCTCGACCACTGTCACTCCGACCACTTAACAAGAAGCCCTTACCATACCACACTGGAAGGTCATGGATGAAGAAATGACCACCTTGACTAAAAGAGGTACCTGGACTCTTGTCCCCACTCCTCTAGGGGCAGATGTTGTTGGATGTAGATGTGTCTTTGTGGTAAAATTTCATCCTGATGGTAGTGTGGATCGGTATAAGGCCCTGCTGATCGCTAAAGGCTTTACTTAGATATGTGGTGTGGACTTCTTCGACAGTTTCTCCCCCATTACTCGCATCAGCACAATTCAAGTTCTCTTTTTTTGTGGCTATAAACAAAGATTGGCAGGTGTCTCAGTTAGATGTCAAGAATGTCTTCCTCTATGGGGACCTACAATAAAAGGTATACATGGAGCAACCTCCTAGATATAATGCTCATGAGGAGTCTCAGGTATGAAAGTTGCGGAAGACAAAATATGACCTCAAGCAAAGCCCTCAAGCCTGGTTCGACAAGTTCAACAACGTTGTCTCCATCATTGGTTTTGCATGAAGTTCTGCAGATCAGTCTCTATTCATATGCAAGACTTCTCATGGGCTGGTCCTTCTAGCTGTCTATGTTGATGACATCCTCCTCACTGGTGACGATAAGGATTGTTCTAACAAAGAAACATCTTCTGCAAAACTTTGTCACAAAAGATATGAGACCTCCTAAGTACTTTCTGGGAATAGAAATCTCATGAAAATATAACTTAGTGGTACTATCGCAACAGAAATATGTCATTGACCTTTTAAAAGAGACAGGTCTGATTGCGGCTAAATAAGCTCGATGTCGAATGGCAGTTGGTGAAGACGAGGATTCGCCACTTCTTTAAGATATCACTAGGTACAGACGGCTAGTGGGCAAACTCATCGATTTAACGGTAACAAGACTGAATATCTGTTATGTTATAGGCAAGGTTAGTCAATTCATGCAAGCCCCCAGTGAGTGACATCTCCAGTCAGCTCTAAAAAACTTGGAATACGTGAAAGGATCTCCGGGGAAGGGATTACAGTTTCAGAAGAATAACCATGAGGATTGAAGCTTACTCTGATGCCAGCTATGTTGATGACAAAGAAGATCGAAGTCCATATTTGGATTTTTGAATGTTTGTAGGAGGAAATTTAGTTAGCTGGAAAAATAAGAAACAAGCTGTTGTATCCAGATCAAGTACTGATGCTGAATACATAAGTATAGCTTCGACCACCTGTGAGTTAAAATGGTTACGAACACTTATGCAAGACTTAGGAGAAGTCTATGACTATCTGTTATCAATGTTTTTTTAAATAAATCACCAAGTAAAATATAGCATTCATAAAAGCCAAATAAGTACATTTTTGCAGTTTATTTGACCCACAATAATAGTCCAACAAAATACATTATAATCATTTTGATTCTATATATCACAAAAAATATGTTTGTGATCACCCCTTTCAAGGCTTCAGTTAATAAAAGACGTGTAAAATCACAAAAACACCGGATTTTTTTTATGCACAAAATACTATCCTTTGATTAAATTTAGATGCATAACACGATTTACAATATTTTGGATAAATGGAGCCTTTTCGAAAATAGAAAAATAAGTTATAAAGGAAGAGAGAGGAGCTCGCCGGCCGGAGAAGGGAAGGAGGTGGTCGGCCGGAGAGGATCACTGACCGGAGTCGCCGGAGGAGGGAGAGGAGATCAAAGAGGAAGCTCGATCTCGTCCGGCAACTCCACGGGTAGTGGGCGATGGCGGTGCGTATAAGTCTAGTTCTATAACCTGTAGGTTGAAAAAGAAAAATGACACCTTTCTTTAAAAAATTGTGGTCTGCATATAGTCAAAACCGGCATGCATTCATTTAATATCGCTCTTTTTAAAAAACTGTGGCCTACATATAGCCAAAATTGACCTACCTTTAACATCGCAATATATTAAAAGTCAATATATATAATATTACACGATAGAGTTCTGATTGGTGCAAAAAAGAAAAACAAATATTTTGGATTAAAATTTAAAAGAAAGAGTTAAATCCGGAAGCCAGAGTCATCCCATTGAAGAACAGCAGAGTCCAGGTTCTGCTCTCTCTTAAGCTTGTCTTTGAGGAACCAATCACAAACTCTGCCAGCATTGAGCTCCTCAATTGGCAGCCCTTCTTGTTCTGATACGACTCTGAGGAGATTCAGTGATGATATCTGCATCGAGAGAGAGAGAGACAGAGAGAAGGACAAAACCTGTGAATTGAAGTAGAAATTAGGAAAAACGGTGGAAGAAGTTTGATGAGAACTCAACAGTTAATCGGCAGAGGAAGCGCTCATGCGTGCTCAAGCCAGAAATCTCCACCAGCCCAGCTTCTTCGAGGCTGAGGAAGGTTCTTCTCTCTCCACTCTTCTCCTCTCCGCCGCACCCTCTAACCACAAGCTTCCCCCACTTCTTCTTACCATTCTTGGCCGCCGGAAAAAGCGGCGGTGCCGCAGACTGTTTGTTTCCCGCAGCTCGCCGGAACGAGGAAAGCGGCGCCGCTCCGAAATTTGTCGGGCACTTGGGATGCGGAAGCGAGGTCTTGCATGATCTAATAATGGCGAGCATGGCAAGCTGCGTCGCCTGAAGAATTGCAGGAGGTCTATAGAGAGATATGCGGATGAATTTGGGGTTTTGAGGGAAGTCGGGGAGGATATAAGGATAAAGCGATGGCTGATCTCTTCAGATTTGCCGTCGTCCGTCTGATTTAGAACAGACGGCTTAGAATACTTGAGTTTATGCGTAAATTTCTGCAATTTCTTCGCAGGTGGATTTCAGCTGTTCTTTTAGAGAATTGTGTGAGGTATCCTGATTTTTGTTAGTCGCACTCATTTATTTTAAAGGCATCACATTTTTTAAAGAATTGTTAGAGATACCACTAATTGTTAATTGCACCGCATAATTGTTAAAAGCACCGTAAAATTTAGAAATCACAGAATTACAACATGTTTGTTAATAAAAAGGCAAAATATTGGAAACAAATTTTTTTAATATTGTCTTCGTTGATGTTTATGATCTTCATATTTATACAAAAAAAATAAAAGAAAGTTCGTAAACATACACTCATACATGCAATGTAACGAATAAGCATTGTAATTGAAACCATTAAAATATATCGAAGCATGAAAACTATTTGACATTCTAATATAGCATGATTAGACTCACATTTCACAATACCATTTAACACCCTAACATAGGGTGCAATACCATAGCAAATCTTTACCCAAATAAAAACCAAAATGGATTACAACAAAAATTACCTTAGGATTCCAAATTAGAATACTCGAACACGAGATTAGTGGAATACTTGAACCGGAACAATCACAATGGAATACTCGGACCTATACTAAATCACAAGGACACAACTTCAACTTGTGCAAAAATCAATAAAAAAACAACAAAAATTTCACAACCAACATCGTTGCAAAAAAATAGCTCGGACCTGGAATGGAATACTCGAACCAGAACGAAGATCACAACAAAGGCCGACAACTAGTAACCCTCCAAATTTGTTCCTGCAGGTAGACGCAAAAATAAGGGTTCCAACTATTTGTCGCACAAGCAAAATCGACAGTAGGCAACGACGAACCAGGACAAGGGGGGCGGCGAACCAAAAAATATAGGTCGCCGGTGGAAGCTTCAAACCAAAAAATATAGGTCGCTGGCGGAAGCTCCGAACCAAGATAAGGTCTTCGACGACGGCTGCGACAGACCAGGACTTTGTCGGCGGCGATGGAGTTTTCGACAACCTCTTTCAGCAGCAGTGTCGGGATCGCAAACTACCGAGGGGAAGTGCGTGCAAGTAGTTTGGTGCGATTAGGTCTTTTAGGAGGAGTGTTTAAGGTCCATTTATGATAATATGCGGTGCGACTAGCAAAATTAGAGGTACCTCTAACAATTCCTTTTTTTTTAAATATGCATTTCTTCTGAACTTTTGGCACTAAACATCTTCAAATTAAGAAAGTTTTGCGCATTGCACTATAAATATTTATTTTTGACATTTTACATTCTAACCATTCAATACAAAATGTTCTTTGGATGGTACACAAACTTTCTAATTCAAGGGTGTTTAGTGTAGAAATTCCCACTTCTTCATATACAAGTTTTGGGGCTGAAATGTTGCAGTGCCAAGGGTATAATACTGAGGGTTGTTGAACCATGCGCGGCTAGCTGAGTGCACAGAGGGTCTATGCTTCGCGGTAACATTAATCATCTGATCCCTTAAATCTCCATCCCGTCCGCCCTTACCAAAGAGATAACAAGGCTCCGTTTGGGAGACTGGTGTTGAGAAATGAACCACTTATCATTCAATTCAAAATGAAGCTTTTTAGGTTTTTACGACAGCAGCAAAAGCTCCTAACACTTTCATTCCAAACCCTTTAATGAAAAAGCTCACCTGCCCTTCGCTTCCTCTTCCTTGCTTCAAGTAACATTCTCCACGAGGGCATGAAATGTATGTAGGGAACACCTAAAAAGGAAGTGCGCCTCACCTCAAGTTGGTCTAGACTCCCACCACTTAAAGTTGCTCATTGCTTATAAATCCCTGTTTCTTTTGTTGTTTACAAATTTATTCATTGACAACAAAGCAAATCCTCAAACCATCCTGTGCATTATCTCTTCAAATTATAGTCATTTTCTTCTCTATCATTCACAACATCCTCAACAGAATAGCCAACTAATCATAACTTATGATATCCTGACCATCAACCATACATTTCAATATTCATAAGAAAGCAGGTCATATAGCAAACAAAGATAAAAAATCATTGAAATAGGGGGGAGGCAAAATTTCCTGCCAAAAAATATACAATTAGGGAAGAAATTGATCTTCGTGGTGAATTTAAGCTAAGATGAGAAGATTTAACAATGGATAAAAAGAGATTACTCTTGAAGAAATAAGTTGGGCATATATAATTTCTCAATTGTCATTATTATACATTCTACAATGACAGCATATGAGAGAAAAAACTGCAACCGAACAAATCTGTTGCCATCAATAGTCTCTGAGCTTCCTTTTAATGAACTGCACCTCTCTCACTCACATTCAATGCAACCCCTGACCTAATGCAGCAACAAGCAAACTTAGCCAACCTCTGTCTTGCATGGAAAGCTTTTTTCCTCCCCAAGGTGTCCTTTCTTCACAGGAATTAGCAGAAGTTTCATAAAGGACCTGCCTGCCAAATAAATGGCTTTGAAGGCAGGTACTGTGAAACATATCTAGTAGAATTGGTTCACAAGAATAGAGAAGTACAAAAATTACAGCAAACAAAGGCTCAGTTTGGTGAGGAGTTTTTGCTCCAGTGAGTTTGGACAAAAACTCCACATAGTCATAGAATGCATGTTTAGCATGACAGAATATGACCACCACCAAGAAAAAAAGAATAGTTTTGAACATAAAATTGAATGAAGTTCCTTAGGTGAGATCGTTCCCGCCACATTCAAGACTGCCACCGCTATGCCAAACCGAGCCAATGTTTCATAACCATACTCTAAATGTATAAGGTAACATAAGTCATTAAAATCATTATTTTGAAGATGAGCAAGCTATGACATAGATCTGAAAATATAAGTACAGATCAAAAACACTAATGCAAACATAGCATCATCAATATCATTACAAATATAAAAATCAAATAATATACTAAAAATTAGACTGAAAGAACCAAGACAGTAAAATCTAAGTATAAAAATCAAAATTTAACCGGTAACCCATGAATACTGAAGGGAATACATAATCAAAATTAAATCTAAAACCCCCCCAAAAGTCAATATTAAAAGGAGAAAGAGCAAGGAGACAGGTAAAAATATATGTGGCGTTTCCAGGATTAGTTGCCACATTAGCCAACAATCGGGATAACCACAAAAATAATTTAATGTCGCATCCTAGCCATTATACCACAAGAAACATGTCATCTAGTGGAATTGGTAATGGATGCATATTTACTAAATAAACCTAATATAAATTCACTATAAAATCTTAGAAATCAATATCAACAAGTAGAGATACATCTATTAAAATACAAATAAGTATAACAAATAAAGTTTCATAGCCATATCTAAAGACGGCGGTCACAGTAGTGAACACAGTGATTATGAACCATTGTTCCTTAACGCTCAACCTCACCTAAGGAACTAATTCTAATATTATGATTAAAATTAGTTTTTTCACTAGAGGGGGTCATAACCGTAGTCACATCATGTCAAACATATATTCTATGAAGGAGGTGTTTTTGTCCAAACGGACCGGAAACAATGCGCCAAACAGACTTATTTATCATTGAGTAGCTCAGACAGCCAAGGGTGGTCTTCAGTTTTTGGTCACAAGGGCCAGATCAGAAACTCTAATCCAAACTTGTAATCATCAGGGCAACAATGATAATTGGTCGTAACTTGACCTCGATAGCACTATATCACAAAAACAAGTAATCAAGTAGAGTTGATAACGAAAGCATACAGCAATAAAAAACTTATTTTTTGCTAAACAAAACTACAATGAATTTGATAGTCAATACATTACTAAAGCCAAAAAATTCATGCAAACGGCATTCTAATGGCATATAAATAAGTAAAATACAAACAATGATGTTTCTTTTAATCACATCTTTGAAAGTAATTGCCAGTTCTATGCTCAGACAGCCAAGGGTTAGTCTTCAATTTCTGGTAAGACCAGATCAGAAACTCTTATCCGAATCTAGCATCATCATAGAAACAACAGGAATTAGCATGTAAAAATCTAAAAAATATAAGATTGAACTAATAAGAAACCAAGACCCAAAATAAAATAAGAAAATAAAGGAACAGACTAAAAAAAAAGATTTAGATGTCAAAATGCAATAGTAAACAGAGATATTAATTGGAGACATTGTGATTCTAGATGATCCATAAAAAAACAATTTTTTTCCTTTAAATATGCATCTATCAATATTGAAGGAAGTAGACCACCAAAATTATATCCATAACCAAAACAAGAGTAAGTTTGGCACTGCTGAAGTATGGATATTTGACACACGGCGTTCACAACCACCACCACTGTGCCAAACGGAGCAACAGTTTATGACCGCCACCAAGTAAAAAAACTAAAATTGAACACAAAAGTGGATGAACGGTTCATAATCACCAAGTTTACAACCGCTGCAGCTGTGCCAAATGAACCCTAAGTCTTTATTTTGAAGGAGAAAACGAGAGAGGTGAGATCAAAATAGATTGTTTTGAAGGAGAAGATGAGAAAGGTAAAATATATGCGGCGTTTCCAGGATCAATTGCCACAAACATAAGCCAACTATCGGGATAACCACAAAAATAATTTAATGTAGCATCCTAGCCATTATACCACAAGAAACAAGTCATCTAGTGGAATTGGTAATGGATGCATTCAAAAATGAATAAGTTGTGTATATATAATTCACAATAAAAAAGTTTAATAAGCAGATCTATAAAAATTAAGTAACATTGCGTTGCTCAGACAGCCAAGGGTTAGTCTTCAATCTCTGGTCACAAGGACCATTTCAGAAACTCTAGTCCAAAATATAAATCATCATGGCAACGCCAGTAGTTGGTGCATCAAAGCGTAAAGATCTATGCTGATCAAAAGAGTAAATACGTCAATCAAACACAAAAACAATAAAATGAACAATCATCGATGGAATTGATAATGGAAGCGGTGAAATACAAATAAATGCAGTGCGCGGCTGATGTAGAGGCACGAATGGACGGCAGGATAGATGCAGTGCACTGCTAGATTAGAAGCACGGAGGTGAGAGTGGAACCGCCAGCGGCCGGTACGGACAACTGGAGGCCGGCGAAGTAGAAGCGTGGACGCAGAGGCGACGTATAAGCGTATATGGAAGGGAAAAGTACTAGCATGAAAGACATGGCGGAGTAGATGGAGTGGACGGAGAAATAACAAAAACGTGAGGTCGGACTAGAGGCGGGTGGACAAAATCGAAGAGAACCTGCCGGTGAGCGGAGTCGGTTCAGCGCTTCATGCGGAAGAAGATGGCGGCGGGGAGATGGGCTGCAGATCTCAGAAGAATTGGAAAAGGGTTAGGGTGAGTCGTAAACCCTAGGCTCTTTTATAGCAAACAAATATAATAAAAAAATATAACTAATAAAATAAAATGAAAATTAAACGTTAATTTCAAGGTTAATTCATTAATTGGCATTGCAAATTTGCAATCTTCAATTTAAGTCATTTGACACAATGCCCTCTTAGGGTTTATTTGGTGCGGCGGTGGCGTTTCTCCCGGCGGGTGCTAACCTGGATTTTGAATCGGAGGGCAGAGGCGGGGGATCGAAACTGAGCTTTTTGCTCCGTTTCTCATAGCGCGACGGGTGCAAACTGTTGAATTTCTTGGTGAAGTGAGGAGAGAGAGAGAGAGCTGATAATATATATATATATATTTGTTTATATATATATATATATTATATTATATATATATATATCTATATATATTTCTTTTGTCCCACGTTGGCTGGCACGGTTTCGAAAGGGGAGGGCCACGTGGTTTGTTTTGATTGGTTCAGGATATCTATATATATGTGTGCAGTGGATCCTTAATTCATTATCAAGCAGCGCGTGAACAGTTTTCTTGCGGAAGCTAATAGGAGCGGTCTGCTCTTTGCGGACTGAACTCGCATGAACAGTGACCGTAGCGATCTCCTACCTGCGATCACAAATCTCTTGGCGGCATAAAGTTGGCGGACTGCATTTATCTACCTCCCAAACTGAAGTTGGCGGAAGTTTGTTGGAAACCAGCGGTCAGGAATTTGGAGATCGGAAGAAGTGGTGCGAACACCAAAAGAGACCGGCGATCTCATGATCGTGCGATCTTTGAAGTTGGAGTTTACAGGAGCGGTCACGTGTCCGCGTGTGGAGTTGATCGTCAGCAAGCTGAAGGTGGTGCGACTAAACTCTGGGTTGACAGTGCGGCTTGATCTCCAGGTCGCCAGCGAACTGAAGAAGCGAATTGTGAAAGGAGGCTCTGGCTTGTCTGGCTTTAACCGCCGGCCAGCTGTATTCGAAGTGGCGACTTGAGACATTGTGATTGCGGTTTAGAGAAGATCTCAGAGAGGTGGCGGTCAAGGTTTTGGAAGGTTGCGGTCAAGTCTTAAAGGTGGCGGGTTTGGCAAGTTGTTGCGGCTAGGAGTAGTAGTACTCTAGCGTATTGTTGTAATTTGTCCAATACCTCGTGAAACTGTCTCGCTTGGTAGTTGGATTGTTTCATCTCTGTATCTTCTGTTTGAGTTAATATAATTGTGTTGGATATTTTCACCTTTTTTAGTAGACTGCTCCTCGGTCCCTGTTTTTAACATGGTATCAGAGGGATCGAGCATTCTCTGCTAAGAAGTGTGGTTGTTGTTTGTCAAGTGTTGAAATGGAAGGAGGCATGGTGAGAGGGCTTGGTGTGGAAATGTTAACACAGACCAACTACAAGAAGTGGAGGTCGTGCATGGAAAGCTACCTTCTTGGAGAAGATCTTTGGGAAGTGGTTGGCGGTGACAGTCAAGCTCAGGTTGTGGCAGCAGGGGAAAATGCCCAAGAGGTGAAAGCCTGGAGGAAGACAAATGCTAAGGCTGAGTTCACACTCAAACGGGCTATCTCCCCTGACCTATTCGATCACATCATCGGCTGCACCTCTGCCTCGGCTATTTGGAAAGCCCTAGATGGGTTGTTCAACAAAAAGAATGTAGCACGGCTACAGTTCTTAGAAAATGAGCTGGCACGAGCAACTCAAGGAGAATTATCCATCTCCACATTCTTCCTAAGAGTGAAGAATCTATGCGCTGAGATTTCAGTTCTTGATCCAGATGAACCAATCTCGGAGGCGAAGCTGAAAAGACACATTATCCGCGGCCTGCGAAAGGAGTATGTGGCCTTCGTCACTTCGGTACAAGGGTGGGCTGCTCAACCCTCTGTGCTGGAATTAGAAAACCTGTTGGCATCCCAAGAAAGTCTGGCAGCACAGATGGCAGGGGCCTCTATCTCAAGTGGAGACAGCGAGGCGTTGTTCTCAGGAAGGAAGAAACCATGGGATAAGAAGAAGAACTTTGGAGACGGACCCTCAACTCCCTCTCAAGGAGAAGGAAGAAAATTCTTACCTGAGTACGATGAGAGGGGAAAGCCTCTATGTTTTGGGTGTCACAAGTACGGGCACTTGAGAAGTGATTGTCGAGCTAATCTCAAGCCCAGCCACGTTGCTGAGAAAGAAGATGAATCTCAAAGGGGGAGACCTCAGGAGAAAGGGCGAGGCGATGGAGGACAGTGGGGAAACTGCTTTATGGCAGAGATGACAGCGGCTTCTGTTGAGGCTCTTGCCTCTATTAACTTTCAGGATGAATGGATAGTTGACTCTGGGTGTGGACATCATCTTACAGGGGATGCTTCGAAGTTTGCCTCTCTAAGGGCATATGAAGGGAATGATGCTATCATCACTGCTGATGACACAGTGCATCCAGTGGAGAAGGAGGGAGTTGTCTCTCTTGGCAGCGAGAAGGACCCACTCACCCTAAAAAGTGTATATCATGTGCCAGGAATGAAGAAAAATTTGTTCTCTGTCACCAACGCCGTGGATGCTGGATATCACGTGCTGTTTGGTCCAAAGGAAGTTAAATTTGTGAAGAACTTGAAATCTATTTCTGGCGACATCACACACACGGGGAGGCGCGTGAAGGACTTGTTTGTTCTATCAACAAGCTCCTATGTTGACAAGCTAAGAACTAATGACAGCGCTGTGATCTGGCACGAGCGGCTGGGTCATGTTGGGATGGACAAACTAAAGGTGATGGCTGGAAAGGGCCTGGTGGGTGGTTTGCCAAATCTGTCATCTTGTGGTGAGGGCCATGTGTGTGAAGGATGTCAGTTTGGGAAGTCTCACCGACTTCCATTTGACCAGTCCGAGACCAGGTGTAAGACACCTCTTGAGTGTATACATGCTGATGTAATGGGGCCATGTGTTACACCATCTCTTGGTGGGAATCGCTACATGCTGTTGCTAGTGGATGACTGCACTCGCTATACCTGGGTGTACTTCATGAAGGAGAAGGGCGAAGTATTCGAGAAGTTTCAGGAGTGGAAGGAAATGGTTGAAGGGAAGCTGGGGCTGCCGGTGAGGAAGTTGAGAAGCGACAATGGGGGGGAGTTTATCTCTAATGACTTCATGTCTTTTTGCAGGAAGTCCGGCATTCAGAGAGAGCTCTCCTGCGCTCACACCCCTCAACAAAATGGGACTGCAGAAAGGAAGATCCGACATCTGATGGAGACGTGTAGGAGTTGGCTACATGCTAAGGGGATACCCAATGATCTATGGGCGGAAGGCATGGCATGCGCTGCTTATGTGATAAATCGGCTACCATTGAGCCCTAAACAGATGGTCTCTCCGCATGAACTTATGTTCAAAGAGAAGCCGAGTGTGGCTCACTTGAAAGTATTTGGAGCTACGTGCTTTGTTCACATACCGGACGCCTTGAGGACCAAGTTGGAGGCTAAGGCACGAAGATGTGTGTTCGTCGGCTATGATGAACGAAAAAAAGGATGGAAGTGTATGGACCCCCAGACAAAAAAGTTTATCGTCTCTCGCGACGTGGTGTTTGACGAACTGATCTCGTATCAGGATGTCTCGTCTGTTGTATTACCAGAAGGAGAAAGCGAAAGCAGGGAAGAAGAAAGGGTTACTGAGGACTCTTCTTTGGAGCTGTCATGGTCACCAAATGCTCCCTCACCATCTGGTTCAGGGGGAACCTCCAATTCCGAAGGCAGGGGGAGCAATGCTCCAAGTCAAGTGGAAAGGAGAAGCGAAGTAGAGGAGGCTATCGAAGCAGTTGAGAATGATCAAACCTTGAGAAGGTCGAAGCGAACTATTGTCCCACCTGGTCGCTACAAGGAGGGAAACTTCGTTAGTTTAGTTTCTTGCTTCTTCGCAGGGCCACTTGATGAACGTGAACCTACTCGGTTTGAGGAAGCTGTGGGTATCAAAGAGTGGGAGGAGGCCATGGATGAGGAGATGACGGCTCTTGAAAAGAATGAGACCTGGGACTTGGTTCCCATGGTGGAAGGAGTGAATCCCGTCACCTGTAAATGGGTGTACAAGGTAAAGAAGAAAGCTGATGGGGGGATAGAGCGGTACAAGGCAAGACTCGTCGCTCGAGGTTTTTCACAAACATATGGAGAGGACTACGAGGAGACATTCAGTCCTGTGGCAAAGATGACGTCAGTGAGAATGGTCATCGCTCTAGCTGCGTGTCGTGGGTGGAAATTGTGGCAGCTTGACGTGAAGAACGCTTTTCTATATGGTGAGATAGATAAGGACATTTTCATGATGCAACCACCTGGATTTGTGTCCATGACCTTGCCTAACCACGTCTGCAAACTGAAGAAGGCCCTTTATGGGTTGAAGCAGGCACCTAGAGCATGGTACGGGAAGATCGCGGAGTATCTCCAGTTCTGCGGATATGAAGCATCTGATTCTGATTCAAGCATGTTCATAAAGAAGAAAGAAGGACAACATGTTCTGGTGTTGCTGTACGTCGATGATATGATTGTGACGGGAAACGATGATGAGGAAGTGGCAATGCTTAGGGCGGAGCTATCTATCCGATTCGAGATGAAGGATTTGAGTGAGTTGCACCACTTCCTGGGGCTGGAGGTTGAGAAGAAGGAAGACGGACTACTTGTGTCTCAGAGGGCCTACGCTGAGAGGATTGTCGAACGGTTCGGCATGAAGGAAGGAAAGAGTGGATCCATTCCGTTGGATATTGGACTGAAACTTCAGAAGAATGAAGGGAGGATTCTCCCCGACCCAAAGATTTTCCGGGCCCTGATGGGGAGTCTGATCTACCTCACTATCACTAGACCCGACATCGCTTTCGCAGTTGGTCGGGTTAGTAGGTACATGCAGGAACCACGGAAGCCCCATCTGGAGGCTCTGAAGGGAATCTTAAAGTATATCAAGGGAACCCTGGATATGGGGTTGTTCTATCGAAGGGAGTCTAGTTTTACTCTGCACGGATATACTGATGCAGACTATGGGGGTGACTCTGACGATCGCAAGTCAACGTCAGGATATGTGTTCATGTGTGGAGATACTGCGGTCTCATGGTGCAGTAAGAAGCAGGATTCTATCTCCCTGTCCACTACCGAGGCAGAATACAAGGCGTCATCCTTAGCTGCTCAGGAGAGCATTTGGCTGAGAAGACTGGTGGAGGATGTCGATAAAGAGATCAAGGAAGCCACCGTGATCCGCGGCGACAACCAGAGTGCATTGAAACTGGTAACCAACCCAGTCTGTCACGCACGGACGAAACATATTGAGATTGAGCACCACTTCATCAGGGAGAAGGTGTTGGGTGGCTCGCTTGCAGTGGAGTATGTTCGCAGCGAAGAGAACATCGCTGACATATTCACGAAACCTCTCTCCAAGGGGCCGTTCATCCGCCTACGCACACTTCTTGGCATTGTTCCCCCGAGCTCACTTCAAGGGGGAGTGTTGAATTTCTTGGTGAAGTGAGGAGAGAGAGTGAGAGAGCTGATAATATATATATATTTGTTTATATATATATATATTATATTATATATATATATATATCTATATATATTTCTTTTGTCCCACGTTGGCTGGCACGGTTTCGAAAGGGGAGGGCCACGTGGTTTGTTTTGATTGGTTCAGGATATCTATATATATGTGTGCAGTGGATCCTTAATTCATTATCAAGCAGCGCGTGAACAGTTTTCTTGCGGAAGCTAATAGGAGCGGTCTGCTCTTTGCGGACTGAACTCGCATGAACAGTGACCGTAGCGATCTCCTACCTGCGATCACAAATCTCTTGGCGGCATAAAGTTGGCGGACTGCATTTATCTACCTCCCAAACTGAAGTTGGCGGAAGTTTGTTGGAAACCAGCGGTCAGGAATTTGGAGATCGGAAGAAGTGGTGCGAACACCAAAAGAGACCGGCGATCTCATGATCGTGCGATCTTTGGAGTTGGAGTTTACAGGAGCGGTCACGTGTCCGCGTGTGGAGTTGATCGTCAGCAAGCTGAAGGTGGTGCGACTAAACTCTGGGTTGACAGTGCGGCTTGATCTCCAGGTCGCCAGCGAACTGAAGAAGCGAATTGTGAAAGGAGGCTCTGGCTTGTCTGGCTTTAACCGCCGGCCAGCTGTATTCGAAGTGGCGACTTGAGACATTGTGATTGCGGTTTAGAGAAGATCTCAGAGAGGTGGCGGTCAAGGTTTTGGAAGGTTGCGGTCAAGTCTTAAAGGTGGCGGGTTTGGCAAGTTGTTGCGGCTAGGAGTAGTAGTACTCTAGCGTATTGTTGTAATTTGTCCAATACCTCGTGAAACTGTCTCGCTTGGTAGTTGGATTGTTTCATCTCTGTATCTTCTGTTTGAGTTAATATAATTGTGTTGGATATTTTCACCTTTTTTAGTAGACTGCTCCTCAGTCCCTGTTTTTAACACAAACGCCGCAAACACCACCGCCGAGCGTTTGTTTACCCACCTTGCGGCGGCGTTTGCCGCAAACACCGTCCGCCACTGCCACGCCAAATGAAGCCTAAGTTTAGAAGTTTGACCCAAAAAAAACTTCATAAACATAGAATTTTTTTTGGATATATTACATACAAAAATTGAAGCATCAAAGCTAAGCTTTTGATTCTCATCGTTGCTTGGAATATTTAAAAAATGTGATTGTTATTTGCATTATAAAATAAGTTATTAGCACTCACCCTAATTTATTTTTTAGGGCATTTTATAAAGACTATCAGCATACAAATTGACTTCTCTCTCTTAAGAGCGACCAATTCTTGTTGCATGTGGTCAGTGACTAGGGGTGGTTATTGCTGGTGGAAGCCTAAGTCGCCGGGCGTTTTGATCAGATGAGGAAACTGAGCTTGAAGATGCAATAGTAGGATTTCATCGAGCGGAGGTGGTTGTAGGTGTGGAGGTGGATGGGAGAAGAGAAGAGGGTGGTGATTAACCAAAGGTTTTGATGTCATCGTTCTTGTGCTCTCCTCCGATTCCGATAAGGCGTCACAAAAAGCTCTGAGAGTGATGAAGTTGTTGAATATTTCGCTCGAAATATGTTTGCACGTGTTGATACCGACTTAATAAGGACTCGTGAGTGGTGTGTCATTCTATAACGCGACTCTAAACTGAAGGTGCTATATAATCCATTCCAAATTATGATGGACCCTGTATAGAGTACTTTGAGCACCGCCTCAACATTCTCAAAGTATTGTGCGCTCTGTTAGGGTTTCACCCATTTTCTTTTTTTGCGTCGATCGCCTGCGGATCAAAGAAGCCCGTCGTTCTGCGCCGCTCTCCTGTTGATCGAAGAAGCCCGTCATTCTGCGACGCCCACCTGTCGATCGGAGAAGCCCGTCGTTCTGCGCCGCTCGCATGTCGATCGAAGATGCTCATCCTTCTGCGTCCCTCGCCTGCTGATCGAAGAAGCCCGTCGTTCTGCGTCGCTCGCCTACTGATCAAAGAAGCTCGTCATTCTCTCGCCGCTTGCCTGCCGATCGAAGAAGTCTGTCGTTCTCTCGCCATTCACAGGGAGAAAATCCTGTCACCGCTCGCAGGGAGAAAATTTCATCGCCGCTCGCAGGGAGAAAATTTCATCGTCACTCGCAGGGAGAGAATCCTGTCGCCACTTTTAGGGAGAAATTCCCATCGTTTTTCTCTGTCAATGGACGGGAAGAAGCTCGTCGTTTCTCAGTGGAGGAGATCATCGTTTCTTTGCTTGGCTATCTTAGTGCGCCACAGAGGAGGATATCACGTCTCTAGTGTAGAGGATAAAAAGTCGAGGAGGAGATCGACTGAGTTATGTGCCTCCAGTGAAGGGTATTCTTTTGCCGCTGTGACTCTTTGTGGATCTTTTTCTTCACGGATCGGGTGTTATTTTTCTTTAAATT
This sequence comes from Dactylorhiza incarnata, assembly GCA_033032865.1. Classification (NCBI taxonomy): domain Eukaryota; kingdom Viridiplantae; phylum Streptophyta; class Magnoliopsida; order Asparagales; family Orchidaceae; genus Dactylorhiza; species Dactylorhiza incarnata. Next base: position 3,392,530 of record JAWHQI010000066.1, read on the forward strand.
ATGTCAAAGTGTAGCACTTATGACGCTGTGAAATTGCAACCGTTCAACGTCACTGATGCTGAAGTCAGGAAAATTCCGACTGCAAGTATTCAGATCAATGCAGCCGAATGTTACTTGTCCAGCGATCTGACTCGATGGTTTGACGGACAACAATGAAGAGACTGAAAGAGCAACAACATGACCTCAGGCGCTGCGGCAGGGAGATCACATCACGTACTCAAAAGCTCAGAAGAGACTTCTCCTCCACAACCAAAGATGGCTGAGCAGGGTACGAGAAAGGCACCAACTTGGCGAGTATCAAGAGTGACAGCTAAAAATAACAGGTACAAGTCTTCAAAAATGGGATTCTGAAATCTCGGTCAAAGGTGCAGTTCCTGGTACCCATGAGGTCCTATTTATAGAACCAAAAGGAAGAGGGGGAGGGGGGGGGGGGGGGGGGGGGGGGGGGTCTTATTTATAGCTCAACCCAATCCGCCGACTATGCAACATTGAGGGGATCACGTCTGGCTTCGGCGAGCATCTCCTATGGTCGCCCACTTATCGGATATGAGGGGTTGCTCGCCCATACTCGTCCAGGCCTTCTACTGCTCTTACTGGCCGAGTTGTCTTCGATCTTTGACTCCTGACTTCTGCTTTGACCTTTGACTTTGACTTCTGCCTATGTGGCTTGAATCGAGTCCTACTCTCGAAGAATACATGTTGTACAATTGAGTTCCATGGTTGGAAACTTCACGTTCAACTTGGCATGAAAGAATGTGAGATTTTTTACACGGTTACAGGCCAAAAAACCTCAAAAGAACCAACCAACACCTAAAGGTCAACACGTTAGTCATCCCATTTAGGTTGCTAACTTAGTTTCACATTCCAACAAACCTCAAAAGAAGCAACCAACACCTAAAGGTGAACCGTCATCACAGTTACAGGCCAAAAAAACTTCTTTTAAAAGGAAGAATGACAAATGTCATAACTGTGAAAAGTGGGGTCACTAGATTGCAAATTGCAGACTTCCTAAGAAGCCCAATGAGGATGCACCTCAGAATAAGGCGAACACACTGGTGAACAAATTTGAACCTCAATCATTTGTTGGTATGATGGGGAGTGATCGCAGCAGTGTGTCCTCTGAGTGGTGGTTGAACATCAGAGCTATTTGCCATGCTACATATGATAGGATTACTCACCGAAGTTTCAGCGATCAAGAACACTGTGGAGAATTGCGGTCATTTACGTCGGCAGGAGGGACAACGAGCACAAGCGAGTGAAGAAGGGAAAATGAGAATATAATGTTTCTCGACGAGGCTCACTGCTCAAAGGGTCAGCCTCAATTCGATGCATTTTACCCTTTAGGACCAGCGGTTCTAAAACGGAAGTATCCCCAACATTGAACCAAATTTCATGTACATGCCCTACCCCGCCAGAATGGAGTCTAGGCTAGTCTCTCAAACATGCTCAAATAGTAAATTAGATATCAAAATGTGAATGCTACAAATCAATTTGTGTCATACATAACTATAAAAATGTTCACACAAAAAATGTTTGTCTAGGATCTCATAGTATCCAAATCAAGAGTCGATGTAACTATTGTTGTGAGGACTCTGACCACAGCCTGGCGCACCAGCGCTGCCTTTCGTCCCAGGCCCCCACATGGGCCGCATCCCATGCCACCCCAATCCCTCTCAGCGCCTATTCGGCCACGGCGGGTTGTTGGAGACCGCAGCCTCCCTTTGACGAGAAGTGATCCAGTTAAGCGTCTCTACGTGGACTTCGCAGGAGGTCATCCATCCCAGAATTGCTCCCGTCCGAGCACGCTTAACTATAGAGTTCTTTCACTTCTATAGTTAAGCGTGCTCGTACGGGAGCAATTCTGGGATGGGTGACCTCCTGGGAAGTCCACGTAGAGACGCTTAAATGGATCACTTCTCGTCAAAGGGAGACTGCGGTCTCCAACAACCCGCCGTGGCCGAATAGGCGCGGAGAGGGGTTGGGGTGGCATGGGCTGCGGCCCATGTGGGGGCCTGGGACGAAAGACATCGCTGGTGCGCCAGGCTGTGGTCAGGGTCCTCACATAAAAAGTGCACATAAAAAGGCAGCGCTGGTGCACTTTTTATGTGAGGACCCTGACCACAGCCTGGCGCACCAGCGCTGTCTTTCGTCCCAGGCCCCCACATGGGTCGCAGCCCATGCCACTCCAACCCCTCTCCGTGCCTATTCGGCCACGGCGGGTTGTTGGAGACCGCATCCTCCCTTTGACGAGAAGTGATCCAGTTAAGCGTCTCTACGTGGACTTCCCAGGAGGTCACCCATCCCAGAATTGCTCCCGTCCGAGTACGCTTAACTATAGAGTTCTTTCACTTCTCATCACCATTTGAGCTCACTTCTCATCACCAGTTGAGCTGCAACTCAAATGGTGATGAGAAGTGAAAGAACTCTATAGTTAAGCGTGCTCAGACGGGAGCAATTCTGGGATGGGTGACCTCCTGGGAAGTCCACGTAGAGGCGCTTAACTGGACCACTTCTCGTCAAAGGGAGGCTGCGGCCGTGGCCGAATAGGCGCGGAGAGGGGTTGGGGTGGCATGAGCTGCGGCCCATGTGGGGGCCTGGGACGAAAGGCAGCGCTGGTGCGCCAGGCTGTGGTCAGGGTCCTCACAATTGTCCTCCTGCGCCTACAACTTTTCATTATTTCGTCAATCTAACACAAACATTAATATACAAATAATTTAAATTCATCCGCACATGAACACATACATACACAATTTCATCTACACACGAACACGCACACATAAATACACACATGTAAACATATGTAAACACACAAACAACCACAAATAAACACACACATCAAAGGAGAATCCCCTTCCACGAGAAACTAGAAAAATGTGAGTCATTTCTAACACTACATATATACAAATCTACAAATATGGAGCGAGATAATTGGAGCATGGCCCAAAGTATCAGTCACGACTTTTTTTGCCCGAGAGCACTTTTTTCGCCCGAACGCGATTTTTCCGGCCGAACGCGGTTTTTCCGGTCGAACGCGATTTTTCCGGGCATAGGCGAATTTTCTGGCCGGGCGGGATATATTTTGCCCGGACGCGATATTTTTTGCCGGACGCGATTTTTTCTCCCGAGCGCGTTTTTTTTCGCCCGGGCGCAGTATTTTCCGCCCGGGCGAGATTTTTTCCCCCGGGCGCATTTTTTTCGCACGTTGGTGTTTTTTTCGCCCGGGCGAAAAAAATGCGCCCCGGCCAAAAAACGTGACCGGGTGAAAAAAAAATGCGAACGGGCGAAAAAAATGAGACCAGACGAAAAATACGCGCCCGGGCGGAAAAACGCGCCCTGGCGAAAAAACGCGCCCGGGCGAAATAAAAAGTGCCCGTGGGAAAAAACGCGCCCAGGCGAAAAAATCGCACACGGGAGAAAAAAACGAGCCTGGGCGAAAAAAACGATCCCGGGCGAAAAAATCGCGCCCGGGCAAAAAAATAGAGCCCGCGCGAAAAAAACACATCCGGAAGAAAAAACACGCCTGTGAGAAAATAACGCGGTCGGGCGAAAATATTGTGCCCCCGCGAAAAAATCACGCCCGGGCGAAAAAATCGTGCCCGGTCGAAAAAAACGCACTCGGGCGAAAAAAAGCGCCCCAGCGAAAAAATGCGACCGAGCGAAATAAACGCGACCGGGAGAAAAAAACGTGCTCAGGCGAAAAAAAGCGCTCGGGCGAGAAATTCGCGCTCAGGAGGAAAAAACGGTCTCGGGCGAAAAAAACGAGCCAAGCCGAAAAAACCGTGCCCAGGCGAAAAAAAAAATGCGCCCGGGAGAAAAAAACGCGCCTGGGTGAAAAAATCATTCCCGGGCGAAGAAATCGCGCCCGGACAAAAAACGCGCCCCGGCGAAAAAACGCAACCGGGCGAAAAAAACGTGTTCGGGTAAAAAACTCATGCTCAGGCAAAAAAATCGCACCCGGGCGAAGAAAACGCGCCCGGGAGAAAAAATAGCGTCCGGGCGAAATCAATGGGTCGGGGGAAAACATCGAGCCCGGCAAAAAAATCGCGCCCGGGCGAAAAAATCGCGCCGGGGCGAAAAACATGCCCGGGCGCGGATTTTTCGCCCAGGCGCGGGTTTTTCGCCCGGGCGCGCGTTTTTCGCCCGGGCGCGCGTTTTTTGCCCGGGCGCGCGTTTTTCGCCCGGGAAAAAAATGCGCACCTGCGAGAAAAACGCGCGTCGTAAAACATATTATGCAATATAATGCGTTCGGCGCTAACACTTATTTTGTGGTTTATAAAATTATTGTATAATATCAATTCCAATACCAATTTCATTATTCAGCCGAACAACTTTTGTGCCTCAATTCCAATTCTGTTGACTAAATTCAATCTTACAGCCGAACAACAAAATTGGAATTCTGTACAAAGCCAATTCATGTAGATATTGGTTTTCGTCTAAAAGCCAATTCCAGAAAGCTAATTCCGTTCAAACGAACGGACCCTAAGAGTCCGTTTGTTTGGACGGAATTGACTTTCTGGAATTGGCATTGGCGATTAGAAATCCAATTCTAGTGTTCGGCGCAACGAAATTTACGATGATATTTGCTTTTATATGAAAACCCATAGTTTTGATTTTGAACTAAAAAATCAAATCGCCAATTCTTACCTCCAGCCATTAGTTTTCCATATAATCGAGTGTTTTTGCCAGAGCTTTTCGGTCTACGCGCGTGTTTTCCTGCCGGGTTTCCGCCAGGCGCGTGTTTTTCGGTCGGACATTCATTTTTTGCCCAGGTTGACGTTTTTCTCCCGGGCGCGCGTTTTTCGGTCGGCCGTGGGTTTTTCGGTCGGCCGGCCGGGCAATTTTCACACGGGCGCGCGTTTGTTTTGCTCGGGCGCACTTTTTTTGCCCGGACGCGCTTTTTTCGCTCGAACGCGATTTTTCCGGCCGAACGCGATTTTTCCGGCCGAACGCGGTTTTTCCGGTCGAACGTGAATTTTCCGGTCAGAAGCGAATTTTCTGGCCGGGCGCGATATATTTTTCCCAGATGCGATATTTTTTGCCAGACGCGATTATTTCTCCTAAGCGAGTTTTTTTCGCCCGTGCGCGTTTTGTTCGCCGGGCGCGATTTTTTCTCCCGGGCGTAGTATTTTCCCCCCTGGCGAGTTTTTTTTGCCCGGTCGTGTTTTTTTTTGCCTGGGCATGCCCGATCACATTTTTTTTGACCAAGCGAAAAAATGCGACCGGGCGAAAAAAACGGGCGAGGGCGAAAAAAATTGCATTCGGGGAAAAATCGCGCTCGGGCGAAAAAATTGCGCCCGGACAAAAAAATCACGCCCGGGCGAAAAAAATGTGCCCAAGCGAAAAAAACGCGCCCGGGAGAAAAAATTGCGTCCGGACGAAAAAATTGCACCCAGGCGAAATCAACTCGGTCGGCCGAAAAAATCGTGCCCGGGCGAAAAAATCGCGCCCGGACACGGGTTTTTCGCCCGGAAAAAGTGCACACCTGGGCGAAAAAAAATTTCACTTGGGCGAAAAACGCGCGTCGTAAAATATATTATGCAATTTAATGCGTTCGGCGCTAACGCATATTTTGAGTTTTATAAAATTATTGTATAATGTCAATTTCAATACCAATTTCATTATTCAACCGAACAACTTTTGTGCCTCAATTCCAATTCTGTTGACTGAATTCAATCTTACAACCGAACAATAAAATTGAAATTCTGTACAAAGTCAATTCATGTATATATTGGTTTTTGTCGAAAAGCCAATTTCAGAAAGCCAATTCTGTTCAAATGAACGGACCTATCCCCAAGTTCTCCCCAAACGGATGAGGCCTTAATGTTTTTGACAAAAAAAAAAAAAAGATTTTATAAACTATTCTACACGGGCGACAAACTACATTGTAACTTTGTTGATGAAATTTGTCTGCAAGTTTTTACCCTGTTATTTATTTGGAATTGCAGATCTAATTCTTACCCTTATAAAAATAGAATCAAACGCACATCATTTGGTAGTTGTCCCCGTTTGGCACGGCGGTGGTGGTCGTGATCGCGATGATTATGAACCGTCTTTCGTGAACACCCACCCGGCCTCACCTAAGGAACTTCATGCACTTTTAAGTTCTAAACTAGTTTTCTTTCCTTGGTGGCTGTCATAACTATTGTCATGCCAAATATAAGCATCTTTTATTTCTTCAAAAAATAACAAATGTAAATTTTAAAATGAAAAGCATATTGTCACTTTAGGACCCTAAAAAACAAGGTCTATTATTTGAAAATAAAATAAAATAAAATAAAATAGACAGGACGGTATAAAATTCACGAATGAGACACAGTAATGCATGATTGAGATCCTCTCAATTTGGGATCAAATGAATGTCCATTTAACGGTCCGGATTGACTTTTCATTTATCCAAGTGCATGCCTGCCCTTCTTTTAACTGAGGTGGGCAACGTCAATATCCTCTGGAAGTTTAAAAGTGTTTGCAGCCCCAAACTTCCTCCTCTCTTCCCAAGACTCATCGCTGTCAGAATCCTCGGGGCTGCCGCCATCGTCCAAATGATGACTGGCCGACGGGGGCGTCGAAGGGTCGAGGACGCTCTTCGATATGCAGCCCGGGGCGGCGAGCATGCTCGCCTGGCCGAGGTGCGAAATCTCCACCACCACGGTGTCGTCGTCCTCCGGCAGAGGCTGCTTCCAGGGCTCGCCATCAATCCTCATGTATGTGTGATCCGCTGAGCCTCTATGAAACTCGAACCGGATCCGATGAGCCTGAATGTTAAGCGACAAGGATTGCCGAAGAGATCACACCGAAAACAGAGGATCATTGCAAGCGAAAACTGGTACAAGTATTCTTATAACCTGTGCGAGACGGGTGCCGTGACCGCTGGGGGCAAGGAGAACGAGGCCATGCCAGGCGTCTCGGAAGCCGACCACCTCCAGGAGGCCGTCGTCAACGTACGGAGGAGTGAGACCTCTCTGAAAAAAAAAGAGGCAATGAATTGAGCGCGATCAGCGCGGAGAAAGGGATGATTGTTTGAGTAAGGAGAATTAAATCTTACATCACGTGCTTTGTTATGGTTTGGAGTTCCCCATGGGTTTAGGCCGCCGGAGAAACTGGGAAGATTCAGGCAAACAATGGACCTAATGCTGTTGAGAGCAAGGGATGATTGTTTGAGTAAGAGGATTATTACAGGGACAATCTTGACATAGAAATGCAAAGTGCCCTACGTGCAAGGAAAAATTACCCTACAACTTTTGTGCCTCTTGGAAAGTTGGATGTTTAGATTTAACTGATATCAAGGTAGGCTGGGAGGCTTTAACTTCAACAATTTGCCTCTTTCACCGACTATCTTAGGATATCATAGCCAAGATTAAAATAAACAGCATTGATTACTTTCTGGCAAACTCGACCCGCAAATGACGAACATAAGAACTCGGCTCTTTGGATTCCCCTTCACAGCTTTTTGCCATTAACTATAGCCATGTGTTTATCGACTAGTTTCACGTTTGGCTCAAAAGCCGGGAGAAGCAGCCGCTTACTTTCTTTGTTGCCATCTTGTGTACGTCGAGTTCATTATTACAAAAGAATACATTACCGATGGAAGAATGAATGTGACCGTTTGTTTAGGTCCCATTTGGCAGGGTGAAACTCCTGCCTCGCAGATCCGTGAACGTCGGACCCGCAGCTACCGGACCAACGACCTAAATCAGATGTTTTTTTGTAGATTTCGAGTGCGTGCCCGGCGGAATGCCGGACTGCAGCGCCGCCAAACAGCAGCGGCAGCATTCCGAGGGATGCAAATTTGGCTTTAATGAGTAGAAGTAGTAAGGAAAGAAAAATGCCTTTATAAACAAAATGTCAGCTACGAATAGCACCTGTGAGGAATATGAAGCTCCTCCCAGTGGCCGTGCTTCTTCATGATCTTCACCTTAGCAAGCTGAGCAATATTCCTATAATTAAAATAAATGCAAATAGTTAAGCAGCCAAATGTAGTTTGAACGAGTTAGAAAACTGCGTGCCATTTTTGCCATCCGAGTAGAACGTAATAATGCAATAATACTCTTGATACTAGCCTATACTCATACATATATATGAGTAAGGACACAAGACTAAATTACCCTTAGCGGGTATTATGAACACGACTTGAATAATAGTCTAATTACAACTCTCCCCATCAAGTCGTACCAAAGATATCAGTCATCCCTAGCTTGTGGATATCATCAGTGAACACATGGCATCCCAGACTTTTGGTGAAAACATATGTCAGTTGATCTTTGGAGTGAACAAAAGGAGTGACCACATTCACTTTATCAAAGTGGTCTTTGATAAAATGTCGATAAACTTCAACATGCTTAGTCTTGTCATGTTGTACTGGTCACTGTTGGGTTATGCGTTATACTGATGACTGCCTTTTTGTCACAGTATAAGGAGAGAGGTATATGCTCCTGGAATCCACAATCTTGCAACATAGAACACAACCAGTCCTTCACAGAGACCTTGAGACATTGCCCAATACTCAGCCTCCGCGCTTGATCTGACCACCACATCCTGCTTCTTGCTTTTCCAGGTGACCAAATTTCCCCCAACAATGGCACAATACCCCCTTGTAGAATTCATGTCATCATGACTCCCAACCCAATCCGCGTTTGTGAAGACTTCGATCCTCAATTGGTTGTTCTTAGAGAACAGGAGTCCCCGACCATGTGCCTTCAAGTATCGCAGTACGTGATATGCGGCCTCTTGATGTCTGATCTTGGTAGCATGCATATATCTACTCAAGATACCTACAACATATGCCATATCCGGACGTGTGTGGGATAGGTATATGAGTCTCCCAATCAATCTCTGATAGCTCGAAGTATCTGTCCGGTCACCATCACTGTCTTTATCGATCTTATGATTCTCCTGTTGGGTTTCTTATGCATCTAATGCGCATTGGAAAACTAGCAAGAAACCCATTGAAATGACCATGCAAAAACAATTGATCAAGAACATAGTTCATACCTGCGTCGAAATCACTATTTCGAGAAAAATAACTGTCGTTTGAGTACCCAAATGTAGCATGAGATCCACGTCTCTACGAGTATCCACATGAACACTGGAAACACCTCGCCGCCCGTCCAAAGAACTCGGGCTGGAAGATGATCTTCCTCCTTCGTCTCCATGAAATACTACTTTCGTTCCAGGAGAGGATGCGTCTGCAGGTTCTTCAGGAGTCGTCAAAAAGACGTGCTTGTTGGTTGATGTGAGCTGGCGTTAAGAGCTTACATTCATCCCGCAACGCCAAGAACACGCGCTGAGATGGGTTGGGGTGTGCGGGCCGCGACCCTGTTATGCGGCTCGACCGGCGGGATTAGGCCCGTGAATGAGCGGCCCATAACAACATCCCACCATCAACGACTATGATTGGTCGGAGATGGGGTAGCCCGATCACATCAAAATAAAAGCCAAAATAACAATATAATACATGAAATCGTGTCGGAACGACGGGCCGGACGCATTCGTGGAGTCGGATCATTGATCCGGGTATGCCATATATGGTAAGTAGCCAATCGTCCCAGAATGGGCCCAAAACTCGTCCTCCACTACGGGTCCGCGTCTCCATTCCGCATCAGTTTTCCTCCATATCGTCTCCCAATTACCGCCTCCAACTACAGACACCCCGCTGCCTCTTACATCATCCCCATCAACCACCGCAGCCGCTCACATACCCTCTCCCAGCACCGTCCAGCCCCGAACAACCTTCCTCCTCCCTGTCCTAGCACCCTGCCGACCACCCCCACCCTTGAAGCCTCCCATTTCAGCTCCTTCATGCATCCACCCACCCTTACCCAAGCATACCCGACCCCTCCAAGCCCCTTCCAGCCAATTCTAGCAACCAAACTGCCAGTTTCCCCCTCCGAAAGCCTCAAAATAGCAACATATACACTCTCGGACAGCCACCCCCACCACCAGATTCCCCTCCATCGTCACTGATTACACTGAGTTTGCAGTTTAGTTTCATTTTCCTTTACATTGTACAAATACTTCTATTTATTGCTAGTAATATTTTGCATAATTTATTTGCTTAGTTTCTTTCAATGGACACATATGTCATATTTGTCTTATACTTGATGTTTTAGTACTTTCAATTATATGCGGTTAGTAATTGTCGCCTGATTAGAATCAATTGTAATCAATTATGGTTGTCTTATGTGAGTTTTAATTTTGTTATTTAATTAATTGCATGTTAGAGTAATTGCATATTGAATCGTTTGCATTTGCATCACATTAGGGTTAGTCATCATACGCTCATCGGATTGCGTGTGCATTCAACTGCACCTTCATTTTAGGGTTTGTCATGGTTCCATTACATACGTCGTGGTTGCTTGCATCGCATCTAAGGTTAGAGTATCACCCATCCGTCACCTGTAGATTCGTCCTGTGACAAAAATAAACTGCATCTACATGCCTGTTTTTTATTGTAACCAAGACATCTGGATTCTAGCGATTAGCGGTATAGTAAATATTTTTTAGAGTTATCTTGGTGATATATCTTTCTTTTCCTCATGCAAATATTATCATAAAATTATTTTAAAATGGAAGATAAAAATTTCATGCCAAAATAGCCTACACCTTATAGTCAAAGGTGTTAAATGAATGCGGCATCTGAATTTTTAATTAGGTCTAATCTTTGATGTAATTTCATATCAACTACAGCAATGCAATGTCCAATTCATGCAACAATTTCATTGTCTATTAGAAATTTTGAAGGGGATCGTGCCACACTTTGGGTCTACCGGATAATCGAGACAGTTCATTACAAGTGGATAGTCAATCTAAGAATTTTAGTATTTTTTAACGGATTTTTTGACTGTTCATGCCCCTCCTTAGTGTTTGTGTTTATATATATAATCGACCTCTTACTTGGCTAGAACAGTCCTGCGTCAAACCATAAAAGATATCTATCAAATTTCAACGATCTACTACGGACTATGAACACTGATGAGAAAAAATGGGGAAGCAGACAAAATTTAATAAAACATTAGAACTAAAAGTTATACCTTGATGAAGGATGGAAAAGAGTTGCACAAAACCATCCTTGTGTGCAACCAAGCTTAGCATATGTACTCTGAATTGCAAAGAAAAATTTGTTATTTTATCAAGTTAATGCAATTAAATTGTTTCTTCAACTCCTTTTAGCTAATAAAAAAAAATTTCCTTTATATATTTAATAGCAAGAGTAAATCTAGAAACGAATGCACCATAAGGGGTGGAATATTATAAATTATTGCAGCTAGAGATATGCCTCCCGGACAAGTATGCTAACTAATAAACTTATTCAACATCAAGAAAAAATAAAAAGGAAAGTGAGCTAATTCCCTTTCACCTACCCCTGATGGAGAGAGAAGGAATGGAAAGCCATAAAGCAGTAATATTAATTATCCCTTAAAAGGATGAGTAATTATCTATACTATAAAATAAAGGAGTTGTGGAGCAACCCAAAATGACAGTTTTATTCTCCCCGCCGGGCTGGCGTATGGAAGTGTGCTGCTCAGTTTCGGCGATCAGCGATCGCTGACCAGCAGGCCCCAAGTATCCGCACACAACTATGTCCAGTCAGCGATCAGTGCTCCTGATTCCTGGTCAGCGATCGACAATAGCTGAGTGCTCCTTCCGGCCTGCGGTCGGCGATCGTCGACTGCCAAGCCCCAGTCGGATCGGCGTGCAGTTTACTGCATATATTTTTTTGTAAATTATAACCAATTTTTAATGAATTTTATTGTGATACATACAAATAGTCTGGCAGTGGGATCGACGTACCCGCGTGACAGTACTCGCATCGCTCGCCTTCTCCAGTGCGCAGTGACCGCGGCGATGACATTGAGTGAGGCTGGGGTCCGATCGTCATTGTATGCTGCGCACTAGAGAAGGCGAACGACACGAGTACTGTCGTGCGGGGCACGGGAGTCCCCGTGCCAGACTGCTTGTAGGAGAAGAAGTAAATACAAGTGTCACTTTCTACACTGTGGGATTATTCCATCACAAATATTTAACACCCCTCTCAAACTCATAATATCACTAAGGATGAGTTTGATAGAGAACAAATGGAAGAAAAACAAAGGTGTAGATTAATGTTGTTGTTGAATGATTGAGGATCAACCATCGAGAATTCCCAAAAGAAACTCGTCAATGCGAGCTTTAGTGAAGAAGTCGGCTATCTATCATTGAGAGGAGATGTGTGATAGAGAAATAGTCTTACACATGTATTGTTGGCGAATATACTGACAGTCAATCTCTATGTGTTTTGTCAGTTCATGAAAAACATGATTAGATACAATTTAAATAACACTAGTGATGTCGTAGTGTAAGGATGTAGGATCAGAGATAGAGATGTTCTGATCACCAAGAAGCTGTTGTAACCAAGACCTCAATATCAATTGTAGTCATAGCTCGATACTCAGATTCAACACTCGATCGAGAAATCGCGCCTTGTTTCATTAATTTCCAAAAAATCAACGAGTCGCCAAGAAAAAAACAGTATCCATTGGTGGATCGTCGATCAGAGACATCGTCTGCCAAGACTGCATCGGAGTAGGCATTAAGCCTGAGCTGGGAGGTCGAGGAAAATAATATAGATCTAGATTTGGTGCCTCGTAGGTAACTGATGATTCACAATAAAGCAGTGTGATGACTAGTATGAGGCTAAGAGACACACTGACAGACAACGCGATCGTCATGAGAGATGTTATGACGACTGATATTGAGGTAACGAGCATGTCAACCAACTGTCGGTATATGGAAGGGTCAAAAAGACTGTCATCATCTAGAGGACGCAAGTTGAGATCCAACTCAAGCGTTGTAGGTGTTATGCGAGTATCAGTAATATTCACACAGTCAATCATCTCGTTGATGAAGTTTTGTTGCGACAGAAGATGTCAATCATCTGTCAATCATTCCGTCTAGGCGAGTGATCAACCTCTAACCCAAGAAAGTAACCAAGATGATCGAGATCTTTCATCTCAAACTAGGTGACAGAAGTTCCTTGGCTTGCACAATATACGATGTATGTCTTCCAGTAATAATCATATCATCAACATATAACAAAAAAGAATCCTTGAAGGGTGTAATTGCACTGAACCAACAGTTTGAATAGCAGTGGTAAATCTAGAGAACCAAGCATTATAAGTGTGCTTAAGGCCATATAGGGCTTTGCATATATGATAGACCTGCTCAGTAGAGTGAGCAACCCCATGAGAGGTGTCACGTAGACCTCTTCTTCAGCTTGGAGAAAGACATTCTTTATGCCCATCTGAAATTTAGTCCATGATTTTATAGACGCAACAACAAGCATGGTCTGTATGGAAGTCTTTTTTGTAACACGAGTCAATGTCTCAACATAATCAATTTCATATTGTTGAAAGAACCTAGATTTGTAGCGGTCAATGATTTCATTGGCTAAAGCTACGAGCTTATACACCCAATTGGAGCATATAAGGAGGATACTAGGTGATAATGTTACAAGATACCATGGGTGAATATCCTTCAGAGATCGCAACTCTTCATTTATAATTGTCTGCTATGCAGGTACGGTAGCAACTTCCTGCTATTTCTTTGGATCCGAGTAGAGGTAACGGTAAGAAAGAGCTGAAGGGTATGAGTCAGAGTGGTAAACAAGCTTAAGCGATTAGTAGGATGAGTGGAGCGCCAGAGAGTTTGACTAGTAGGATTAACATGGTTACTGACATAAGATTCAATGACGAGAGTTGTAGTAGAGCGGTGATAGATGTTATGAAAAAATGACATGAAAGAGTTATGGGGGGAAGGTTATGAGGTAGATGAGCTGTGCGGAGAAAGTAAAAAGTGTGTTTCAATGTCAAGAAAAGCAAGCTCCCATGAGTGGAGAGGGGTAAGGAATCAGAGGTCGAGATAGGGAATAGTAAGGAATGTGTTATAGGAAGATAACATGATAGAAGATGCACATACATCTTGATGGGGATCGACGTTGGACTACGGGCCATTATTCGGCGGGGTCCGCATACGTGTACTCGCGCATGAGGCGTTGATCGGATCGATGATCCAAGACCACGAGCGCGTCCAGAGAGCCGTTTTAGTATTTCTATGCTTTTTTTGGACTTATATTTAGTATTTTAGAACACCAGGCATAACAGCCAATCATAGCTGTCCGCGTTGGGTGCCCAACTACCCCCTCATTATAAATAGGGGTGGATGCTTTTAGTTTGAGATATTGTTTATTTTGTGAGCCAATCCAGAATCAGCAATCACTCGTGGTGTGACGGCGCAAAATCCCGGGGTGCGACGTCCCGATTTATTTTTTACTTTATCATTTCCTGAAATTTTGTTTCCCTTTTCATCTCTCCGGTAAAACCTTCCTCATGCTTCTACAACTCCCTTCCAAAACTGCAAAACCTCCAATGTGCATCCTCTCCCCAGTGCGTGTAACCGCAAGAAAACCGCAAGTCGCACGATTTCCATCCCTGTTCATCGTTTCTCTCCCCCAGCACCTGTAATCTCAAGTCCCGCATGTTTTGTCCTCCACATCTCAAAATCGCCCACGCTTCTTCATCTCTGCCTCAGGAGACCGCTCCCTTCATCATCAGCCCGCCTCCAACAGAGAACCCCTTCCTGATCCAACCTTCTGCAAGTTTCCCCTCCATCTCCCGTTGCCCCCATCCTGCTCCTCTTCCGTCACCACCATACCCCTCCCCCTACCAACCACAACATCCCCTAATCACGCCACCATCACCCTCCCTCCCCCAATCTCCCCACCATCAGGCCTTCTCTGGCAAATAATCCCATCCTCTGCCTCCCACCATTACCATTGCCGCTCCCCGCCCCCTTCATGTGCAAGCCAAAACTCGCATCCCTAAATCCCATCCAACAACTTACAGTTTCCCTCTTCCGACCTCGCCTCTAGCAAGAGCTCCACCCCTCGACCCCTCCTTCACAAACCGCAAAACATCCCACTGTCGTGCACTCCTCTTGAAATCGCAAGCCCCACCCTCTCTCTGCCGCACGTCTCATCAATCCTCCGCCAAGGCTTGAAGTTAACTGCATTCCTACAGTCAGTGCCTCCTTTATTTGGCGCCACGCCCACTGCCACTACTGGATTATTTTGCTAGTGGGTATTATTATATTGTGTTACTTTTTGTGTATTGAATATTGGATGGACATAAGTCACTTACTTGGAGGGCAACTGAACAAAGCAAGTACACTTAAAAACCCTTCATAATAAATAACCAGGAACATGATAGTACATTTTTGGTAAGGAGCCATAACATTAAGGATATGAGTTGGGATCCTATTGTTCGGGAAAAAAACTAGTGAGAATAGCTTCTGCCCAATATTGAAGATGAGCATAAGTCATCGAAGAACACTTGAAGACACTTTATGGGTCTTGTAACATCCAAAATATAACGATAACGACTCTAAACAATTCCATTTTGTTGATAAGCGTGAGGAGACAAAATTGAGTAAGCATTTGCTGAGATGTAAACCCTGAACTAGCAACATAACGACCAAGAATATAACCAGTACAATGCTCAAGAACACTTGAAGACAACAACGACTGAAAATGAGGAAGAGAAATATGCGCTAATCTCATGTGCTAGATGTTGCAAGTAGATGGCGGTGAAGACAAGTTGATGCAGGCGGTGATAGCGATAATAGTGGAGGGTAGAGGAAGAGTCAAGTGATCCATATAATATAGACCACCGTGTGTACAACTAGACCAAGCAATTTTCGCCATATGAGCATCTTGCATGGGAAAGCGAAAGCTAGTGAATGAGATAGTATAACACATGTTAGTTAGCTGAGAGAGACAAATGGCTCATGGTTAGACGAGGGAATTGATATACATTAGAAATAGTGAAAATAAGAGGACTAGTAAGATGACCACGACAAACGATTGGTAGAAGGATCCCATCGGCCATCAGAATAGAGGCTAACAATCGAAGAGGGGTAAGCTTAACGAAGTAAGACGCATCGCTAGTCATGTGATAAGGAGCCCCTGAGTCTAGAATCTAGAAGGTAGAGGATATACATGCACATCAAAATAGATGCCAGAGTCAGATGAAGATCTCCGGAGTCTAGAATCTAGAAGGTAGGGGATATACCGGCACAACAAAAGAGGTGACATAGTTAGATGAAGAACCAATGACTTGCAACATGCTCATTAATTGTTGAATCTAGTTTTGAGTGAATGCGGGCTGCCGTTGTTGCCTTTCAAGAGTAATGTCTATTGTTGTAGTTGGTTGACACTGAGGATGCCTATGAACTCTTCCAGAGGCAGCATGTTTCCCTTTGCGCTGAGAAACAACGTGGCACTCCAGAGTACTGTGAGTGCAATGTATTTTGTGTCATGCAGACCACTTTTGATTGGAGCGAGGTTGTTAAGGATCAGAAGCAGTAGGACAAGGCTATGCAACATGATGACCTACTAACACAAAATATCAATAGAATATTGGGCCTCGAGAGCGAGTCGTTGATTTTCCTCAGTAGTGAGTTCATTCACGACAATGTCCAAGGATTGAACAAGTGAACATTGTAAGGGAATTCCAACAAATGTCTAAAATTCAGAATATAGGTGCATATTGAAATAGATGTCGAAGGTCACATAGAGCCAAATAGTGATAGTAGAAAGAGTCTATGGTACCTGACTCGGGAATGGATTCCATGACCGTGAGTTGACTAAAAAAATCCACAATATAAGCATGAAATTGTCTGATAATGAGATCACCCTGACAAGCAGACTGAATAGATTGCAAGAGTTGCAATTCATATGTATTGTTAGTCTGGGTGAAGTACAGTCATATATAAGTCCACATGGAAGTCACAGTGTCATAAGATTCCAGTTGGAGCATGATTGTCAAAGAGACAGACTAAAGGATGACGTCGAACACACGATATTGGTTGTAATTCCATGTGTTAAGTTGATTTGGAAATCGATAATCGTAGCCTTATCGACAGAGGCAGAAGGTCATTGAGCTATAAATTCATAGTTAATGCAATATAATATGAAGTTCTCAAACAAAAAATATTCATAATCGTTTCAAATTTAAGGATGTTTATCAGTCATTTTCTTCCTCGTCTTCCCCATTATTGGAGATTAATGCATCTTCAATTTCTGGTTCGTCTAGAGACAAGTTAACAAAATATTAAACATAGAAAAATTCATGTTAAACAAGTAGAAACAGTACCAATCTGAAACATGAAATCTTTAAATATATAGTAAAAAAAATAAAATGATAAAATTTAAATCAAATTCATTATAGTTTAAACGTAAAAAGATACTTAAATCTGAAGTACATTTTGTTACTATAATAAATAAGCATCGCTAGTTGCATTTCTGAGTAATTTTTCTTTTCTAAAAGACACGTATAAGTCTTTTGTTTACTTCAGAAAAACATCCTCTTATTACAATATGCAGAACAATCTACCAAGTCCAAGTGTATCTACAGACTAGAATAACAGGTGTATCTGTGAGTATCGGGTACGTACCGGTATCAGATACGTATCCGGTACGGGTACGTGACCCTCAAGGAAGTATCGGTGCTTCATAGCCAGTTAGATTATCCCTGATGACACACGGTTGGGCCCCGACGGCTACTGTTTTGTCCCACATTGCCTTCCACCATTACCTTTCTTTTTAATGATGATTTCAAGCGTGAGGTTTCCCCTCCAGCTTGAGGGGGAGTGTTGAAGATATTAGTATTTTAGTATTATTTAAAAATGTTAGTATTTATGGGTTTAGTCCCACACCTTGTGTTAGTGTTTGAGTCTTGTTGTAATCCTATAAAATGTCCCTTTGTGGATGAATATATTTACACCTTTTATTTCCATTTCATTTCTTTCTACAGGCGGTAACTGTGAATCTCTAAGCTTAATAAAAACAAATGTGCTATAATGTCATGTGCAAAGATTTGAGTTCATCTAGTGGACTTTCACATGGGTAAATGAGTGTAAGATATCAAATGACAAAAGAAGGGTACGCTCAATGCATGAGGCACCCCATATATGTGGGATCCAGGAGTGCTGGTGTGATGATGATCGCGCCTTTACAACTAAAATAGTACAACCAATGCGCAGAAAACTTGATCCATGAAAAAAAACATCAACAGATGTTTACCTGATTGATTAACTGATTCTTGAACTTCTCCGGATGCAGCTTCCTCTCCGAGTGAAATGCATATGACACTTGGGCATCCATTCCTGATTTGAGCAATAGAATTACTACCAAAAGGATACTATCAACAGTGCTTTGAGCAATACCAAAAGGGATGCTGTCCAATATATCTTGCATAATAAAAATGGAACATGTACAATTTGCCACAGTTCAGATTAGGTTGCTGTAGGGTGGTATTTAACGTGGTATAAACGGTATGAAACAAGGGATATTCAAAATCATCATGCATGTTTATCTTATTAATCAACCAAACCACTTTGATGTCTTGAATCCTAAGGTATTACATTTATCAGGCGTTTCTTTCACCCAGCCCATAATTATGGGCATCCTTGTTATGGAGACTTGTGTGTATGGATTCATTATTATGTGTATTGTTTAGTTGATTAAGTGTCGTGCAGCTCGTGCTCATGTGTCGGTAATTAAAGGTTAATTAAATATATTGAATATGCATGTTCATTTTATTTCTGTGTGCCCATTGTAAATGATCCGAATGTGTGGACTAAAGTGCAAAATGTCATTGATGTAGGGTAGGCTACGTGAAGGTGCGATGATTTGCAACCCTTGGTGAAGTGTTGGGGAAACAGTAGAACCGGATGATCGAAATATTGAGTACCGCCCTAACCGGGCATACACATAAATATATAGAGCCAAATAATAAAATACATCAAAAAATTAATTTCAACTCTCCCCCTCAAGTTGGGAATATATATTGATCATTCCCAACTTGTTTGTGTTGTCCTTGAAGTTGTCGCTATATAAACCCTTGGTAAAGACGTCCGCAAGCTGATCGGATGAGTTCACAAAAGGTGTGCAGATATTCCCTTTGTCTAGATGATCCTTGATGAAATGTCTATCAACTTCCACATGTTTAGTTCTATCATGTTGCACTGGATTGTGCGCAATACTGATGACGGCTTTGTTGTCGCAGTAGATCATGATAGGATTGTTCCCCTGAAAGCCAATGTCCCGAAGGAGAGTCCTCAACCACAATCCTTCACAAACACCTTGTGCCATTGCCCTATACTCTGCCTCTGCACTTGATCGAGCTACCACATTTTGCTTCTTGCTCCTCCACGAAACGAGGTTGCCACCCACAAAAGTGCAATACCCAGTAGTTGATTTTCTGTCATCTTGGCTACCAGCCCAATCAGCATCGGTAAACACTTCAACTTCTAAAGATTTGCCGTTCCTGAAAAGGATCCCACGGCCGGGTGCCTTTTTGAGATACCGTAGCACTCTAAAGGCCGCCTGCTGATGGCGAATGGAAGGAGAATGCATATACCTACTGAGGACCCCCACAGCATACGTAATGTCAGGGCGAGTATGGGACAGGTATATGAGTCGTCCAACCAAACGTTGGTATTTTGAGACATCTACCTTTTCTCCACTAGTATCTGCATCAATTTTGTGATTAGTCTCAATGGGGGTGTCCACGGGTGCGCACCCAAGCATCCCAGTCTCTTTAAGAAGATCTAGAGTATACTTCCTTTGGGAGATGAAGATCCCTTGTTGAGACCTAGGCACTTCAATTCCCAAGAAATATTTCAGCTTTCCCAGGTCTTTAACTTCAAATTCCTTGCCCAGTTGTTCCTTCAAGTAAGTGATCTCCTCCATGTGATCCCCGGTAATGATGATGTCGTCCACATACACAATCAGAATAGAGACCAGGGCATCTTTTCTCTTAATAAAGAGCGTGTGATCAGCATGACTTTGAGTGTACCCAAGTTGAAGCATGAACTTGTAAAAACGCCCAAACCACGCTCTCGGAGACTGTTTCAAGCCGTACAGAGATTTTAGAACTCGGCACACCTTCCCCTTGGACCCTTTGATAACAGAGCCCGGTGGAATATCCATGTATACCTCCTCCTCCAGATCACCATTCAAAAAAGCATTCTTGACATCTAGCTGAAGTAGTTCCCATCTACGACTTGCAGCAATAGAAAAAAGGACACGGATCGAATTCATCTTAGCAACAGGAGCAAAGGTCTCCTGGTAGTCAATGCCCTGGGCCTGGGTATATCCCTGAGCCACCAAACGAGCTTTATACCGCTCCACAACACCATCTTGGTTTTGTTTAACTGTGAACACCCAACGGGATCCGACCGTTCGCTTCCCTGGAGGAAGGCTCACCAGCTGCCATGTTTTATTCTTGTCCAGGGCACGCAATTCCTCCTCCATTGCCGCTTTCCATTCTGGTATCTGAGCAGCCTCCTGCCATGTCTTAGGAATAACAATAGATGAGAGGGAAGAAACAAAGGCTTGATGTGCCTGAGAAAGGTGATCATAACGAATGTAGTTGGCAATGGGATGTTTAGTGCTACCCTTCTTACCTATAAGGCGAGCAAGAGGAATATGGAGATCGTCATCAGAATCTGGGTTGGAGGCATTCACCGGTACTGGCGGGACATCTTCAGCCTGCACATGCTCAACAGTCGTGGGACGACGGGAGTATGTATATATGATCGGAGGAGCGGAGGTAGAAGGAACAGGAGCAGGTGGCGGAGTAGGATCAGGTGGAGGAGTAGGAACAGAAGGTGGAGGAGTAGGAACAGAAGGTGGAGGAGCACAAATCGGAAGCGGGGAGTCGGTCATCTCGGCATCTGTACAAATCATCTCCCCCTGACGAGGACCAAAGTACGACTCCCCCTCACGAAAGGTGACATCGACGGTACAATAATACCGACGTGTCGGAGGGTGATAACATCTATACCCCTTGGTGGTAGAGGAATACCCAACAAAAACACAGCGAAGGGACCGCGCATCAAGTTTATCACGATGCGGGGTATGGACGTGAACAAAACACACGGAGCCGAAGATACGAGGGTGAAGGTGAGAGGTGTGGACAATGTGTTTTTGCTCTAGGCGAGAGAGAGGCGTAGCAAACGAGAGAGCACGGGACGGAAGGCGGTTAATGAGATGCGCGGCGGTAAGAACAGCATCCCCCCAATAGGATTTAGGGAGGTGCATAGAAAGAAGTAAGCACCGGGCCACCTCCAGCAACTGCCGATTCTTCCGTTCGGCCACCCCATTTTGAGTGGAGGTGTGGACACATGTAGTTTGATGAATTATACCATGGTCCGCAAGATAAGTCCCAAAGACACCGCGATCGTCATATTCCCCACCATTATCACTACGTAACACACGTATTGTGCCTCCGAATTGTTGGACCACCATCTTATGAAAATTTTGAAAGCAAGAAAGAACATCACTTTTCTTTTTAAGCATATAAAGCCAAGTAGTGCGAGAGTAGCAATCAATAAACGTCACAAACCATCGAAATCCAGATAAAGAGAGAACGGGGGATGGACCCCAAACATCAGAGTGAATAATATCAAATGGATACAGACTAGGGACAGACAAATGAGTAGAACGACACCGTACATGTTTAGATTGCTCACAAGCATCACAAGAAAAAGACGGAAGTAAATGAGAAAAAACAGGAAACAATTTAGCAAGATATAAAGGAGAAGGGTGGCCAAGGCGCTGATGCCATCGTCGAAGATCGTCAAGGGTCGGAGATTTGGTGGAAGATAGGGCACTGGGAGAAGACTGGTTCAGCAAGTACAGGCCGCCGACATTCCTACCACTGCCAAGTGTCCGCCTCGTAGCCAGATCCTGAAAAACACAAACATCAGGAAAGAATGTCACAGAACAGTGTAAGGAATTAGTCAAGTGACTAATAGAGAGTAAATTTCTGGGAAAAGAAGGGACATGTAAAACAGAGGAAAGTGATAGGTCAGGAGAACATGAAACTGTCCCTTTACCGGCAATGGCAGAGAGGGAGCCATTGGCAGCAATAACCTTATCACGACCAGAGAGGGGAGTATAGGAGGTAAAACCTGAGGCAGAGCCAGTCATGTGGTCGGTCGCACCTGAGTCGATTATCCATTCGGAGGGTGTGGAAGACACGGCATGAGCACTGGACAGACCTGAAGTGGCAACAGCAACATGGGAGGAAGCAGGAGTAGAGTCAGTGTGAGAGCGCAACAGGCGACGGAAGGCCTCTAACTCAGCGGTAGACAGGCCTCCAGAAGTATCATCCAGAACAACAGTAGAGTGAGCAGAAGACTGAGAGCGGCCATCAGAAGAGCGACCACCACCACCACCACGGTACCCTCCTCTACCACGGGTACTAGAGCCCCGACCACTTGGAGCAAGGTGCGGGTGCAAACGAAAACAAGAGCTTTTGACATGGCCTGTCTTCCCGCAATGACTACAAACAGGAGAAGGACCACGAGTCATACTTGCCAGCGCAGAGTGATCGGTAGCAGAACCAAGAGTGCGACGGCGATTCTCGTCGCTGAGGAGCATGCTGAATGCCTCCCGAAGGGAGGGAAGGGGCTCACGATGGAGGATGTGCAGACGAACAGCATCAAACTCCATGCTAAGGCCCATAAGGAAGACATGAACACGGAAACGGTCTTTATCCTTCTGAAGGGCCACCGCATCAACCGTACAAGCGGCAGTAAAGGTACTAAAGAAGTCCAACTCCTGATAAAGGCGCTCAAACTCAGAGTAGTAGGCGGCAACGGTTAAGGTCCCCTGTCGCAATTCCAGAACACGGCGAGTGAGCTCATATACCTGCATCGAACTGCTTGCCTGGGAGTAAGTATCACGGGCTCTCGTCCAAATATCATATGCGGAGTCCAACAGCATATAGCTGCGATACACCTGAGGGGACATCGAATGAAGCAGCCACGAGACGACCAAAGAGTTGTCCGCATCCCATTTGCGCCATGAGGGATCTGAACGTGATGGCTCAACAATAGTACCATCAATAAGACCATACAACTGGTGGCTGCGAATCGCATGTTGTGCCGCCTTAGACCATTCCAGGTAATTGGTGCCATCCAAGGCAACTGTAGTAATCTTCAAAGACTGACCATGACTCCGAGGAGGATCACCCGAAAAACGATGCAAAGCATCAACCGGAGGGGCCGAAGATCCGGGAAAAGCACCGGATTGAGACGAGGGAGAATGTGTGGACGGATCGGGGCTGGAATGATCTCCCATAGAGAGAAAAAAACGAAGATCTCAAGAGGAAAGAGAGAACATCCACCGGGTGCAAACTAAATCTGAAAAACGAAGAGAGCACCCGAGGATGGAAGAGGGGCGTCTCCGGCAGCCCCCATGGAGGACAAAACGGCAAGCCGAAAGAGACGGCGGAGCAGGAGAAGACGCGTCAGCCGACAGGAGAGAACGTCGGCTAACACATCCAGGGAGATCGGCTGGCACGCGGCTAGGCGAGCGCGAGCGGGCGAGGACGCACTGAGCGGCGAGGCGAGCGGGCGAGGACGCGCTGAGCGGCGAGGCGAGCGGGCGAGGACGGGGCTGGAGATCGGCGAGGCGAGCGCGAGCGGCGAGGCGAGCGGGCGAGGACGCGCGGCGAGCGGCCGCGAGCGGGCGAGGTCGAGGACGCGAGCGGCGGAAGAGTTCCTGCCCTCTGATACCAAGTAGAACCGGATGATCGAAATATTGAGTACCCGCCCTAACCGGGCATACACATAAATATATAGAGCCAAATAATAAAATACATCAAAAAATTAATTTCAACTGAAACAACCTACGAAGCACGGATACTTAAAAATGCTTCGCGTATCGACTCGAACGCGTATTGGATACGGGAAACACCCAGAAACTCGCGGAAACGCGTTTCTGAAACGTAGGAAACACAATATTTAAATTAAATAAAAATAATAATTGGGAAATGTGTATCCCACTTGCGGGATACGCGTTTTCCGCTATTTTCTTCTTCTTCCTCTTCTTCTACTTCCTCTTCTTCCTTTTCATTAAGATTTACTGTTATGTTATTCTAATTCTCTTGTTATTGTAAACCGTATGTTTCATGCAGTAGGGATACCTATTGTTGCCTCATAAAATTTCTCTTTAAATGATGGTTAACTCTTAGAAATAATTTCTTCTCCATCGTGTCATCGCTTACGGTTGTTAATAACAACGCCACCTATTCTCCATGATATTAGTTCTCAATGTGTACTTGTAGGCCCAATCTTAACTCTTGAGTAATCTGTATTGAAAATAAATAAATCAAACTAAAATGCGTGTACTTGTAGGCACTATAAATAATGTTTGTGCTTTTGGACTTAATATATATACCTCAAGGAATAGATTGAATGAGTTATTCTTCATATTTTCTCTTCCTGTGATATCCAATACCTTCTCCTAGCCTAATCTTTCTCATTGTGCCTAAACAACATGATTGTGTGTCAATTATTCTTTATTGAATGTAGTGACTGAGATGGTACCTTAGGTTGTTTATTGTATTTTTTATATTAATCAATACTTATATTAATATAATTAAAAAATAACTTTAAAACGTTTCTCGTATCCGTATTTTTTTAAAAATAAGGTTTCCTGTATCCGTTTCGTATCGTATCCCGTTTCCGTCCCCGTGCTACATAGGAAACAACTCAACCACCCTATGTTACTATATGAAATGCATAATATAGAAAGGAGAAACCAACAAAGTAATAAAAGATGAAATCTCGAATAATAATTTAAGCGATGCTTTACTTCATTTAGACAAAGCAATCATAAGATTATGACTACAAAGGATCCATATAGCTGACCCCACTATAGTGGGATAAAGGCTTGAGTGTTGTTGTTGTAGGCAAAGCAAACTTCGGCCTTCCTCCGTGTGGAGGGCCAAAACAAAAGTGTGTGGCGAATAGATCCAACAAAACACTAGAATAATCCAAAGCAATGACCACGATACTATAGATCCAAGCAAGCATGAAATCGCATGACCATAAATTAATACTGAAAAAAAATATTTCATACAACAATAAAATAATCACAGAGTAAGGGGAGTTTGCCATGCGATGGAGATCCGGTGACTCGCAGGTGGTTGGTGGCTGTCCGGGGAAGAGGGTAACATTGTATGGTGGCTGGAATCATAGAGCAGAGGTGGGGATGGCTGGATCCGGGGGCTGCTTGCTGGATCGACTGGGAATCAACAACTGGGAGTCGGATCAAAACTTCCTGGGAGGGAATAAAGGGGTTCTCTGAGGAACTTTTGTGGGGGAAATTACCGTGGAGGGGTGGCTGATTCCAGAAATTGTAAGGGAGTTGGATGTAGACAGTGGAGGGAGTGGGTGTGAATTACGGGAGGGAACAGGGCTTCCGGTAGAGTCTTAGGTGTGGATTTCTGGGAGGTTTTGCTGGTTGGGACGTGGATTTGCTGGGAAGAGAGCACGGGATTCCTGGGAGGATTTGCTGGTTTGATCGTGATTTGTTGGAGGGTATTTGGCAGGGATTTTGGGAATGGAATAAGGAATTTTGTAGAGGGAAGGGGGAAATGGGCAGTGGGTTTTCCTCAGAAGGGCTTGGGGGATCGGTGGTGTAAGAATCCTGGAAGAAGACAAAAAAAGGGCTTCCTGGAAGAAACGGGAAAACTGTAGTGGGATTCACGGTCCTCTTCTCGTCTCTTTCGCAAGCATCACTACAGGGTTCTAACTTCGTCAATCGAAGGCATTCAAGGAGCACATCAAAAGTCATCCCTTCTCACTTGACAAACTAACACTAGTTATTTCTGATACTGTAGATCGACATCATCCACACCAAGATTTGAACATTGGGGCTCTTCTTCCCCACATCGATACCAATCCCGACACAGGAACCCGTGGGACTAATCGACTCAGTTGCGACCAACCATCTAGAGCCTTCCAAACGCACTGCCTAATAACTCAAGCAGCCCTGTCATAAGTAGTGGAAGTAACTCTTACGTCTACTAAAGGGCTTAGGAGCCCCACCTTCATCCTGCAAAAGCATTCCGCAAGAGCCAATCAACACTCTTTCAAACACAGTCCACGATCATCTCCTTTGGATCGGGCAATCCTCGAACTATAGTTGCATGTTGTTAGCGCGTCATTCTCATCACAACGTTGTCCACAAATTCCTTTGCCTCGAACCAAATGTGTCATCCCCTCAATAACACTGATTCCTCGCAGCGTTGTCTTCCTTGGTCCCCGTGTCTGGTCTGCCCAATCAAAAGTTGTAATAACATATGTTTCCATCATGGGCTATCTCATTGAGGACTATCTCAAAGACATTGAGGGTCGATGTCGAGTGTCTGACATGAACCCCACAATCAAGTAAGGTAACACCAACAAGGGCATTCAACTGCCCTTTGACGGCAAGGAAGTCATGTCTAACAAGCAAATTGACATTATTGTTCACTTACCTGTCGAGATGACAGTTCCAACAACCATTATTGGACCGTCATCGACCCCAAGTCCCCAAATATTTCCACCCAACCAACCGGCCATTCCCCATCATTATTTCTCATAGGCCCAACCAAACATGCCACCACCGTCATCGACCCCAAATGTTTCCACCCACTCAACCATCCATTCCCCCATCATTACCATGGAAGAGCAATGTTATTGCAATAAAACGGTCCCACTGCCTATGACTGCCTATGATACGATTATGTCCCTTTAAGCCCATGGTTGCTTCGCTAAGTGTTGTCATTGTAGCCTCGCACGTATTTTACTAACCTAAGTAGCCCCAGTGGCATTTCCGTAATTACATTATACGTCAACTCCTGCCTATATAAAGGAGTGGAGGGTCTTTTAGAACATCTTGGATCATTTGTATTGTGTAGGCTCTCATAGGAGAGCTCTTTGAGGATCCTGCCTTCAAGAGTTGTGTATTGAGCATACCTCGACATATTGGATCTTGAATTGTATTAATCTAGTGCATTTTGTTTGACGATGGGGAGTATCTATCAATTGGTCTGACCTATTGCTCCATTAAGGTTCAATTTGTACCCTATTTTTTTCCTCCGCACGCCCTGTGCTTGTTAAACTGCAAACTAATACTCTCTCACCGGGCGGTGAGTGTATCCAAGGAGGTGGCTAATTGACTTAAAAGGATGGGGTCCGACTGCAATCGTAAGAGAGAAAAAACCCTAAAGTGTGCTCTCTTCTCGCTCTCAACATGGTATCAGAGCGGAGTTTTTTCCGATCGACCTGAAGGCTCGACGCGCGTTCCCCACTGCCGTCTCCGTCTGCCGTCGTGCATCGGCTCAGCGTACGTGCATTCCCGTCGACCTGAATGATCGTCGATTGTCGGCTTGGCGTCTGTACGTTCCCTTCCTACTGTTTGTGGATTCCGTCTGCGCCCTGTCTCTGGCGCTGGAAGTCGGCCTGAAGGATCGACTTCAACCAGCTGCTGATAGAGCTATGTCTCTTCCTTCTCCGCTTCCTGTCTGCGCTAGGCCTGTGCACGGAAAACCGAAATGTACCGAACCGATTCAACCGAACCGAATTTCGAACCGAACCGATCGGTTCGGTTCAGTTTCGGTTTAGGGAGGCTGGAAACCGAGCTAAATCGGTTTCAATAAACCGTAAACCGAACCGATTTAGCTATTCATATACGCGTAAATCGTAATGGGTCTGCCCCTCGACTCATTCCTATAATCCTAATTCCCGTTTCCTGCTTGGGTTCGCCTCGCTCAGCTACTCGGCGCTCGCCTCCTGCAGTCGCCAGTCGTGCGTCTTCTTCAATCCTCCAGGTTAGGGTTTAGGGTTTTCGCCGGCGGCTTCACTTAGTTCCTTTCGTCGGCGCCTTTGCTTAGTTCCTTCCTCAGTTGACGTCTCGACGACTTCCTCAGTTCCTCGTCGCTCGACAGACGAGAATCACGGGATCCTGACATCCTGCTTTACGTCTCAAGTCCTCAACCCGACACTCCGACAGGCGACAGCGACGACTTTCAGTCTCTGAAGGAATTAGGAAGGAAAAACTCAACTCGACAGGATCCTGCACTACGCCTGAAGGTCGAGGCCACAACTCAGTTGGCTGACTTGAGGTACCTTCTCGTCTGCCTCAGGCTTGATTCACACTTTCTTTGTTACTGCAATATAGATGTAGAACATTGAACTAAATCAGTAGGCTTGATAGTTGATTCATTCTTCAGTTTTAGCTTGATTCATCAGTTTTTGCTAAATCAGTAGGCTTGACTCATTCAGTTTTTGCTAAATCAATTTTTGCTAAATCAGTAGGCTTGCTAAATCATTCACTCTTTCATTCGAAGCTCTTATTTGTACTCGTGATTGGTTGCGTTGCAAGCCGAGTCTAACTGAAATTGAAGAAATGATTATTGATGCAGAAAAATTTGAAGAGCTTGATAAAGGTAAATTTTGTTTTACAGTCATCTTTAAGACTTTAATGTTTTAAATTTAAAAGTGTTTTCATAGTTTAATATTTAACAATCTACTGTTCTTATTTTTAGACTTGGAGAAGGACAAATTAGAGATTGATGTTGAGGATGTTGAAGGTTTTCTACCTCAAGATGAAGGGTGATTACCACATGTTGTAGGGTTTTTCTATGATTACTTTGGTGTAAAATTATATTATCTATATCACTGTTAAATTTATCTAAATTGTTCAAGCTGTTATATTATCTATCACTGTTATATTATGTATCACTGTTACTTTGGAATGCCCAGTTATAAGAAGAAAAACAAATAAGTTTGGGAGTCAAAATTACTGCTATGAGCCTATGATCATTAAAAGCTACTTTGATTTTCAGCTTATGGTCATTAAAAGCTACTGTTAAATAAGTTTGGTGCTGTTTTCTCTTTTCAGCTACTGCTATGAGCCTATTACCGAGAAAAGAGAATATTATCCTGTCGACAAAGCTTGCTGCTTGTCAAAAAATATTAGCCTATGATCATTAAAAGCTACTGTTAAATAAGTTTGGTGCTCTTTTAGTGTTTTCACTTACGGTAAAAAAAACATTGAAATAATATGCAAAAAAATAAATATGAAAGTTACATTTAAACTCAATTAAATCGAGATAGTTTGACAGAAAACCGAACAGACATTAAGAAACCGAACCGAACTGAACCGAACCGATCGGTTTCGGTTTTGGATGCGTAAAAACCGAGGCTATTCGGTTCGGTTTCAGTTTTACCTAAAACCGAACCGAACCGAACCGCTTGCAGGCCTAGTCTGCGCCCTGTCTCTGTCGTTGTTCTTGTTCTTCCGGCTGCTCCTGTTGTGGCGTCAGATTGTCGTCCTTCTGCTGCTGTTGATTCCAGTGGGTTCCTAAAGGACTGTCCGGCTTGTATGCTCGTATGGAGGAAAACTTGAAAAATGTAAGTGCCTCTAAAGGGATCGTTGACCAACCCAAACACTATAGTGGAGGGAGCTCTAACATGGACTTCAATCAAGGGGTCACTCACATCAAGCTCAATGGAAGAAACTACCTCCCATGTGCTCAATCTATGTGGATATTCATTGGGAGTCGTCGAAGACTTGGGTTTATCACCGGATCCAAGCCGGCCCCAAACAAGACTAATCCTCTGTATGAGGAATGGGAAGGTGAGAACCATATTGTGATAAATTGGCTTGTCAATTCTATGGAACCCAAGATTGCAAGTCACTTCATGTTCTGTCAAACTGCAAAAGAAATGTGGGAGTTAATCGAGCGAAATTATTCAAAAAAGGACTTGGCTAGAATATATCAACTCCAGACTGAGCAGATCCACATGGCAGGGATGAGTGATTTCGAGGAATATTATCGCAAACTGACCCATAAGTGGGCAGAACTTGATCAATATTTTGTTATCCAGACTGTAGAAGATTACAAGATGGAACTTACGCAACGAAGGGTGTTCGAAATGCTTTCTGGTCTTCCCCCTGAAATCAAATTCAGAGAGTTCAGATGTTGGGAAGAGATTCTGTGTCTGATTTGGAAACAGTGGCTCATTATATTCGAGGGGAGACAAGCCGCATCTACTCCACTCGTTCAGATGTTCATATTGGCCATGAAAAATCTGCCCTCGTCACTGAGCACAAGAGGTGACAGTAAAAAAATATGAGACAAGAAGATAAGAGTCGAATGAAGTGTCCTCACTGTGGGAAGAAAGGACATGGGAAAGAGAAATGTTGGGATCTTCATCCTCACTTGGTTCCTTCAGGGTGGACCCGTGGTTCTGATGGGAAATATGTGAGACCTCAAACAACTATGTATAGCAACTTAGAGAATACAGAATATCTCCTGGCGGAAAACGAGAGTTTGACTAGGGAACTCAAGACTTTGAAAGCCAATATTGTTGGAAGACCTGTTTCTGGAAGACCTGTTTTTGGTGACTTGGCGGGCACTGCTGCCCATGTTCACACTACTTCTGTGTCCTCAAAAGGACACTCTCCTCCTTGGATCATTGACTCGGGGGCCTCCGACCATATAACTAGGTCTTCTGTGGGGGTTTCTTCTATTTCTCTTGCATCTGGCAGTGTGAAACTCGCTGATGGATCCTCGACTTCTGTAACTGGTAAAGGGGTTATTCATCTTTCTCCCTCTGTTTCTCTCAAATCTGTGGTTACCCTCATTCCCTACAAATCTGTTATCTGTGAGCAGTTTAACCAAACAACTCAACTGTTCTATTACCTTTTTCTCTTCTCATTGTGTTTTCCAGGATCTGGCGAGTGAGAAGACGATTGGTGGTGGACATGAGTCAGGTGGTGTGTATGTCATGGACAACCGTCAAGCTTTTGGTGCACAGTTTCCAACCAATCATGATCAGTTGATGCCGTCGCACAAGAGATTTGGGCATGCTAATTTGAAGACCCTAAAAGCTATCTTTCCGCATTTTGTTGATGTTAAAAAAACTATTCTTAATTGTCAGTCTTGTGAATTAGCTAAGCACTGTATAACCAACTATGCTCATAGTCGGAGTCGAAGTGTGAATTGTTTTGATTTGATACATTATGATGTCTGGACATCACTTGTTTACTCTGTGAATAGATTCCAATAGTTTGTCTCTTTTATTGATGATCATTCTCGCTTTACTTGGGTGTATCTTATAAAAAGGAAAAATGAGGTTTCAGAAATTTTTCAGTTATTTTATCATCATGTGCTGACTCAGTTTGAAGCTAAAATCAAAATCTTATAAGTGATAATGGAGGTAAATATACAAGTAGTCATCTTCAGAGATTCTTGGGAGATCATGACATTACTTTCCAAACTTCCTGTCCGGGGACCCCTTAGCAGAATGAGGTAGCCGAAAGGAAAAATCGGCATATCATGGAGACTACTCGTTGCCTATTGCAAGATGCGCGTCCCTAAGGGGCTATGATGGGATGAAAGTGTCCTCACATCTGTGTATCTAATTAATCGGACGACCACTGACACTTTGGAGGGAAAGTATCCTCTAAAGCTTCTTTGCCCAAATATGCCTTTATTCAACCTTCCTCCGAAGATATTTGGATGTGTTGACTTTGTCCATATTGTGGGGCCTCATAGGGATAAATTAGGCTCTCAAGCGACAAAATGTATCTTTGTGGGATATGCTGCAAATCAAAAAGGGTATAAGTGTTATTCTCCTGCTCTCCGAAGAAAATTTATATCAAAAGATGTCACCTTCTTCGAAAACACTCCCTATTACTCAGATGAGGGCAAAATATTATTTTTCAGGAAAAGAGCAAAGAGGAGAGTGATACGATCCCTCCCTTACCTGTGCTAGTTGATGTGATTGCTCCTGACAGTGTGGATATTCCGATCAGGAAGGAAGGACCCACCAATGACCTTCGGGTGTACAGAAGGAGGAAGGATCTCCAAGTCTACAAAAGAAGGCAAGACAAAATATTGGGCAAGAATGTCACACTCATGCTCCACCACCCACCACCACTCCGCCAGATCCAAGAACCAACACCACTCAGGAGACCACTCCCGCTCTTCAAATACATAATGATCATACCAGATACCCTATTGATAAGTATGTTGGGTATCACTCTCTCACTCCTTGAAAGCTTATCTTGCTTCTGTTTCCTCTATTTCTATTCCTAACAATTTTTTAGAAGCTAGCTTGAATCCTCATTGGTTGAAAGCTATGGAGGAGGAGATGGATGCCCTCCAACGTCAAAAGACTTGGGAAATTGTTCATATCCCTCACGGGCGTCATCCCGTTAGATGCAAATGGATATATACTACTAAATTTCTACAGGATGGAACTCTTGATAGATATAAAGCGAGATTGGTGGCGAAAGGCTTTACTCAGATTGATGGAGTTGATTTCCAAGAGACATTTGCTCATGTTGCTAAACAGAACTCAGATAGAATCTTGTTGTCAATTGCGGCTTATAAGTCCTGGACTCTGCACAAGCCCGATGTAAAAAATGCCTTCCTCCACGGTGAATTGGAGGAAGAAATCTATATGACGCCTCCTCCTGGCATGGATGTTCCTAAAGGATATGGGTGTCGCCTCAAGAAAGTCTTGTATGGTCTCAAACAGTCACCTCGTACCTGGTTTGCCAAGCTAAGTAACAAATTCTTGGATTTAAACTTCACTCGTTGTACCTCTGACCACTCAGTCTTTGTCTACAGAAAAGAGGAATGTACCACTATTCTCATAGTTTATGTGGATGATATCATTATTACTGGAACTGATAACTGCCACATTACTCAAGTAAAAAGGAAATTGGCGTCTACCTTTGAAATCAAGGATTTGGGCCTCCACCGATACTTTCTCGGAATTGAGATTGCTCGATCCGCTGGGAAGATTATGATCTCAGCGCAAATATGTCTTAGACCTTCTCTGTGAAATTGGATATTTGGGAGTCAAACCTGTGGATAGTCCAGTGGATCCTAATCATGACATTCACAAGGAGACTTCTTCAGATCTTGAGAGGAAGTTAAAATTTCAACGTATTGTGGGAAAGCTGATTTATCTGACAATTACCCGACCCGATATCTCCTTTGCTGTTAGCCTGGTCAGTCAATTCATGCACAGTCCTAAAGTTCATCATCATCAAGTTGTTCTTTGAATCCTCAAATACTTAAAAAGGGATCCCGGAAAAGGTATTCTCTTTCATGACCATGGCCACCTTAAGGTCCACGGATACTGTGATGCCGATTGGGCGGGTTCTTCACTTGACAGAAGATCTACGAGTGATTACTCTATCTTTGTCGGTGGCAACCTTATTTCCTGGAGAAGTAAAAAGCAAAATGTCGTTGCTCGTTCCTCCACTGATGCAGAGTATCGTGCCATTGTTGTCACTACCTGTGAACTCATCTGAGTTAAATCTATCTTGGGAGAAATGAGCTTCCCTGTTCTTGAGGCCATGCATCTTCACGGTGATAATCAAGTTGCGATTCATATTGCCAACAATCCCGTCTTCCATGAGAGGACAAAACACATTGAGATTGATTGCCACTTTGTGCGGGACAAAATTCAGGATCAGTCTATTATGATGGTGTTTATGCCTTCTGAAGATCAACTTGCAGACATGTTCACCAAAGTTGTTTCTGGTAAATCTCTTCATTCATACTCCCTCAGGCTTGGGATGCTGGATGCTTATGGTATTAGCTTGAGGGGGTGTTAAACTGCAAACTAATACTCTCTCATCGGGTGGTGAGTGTATCCAAGGAGGTGGCTAATAGACTTAAAAGGATCGGGGTCCAGCTGCAATCGTAAGAGAGAAAAAACCCTAAGGTGCTTTCTTCTCTCTCTCAACAGTGCTCGCCTCTTATCCCTTAATTGACGGGCAGCACACCATCAATAAAGACTTGGCCCTTATTGTGCAAAGTCGATGACATATGCAGGCCTTTGCATCGATGCGTTGTTTCAGCAATCGATTGACGACGCTCTCGAAGAAGGCACCTTGAGCCAGGCTTCACTTAAAACGATAACAGACGACACTCGACTCAGCCTTTATCAAAAGTGCAAGGCGCACCAAGGCGCAAAGGGGTCCTGGAGCCTAGGCACAAGGCGCGTGTCTGATGCATGTGAGACGCAAAAATGAATTGGGTGCCCAATTCACTGAAAATCAGCGAGTTGGGTGCCCGATTCCCTGAAAATCAGCAAATTGGGCAACTAATTCGCTGATTTTCAGTGAATTGGGTGCCCAATTCCATGAAAATCAGCGAATTGGGCATCCAATTCGCTGATTTTCAGTGAATTGGGTCCAATTCACTGAAAATCGGGGAATTAGATGCCCAAGTGCGCATAGGTGTGCCTTGGGTGCGTCTGAGATCAGGTTTTTGCCCACCTAAAAAAAACAGGTTGAAGAAAACACCTTGAAAGGCGCGCCGCGCCTAGGAGTTGGTAAGACGCGTGCTGAGGCGCGCCTGGGACACATCACCCACCTCTGCCTTGCAAAGGCGCGGGCCGGCCGGCCTGGTGCGCCCGACGTCTCAGGTGCGCGCCTTGATAACGTCACTCAGCAGCCCAGTCGGGTGACGATCCTCGACGACGTCCCAAGACGCGACAACGCCTTCACGCTAACTCGCGTGACGATCGCTAGTTTCTTTTGCTAGACAGCGGCTCGTGATTCTCACACCCCTACTGCCTCCACATTGTTAAACAGTTGGCACACCTCAGGTCCTCCATTCCCGGCTCCTCCGATTCGTGCACATGACTCGATCAATGGCCATACGCGCCAACGAGGACGTCTCTGCTTCGGTTTCCACCGATTCTACTCACTTGGATTGACTGTAAATTGAATTAGAGACCTCACTCTCATCCTTAACGAGCTCGCAGCTATCGTCGTCAATCGACACATCCACCACCTCCACCACCGGTCCCCAACCGACCCGTCGTTGACTACGTGTGGTTCCTACACCCCGCCGGGGACACTCACCCGGCTCACCTCCGTTGAATTGAGATTCTGGTATTCAACGACACCAACCCCATTGATTGGCTCGCCAACCATAAGGTTCTCATGGAGACTATCTACATGAAGGGCCCTATGCTAGACTGGATGAGTGCCAAAATATCTCTAATCTCTCTTGGCCCACATTAAAGGAGGAACTCTTCTGCCACTATGCATTCTCATTAATGATAGATCTGTACAACTACAACCAACAAATTTCATAACATCTCTCAAAGTAATTATCACTCAATTGCTCAGACAGCCAAGTGTTGATCCTCAATTCTGGTCATAAGGGCCAGGTCAGAAACTCTAGTAATATCATCGTAGCATTAACAGTAGTTGATAGATGAAATGCTAAAGAACTGCGATTAAAAGAGTAAGCTATTAATCAAAGATAAAATAAGAAATTCAAGGATTTAAGAAATATAAAACCAATTTGAAACGACAATAATCAACAATGAGATTATGTTTTGGTCACTATAGGATGCTGAGCAAGCATTTTATAGATCTTCCCCAAATCTAAGGTTTGTGATCGAGAGCACATAAATTATGCATGCTGATAGATTAACATTGTACAATGACATACCTATTTAAATGAATCTCATTTGAAAGGTAGAAATCTCCAGAAGAATTTAGGACAAGTTATGCTACAAGCATGGGTGATTGCTGTCATAGTACAAAATAGTGAGTGTTGCCTAAGGAAATACCAGTGAAGTGATTATGGTGGAATGATGTGAGGGTCTATGAATGATAGGATGCAAATGTTATCCGATAATTACTTTGCAATTAGCACCGACAAATTATAGAAGTTAACAACAAACAGACAGACTTGAGATGGAGGCGTTTAATAACCAACATTTTTTTGTTTAAAGTAAAATAAGTGTTTCGAGTAAACTTTACATGAATAAACTATTCAAGAAGAACAATCCCATAGCAAACACATACAATCTAACATCTAATCGTATCTTCTTCCTCAAATAATCCACAAAGGGAAATAATAACTTCATACATGAACTTTACATGAAAAATAAGAGCTGCAGTGGCAGTAACTTTGCTGTAGTGGCTGGAAGAGAGGTTGTTACGACTGGTGCAGGCATTGAGAAGTGTAGGGGAAGTGGTCAGAAGGTTTTGTGGGAGTTGGGATAAATTTTCTGGATGTTGGGACAACTGCCAGCCGGCTGGAAAGTGGCTGGGAGGGTTGGACAGCAGGTGGAAAATGCAGGAAGGGGTTTCCGAGAGGCTGGAAGGAAGCAAGGAGGGCATCCGGCTGGGTGGGAGGAACCTGGGAAAATTTTGACGGGCTGGGAGGTGTTTGGGGGGCTTCTGGCTGGCTGGAATGAAGCAGAGAAGGATTCCAGCTCGCTGGAGTGAAGCAGGGAGGGTGCTGTAGGGGATTACTGTGGCTGGTGGAGGGTGCTGTAGGGGATTACTGTGGCTGGTGGAGGGTTCTGGAGGTGCCGGGAGGCTGTTGGAGAGGGTTCACTGGGAGGGAAGGGGTTTTCCTGCGGCTGAACTTTGAAAAGAGGACATAAACTGCAGTCCAGCAGTTAGCCAAGTGATTTAGAGGGGATAATGGGTGGGTTTTTTCAGTTAATTGAGTGCAGAGTGGATGGTTATCAGTGGTAGAGGGTAGTTGGGTAGTAATTAGAGTAATGGGGTAGTTATGAGGGGTAGGATTCAATTTTCTACAGGGATATTGGGATTAGTGGGTTGTTGAGGGTAGTTATGAAAAGTTGTAGGAGGGATAATGGGTAGTTATGGCAATTGTGGCTTAAGGAAATGGGTAATTATGGCAATTGTGGCTTAGGAAATGGGTAGTTATTGGGTTTGGGTAAGGAGAATAGGCGGTTACGGCAAGGAATAGGGAAAACAGCGGCAAGAAGTTTTGAGCGGTTATTAAGTGGTGGGGTACTTATGGTTAGCAGGGTGGCTAGGAAAATCAATTATCTTGCCTTCGGCATCAAGGGACCACAAAATTGGCACCATGGAGAGAATGCAAGAGCCCGAAAAATCTGTTCAAATTTTGCAATGACTGAAATCAGCCCCGTAGACTCCTACTTATAGACAAAAAGGCCACTACGGAAGGTATAGATCATCCGGAATATAAAATCACTAATTTTACATAAAATTAAAATACCTAAAAACATGCCGCCGTTGCTCTACACGTGACTGTCGGCTCGAATCATCTATAATACGATCTTATCTCCGCCTCCTGCGTATGTAGACTCGTGCAGGCTCCGGTAAGTGCGCCCCACCCTCGATCCTTGATCCTCATCAATTACTACCAATATTAAATTATTAATCTCATATACCAATAGTCCTTGTCATTAATGTTTACGAAAAAATTTCATTTCTCAAGCTTATTAATCGATTAGGTTTTACAGCTCAAATCAATTAGAAAGTTATGTTCAAGAAAGAAAGAATTAAGAGCCTATATTTGTTGAACCTTCACTTATCCTCAACAGGGTTAGACTATTTTAAGAAAAAAAGAAACTGAGAAAAAGAATTAAAGTAAATTGGATTGATCTACTCAATTGACTGTAGAACTCAAAATTCAATAGACCACACTGATAGAGGTGATCAAACTGGGAAATTAGGTAAATTTTACTAGGATGGTGCAAGGAAACTTGATTCATAGAGCCCTACTTCTTGTGAGAGACAATAAGTAGCCGAAGTTCGATCTTGTTGATATCCCCTTTTAGTTATAGGTGGGACAAATATTGGTGCAATCTAACTGGCTATACGGCCTTCCAACTACGCCTAGGGTAGTCCATCACATATGATAACACATTAAATCGGCTCATAAAAGGATCCTTCTCCTGCCGAGTACTTGTTTTCTCCAGATACGTACAATAGTTGTTCTTGCTTGAGTGTTTTAAGAATTGAATTGCGATGAGTGGCCTACTGAATTCATTAGCTTCAACTCAGCGCTCATGGACTGAGATGACTAGCTCCAACCTTCCAATGTGTTATTTCGACAGCCTAATTATCCAATCTCGGAAAAGTTCCCCATATATTTAAAGCTGCCGCTTTTAATATGAATCATCTGTAGTCTAACATAAAGCCTTGCCCAATAACAATTTTAACATGTTCTCCTGACAATTCATAATAAATTTTGAATTGTTTATCATATATACAAAATCTTCTATTACGGGCTCGGCCGTAACGCATCGGTAGTTTCTCTAGAGGTGACCGGAAGTGATGATGGTGGTGGTGGAGATACTACGGAGTCGGAACTGTGGTTTCCTATGCCCAAGGGGGAACGTAGAGAGATAGCTACCACAATCTCTTACTAATGGGCAAGGAGAAACCCAATTCATATTTGCTTTACGTCAACATTCCTCTGCCTTTAAAAGGCATACATACCACCATTAATGACTCAACCTCTAATAACCAACAACTCTTATCAATGACCATACAACCCATACATTTAAGTAATACATAAAAACAAAAAACTTATAATTATAAAAACCTAAAGGATAACTAAGTGTGAAGGCCCATAACAGATAGCTAGGTGCAAAGGCACATAACATCACTCTCGTCTTTTAAAATGAGCTTGAATTCAAGCTCAGAGGGAGATCGAATTCCTATGTCAACTTTACCCAATCCCGTCTTCATCAGGTTCCTCCATGGTGGAGACCAACCCAGATCAGGTCGACGCAAAGGTGCCCGACGCCGCACCCGACCGGACATCTACCGACCCTGAGCGTTGCATGTTTTATTTGTGCCATTTTTGTTTGTTTTGGCATTTTATGTTTGTCATTTATGTGTTTTGAAAATTAAGCGTGGAAATATGTATATATAACATATCAAATATATATATATATATGCATATATCTATAAGTTCATTTCTCCAGAGAGGGCCCATTAAGACTTCAAACCCCGGCCCATAAAGAATAGGAAATAGTCCAACCCTGCTCCAAAATGAAATTAAAAGCCAAGCCACGGTTTAATTTTCCTACAGCTCCAGCGGAGCACTGTTCTTCTTCCCAAGTTCCCGGTTCTGCCATGGTGCACATCTAGGGTTCGGTTTGACAGCCCCCAGCCGCACCTCCTGCGACTTTGGCGCTGCACCACTCCCGCGCGGCTTCCGCCCTCAAGCCACGACGCCCTCAACTTCTGCAGTTTCAGCACCTGTCCGAGCTTTCCTGGACACGATTCCTCTCGCCACGGACCGGCGGTTCGAAGTTCAGTTATTTTGTTGTCTTATTTCTTTTCTTCCTCCCGAGAATGCCCTATAAAAAGGGGATCTGTTATGTTTATTGAAGGGGGGATGTTGAATAGATGAATTTGGTTTTGCTGTGCTTCCGTGAAAAACAAAAAAAAATGTTGATGATGTTGGAAAATGATTCCTGTGAGCTTACTTCTTGAGTCCTGTAGTTAGTGTTGATTTCCTGCTCTCTAGAGTTGTAGGGAAGATTGATTATTGGAGTACTTGCTGTGATGAATTTCGCATCAGGTTTGGGAGATGAAATTTTTTTTTTGCTGTGGCTGTTTTTCGTGAGAAGTTAGTGAAGATTTGATTTGCTGTCTATGCTCCCTTACGGTGACAAAGAAGATGAACAGTAACATTAAAGTTACTGTTCATAGTTAAGTTACTCTTGATGTAGGAATTGAATGAGATTTGAATCCCTATTTGCTACTTCGATTGAGAGTAAAGGTAATCCTCCTGTTTGATGTTATTTCATTAGAGATTTCGTGGATCCACCTTGAGTGATTGAGATTTCGTGGATCCACCTAGGGTGTGTGAGCGAGTGAGAAATTAGGTTGTTTAGTTTGTGGCCTCCTTACAGTGAGTGATTGAGATTCCATGGAACCACTTAGTGTGAGAGTGAGCGAATTTATTCCATGGTGCCCTTGTGCGCTAGCGGCCGACCTCGGAGCGCGAGATCGAAGGTGACGAGGAAATTCCTCGCGGGATCGCTGTCGACTTCGATTGCGGAAATACGCCTCTTTCCGTGGGTAACTTGTTTCTCTCTCTTCCTTTGTGTGCATCTAAATTTTCTCTTAGGATATTAGATTCATCGTTGGATTTCCGCCGGGTTTTGTCAGCAAACACTACGTCAAACACCAAACGGAAACGTATTTGGAGTTTGCGATTTCCGTTTTGCTACGACGAAGGGAACGGAACGAAAGTTGCGAACTTTCTTCCCGGATTTAGAATCGAATCATTTTTCAAGAAAAATCATTTTAAAACAAAATAGTAATTTTGTGCTTAATAAAAATCTAGTTGCTTAATATCTTGAAGTTCGTGCAACGCCCGCTCAAATTTCAATTTTTTAATTGCATGCATTTAGGGTTTCTTAAAAATAGCCGACAGACGCGCAAACTCTACGCGTCGTCCTGCATCACTCCAACTCTAATCACAAAAGCCTTTTTCCAACGATGGCCTAATATAGTAGTTATAACATAACCCCTTTGCTTGGCGTTCATCCATTTCAGCAAGGGATAGACGTCGGATTTTTTGGGGTTGATCACACTCAGGTCTACTAGCCTAATTCCCCGTGACAGCGCCTGTGGTCATATAATTGCCTCAATCCATATGTAATAAATGTTCGCACATCCTGGCCACACACATTTCAATAACTAAGTCTGGTAAATCTTCAAACTCGACGTCTAGTCCCAATGGTTCGTAAAGTACTAGTGTAAATACTGTGACATGCTGCTCTAGTTGTACCAGCATCATGTGATCTACGAGAACCTGAAACTATTCGAGATAAGCGTTTACAGACCTTGCTTGTTGTAATGAGATTAGTTCATCGATGGGAGTATAAGCGTCTACAGACCTTGCTTGTCGTAACGAGACGGGGCCGTGTCGACTAAAAGAAGGCGACTGGTGTAGCGGTGTAGTCGCTGGAAGAAGCGTTCTCTGGAGGGACGCGTATCCCTTCTATGATTGGGGAAAGGATCGGATATTCGTGTGGACCCTGATGTACATGACGTAGAGAGCTGCAGTTTTTGAGGATGGAAACTATGGGTTCTATTGTGTGAGTTAGTAGATGGGTCTTCAGTGGCCGACCTCTTCAAAGTGCATGACTTTATGATGGGTCTGCAGTGGTCCTCACGTTATCATCATTACACCTCTTCACGACTTATGATGGTAGAGTTGAGTATCGTTCGGGTCATCGTCGCTACGTATCTCCTCAATTTGAGGGACCTGAGTCTGTATATACGTGACCATCACCGCACGTTCGTAGGGATCACGACAACCACAAGCACGATCTGATTATGTTAGGAACGGTCGTCCAAATGATCCTCAAAAGCCTTATAGAGGTCACCATCGCTAGGATTACATCACATGTCAAGACCCTCATAGTGTTCCACAAATAGAGATACCGGAGGCCGAATTTCAGCAATTAGTTCTTGATCAATTTGATCGCATGGATGCTCATATTGATCGCGTGAGGATTGCTGATGTAGACTAAATTTAGAAAATATGTTGAAAATTAGAAACTCAGCTAACTAAGTTATTTGTGCTATGATCCAGAGAGAGTGAGTTCCGAATTAGCGAATCTTGAGGTTGATTGTTTACATAAATATTCGACGAGAGAACATATTAATTGCCCGCAGGCATTTCGCAAATGAGAAACCACAATTTTAGCGGTGAGTATGAGTAATAACGTCAACGGAAGTAGATGGACGTGAGTTTGATCACTTAAAACTTAATTGCATAAAATTATTTTTAACGGCGCGAGCATGAGATTATACCTGTCGAGAGTTACCAAGATGAACCGAGAAGGTCGGCGACGCGGCTACGAGTTAAATGGCTTTTGCTTGGGAGAGGTGTGGGGATTAAATAGAGTTAAATGGCACATGGGTCACATTTAATTAAAGAGATGGGTCAATCTGACAGGGAAGGAAAAAGGTGGTCAACAAAAGAGGCTCTTAAATAACCATGTTTTGAAGAAATGGTTGGTCAAAGAAAAGGGCCCTGCCATTCTTAAATATTTCCAGAATAATACTTTATTTCAAAATTAATTTTGTAATGTAATTTTATGCAATTTTCCCCTTAGTGTTCTTGCATACCACCCAAAGTCAGCGTTGACGGACAAATTTATTTAGGGTCTTATTGGTTGATCGAGCCAATAAGCCAAAATTTATGACATGCAAAGTAATTTACAAACAAATTTCATGCAACACGATGACGAACGTTTACTCAAACGAACATGCGATGAAATAACATATGAATTACAAACATATGAAAATAAAGAACAGGCGCCGAATTTAAAAAGAAAGTCAGGGAGTTTATTTGTATCTGGATACGCCACATGGTGCATCAATTGCCTTAGGAGGAATTAATAGGAGAAAGCCTAGGGATTTAGGTCGAGCCACAGATGCATCTAGTAGTGCTCCCACTGACATGAGAGACCCGACACCAGATTTTGTTTCATCTTGTCGGATGAGACTAAGTTCCACTTGATTTTGGAGTCGAGTCCGGTCATGACCGTTTGATACAGGTGGAGAGTGACACTAGTATGACTAATGAGCATGGTCACGAGAGTGAGAATGAACGGCCCAGTGACACTGTGATGGTATATCCATCCTTCGCACCTCACTTAAACCTAGTGCCCCCTTCGACTAGAGATCCAATCCTCGACACTCTACCTATTGGCCGACTATTGAGTATGGGCTTTTCCCGCTCTTCCACAGTCATTGTCATGAGCCACATTATGACCGATAGTCAAGATCCTAGTGTTGATCTCGTAGTGACCGACTCACCTATTTTTGGGAACACTACCCCTTATGATGGTACTTCATCTGGAGGATCATGACCCTGTTGACGGGTTCTTGGATGAGCCCCATGATGAGTTCTTCCTTTTTGGAGACATTCAACCCGCCCAGGTGTTGCATCCTTGCGTACTTGTCTCACACATCCCTATAGATGATCTTCGCGTTCACAATGAATTTACTTATTTACCGCCAGGTGTACTTCCTAAGTTACATCTTTATGTCACTATATTCGATACTCCTTCGGGAGATTGCCTCAATGACGAATTTTTCAATCGTCCACCTGGTGAGCCTCCTGATGATTTGCATCCCTTAGGAGACATTAGGCATATCATGATTTCGCAGCTCACTGTTGATGTCTCAGTCAGTCAGTTGGGTGGTCCCCGTACACTCGATGAATATTTCTACACCCCGCCCAACGAACCTCCGGATAAACCACCCATCCTCAGGGACTTCCACTGCTATATAGTGAATGCATTTAGTCAGTTTGTAGTGTCAGTAGCCATTCATTTGCATATGTTGCATGACTTACATGGTCATTCTCATATAGTACACAACTCTCCTATGTTGCATGATTCATGTCCATCGTATGTATTGCATCATTCACATGAGCTGCAAAAATTTGCCCGATGTGAAATTACAATAAACGGTGATTATTATAAAAATCAAACAGACTAGCACAAGAGGGATCATATTTTTGAAATTGGGGAGCAGAAGACGATTCACATTCGATCTGAG
Source organism: Dactylorhiza incarnata (assembly GCA_033032865.1). Lineage (NCBI taxonomy): Eukaryota > Viridiplantae > Streptophyta > Magnoliopsida > Asparagales > Orchidaceae > Dactylorhiza > Dactylorhiza incarnata. The sequence goes on from JAWHQI010000066.1 coordinate 3,435,782, forward strand.
AGGTTCCCAACGAGAACAGAAAAAATTAAGTGTTTGCCGAATGAGTCCCTATAGAGTCACGCGAGGGATCGGTATGAATGCATATGAGTTTAACATCCCTCAAAATATGGGGATAAACTAAGTATTCAATGTAGATGACTTGATTCCTTACTATGATGAGCGTGTGTATGCGGACCTCTTTTCCCCTCCCATGTATGAGCCACAACTTCCTTTATTGCCTCCCACTTCGTCCCAGCCTCAACCTGATGAGTCTCACCATGAGGGCCACCTTACGTCACTGATGGTTCCACCAGTCCATCTTTCAGAAGGAGATACATTTTACTCAGAGCTATCAGCTATCGTCGGAGACATACTTCAGATTGTTACACATGATTTCACCGTCGTGTGCGGGCGAGATATGCTGCGATATATTGTCCGCTGGAGCGACTGCCCAGTCTCAGATGATTACTTGGATTGCCTCAGAGGAGCTTGAGCGAGTTGTCCCTAGGCTGCACCGAGAGCAGAACGATCTTCACTCACCGGAGATGATTGCTTTCAAGTCAGGGGGAATTGATGGAGAACTTGGTGATCCGCTTCCCGTTTGGACGATCCGAGTCCGCGGAGATGATCATTCCGAGTCATTTATATGTATTACTTTGCTTATTTTGAGTTGTATTTGACATCTGATCGATTTGGACATTATGAGCCATCCGATTTGGGTGCCCTCTTTTAGCTTTAGGTCTATTTATGCGAATGCAACCGGCAGTTTTGGGTATCGACGGTTTTTAGAAAAGAAACTTCCTTCGATCGCTGGTGGACTCCAGCCCTCGGTGCGACGTCGAGCCCTTCTCCCCTCGGTGCGACTCTGAGATCTCCTCTCCTTGGTGGAAAGGTACCTCCTTCCCTGCCCTAATCTCCTCCTTCATCGATTCCTGCAAGTGTTGTAGCCTTCCCCATCGTAAGCCTAGAAATCCCCTTCCCCAAAACTTTCACTGAGAGCCTTCAGGTTTTCACCCAGGAGGAACCCAACTGCAGTCCGCTTGCCCACATACTCCTTCCTTGAATTCATGTTACTTCCCAAGCATAAGCTTCGCATTTCTCCTCCCAGAATTCACGTTACGTTCCTCCCTGGAGAACTCCCGTCACAGTCCAAGCAGTCTTCCTCTTCCCAGGCCCCACACATAAGCTTCTCCACCAAAACAACCTTCATTTGTCCCAACGAGGAGAATTCCCCTATAGCCCCCCTTCATATATCTCCTTCAGGACATCCTTCTTACAGCCTTCCTGAACCTCTGTTCCTCCACCCACATAAATCTCTCTGCCAACCACTAGAGAAACCTCCCAACAGCCCGCATAACCCTCCTCTCACAGTCCACCCTCCCACACAAAGCACCCTAACCTTGCCGTGTCATACACGCCATTACAGCCTTCCAGCAGCCTCATTACGACCCTCTACACTCTACAGCCTTCCAGCAGCCCGGAATCTCCTCCTTTGCTTCATCCAGCCGCCGCCTGCATGCGTAAGTCATTAGTTTGGAGTTTTGTTCTCGAACATTGTTTATTTGGACTATATTATGTCGGATGTGACATTATATGTTTTATTATTGTGAAATCGCTGGACTTGCAGGACTTATTCAGCGCGCGATTAAAATTATTTGCGCCTAAAACACATGTTGATTCATGTTTGCTTTTCAATTAAATTTTCTGTGAACAAATGTGCATGTGTTATGTTCTTATATTAATTAATTGTTTATTGTCAATTTAAGTCGGACTATCAATTACATATGCACTTGCGGTAAAGTGGCATTTCATTGGATAACACGTATGCTTGCATGTCATTCTAGAGTGATCATGGCCTCACTTTAGGGTCGTCGTAGGTCCATTGCATTCATCATGTGATCGCTTGCACTGCATCTAGGGTTAGGCCATCGGTCTCCCACCACCTACAGATTTGTACCGCGTCACCACTTCTCCAGTTTCCACCCACAAGTCGCCTCGAACCTCACAAGCCCTTTTCATTCCCCTCAATTGTCCTGTCCCTCTCCTCCAACCCCTACAACCACCAGCCACCACTCCAGTTACCTATCCTCCCTCCATGCCCGTATAGTCCCCACCATAGACTCCATCATCTCCCCTCACTAATAACCTTCTCTGGTCATAGAAATTTTCGTTGGAAACTCTCCCTCCACCAAAATTCCTTGGCCCCTAAAATCACAAAATTCCCTACTGATTTATTCAATGATAGCACATCCGAGCTCATACTACACTCCCATCAACCACCCAAATCCATCTATTTCCAATTTCAAATTTCTCTATTGCGTACGAACGTGTCTATATTTTCTACTGATACTCAAATCCTAGCATTGCAGTTCTCTCATAGACATTTAAAATTTTGTTGCGTTGTATTTAATTTATATCAGCGCTCATTAGTATTTGGTCGTTACTTGTTAGTCTAGCTTGAATTATCAGTAATCAATTGTAACTAATTGTAAGAGCCTCAAATTTCATTAATTAATTGCGCATAGGAATGTTCGCATGTTGATCCATTTAGTTGCATCGCTTTAGTGTTAGGTATGTCGTTATTGCATTCACAATCGTTACATTCTTGCTTGCATTTTCATTTAGAAATAGATCCGCGTTGAATCTATAGTTTCGTCCAACGTCACTTTCAAGGTTAAATTTTGCATTTCTATAAAAAAAAATTTGTTGGGGTCTTGTCGAAATAATGAGAGAGAAATAGAAAGTGCATCTTATTCTTCCCTCAAAGGGGTAATTAAAGGACTACAAAGACTCACAAAACATTGTGATACGGCCTCTAGATTGAGACCTAGTTCGGCCGGGGAGGAGAGGGAAGTCCCGTAGAGGGTTGGAGTTGCGCTTGCGAGATCCAATGGTGCCGGAGAGGATTCCACGGGGAAGGAGGAGGCCGGAGGAGGCGGCGGTTCCGGATCGGGAACGGAATCGTGTCGACGTCGCGATGCTAGAGCGGAAGGCGGCTCAGGGGTGTCGCGAGGCGGAAGCGGAAGGGCGGCTCGGGCTCGATAGGTTATGAGAATTAGATTTTTAGAGAAAAGGAGAGAGAGAAGTGGAGAGAGAAGGAGATTTTGGAATTAATTCTGCGTACTTTCATTAAGGCACTCTCAACCAAATATAGGGTTGAGCCCAAACCAAACCAAAAGGTACGTGGTAAAACATAAAAACATAACATAAAATAAAGATACAATGTCACATAATACAAACGACTAATTGGATTGTGCCGGGGCGCGGCGCTTGTATGTTAACCCCCAACGTTGGTCTGTAACATCTCCGCCGGCGTCCTCATCAAGCTTGTCCTCAAGCTTGTCCTCAAGCTTGTCCTGCAACTGTGGTGGTATGTCGACCAAGGGCTCCTAGGGTGGCACACCCACGAACGGTTTCAACTGGGATACGTGGAAGTCATCATGGATCTTGGCCTCGACTGGCAGGTGGAGACGGTACGCCACCTCTCCAATGTGCTCTGCAACCATGAATGGCCCGTAGAACTTGGGCCCCAACTTGTTGTAGGCTCTCTGGGCGATGGTCGTCTGCCGGTATGGGCGGCGTTTCAGCCACACCCAATCTCCTGGGGCAAAGAACAACTCATGGTGCCCCCTGTTGTAGGCCGTCTCCATACGGGCCTGAGCCTGAAGTAGCCTCTCCCGGGCCATCGCTAGGACCTGGTCACGCGTGGCCAGCTCGGTGTCGATCGTCTGGGAACGAGCGGAGGCACTGGTGTAAGTAAGGAGACGCGGCGGTTCGCGGCCGTAGATCAGACGAAACGGCGTAGTCTGCAAGGTGGAATGGTAGGGCGTGTTGTAACAATACTCCACCAAAGGGAGCCATCGTACCCAATCCTTGGGGCGGTCCCCCGTGATACAGCGCAAATACATCTCCAGGGTCCGGTTGACCACCTCCGTCTGGCCATCCGACTGTGGGTGGTAGGCGGACGACATCGCCAACTTGGTACCGCACAGTGCAAACAGCTCCTGCCAAAATAGCGACGTAAACACCTTGTCCCTGTCGAACACTATGCTCTCCGGGATGTCATGCAGACGGAACACCTGGTCGAAAAAGATGCGGGCGACCACATCCCCCTCCACGGGGCGACTCATCGCCATGAAGTGAGCGCCCTTGGACAGGCGATCGACCACCACAAAAATAACTGATCGCCCCCTTGATTTGGGTAATCCCTCAATAAAATCCATCGATATGTCGACCCATATCTGTGTCGAAACGGGAAGGGGCTGGAGTAAACCGGCGGGTGAGAGGTTGTCGGTCTTGTTGCGCTGACAGACGGGGCAGAGGGCGATGAAGTCTTGTACCCCCCTTTTCAGTCCCTTCCAAAAGAACTCGGCTCGAACCCGCTGAAGGGTCTTATGAACCTCTTCATGTGTGGTGCCATGTAAACCTGTCAGAATGTCCGATATCAAGGGAGAGGTGGCCGAAAGGTAGAGAGAGGCGACCCTTGTACAAGATAAGGCCGTCTCGAACTGTCCAGTGTGAGGGTAAACTCCCCTCCTCAATACGGTGATGTAACTCGCAGAGAGTCGGTGTGTCTTGGATCTCCTGCTGAAGGCGGTGGTGGATGGTCGATGTCGGGCAAGAAGTGGCTAACAAAAACCCCTCCTGATGGTCGCGGCGGGAAAGTGCGTCTGCAGCGCGATTCAAGTCAACCGCCTTGTACTCCACACGAAAATCAAATCCCAACAACTTGTTGATCCAACGTTGTTGCGGTGTAGTGATGAGGCGTTGCTCCAAGAGGAACTTGAGGATGAAATGGTCGGTGCGAATAGTGAACGACCGCCCTCATAAGTACGGTCGTCAGTGTTGGACGGCCTTTGCCAATCCGATAAGCTCCTGCTCATAAGCCTGCAACTTCTAATGATGCACAACAGTGCGCTGGCTGAAATAAGCCACTGGGTGGCCCTCCAGTTGGAGCACCGACCGTATCCCTGGCCGAAGGCATCACACTCTATCTGGAACTCCTGGTCGAAGTCTGGCAAACGCAGCACCGGGGCAGACACCAGTGCCTGCTGGAGAGCGTGAAAGGCCCCCATCGCGTTGTCTCCCCACACAAAAGACTGCTTCCTCAGGAGGGCAAATAGTGGTGCGACAATGATGTTGTATCCCTGAATGAAGCGTCTGTAATAGCCCGCCAGTCCGAGGAAACCCCGCAGTTCTTTCCGCAAGGTTTGGGGGGGGGGGGTAGGCCACTCCATCACGCCCTGGATCTTGAGAGGGTCTGTCGACACCCCTGTGCTAACCACCACATGCTCCAAGTAGGACACCCGTTCCGTGCCAAAAGAACACTTTGCGCGCTTCAAGAAGAGCCTGTGCTGCCTGACTAATTGGAGAACGGCTCGGAGGTGGCCAAGATGGGCCTCCCAAGTCGCGCTGTATACCAAAATGTCGTCAAAGATAACAAGTACGCAACGACGCAAAAGACCAGGAAATACCTCATTCATCAATGTCTGGAAGGTGGAGGGGGTGTTTGTGAGCCCGAACGACATCACCAAAAACTCGAAGTGGCAGTGGTGGGTGCGGAACGCCGTCTTTTCCACATCCTCGGGAGCCATGCGCACCTGATGGTACCCGGAGCACAAATCCAGCTTGGAGAAAAAGCAAGAGCCATGTAGCTCGTCCAGGAGCTCCTCCACGACCGGGATGGGGAACTTGTCTTTCACTGTCCGCGCATTCAACTCGCGGTAATCGACACAGAAGCGCCATGTGTCATCCTTCTTGTTGACCAACAAGACCGGCAAGGAGAAAGGAGATGCACTGCGGCGGATGATGCCCTGCTGTAGCATGGTGTCGCACTGGCGCTCGATCTCATCCTTCTGCCTGAATAGGCAGCGGTAGGGGCGGACCACAACCGGGGCCATTCCAGGAAGGAGACAAATACGGTGATCGCGCCGCCGCACTGGAGGAAGGCCTGTCGGGGCTGCCGTCGTGTCGCTGTACTCCTGCAGAAGAGCCTCCAGATCAGAGGATTTCGTATGGTCCACGCAGGCGAGGAAAACCTGTCGGGAGGTAGTAGTCATGCGGCCCTGCCACACCGTCTGCTGAGGATGTCGCCCCAAGGTCATCGTCAGTGCATCGAAATCCCACAGAAGAGGTCCCAAAGTGCGGAGCCAGCGGACTCCCAACACTGTCTCAAAGCCTCGCAAGGCTATCACGTAGAAGTCCATGTGGGACTGATAGCCATCCACGCTAATCGGCACCGCTCTGCAGACGCACGTGCACAGCATGTCCATGCCATTGGCAACAGAAACTCGGAGGCACGGACGGGTAGTAACCGGTAAATGAAGCTGTTGTGTCGTAGTGTCGCTGAGGAAACTGTGTGTACTGCCCGAGTCCATAAGAGCGACTAGCTGATGGCCCGCCACCGAAATCTGTAGCTGTATCGTGTCCCCAGTCTGGTATCCAATCATAGCGTGGATGGAAATCTCAAGTTCTCCCGTGTCCTCATCACCTGGGTCCTCATCAGAGGGATCCTCCACCTCTAACCAAAACAGGCGCTTGCACCGATGTCCACGGGTGAAAGACTCATTACAATTGAAACAAAGGCCCTTGGCCCGGCGATCCGCCATCCCCTTAGCGGAGAGCCGCCGAAATGTAGACTGTCTGTCGCTTCCTTGCCCCTGCCCGCTCCCGGGCTAAATGTAACCGGCGTTGGGCCCAAACTCCTGGGGGGTCCCTCGCCAGATCGACGACCTAAGGACTGCCGGTCCATCAACAGGCGCCGCTCAAAGATGCGGGATAAGCTCATAGCGGTGGAGAGGTCCAACGGGGACTGCAACTGAACGTTCATCCGCAAGCGCTCATGGAGGCCAGCCAGGAAGACTGGAACCTGTTGTGACGTAAGGACGGTAGGAGCGCGAGCGAGAAGCACCTGAAACTGCTCGATATACTGCTCAATGGATCCAGTCTGTCGGAGAAAGATAAGGTCACCCATGGGGTTGCCGAGAAGTGGGAGTCCAAAATGCAAAGTGCACTGAGTCTTGTAATCCTCCCAAACCAACTGAGGTTGCTCCCGACGAAGCTGTGAGAACCACATCTGTGCTGACCCGAGAAGATGAAACGACGCAATCCCAATCCAGTCCTCATCCGGAGTGTGTTGGGTTTCAAAGAACTGCTCGCAACGAGTGAGCCACGTGAGTGGATCCTCCCGACCATCAAATTGAGGGAAGTCCATCTTCACAATGCGAGGAAACCCGCCTCCTTCGTTTCTCGGTGCCGAGGATTCGTGTACCGTTTGGGAGGAGCCCGAAGCGGCACGCAGGGCCTACGGGGCTGGCGGGGACGCATCCGGCCTAAGGTCTTCGATGAGGGCCCTATTGTTAGCCACCATCATTTGCTAAAAGGATTCCACGATCTGGGCCAAAGTGAGCCCTCCCGGGTTGCCGTCGTCCATGGGAGCGGGCCGAAAGTGAGGGTTTAGGGCCGGAGGAGTGGGCAAAATGCTCGTGCTGTCCGAGAGGAGTGGGAAACCGGAGGGGGAAGCCCCCAACAGGATCGACGAGGTAGGACAGCGGCTAGGGCGGCCCGATCCGGGCTGCAGACATGCCGGACAGGGATCTAAGGGGTTGCCGGTGCGAGGACAGCGGCTACGGGCGGCGGCGAAGGCGCCGAGGAAGAGGAAGGCTCTGATATCAAGTTGACTCAACTGAGACCTAGTTCGGCCGGGATGGAGAGGGAAGTCCCGTAGAGGGTTGGTGTTGCGCTTGCGAGATCCAATGGTGCCGGGGAGGATTCCACGGGGAAGGAGGAGGCCGGAGGAGGCGGCGGTTCCAGATCGGGAACGGAATCGTGTCGGCGTCGCAATGCTGGAGCGGAAGGCGGCTCGGGGGTGTCGCGAGGCAGAAGCGAAAGGGCGGCTCGGGCTCGATAGGTTACGAGAATTAGATTTTTAGAGAGAAGGAGAGAGAGAAGGAGAGAGAGAAGGAGATTTTGGAATTAATTCTGCATACCTTCATCAAGGCACTCTCAACCAAATATATGGTTGAGCCCAAACCAAACTAAAAGGTACATGGTCTATTTTCTAAAACATAACATAAAATAAAGATACAATGACACATAATACAAACGACTAATTGGATCGTGCCGGGGCGCGGCGCTTGTATGTTAACCCCCAACGTGGGCCCGTAACACATTGATAGCCCATGTGGGACTAAACACATACACACATACCTAAAGACTCTAATACATAGACTGAAATACACTATTTAACTAAATGTGATAACTCCAACACTCCCCCTCAAGATGGAGAGTAAAACCCACAACTTGAAAATGTCATGTTCATAAAGGAAATAAAGTTAGAGATGGGAAAGGATGGACATCAGTGGTGGCTCGGGGTGCGGTGATATGAGCGCACAAAAAACACGAGCAATACACATGATTCCAACAATCAATACCACAAACACACAGTGGTATGACAACATCATCTACACCTGAAAAACATGTGAAAGAAACACGAGAACGGGAGATGCGGGGTCGAGTGTGTCCATTTAAACACATGAGACATCCGCATAGAAGGTTCGTACTGAAGCACATGTGCTCGTTGCAGGAGTGACCGGAGACAGAGGTGATACTTCGGAGCTAGAAGCGCGGCTGCCTAGGATGGGCTTGCTCGGGAGGAGAGAACTACCAAAATCTCTTACTCAAGACAAGGAATGAGAAAATAACTTCTTGATAACATTACAAGACCCAAGGGGTCCTTTAAATAGAGGATGCAATGACATAAGACTAATTAAGGACACATCATAGTAACCTAATGTCATAGTAACCTAAAGAAACTTAAGACACGGACTATGACATACAAAACATAATAACTAAAGACACATCAAAATAATTGGGCACGTAACCCATAACATCTCTCCCTCCGTGTGCAAAGAGCTTGACCTCAAGCTCACGGGAGATCGACGACAGTGCCCACTTCACCCGCGACCCCCTCGTCATCAGAGTCCTCCATGTACAGATAAAAAAGTCTTTTGCACTGATGGTCGGGGGTAAACTGCTCGTCGCAGTTAAAGCATAGCCCTGTGCACACCGGTCCGTCATTTCTATATGAGACAGACGAAGGATTTGCGTGGTTTGGGTGCCCTCGGTACGTCCATCCGGAGTCCCTGTGTTCGTGAGGATGTAGGCCGATGGTAGCACAATCTGGCTAAGCTCATAGCAGTCAGCAAGTCCCGGGGGATTTCGAACTTGACGTCCAAACATAGCCAATCGTGTAGCCCGACGGTAAAGATGACGACCTGCATCTCAGGGGGAATCGTCGCGTGCGCCAGAAGAATCTGAAATTGTTCTAGATAGCCATCAATCAACCCTGTCTGTCGTAACGCCGTGAGAGCCCCCAGGGGGATGCTGCGAATCGGGGAACCAAAGAGCATGTTGCAGGCCCGCTTGAAGTCGCGCCAAATCAGTCCAGGATTGTCCTCCTACAAACGAGCAAAGCATAACTGTGTTGTATTGAGCATATGGTAGGCGGCCAGAGTGATCCATTCCATCACCGATGTCTGGTGATGACAAAAATTGTTCGCATCTGATAAGCCAGCCTAAGGGATCATCCTTGTCATCATAAGTTGGAAAAGCCAACTTGCTGTAATGGGGCATGATGTTGCCCTCATGTGGTATCCTGGCCAGGGGATCAGGTCGAGGAAGCAGCGACGGAAGCGCGTGGCTGTTGCAAGCGTGATCAGTAGGTGGAATAGTAATGATCAGAATGGCGGCGGTCAATTCATTAAGCTGGTTGGTGAGTATGTCCATATCTTCCCGATGACGCGCTTCGGCCTCGAGAAAGCATCCCTCCATGGATGTCATGCATGATTGCATGAAGTCCCTGATAGAATCCGGTAGCGTGGGCGAGTTCCCCATGGTGTGGAGGACGGTCGGATATAGAGCAAAAGTAGCACGGGCTAAAGAGCGGGTGATTGGACGGTTGGATTCCTCGAAGACGGCAAATTTAGGTTGTCGCAAAAGCCGCGACGCTTCCCAATGATGCCAACCAATTAGAAAATACCCAAGCTCTGTAAATTAATTAATCATGTAGGTGATTAATTAATAAATTCCTCAGAAAACTTTTGAGTTGGCTGATTTTGTGTGCTGGAAACAAAAGGCAGGCAGCTCGAGATGTACAGAAGGCATGCAGCTCGAGATGGTACAGAAGGCAGTGGGATGCCCCTTCCATGCGCTCAGTAGAATGGCAAGGGATCTGGCAGAGACGGAAAGGGTGGAACAGCGAGGGTCCCGGAGCATCGAAATGCTTACGACAGCAGAGGGGTCGCCAAATTTCTGGACACCAGTGGCTGGAAGGTTGTTGGAGCGTCGTGATCAACGACTGGAGTGGCTTGTTCGTCGCTGGAAGGGAACGAGAACGTTGGAGGAGTCGATCGTGTAAAGCAGCGTCGGTCGTCGGTGCAGAGACGAGCAGTGACAGGTCCTGATCGATGAAACAATATAACGGATTGCAGAAAAAAAAAACATAAAGACTAATAGACCATCAAGAAGTTATCCATCACCAGGAAGAGGATAACACCCTTGAAGCAACGGCTCCATCGCCAGGAAGAAATCGACGGGAGCTTCGATGAGCAGCAACGATGGATCTAGGGTTGGACTGTCTTCGAAGAAAGCATCGGGTATTATGTAGGAAGTCGACGAAATAAACGTCGTTTGCAGCAAGTCGACAAGGTCGACATTGATCCGGAGAAGCCAATCGATCGACTGCAACAAGCTGGAGTAGTAGAGGTGGCTGGAGAGGAGGTGGCAATAGAGAATGAAGCGCATGGAGATCGGCAGGTAGCATGAATATCGACGACACACACAGGAAGATCAGCAGGTAGCGGGAGATCATCGTTCAGCACACGCAAGAAGATCGGCATGGACATCAACGTCGTTGTCGATTTGGAGCGGATATATGGGATCTGTGTCAACGTCGTAGCCATGTCTAAGGAGCAGTGGCAGGATCTGGAAGGAGATCGTCGAGGTAAGAAGAGGTTTATTCCGCTCGACGGGATCTACGACGGGTTCAACATCGATCATCTAAGGTGTGGGAGAAGACGATGTGGACGCCCGACGAACTTCGATTAGGAAGCGGAAGCGTGCTCAGAGGCTAGGTATTTGATCGGAAGCCGAAGCGGGCTCGACATAATGCGGTTGAAGCCGCGAAGGTTTCGAACAAGAGAAGTTAGGGAGGAAATAATTTCTGCTCTGATCCCATGTTGAAATAATGAGAGGGGAAAAAGTGCATCTTATTTTTTTCTTAAAGGGGTATTTAAAAGACAACAAAGACTCACAAAACATTGATAGTCCATGTGGGACTAAACACAAACACACGTACCTAAAGACTCTAATACATAAACTAAAATACAATATTTAACTAAATGCGATAACTCCAACAAGTCTCAGCAAGCAGCAGCAACTTCCTCCATGAAATCAGCATTAAGAAATAAGAACGACATTAGTTATCAGGCCCCACTGACGAGCGATAGCGCATAAGAACGACATTAGTTATCTTCATTTCAGCATTTATATTTCACATTTATTTTGCGCATGTTTGGATTTCAGCCGTATTAAGATAAGGCCATTGCATGGGTTTAAATACCCTAAACTATCTTCCTTTGTTTTTTTAATCTTGGATGAATGAGAACCTTGAGAGCTTAGGGCGGGCTAAGAAGAGTCTTCTTGCATTTCCATCCCAGTCTCTTCTTCTTCCTTAAATGAAACCCTAGAAATCACCACTAGGTAACAATATTCTAGCGAAAGGCAAAAACATACAAGAGGCTCACCAATTTGATAGGAAGAACTTTTCCTTCATCACAATCATATATTCTTGTGGAAGGGATTAAAAAATCATTTTGACTCCATTTGTGTAAAACTTAGGCCAATCAATCGGCCAGCCTAACATTGCACATTGTTTATCGCCTAAAAAGAAAATTAAACAGAAATGAAAATAATGAATTTAATGTACAAATCTACTTATTTTATTCACTCAAATGAAACTCTTACCCATACTAAAATAGTTCCAGAATCCACCACGAAATGTGTGATAACCTTCCTGGTACAAGAAAAATGGACGTGATCTTATTAAACTAACTGATATTACAAAAAGAATGATGCACTGACAATAATCAGCTAGTTGACATATATGGTGCAAGAAAATAGAGCCACGTATAAAGGGCTAGATAATTTAAATAAGAGTGTTGTTATATATATAGCGTGTTTGGCTAACACAAACCAAATTTTTGAGTTTTTTGGTTCTTTTTAAATACTATAGACAAATCAGTTAAATACCCCCAATAAACCAAATTTTCTTATTTCCAAAACCCCATCACACGTGCTCTGCCCTAGCCGACTCCCGCTCCCGACTCTCCTTCCCGATTTCCCTCCAGCGCTCACGCCGAACTCGCCCAAGCGGTGACGCCGGGCTCGCCGACGAGCCATAGTATCAGAAATCTCGCCGACGACCACCCCAAATCCCGTAGGTATGCACGGCGAACACTCCATTTCGTTTGATCCCGTCTGTTGCAATGGAAATAGCCTCCAGGCCGGCGACCTCTCCCATTCGCTCCAGTTGTCAGCGGATTTATCTTCCCTAAATAAGGTACTTTAACGTCCATAACTCCTACGTTCATTTGTTTTGGGTATATCATTCATTTGTTTTGGGTATATCATTCATTTGTTTTGGGTATATCATTCATTTGTTTAGGATTTTTCATTAATTTGTTTGGGATTTCTCTTGATTAGAATAGGGTTTTGGTCTTCCTCTAGTCGTAATGTTGTAAGCCATATAAGTTCTCTTGGATTGGGGTTGGGTTTGATTGGGGTATTTTTTGGTGTAGGGTTTATAAGTTCCCTTGGATTTTTGTTGATTAGAATAGGGTTTTGTTTGTAAAATCTATATGGTTGGGGATTAGAATAGGGTTTGGTTAAGTTCAAGCAATCCTATTAGATGGGTTTAATGAGTGTTTTGAGTGTATTGTTCTTTGATTTGATTGCTTTAATGGGTTCCAACCCTATTATAATTGATTGCTTTATTGTCTAATTTTATAGGATCAATCATTACCATTTGGAGCAATGGAGTCGGACAATGTGGAGATTCCTTCAACTATTTTGGAATATGGTATCGTCCACCCGGTAGTTTGTTTGTATTTGTTGTGTCGTCTTTTTATGTAGATGTGACTTGATTCTTCCAAACAAACTCAGTTTTTGCATCAAAGGAAGAGTTGATTGATTGGGAACAAAAGGTTGGTAGAAGCCTGAGTTATGGTGTGACGATATTAAGTTCTGATAAAGTCATCGGTAAACCACGTCCACGTGTTCTTTTAGGTTGTGATAGAGCTGGATTTAATCGTGAGAATCCTAAACAAGTTAAGAAGAACTTGCGTAAGACCACTTCAAAAAAAATGTGGGTGTCCATTTCAAATTATAGGTCAGAAGGAAATGTATGTGGATAAATGGAGAGTTGAAGTGTTGTGTGACAAGAACAATCATGGTTCTGTACATTTAGAGGCACATTCATATGCTGGCCAGTTGGATAAAAATGAGGAAAAGGTTGTTGAGACTATGTATGTCTCAGGTGTTAAACCCGGTAAAATACTCTTCTCTAAAGAAAAAGAACCCATAAAATACTACAACAAGTAGAACCATTTACAATCATAGAGCTGCGCTTCACAAACAAAAGTTGGGAGGTAGAACCCCGATTCAATTTCTCTATAAATATGTTACAGAAGTTGGGTACGTATGTTATAGCAGAGTGAAAGAGGATTGAGATCAGCTAGAAAGCTTATTTTTTCACATCTTTTTCTATTATGTCACATGTTTCCATATGTATTTCAATTGGATTGCACCTACAAAAAACCAGTAGGTATCAGATGTCTTTATTATCGATAGTTGATGTCACTTCTACAAATCAATCATTTTTTGGGGCATTTGTATTTATACCGGATGAGATAGAACATAGTTATTTTGTTGGGCTCTTGAATGCTTTAAATTTATTCCGGATTTATGTTCTTTGCCACTTGTTCTAGTGGTAAACAGAGAGTTGGCTCTAATGAATGCTATCTGTTGGAACCGAGATTCAGCCCAACGAGGAGTTCGGACCCCTAAGAGGGGGCAGCTAGCACTTTTACTGGTCCCGCAGAGGAACCTGACCAAAGACTTAGAACTAAACACCAACCCTTGGCAGCAGCGCGGAGGTCCCACCACACACCCGAAAGATCTTAGAGCGCTTCCCCTCCTAAGCCAAAGCTGAAGTCGGGCACCTTGGAGAGCCCGAGGGGCTAACCAAAGATGTCCTAAGGAGGAAGAAGCCAAAAGATCTGGAATCCTCTCCAAAGGTGCACTTCAAGGTCTATATATAGTTTTTCTCTTCTGATCTGCTAATAACGTAACTCCGCCTTTTGATTTTGTTGCACGCACCCCAGACTGGTCTGCTAACAACCAAACTCCATTGTTCTGAAGGGTTATTGGCAGCCCACCAAGGGTATCCAGGTAAATTAACCTGTAGACCCTCATTGGGCGAGTGGCCCATGAAGGCGCCACTCGCCAGTTTTCCCGCGAGCCGGGTTCGCGAGGTCTCCCTACGCGAGTGGCCCGTGAAGGCGCCAATCGCTAGCCTCCCGGCATTATGAATACCGGCCTGGGTCGCTTATGCGAGGCGGCGAGCCCCCGCTCGCCTCGGCGTTTGCTAAATACACCCCAAAGCGGCGAGCATACACTTGCCTCGCCCTCGCACTATGCTCTTCGCAAGGAGGTAAGTCTGTCTCGCCTCGCCCTTGCGACTCGCTCATTGCGAGTCGGCGAGTCCCATACTTGCTTCGCCTATACCTGATTCTCCATTTTGCCCTCCGGCGAACACGGGGTTGTACACAATCCCCGCTCTTTGCGAGATTAGCCTAAGCTCGCGAAGAAACATCCAACCCTTGGTGTTCGTCGGTGGTTGCTGATCTGGCAAGAATCTTCTGGTGGGCCCCATCCCCAGCGCTATAAATACCACCAATCATAGGCGATGGGTAACCCTTTCACCTTTCGTCTTCTTTCACCACCTGCCACTAGCCACAGAAATGCCTTTTTCGGAGGAATCCCAAGCTCGCCTGGATGCGTCTCAGGCGAACGAACATTCCATCACTGTCCAACTCGCCCCTTGGCACGCCCGACGGGCCCCTTCGGCCTTCCCTAAGATAAAAAAGGCGAAGACGGTCCGACGACATCCCGGGGAGGATGGGTCCTCGCTCCCGGATCCATCGCCCGACACCAGGCTCGCCGAGCAGGTACTCAAGTTGACAGGTCAGTCCCCCGCATAATTATGCTACTAACACTACTTTCTTTTTCGCAGAGCGCCCTCCTGGTGGGAGTTATTGCGAGTGAGGCCCTGGTGGGCACTCACCTCCCCTCCTCTGGGAGGACCGGATCGGCCGCGGATATGGACGTCGCCAACATGTGTGTCCCCTCGTCGCGGTCTGGTGGGCTTCTTGTGTTCTTCCCTATCGACAGGTTCCTTGTCTTGACTTCTTCGCGTTGTTTTCCCTTGCAGAGATTCTCCTTGTGACGCCTGGGAGGCGCGTCACTCCACCGGGCTCGCCGGCCCCACCGGGTGCGACCATCCCCACCCTTGGGTTTAGTCTTCTGGGCCATCAGAGCCCCGACAACTCGCTCCCTGTTGTTGTCCGGATCGCGAGCAACGCCCCCCCCCACCCCCCGCCCCCCGGGCCTGGGGAAATCCGTCACGCTGACCTATACGGAAGCCTTCCAAGAGCAGCCGAACTCTTCCGGTCAGCGCCCCGGTAAAGCGGCCTCGCCCGGTTGGTCAACACTATCGATCATTTGTATTCCGCTCTCACCACTGATTCTTCTCTTGCAGGTCCCCATGAGAGCTCCTCGGCTGATCTGGCCCTTGGGGAGGAGGAGATGTCGTCCCGCCCTCGCCGGACAAGATCGTTGACTTCCTGGGCGATCCCCGAGACCCCGAGGTGATGAAGAGGACTACCGAGGTACTCCAGAAGTACGGGCACATGCTGTGGGAACTGTACAGCCAGGCGCGGGAGGACAGGGCGGCCACCGAAGAGCGGCTCGTCGCCTTCGAAGATGACTATGCGCGGCTCCGCGCCGAGCTGCAGCTGGATACCGAGGTCACCTCCCCGGGGGTGCACCTCTCACGGGTTGAAGATCAAGTTCGCTTGATACAGCGCGAGCTCCGCGCCGTCCGCGCCTATCACTATCCATCTTGAAATTTCTCAAGGTACCGAAGGTCTCTTCAAGGTCCCGGAGGTGGGACTCGAGATCTCGGCTCTTGATCATGAGGTCATCCACGTATACTTCAAAATTCCTTCCCTTCTGCTCGCGAAAGACCATGTCCATCATTCGTTGGTATGTTGCTCCTGCATTCTTCAGCCCAAAGGGCATTATCTTGTAGCAATAGCATTCATCCCCAGTGATGAACGAGACGTCCTTGACGTTAGGGGGAGGAGGCATGCGAATCTGATGATAACCTGAAAATGCATCTAGAAAATTCATTAGAGAAAAAATGATGGCCGAGTCAACCAACACGTCGATTCGAGGCAAGAGGTAGTAATCCTTAGGGCAGATTTATTTAATAAAGAGAAATTGACACACATTCTCCACCTTCCATCTCCCTTTTTTACCATCACTACATTGGAGACCCAGCCCGGGTACTGGATCTCTGATACAAACTCTGCTTTGAGGAGCTTGTTCACCTCCTCCCGAATAGGCTCTGCTAGCTTGTCAGCAATTGTCCTCTTCTTCTGCCGAATGGGGCGAGTGTCGGGGTCAAGGTTGAGGCGGTGGCATGCCACATCCGCATCGATCCCCGACATTTCCATCGCGCTCCAAGCGAAGACGTCCACGTTCTCCTGGACGCAGGCTAGGATCCTCTTCTGGTCCTCGGGGCCGAGTTCCCCGCTGATCTTCACCTTCTCTATCACCCCCGCCTGGGAGACGACCTCCAGCTCTACAACCTCATCCACGGCCTCCAGCCTAGATTTCTCCCCCCAACCGTCTTTCTGCTTCTCCCTGTAAGCGAGTGCTTCAGATCCCTCTTCCTCCATCCTCTCTTCCCGAACTTCCAGTAGCCCCTCCGCCCCCTCCTCCTGGGCCTGATCCTCTTTTTCTCTTCCCTCTCCGGTCTCCTCTGCCTCGGGTCCTTCGACGACCCCCTCCGCTGCATCCTGCTTCTCCATCTCCCGGTCCATCTCCTCCGCCTCTGCTTGCCAGATGATGGTGTTGGCCGCGGTAACATAGCATTGCCTTGCTACCTTTGGGTCTCCTCTCACTCGGATCTGGACTCCGCCTACGCTGAACTTGAGGCATTGATGGAACGAGGAGGGGACAAACCGAAATGCACTGATGAGGGGCCGCCCGAAGATGGCGTTGTAGCTTCTTGGGGCGTCAACGATGACGAACCGGCAGTTGCGGGACCGTCCCCCCAAGATGACATGGAGACCTACTCCTCCTTCCATCTCTTTCCTTTCCCCTGAGAATCCGAACAGCGGGCCATCTGAGGCTAGCACCCTCCTTCCCTCCACCTTCAGCTCGTCGAACGCCTTCTTAAAGATGACGTTGACCGAGCTCCCGTTGTCGGCGAGGATCTGCGAGACGGTGAAGTTCTCGATGGCCGCCTGGATCATGAGTGCATCGCAGAACGGGTCTTCGTGGTCGGGCATGTCTTTCCGAGAGAAGGTGATCTTCTCCTCCGAGGGCGGGGTTTGAGAGATCGAAGCCACGGTCCGACGGTACATGGTGTGGAGGCTTGCCTTTCGGGTCGCCTCGATCCCCACTCCTCCGTAGATCACCCTGATCCCTCCTCGGCTCCCCACGTCAGCCCTATCCACGCACATATCCTCATCCGCCGCACCGGTCACCTCCTCTATCCTTACCGGTGGTTGTTGCTCCCTGGGGCCTCTCGCCCTCCTGATCTCCAAGAACTCTGGGCAGGTGGCTGTTGAGTGACCTTCCTCCTGGTGGAAGTCACAATACGGCAACGCCATCCCCCATCCCTCGGCCTCCGCCACACGGTTTCTCCTCTTTGCTCCTGCTCCTCCTCCCGCTCCTACTCTCCTTCCCCTTCCTCGGCCGATCTCCATGGCCTGTTGAGGCGGAGGAGGAAGTGGCCTCGGGCCTTGCCTCCACCCTGGGTGGTTGGGTCTTCCCTGACCTCCCTGGAAGTTGCACCCTCCTTGGGAGAAACCTCTTCCCGGAACCTGCATCCCCCCTCCCTGCTGCCTCCACCCCAACTCCGGGTCCCTCGGCTCCTCTCTTCTCCCGACTTCCTGCTGCCTGACCTCCGGCTCACTCAGCTTAGCCAGCCTTTTGCGAACTCCGGATTGGCCGCTTCCCCTTCGATTTCCTCCGCGGCCCTTTCCATTAGTTCCTCGAAGGACAAGGGGGGTTTCCGCTTCAGGTTCATCTTGAAGAAACCCTCCCGCAGCCCCACCGTGAAGGCAAGCTAGAGGGTGGACCCGGGCACCTCCTGGATGAGCAGGACCTCCTCCTGGAATCGGTCCACGTAGTGGGCCAGCGACTCCCCCGGTCCCTGCTTGATCTTGAAGAACGCCTCAGCATCTTTCTTCCTCTTCTTCGAGGTCGAGAAGCGTAGCAGAAAGCTACGACGCAGATCCTCGAACGCGTATATCGACCCCACTGGGAGCTGGTGAAACCAGTCCCGTGCCTTCTCCTTCAAGGTTGGCAAAGAGTCGGCATTTGAAGGCATCCGACATATGCCGAATGGAGACCGTATCCTCAAACCATTGCAGGTGTTGGACGGGGTCATCCTTGCCGGTGTAATAGGTCATGTCCGGTTCTCTGAAACCTTCTGGAACGGGCGCTGAAAGCACCAGCTCGCAGAACGGGCTTCCCCCGCTCGCCGTCCTGGCCTGCCCCACTCGCCCCACCAGCTCACCCACCGGGCTCGCACTCGCCGGGCTGGGGAACAACTCTCGCCTTGCTAGATCTTGCACCGACGCCTCGCCGACTTGCTCCTTATCGGGCCTCTGCCCTGGGCATTCTCCCCTACCCCCGGCAGCGGGGCGACCTGGGTCACTGGGGTGGCGAACTGCCACGCGCCGCAGCAAAGACGAGGTTGATCGTTTTGAGCACCTCCCTTCAAAAATCCGCAAGCATCCCTATCGTTGCTGGCGAACCGCCATAGCGGACATCTCGCTCGTCCTCCCCGACTATGTTGCTTCCTCGGGAATTTCTTGTACTAGCTGGTTGGAACCGAGATTCGGCCCAACGAGGAGTTCGGACCTCTAAGAGGGGGCATCTAGCACTTACTGGTCCCGCAGAGGAACCTGACCGAAGACTTAGAACTAAACACGGACCCTTGGCAGCAGCGTGGAGGTCCCACCACACACCCAGAAGATCTTAGAGTGCTTCCCCTCCTAAGCCAAAGCTGAAGCCGGGCACCTTGAAGAGCCCGAGGGGCTAACCAAAGATACCTAAGCATTCTCGTCTCTGAAACTCCCATTTTTGCTCAGTACACAATTCACTGCCCAACACTCAAAACCATAGAGCATCGCTGGTCTAATTGCAGTACGGTAAAACTTGCCTTTAAGTTTTAATGGTACTTTACGATCACATAAGATCCCTGACGCGCCCCTCCACTTCAACCAACCTGCTTGGATTATATGTATCACATCTTTATCAACACCTCCATCTTTTTGAACTATCCATCCAAGATATTTAAAGCACTCACTGCAAGAAATATCTTGATCAACTACTTAATAACGAAGTCATCCGTCCTTCTTGCATTGCTAAATTTAAGCTCATATACTCAGTCTTTGCCCTGTTCAACCTAAAACCCTTCTTTTCTAAAGTGTCTCGTCAAGATTCAAGTTTCGCGTTTACACCTTCGCGCGTCTCATCGACCAAAACGATATCATCTGCAAACAATAAACACCAAGGTATTGCTTGTTGGATATGTCCAGTGAGCTCATCTAAGATAAGGGCTTAAAGTTGAACCTTGATATAAGCCAACAGTGATAGGGAATTCCAGTGTTAATCCTCCAGATGTCCTCACCCTTATCACTGAATTTGTATACATATCTTTGATTATGTCAATGTATGATACACTTACACCTTTCTTTTCTAAGACTCTCCATAAGATCTCTCTTGGAACCCTATCATAAGCTTTCTCAAGATCGATAAACAACATATGCAAATCTTGTTTTCTTTCTCAATAGTTGTCAATGAGTCTACTCAAGAGATGTATAGCTTTCATGGTCAACCGCCCTGGCATGAATCCAAATTGATTCTTCGAGATGCTAGGTCTTACTCTTCTTTCTATTACTCGTTCTCATAGTTTAATTGTATGACTCATTAATTTAATTCCTCTGCAGTTAACACAATTTTGGGTAAATGACAAAAATTAATGAATGCAAAAACAGAGGTGGAGTTCAACAAAGGGTTCAACCTATTGCTAATTGTTATACAGAAAAATATCCAAAGGTATTCTCTTATGACGTCAGTACATGGATTGAACCCTACAAAAAATATTTCGTTTCAGCATGGATAAACAATTTTTTACACTTGAGAAATGCTACTACAAATCGGGTAGAGAGTGGACACTCTCAACTGAAATTTTTTCCAGTGGCCTCTATTGAAAATTTAACAACTGTATGGAAAAAATTTGACCAAATGATTACCTTACAACACACCGAAATTAAGAGATCGTTTAGGCATAGTGTGATTTAAGTGAGCAATTTATATACGGGTTCAATTTACACAAGTCTTGTTGGTTGTGTCTCAATAACTACATTAAAATTCATCAAAGAAGAAGAAGATAAAGTCAAGACCTCAAATTATTGCCAAGCATAGGAGTGTGCACACAAGACAGGGTATTTTATGAGATTACCTTGTGCTCAAGAGTTAGTCTCATATATTACTCAATCAACAACATTCCCTTTATGCATGACACATCAACATTGGAAGCAATTATCATTGAAGCAAATGTCAAAGGTTCATTTTTCAAAGGATATTGCATTAGAGTTTGAAGGTATTAATAGAAGATTTAATGAAACAATTAGTGAACAAAGGCAAGAAATAAAGAGAAAGCTGAGAGAGATAATGAATCCAACTGCAACACAAATAAGAGAACCAAAAGTTTCTTTGAGTTTAAAGGGAAGTCAAAGGGGAAGTTATAAAAAGTTAAAAGATGACCTCAAATGATGCAGGACAGACGTCACATCTGCCTGCCACCCTGGAGTCCCATCAGGGGGCCCACTCTGGAATCCACCAGGGCGGCTTTATCAGGATTGCAGTCCGTACACCCGTTACGGGCCTTCATTTGAGATCTCATTCACGGGGGAAGGAGAGGGAAGTCCCGTAGAGGATCGGTGCTAACCTTGCGAGATCCTCTCAAACCTATCGCGCCGGAGAGATAGTGACCGAGGAGGAAGGGAAGGGGACCGACGATCGGTCAAATCGTCGCTAGAGTTGGCGAAAACGGGAGCGAGTGGCGTCGACTAGAGCATCGGGTAGGGAGTCGGCGTGCGTTCTGTGAGATATATAGAGAGAGTTACAGAGAGAGAGAGAGTTTGATAATTGATTTCATAATAATTCCAACCAAAGCCCACCCAACCATATAACCGGTTGAGACCAAACTAAGGTTTTTCCAAAATATAAAATACAAACCCAAATTAAAAAATACAAGTGGAAACATAAAATAGATGACTAGGCGGTGTGTGCCGAGGCGCGACGCTGGTAGGTGATCCCCCAACGTGGGTCCGTAACATCACTGCCCGCGTCGTCATCAAGCTTACCCTCAAGCTTATCCTGGAGCTGTGGGGGTAAGCGGACCAAGGGCTCTGAAGGTGGCACCCCCACGAACGGCTTCAACTGCGAGATGTGGAACATGTCATGAATCCGGGCCTCGGAAGGGAGTTGAACACGGTATGGCACCTCTCCAATGCGCTCTGAAATCATGAATGACCCGTAGAACTTGGGCCCCAACTTGTTGTGGGAACTCTGAGTTATGGTCGTCTGTCGGTAGAGGCGGCGTTTAAGCCACACCCAATCTCCTGGAGCAAAGAACAACTTACGGTGCCCCCTGTTGTAGGCAGTCTCCATGCGGGCCTGAGCCCGAAGCAGTCGCTCACGGGCCAAAACGAGGATCCGGTCACAAGTGGACAACTCAGTATCGATCGTTAATGAGCGGAAAGAGGCGCCGGCATATGTAAGGAGGCGAGGCGAATCACAACCATGGACCAGGCGGAAATACGTGGCCTGCAGGGCGGAATGGTAGGAAGTATTATAACAATACTCTACCCATGGAAGCCACCGTGCCCAATCCTTGGGGCGGTCACTTGTAATACAATACAGGTACATCTCGAGTGTCCAATTGACCACCTCCGTCTGCTCGTCTGACTGTTGGTGGTAAGCTGAAGAGAGAGCCAATTTGGTGCCACATAACTCGAATAATTCCTGCCAAAATAGGGAGGTGAAAATCTTGTCCCCCCCCGTCGGACACTATAATCTTCGGAATGTCGTGTAGACGGAACACCTGTTCGAAGAAGATGCGGGTCACCACGTCCCCTACAATAGGGCGACTCATCGACATGAAGTGTGCGCCCTTGGACAGACGATCGACCACCACGAAGATGATGGACTGACCCTTCGAAGTAGGTAACCCCTCAATGAAATCCATAGATATGTCGGCCCAAATCTGTGTAGGGACGGGAAGAGGCTGTAACAAACAGCTGGTAGGAGGTGGTCGGCCTTGCTGCGCTGGCAGGCAGGGCAAAGGGCGTTGAAGTCTTAGACCCCCCGTTTGAGTCCCTTCCAAAAGAACTCAGCTCAGATCCGCTGAAGGGTCTTATGAACCCCCTCATGGGTGGTGTCGTGGAACCCCGTCAGAATATCCAGAATCAAGGGTGAGGTGGCTGAAAGATAGAGGCGATCCTTGTACAGGATGAGGTCGTCCCGAACTGTCCAATGTGAGGGCAAACTCCCCTCCTCAATGCGGTGAAGTAGCTCGCGTAGAGCAGGCGTGTCTTGAATCTCCCTCTGCAGGCGGTGGCGCATGGTCGAGGTCGGGTAAGAAATGGCCAACAAGGATCCCTCCTGATGGTCATGGCAGGAGAGGGCGTCGGCGGTGCGGTTCAACGCACTCGCCTTATATTCCACACGAAAGTCAAAGCCCAGCAGTTTACTGATCCAACGTTGTTGCGGTGTAGTGATGAGGCGCTGCTCCAATAGATACTTGAGACTGAAATGATCGGTGCGAATAAGGGGCGCCCACATAAGTACGGTCACCAATGTTGGACGACTTTGGCCAGTCCAATTAGCTCGTAATCCTGCAGCTTCTGATGATGAATGGCGGTCCGGCGGCTAAAATATGCAATCGGGTGGCTCCCATGTTGGAGCACCGCACCGCACCCCTGTCCGGATGCGTCACACTCTACCTGGAACTCCTAGTCGAAATCCAGTAGGCGCAGCACTGGGGCTGACACTAGGGCCTGCTGAAAAGCACGAAAAGCAGTCATCGTTGTGTCCCCCCACTCAAAGGACTGTTCCTTCAAGAGGGCAAATAATGGCGTTGCAATAATGATGTACCCCTGTATAAAACACCGATAATAGCCTGTCAGGCCAAGAAAGCCACGAATTTCCTGTTGGGACTGGGGAGTGGGCCAATCAATCACGCCCTGGATCTTGAGGGGGTCAGCGGACAGCCCTGTACTGTCAACCACATGCCCCAAGTACGAGACCCGGTCTGTCCCAAAAGAACACTTGGCGCGCTTCAAGAAAAGCCTGTGAGTACGGACTAACTGAAAAACTGCTCGAAGGTGGCCCAGATGGGACTCCCAAGTAGCGTTGTAGACCAAAATGTCGTCAAAGCAAACAAGTACGCAGCTACGTAACAGGCCATGAAATACCTAGTTCATAAGGGCATGAAAGGTAGAGGGTGTAACGACCCAATTTCCAATACGAATAAAATAAATAAATGAAGTTGGTGTGCAAATAGTCTTAATTGTCTTAAGAGTTAATTATGAAGTTGGTGTGCAAATAGTCTTAATTGTCTTAAGAGTTAATTATGAAGTTGGTGTGCCAATAAAATTAAGAATTGAGGATGAAAATGGGTGTATTGGGTGTGCCAATAGAGAAATTGGATTCATAAAATGTGAAGTATGGTTGATAATGTGCTAATAATAGACACGGGTGTGCGGATAGTAAAACGTTTGGTTTGGGCTGAATTGAACAAAGCTATTTGGTTTGGGTTGCCAATATAATGTTAAGAGCGGTGGATTTTGGACCGGTTCAAAAGGTAATAAAGGAAATCGAGCCCCTCTTCATTCGCAAAACCCGCACCTGGCGACTTCCCCGCTATCTGCTGCTCTCGCTGATGGATATCAGGAACCGCACGATGACGTCTTCCTCCTCGCTAGGGCTTGCCGCCGATGCCTGCTCCTGCTGCTGCCTGCTTCTGCCATCGTTGCCTACTTCCGATGCCTGCTCCTGCCGCTTACTAGGGCTCGACGACTTCATCGGTATCAGATGACGACAACAACGACCATAGCCCTCTTTTGTTCTCACTGTAAGCTAGCTTCCTTCTCCGCTCCCTCTCTTCTTCTTCAGTACAGATTTCTATTAGGGTTTCTATTATACTATGAAAGGACTCATGGATTTTTGGAGGTTTGGGGATTTCTGTGAAGCTTTGTTTAGTGGTGTTATGTTCAGCCAACTTTGATGGTTAGGGTTTTTTTGTGATGAGAAAAGTGGCCGGCTGTCCTTTTTGGTGGAGTTTATAGAATCTTAATCTTATGTTTTGTTCATATTAGTAATAGAGATCTTTATGAGGATTCAACATTTCTTGAAAGTGTGAAGTTATATTGGGGAGGATTTGGATGTACCTTGGGGGAAAACTAATGGCCAAAGCTTGGAGTCTTAATTTTGCTGGCCGGCTAATAGTGTGGGGAGATAAAAGATGTGGAGAGTTATGACATGAGTCAAACCATCTTAGTTCGATTTGGAGAAGAGAATTAGTAATGGAAGTAACATATTGATAACATTTTGGATGGAAAGTATCATGTTGGATATCTATGGGAGGTTTAAGTGAGTTAAAAATAACATGTTTTAGAATCGGTTTACTTACGGTTGATTGATAATTGGCTGGAATTGCTAGGGGATTTGTGGGGGTTGATTTTTAGATGAAACTGAATTATATTCTAGATTCCTCCTTTAGTGCAAATTACTAGAATTTTGATTTCGTTTAATAACAGATACAATAAAAGAAAAGATGATGGCAAATGTGAATTATGACGCGAATTCAACGAATAGAGAAAACAAAGTGAGTATTTATTTCTTTAATTATGCATAGCTTTGAATTATTTTGATACATACCTTATTAGCTTTTCATACTGAAAATATTTTAGTGAATGTGCATTGACATGAAATTGAAATTGTTTGCATTTATGAAGCACGGATAATTACGAAAATTGCTAGAACCTGTTGAATCGGAAATAATAAGAATTAAGTGATGATCTTAAAAATGTTTGAATAAAACTAATGATACCTGATACGAAGATTAAATATGAATATTGACTATGAATACGTGAATAAGAACAGAACGAAAAGAAAATAAGCATCGATGTATCGGAAATGATAAGGGTTAACCCAGTAGTCGTAGTGGGGGTGTGAATACGCTACGGCGGAATGTGTTTTTGAGCTTTATTTGAGGCCGTTGAAGGCCAGAGGCCGTTGAAGGCCAAGAGGTCGTTGAAGACCAAGACGGGATGAATCTACAACAACCCTTATGATTTCCTAATTTAATAAAGCGAACGATAAACGAGGAATCTGATTTAGAAACTGATTATGGGAACATCTGATGATTGACGATGGAAAATGAATTGACTGAACTACAGTTGAAAGAATCTGAAATTGATGAACAGATTTCGAATAAAAGAAATGAAACGACCGTGAACGAATAAAGACTGAATGTGAATAGAAGTTACGAAGAAACGAAATGAATACAAGAATTTGAAAAGTAAACGTATCGTTATTGATATGTCATTTCCTATTTAATGCATTTATCTACTGCAATTTGAATTCGATGATGAAAGATGAATAAAACTTCTGATAATTGAAAGTGACTCATAAGAGATATGAACGAAGAAGAAATATAAGAATGAACGAATATTAACGTGAATGAATAAGACTAGAACATTCGACGAAATGAACTTGAAAGAACATAAGAATATAAAGAACTTGAAGAACCTAAAGAACTGTATGCATATTGATACTGATATTTCTTGTTTGCATGTACAGCAGTTAAGGAAGCATGTTATTCACTTAGTCATATTCGTTATGACTAAGCCCGTTGACTTCATTTTTTTTAGGAAGATGCGCGTTTCCTGAAGACCCTTAAGAAATCAAAGTGGTCCATTGAAGAAAAGCAAAATAAAGATCAGGCTAAGGTATGAGTTTTTATTATGTATTTTATTCTGTATTCACAATACTTACTTCTAGAACATTCTGGCATGAATGATATGAAAATAAGTTTTGATACAGTTTCGTGTGGGGTCTGAATAGGGGCCTCACAGAGGGGGCGTTGGTAAGCCTGAAGGGCATCAAGAGGAACTCGAAGTCGTCGTGGTGGGTGCGGAAAGTTGTCTTCTCCACATCCTCGGGGGCCATGCGCACCTGATGGTACCTGGAGCAAAGATCCAGCGTGGAGAAAAAGCAGGTGTCATGCAATTCGTCCAGGAGTTCCTCCACGACCGGAATGAGAAACTTGTCATTCACTGTCCGCGCATTCAGCTCGTGGTATTCGACGCAAAAACATCATGTGTCATCCTTCTTGTTGACCAACAAGACTGGAGAGGAGAAAGGGGACACACTGTGGCAGATGATGCCCTGCAGCAACATAGCGTCGCACTGTCGCTCAATCTCGTTCTTCTGCCGAAATGGGTAGCGATAGGGGTGAACCACTACGGGAGCCGTACCCGGCAGGAGGCAAATACGGTGATCCCGGCGCCGCAAAGGAGGAAGACTCGTCGGGGCTGTGGTAGTACGGTTGTACTCTTGTAAGAGAGCCTCGAGGTCGGAGGGCTCGGTCTGGTCAGCACAGGCGAGAAAAACCTGTCGGGTGGTAGTCGTCGAGCGGCCCTGCCATACCGTCTGGTGGGGGTGATGTCACCAGGTCATCGTCAGTGTGTCAAAATCCCACAAAAGCGGTCCCAAGGTGCTGCGCCAGCGGACTCCCAGCACGACCTCGAAACCCCGCAGGGAGATCACATAAAAGTCTATGTGGGAATGGTAGCCCTCCACCACAATCAGAACCGCGCGGCAAACTCCCGTGCACGTCATGGCCATGCCATTGGCAACGGAAACTCGGAGGCTCAGACAGTCCGTAACCGGCAAGTGAAGCTGCTGCATGACGCTTGTAGGTTTTTCCAAAATACAAACCCAAATTAAAAGATACAAGCGAAAACATAAAATAGATGACTAGGCGGTGTGTGCCGAGGCGCGACGCTTGTAGGTCATCCCCCAACGTGGATCCGTAACAACACCCCAACCCGCTCTCCGTCTTTCCCATCACCAGTTAATGGTAGGTTGTTGAGGCCCGGGATCGAACACCCGACCTCATAGATAAAGAGATCTCAATTGAACTCTCATCACCAACTGAGTTGCAGCTTAGTTGGTGATGAACGCGTTGGTGAGAGCATCTTATCTAGGAGGTCGGGTGTTCGATCCCGGACCTCAATAACCTACCGTTTCCTGGTGATGGGAAAGGCGGAGAGCGGGTTGGGGTGTAAGGGCAGCAACCCTGATAAAGCCGCCCTGGAGTATTCCAGGGTGGGCACTCGGTGAGACTCCAGGGTGGCAGGCAGGTGTGACGCATGTCCTGCATCATAAAAGTGCAGCTCAGTTGGTGATGAGAGCGTTGGTGAGAGCCTCTTATCTAGGAGGTCGGGTGTTCGATCCCGGGCCTCAACCTACCGTTTCCTGGTGATGGGAAATGAGGAGAGCGGGTTGGGGTGTATAGGCTGCAGCCCTGATAAAGCCACCCTGGTGGAACTCCAAGGTGACGGGGGCAAGTGTGACGCCTGTCCTGCATCACTAAATCTACAAAACATGAGCCATCTTTATTTGAGCATGTTATGATGGCAAAAAACATGGAGGTACAAATTTTTTTTCCAAAGAAAACATTAACAAAAAAGAGAACCAGCTACCAAATGAGGACATTTACACTAACTTCAACTCAATGTTTCTACATTGAAGTTTGTAAAAACACCAACATATTTAGCGGAGCACATCAAAGAGGTAATTAATGTCATTGGGGATGGTCATTGTGGATTTCGTGTTGTTGGACGCGCTTTAGAGATGGGTGAAAATTGGGAACAAGTAAGGTTGGATCTTTCAAATGAACTAAAGATTAAAGAGAGCCTAAAAGTTGATATTTTTGGAAAGGAAAGATGGCAAGAATTAATATCCTCTCTTCAATGTACTGAGATATCCCCCCCCCCAATAAATGGATGTCAATGTCGGGTCGAGAGAAGGAGTGATCCCACCAAGAATGGGCCGAGCCCTTCCGAGATCCGGGCGGGGCTATGGTTGGAGCAGCGAGGGAAACCGGCGAAGGACCTACGGTCGGCGGTAAGGAGCAGCGGAGGAGTTGCGAGCTTGGAGGGGCGGAACGGCGTCGGAGCGGCTGGCGATGGCGGGCTGGATCGCATCTGCGGCTAGGGCGCGGGATCGGGGAAGTCGCCCGATAGAGAGAGAGATAGGGGAAAAGGAAGAAAGAGAGAGAAATAGGAGGATTAATTTTCTGCTTGCCCAAAACATACCAAGCCACCACCTATATCCGGTTCACAAGTTGGCCCCCCCATTTGGGCTTAAACATATGGGTTCATAGAAATAGAAAAGCTGAATTAAAAGCGGACAGAAAATATAAAGGATAACTTCATTCTTCGGCGGCGTGTTGCTGGCGGCGTTGATACGTGCGGCCCCAGTGGGGGTCCCGCTCGGTCGGTGTCATAACACATGGGTCTTGTGGTGGCCTCATGCTATAATATAGCTTTTATCCAAATTTCAAAATTCCAGAGTCTCACATTTTTTCCAATGAATTCTCCACCGCCACTTACACAACGGCTTGTTACAATGGATTATATAGATGGAATCATTTCATACAGTTGGTGATGCACGAAGGGCGTCGTCTACCTCATATTGTTTCCTATTGGAGATGGTATCATGATCCGATAGCAAACAAATGGGAAGATATATACATATCATGATTACCAAGTCAACAAATGCACACAACAAGTGAGATAGTAGAGTTAGCAAAAATAAATTTTAATAGTTTATGTTCTAGTACATTTGGATGCTCTTCATTTGTATCTAATTTCCCTTTTGATTGCAGGATCTTTTCTCTTGGCAAATATTGATGGGATAACTACAAAATATGTTTCCTAACAATTTTTGGAGTTCAAGGCATATCTCTCTGTCTTGAAGTTTATATTTTTTGTAATGTTTACCTACTAAATTGATGCACTAACATGATATTAAGTACAACAACACTCAAGCCTTTATCCCACCATAGTGGGGTCGGCTATATGGATCCTTTGTCGCCATTGTGCTCTATCTTTAATCATAGTCTCACTAATACCTAAGTACATCATATCTTTCCTTACAGTTTCATTCCAAGTTTTTTTTGGTCTACCCCTCCCCCGTTTAACATGTCTAGTGACTAAACTCTCACAACGCCTAACAGGTGCCTCTAATGGTCTCCTATGTACATGTCTGAACCATCTTAAACGAGCATCTCGCATCTTCTCTACAATTTGCGCCACTCCTGTCTTATCCCTGATACATTCATTCCTAATTTTATCCAGTCTCGTGTCACCACATATCCACCTAAGCATTCTCATCTCCGCAACTCCTATTTTTTGCTCTTGTACACCATTCGCTGCCCAACACTCAGAACCGTAAAGCATTGCTGGTCTAATTGCAGTACGATAAAACTTGCCTTTAAGTTTTAATGGTAGTTTACGATCACATAATATCCCAGACACGCCTCTCCACTTCAACCAACCTGCTTGGATTCTATGTATCACATCTTTATCTACACCTCTATCTTTTTGAATTATCGATCCCAGATATTTAAAGCACTCACTGCGGGAAATATCTTGGTCACCCAATTTAATGACGGAGTCATCCGACCTTCTTGCACTACTAAATTTAAGCTCTATATACTCCATCTTTGTCCTGCTCAACCTAAAACCCTTCTTTTCTAAAGTGTTTCGCCAAGATTCAAGTTTTGTGTTTACACCCTCGCGCGTCTCATCGACCAAAACAATATCATCTGCAAATAATAAACACCAAGGTATTGCTTGTTAGATATGTCCGGTGAGCTCATCTAAGATAAGGGTAAAGAGATAAGGGTTTAAACCTGACCCTTGATGTAAGCCAACAACGATAGGGAATTCCTGTGTTAATCCTCCATATGTCCTCACCCTAGTAATTTGTATACATATCTTTGATTACGTCAATGTATGATACATTTACACTTTTCTTTTCTAAGACTCTCCACAAGACCTCTCTTGGAACCCTATCATATGATATTAAGTGATTACAAAAAAAATTTATTTATTTTTTAATTTTGAACCGGTTTGTACATAACAATTATGTTTGCGTATAACAGTTTTCTAATTGTACTGGTTTGTATATAGTAAATGTTTGTATATAGCCAAAAGCGGTCAATATATAACAACGCACTTAAATAATATTTTGCTAAACTTTGACTCCAGACAGAGTTTAGATGTCTCTCTTGTCATAGCAGAGAAATAGAGACTTACCACATTAAGTGAATCTGAGTGTGAGACGCGATGAAATGCATGTAAAGAGTGTGGTAACTCCAGAGGAGCTATTGGATCGCATGTTCCTTCTTTAGGAGCTCTCATTCTCATGATTATGTGCCAACTGAAATACAGCAGAATAAAGAAATGGGTGTATCAATTTGGTATCATATCAAGTATGGGTCTCCTTTTTGCCAGTTTTTCCAGGATCAAACAAGTTGCAAAAACCAGCATTGAAATGTTTATTGTTGAAATTTGTTACAATGCAAAAAAGTTGATCTTAGAGCGAATATAAACAAAAACATCTCCAGCATTCACCTATCAATTTTCATTTCTCCAGCATTCATTACTTGATTGAGAAAATACTCCACAGATTTACGATCAGTACCAGGATTCTTCTTACCCTGCAAGCACAAGAGCCCATCACGTGATAAAGTATCTCATCATCAATTATAGCTGTTAAAAATATCTGCAAGAAGGTGAGCTGATACCCATTCTTGCTGATTCTAAACAGTACTTTTAATGTTATTGCATTGAGCCAAGGTGAATATCATGTGAAACTAAGAATTATTTTGTATCTAAACGATTAAGCAAAAAAAATAAAGTTGAGGCCTATTTCTAAAGCCAACAAGTCAACAACACAGTTCTCAGTAAACTGCCATTGCTTCTAGGGTTCTAAAAGTGGTTATAGATAATCAATTTTATTTTGGCTATAAGTAATTAATCTTATTTCTATGCAAAAAGAAAATAATGGGAGTCAACAATCCGTGATTAATGACATTATCTCTCTCACACACACATACATGTGCGTGTGTGTGTGTAGAGGCTACTATGAATATATTGAATCTAATAAAATTCTTAGCAGAGCTTCAAACTGCGACCACAATAAATGGACCAAAAATTTTAAATGGAAAACCCTAAAAACAAGAAAAATAATACAGGGGCCTAGCACAGTCCAACTGTTTACACTATTTTGTAGAAAATCAATACAAGATCAATTGGAGATACTTCAATACAATATGGCTCTCGGACAATCAAAAGGGAGACTGATAAACTCTGCTATCGTCGACAAATATTCAAATTAAAAAATATGGGATACAACAATCGAGACATGCTCGATACCAACTCTTGAGAGTATAGGCCTTCTAAGAGTCACTCTTTCTATGAGAGGCTAAACCTAAACAATGATCCAAGATGCCTGCCTCTCATACCAATGGCCTCTTATATAGATGGAGACCAATTACAAGACAAAATACAATAAAAGATTCAAATGCCACTAGGGTTTGAATACAACTAGGGGAGGCGTGTGGCTAAGCTAGGGGAGGCGTCTTCAACACTCAACTCCCAAAAATCAACTTTATCCTCAGGTCGAGGTCCGTAGGGGTCGTCGGCGAGCGTCCCATGATCCATATTACTGAAGTCAGAATAGTCGTCTTCAACTCCGAGCAGTAATCGCAGGTCTTTGAGAGGGCAGATGTGGTGGGCGAGTACGGCGAAAGAAAAGTGCCTTGGGATGAAGCTCGAGGTGTTGTTGGTGAGATAAGCGCTAGGGTGGTCGGGGTGCCGATGGACCTCTCATACCAACGGCCTCTTATATAGATGGAGACCAATTACAAGACAAAATACAATAAAAGATTCAAATGCCACTAGGGTTGCATATTACTAGTGGAGGCGTGTGGCTAAGTTAGGGGAGTCGTCTTCAACACTAAACTCCCAAAAATCAACTTTATCCTCAAGGCCGAGGTCCATAGGGGTCATCGGCGAGCGTCCGATGATCCAAGTCATTGAAGTCAGGATAGTTGTCTTCAACTCCGAGCAGTAAGCGCAGGTCTTTGAGAGGACAGATGTGGTGGGCGAGTACAGTTGTTGGTAGCGAAAGAAAAGTGCATTAGGATGAAGCTCGAGGTGTTGTTGGTGAGATAAGCGCTAGGGTGCCGATGGAGGAGGAACTGGCGGCGGAGGGTCGATCAACAGGGCCAGATAGAATTAGGTGATCCAAGCGAGGGAGAGGTGGCAGAGATTTCAAAGGTGGCAGCGGCTGCTGGTGTGATCGGGACGGACGAGGAGAACAATTGGGTTGTGTAGAGATTCTCGTTGAGGCAACGAGTTTGGTCCATGGCGCGGGAGAGAGTAATCGGGTTGTGGACTTGAAGGCATGCTCGGAGGGGGGTTGCAGATGTTGAATTCGGACTCACTGGGGTTGCAGCCGATGCTTACTTCTCCCTCACTAGACTCTCTTGACGGTGGATGTGAGAATAAGGAAAGACCCAAGGCTGAAGCGAGAACGTCCCGCCACACACCCGGAAGATCTTAGAGAGCTTCCCCTCCCAAACCAGAGCTCAACCGGGCACCTTGGAGGGCACTAGCAGCCGACCAAAAACTAGCCTGAAGGAGAGGATTCTCTCAAATCGGATCCCCTCCAAGGTGCCCTTAAGGGTCTATTTATAGATTTTTCTAGGCTGGTCTGCAAATAGCATGAATCCGCCTTTTAGTTTTACTAACCGCACCCCAAATTGGTCTGCTAATAGCCTAACTCCGCTGTTCTGAAGGGCTATTTGCAGCCAACAAGGGGTATTGTGGTCATTTTCCCCTTAAATCCTTTTGGGCGAGTGGTCTGTGAGGGCACCACTCGCTGGGCACCCGCTTAGCTGAGCGAATGCCCACGCTTCCGGGCGAGTGGTCCGCGAGGGCACCACTCGCCTAGCTCCTTCTCTTCCGCAGCTTACCCCCACCAACCCGGGGGTACTTCCACCTCCTAGCCGGGGCGAATGATCTGGCTGACCCAGGTCTCGCTAGTTGGCTTGAGGGACCCACTCGGCGAATACGAGTTGTACACAATCCCCGCTCTTTGCGAGCGGTTACTACGCTCGGAAAGAACAGTCCAACCCTGTATTCGGTGAGTGCTTGCTGACTGGACCCACAAGATTCTGTGGGTCCCACCGTTGCCCTATATATATCTCTTCATGTCAGATTTTCCTGGAGCGCTGTCAACCCTCGATTCGGAGCCTCTTCGATCCCTTAGCCCTTCGCCGATGTCAATGTCCTCCCACAAGCCTTCCGCGAGACCCCTCTCGCGGGAGATGATCGAGCGTCTGGCTGCGGCCCAAGCTGTAACTGCCCCCAAGGCAGCCAAATTTGCTCCCTGGCTTTTGTCTAGACGGGATCCGAGCGCCCCCTACGTCTCGCGTCGAGCCAAGGCGATTCGGCTGAATCGTCAGAGAGGCGAGACTGCCTCGGAATCTCCTGCGGATACTCCACCGGCGAACACTCCGCCGGCGGATACTCTTCCGGCGAGGAAGCTTCCGGACCCTGGGATGCAGGTATGAGGATTCCTCTCGTCTTTCCGTTTAGTTCCTCCCCTTACCCTGCATTTGCTCTGACCATTCGCAGGGGATTTCGATGCCCGAGACCGGCCACGGGGCCGTCTCGAGCAGTGTCGCGATGCCACCTCCCCCGGATGAGAGGCCTCCAGATCTGGACCTCGCTCCTCCACCCCCTCCGGGCGAGACTATACTTCAATCCTGTAAGTTGTGAACCCTCTCGATTTTCCTTTCATGTTGCTTGTGACTGACCATCACCTTTTCGCAGCCCTCAACCCTGACGTCCCGCTGCGGGACTCCATTCTTCAAAGTTCCCCTGCCCAGCAGAACCCCTCTGTTACCGCGAATGAACGGAGGGTCTCCCCTGAGCGGGAACTAGGTCAGCACCTCCGTGCTGATGATCGTGCGAATGCTCCGGCTCCTCCTCCTCCGCTTTACCGCCCCGGGAAAGGGAAGGTCCTACCACCTTCCGCAGGCTTGTCTGGGGTCCTCCCCCATTCATCTCGCCCTTCAGGTCATAAGGACCCCACCCCAGGTCAGTTCACTCACCTGTCCCTATCGTACTCGCATATTTTACCGCTACTGACCTAGTTGTGATTTCGCAGGCTATCGGGAAGCCTCCCCCTTTGATTCCTACAACGAGGGGGAAGAGGGGATGCTCTCGCCTCTCCCTTCCCCTGGGGATCTCGTTGACTTTCTGGGCGACTCTTCAGATCACGCGACCCTGAAGGAGCGGATCACGGAGGTCTTGAGGAAGCTCATCCACATCCAGCGGAACGTCGCTGGCCAGGTGGATGACGTGCGGCTGGGAGTCGCGCGTGAGTTAAAGGACCTTCGGCGGGACTACTCGCGCATTCTCGCGACGGTGGAGCGCCTGGGGGGTGAAGGAGGGGAGTTGTCTCCCGAAAGGCACGCCGCGCGAGCCCGGGACCAACTCCAACTGGCTTCCCATGCGATCACCAACATGCTCGCATATTACCGCCCGCGAATGCCCCTGGAAGCTGGGTCGCGAAAGCGAGGTCGGTGGGTCTGGGAGGAGTATTGAGCTAGTCTTCATTCGCCCTTCTTGTAATTCTTCTGTTTTCTGTACCGCGGATGCTGAACTTTTATTTCTGTTTGTAATAATCTTAAGCCCTGTGTTTTGCGAATGCTCTATTCCTTGTTTCTTATTTCCTATATCTTGCTTGGGTATTACCGAATGCTTTGCTATTGCCGAATGCTCTCTTAACCTCTTTCGTGTAGTCGATGAGCGAATAGCCACATGGCGTTTGTCATTAATGGGCGAGAGGGATCGGCCCGGGTTCCGAGGCGTCGAGAAGGCGCGACTGCTATCCGCACACCCGTTACCTCGAAAGCCCAAACGCTGTTTAGCCCCTCTATAAATAGGCCTTTCAACCACCGTATTAAATACCTTACCATCCGCTCCCTCTCTTTCCTTGCGCTAGCACTCGCGTTTTTCTCTTCTCTGCTGCTCCCTTATCCTTCGGCATTCGCAAAATGGGTGGTGATGCGGAAGGTAGGGCCAGGTGTGCCAGCGCATTCGTCAACCATACTTTCGATTCATGCGACCTCTCCGAAGAGGCTTACTTGACTGCGGTCGCGGATTACATTCCGCCAGGGTTCGAGGCGCGAAAGCCCAGGTCGGACGAGCGCCTAAACTCCATTTCGCCCTGTGCTCTCGCGATCCCGCTAGAGCACTTCGAGGTGGGGTTTCGCCTCCCCATCTGGCCGGAACTCCGCCAGACCTTCAGGTACTATGGGGTCGTGCCCGGCCAGCTCAACCCCAATTCCATCGCCATGCTAGTCGGGTATGCGAGCTACCTGCGAGAAGAGGGAATCGAGTTCTCGCTGCCCGTCTTCCGTAAACTCTATACCTTCCGCTGCACCAACGGCATCTCCTTCTTCTCGGGTTTAAACCCACTCAAGCACTACGGGCTCCCGAATAAGAACCACGATTGGGTTCGGCGCTTCCTCTTCGTCAGCGGGAACCTGGGAAACACACTTCTCGCCCCAGTGCAGGAGGAGGAGTCAACCTTCCGCCCCCCGACCCTAGGGGGGCACGAGGCCAAACTCCACCAATACATCTTGGAGCACGGGATGGACCTCGTCTATCTCCGGCGAAACGTCAACTCGCTCCCGCTCATTCCGCAGGGCGAGGGTAAGTTTTTGGGACTTCGTTCGTTTCGGCCTTATGATTCTTATACCATTCGCTAAACCATTCGCAATATTATGCAGGCGTGCGTAGCCTCCCCCTTCATCCGCCGCGTCCCTCTAGGGCTTCCGTGTCCTTTGCACAGGCCGTCGCGGATGCCTGTCGGGAGGAACCCTCCTCCTCC
Source organism: Dactylorhiza incarnata (assembly GCA_033032865.1). Lineage (NCBI taxonomy): Eukaryota > Viridiplantae > Streptophyta > Magnoliopsida > Asparagales > Orchidaceae > Dactylorhiza > Dactylorhiza incarnata. The sequence goes on from JAWHQI010000066.1 coordinate 3,472,238, forward strand.
AAGCCTAGCGGAAAGAAGCGAAAACCCGGGGCGCTGACTTCCTCTTCCTCCAAGAAATCAAAAAATCCCCCCTCCACCAAGGGGAAGGGGGTCCTGGACGAGACCCTAGGGGCGAGTGCTCAGACTCAAACCCCGGGGATGGATGCGCCAGGTGAGACTACCCTTCGCGCGGGATCGTCGTTGCCGCCGCCTCCATTGCCCAGGGACCACCGGAACTTCCCAAACGGCGAGAAGTACGTGGACCCCTCAGGGGCTCCCCTGGTAAAGTGGGACAGGAATGTCAACAGGGTCTCGCTCTCCACCCTCCATCCGTCGTGGATAGAGAGCGACCTCGCCAGTGGTGAGGCTTATGCCATCGCGTATGCCCTCTACGGCCGGGAAGATGCTGAAGTCTACGATGCCGAGACGACTCAGGTTCTCGCCCATGAGAGCGCCAGGGCCATGCTGCGGGCGCTCGAGCTCGCGCATATGTCTTCGCGCCGGAGCATCAAACTGGCGCGGAGCTTGGCGGAGGTTGAGGAGTCCAGGACCATCGTTTCTGCCGAGGCGCAGGAACTCAGGACGAAGCTGGCAGCTGCGGAAACCCTTCTCGCCAGCCGCCCCGTTGCGGAGGTATATATTTTCTCCCTCCCCGCGAGTGACATGTTGCCGATTGATGTACTTTCTTCTTACCACCTTTATTATTATTTTTAGGACACCACAGTTGCCGAGATGCTTCGTGCTCGGGTGGCCGGCCTTGAGGAAGAAGTCCGGCTGGTTAGGGCCGAGGCCCAGCGGTCGCGAGAAGCCGAGGTCTCGGCACTCGCCTTGGGGAGTGGGGGGCACTTCTACCCCCACTACGAACTGGAGCAGTTGATGCAGGAGAACGCCCAGAGCGCCGTGAAGCACGCGCTGCAGGTGTTGCGGCAGGCTGGGTACCTGAAGGAGGAGGCCGAATGCCTCTCTGCCCGACAGGTCGTCCCCGAGCTCTTCATTCCGATCCCCTTCCCGGAAGATGAGGACGGCGAGCCGCGAGAAGACACCCTCCTACCGGATTCGGGCGAGAGCGATGGATCTTCTGGCGAGAAGCCTGCCGACCCATGAGATGGGCCCTGTGTTTTTTGCTGTCTTTTACTTGAATGTAATCACGAACTGGGCGAGTGCCCTTGAAAGATATGTATATTGATCACAATTTTTGCGCTATCTCCATTTTTGTGCTATCTCCACTTTTTTTCTCATTTGCTGCTATGTCTCGCTAGGCTCGCTAGGACGTTAATTCTTTCTCATTCGCCGCTATATCTCGCTAGGCTCGCTAGGACGTTAATTCTTTCTCATTCGCCGCTATATCTCGCTAGGCTCATTAGGACGTTAAGTCGTAGTGCGACTGCCCCGGCCATCCAGCGAATGCTCGAAGATGACCTAGGCGTGTCGCCCCTCTTCGCCTTCCCGCTGCCTGCCCCACTCGCACCTCCTTACCATTCGCCCAAACCGGGGTTTCGCTTAGGTAGTCATGAAAGTGAAGTGAGGTCACCTCTCCGGCGCGTGGTCTATGCGAGTGCTCTTGAGGCCACCCTTTGAGAATTTTGAACCTGCCACCGAGTGAGCCTTCGGACCTGCCAGCTAGATGAGAGCCTGGACAGCGGGTCTGCTCGGGGCCACTTTCTCAACACCTTGGAACCTGCCACCGAGTGAGCCTTCGGACCTGCCAGCTCGATGAGAGCCTGGACAGCGGGTCTGCTCGGGGCCACTTTCTCAACACCTTGGAACTTGCCACCGAGTGAGCCTTCGGACCTGCCAGCTAGATGAGAGCCTGGACAGCGGGTCTGCTCGGGGCCTTCTTTTCTTTCACACAGAACCTGCCACCGAGTGAGCCTTCGGAGCTGCCAGCTAGATGAGAGCCTGGACAGCGGGTCTGCTCGGGGCCTTCTTTTCTTTCACACAGAACCTGCCACCGAGTGAGCCTTCGGACCTGCCAGCTAGATGAGAGCCTGGACAGCGGGTCTGCTCGGGGCCTTCTTTTCTTTCACAAAGAACCTGCCACCGAGTGAGCCTTCGGACCTGCCAGCTAGATGAGAGCCTGGACAGCGGGTCTGCTCGGGGCCATCTTCTCAACACCTTGGAACTTGCCACCGAGTGAGCCTTCGGACCTGCCAGCTAGATGAGAGCCTGGACAGCGGGTCTGCTCGGGGCCACTCTCTCAACACCTTGGAACCTGCCACCGAGTGAGCCTTCGGACCTGCCAGCTAGATGAGAGCCTGGACAGCGGGTCTGCTCGGGGCCACTCTCTCAACACCTTGGAACCTGCCACCGAGTGAGCCTTCGGACCTGCCAGCTAGATGAGAGCCTGGACAGCGGGTCTGCTCGGGGCCACTCTCTCAACACCTTGGAACCTGCCACCGAGTGAGCCTTCGGACCTGCCAGCTAGATGAGAGCCTGGACAGCGGGTCTGCTCGGGGCCACTCTCTCAACACCTTGGAACCTGTCACCGAGTGAGCCTTCGGACCTGTCAGCTAGATGAGAGCCTGGACAGCGGGTCTGCTCGGGGCCACTCTCTCAACACCTTGGAACCTGCCACCGAGTGAGCCTTCGGACCTGCCAGCTAGATGAGAGCCTGGACAGCGGGTCTGCTCGGGGCCTTTTTTGGAGCTTTCAGGGTTTTTCCTACAAGCTGCAGTATCAATCTCAAACACATACGTTAAACAAAATATTCTTATTTCAAAACATTTTCATTACGTAGTTTCAGGGATAGAAACGTTTAAGATCGTCACCACTCCATGTGTGGCTGAGAGGTTGGCCCTCCACATTCTGAAGGCGATACCCCCCAGACCTTAGTGCCTCTTCCACGACGTAGGGGCCTTCCCAATTGGGGTTAAGTTTTCCCACTGCGGCGGACCTTCCAGCCGCGTCGACCTTCTTGAGCACCAGATCTCCCTTCTCGAACTGCTTGACCCTGACGTGCTTGTCGAAATACCTGGCCATCCGCCGCTTGACCTCTTCTTGGCGAATGGCTGCCAGGTCCCGAGCTTCTTCGATGAGGTCGAGGGAGAGCCGCAACTCCTCCTCGTTCTCGGCTCTCCAATCTTCCTCTCCACTTGCGGCGGCCTTTACCCGTGGTGTCATAACCTCGAACTCTATGGGGATGACGGCCTCGCAGCCGTGAGAGAGCTTGAAAGGGGTCTCTCCCGTGGCGGTGTTGGGGGTAGTTCTTAGGGCCCACAAGACCGATGGAAGCTGTTCCACCCAATTGCCCTTCAGATTTTCCACCTTCTTCTTGAGCAGGTTCACGATGACCTTGTTTGCCGCCTCCACCTGCCCGTTGCTCCTGGGATGGTGAACGGATGCAAACCTGAGGTCTATCCCCAGCTGGCCACAGAAGCTGATGAATTCCTCGCTTGCGAACTGCGGACCATTGTCCGTGACTATGGCCTGTGGAAGTCCATGTCGATAAATGATCTCCCCCTATACGAAGTTGCGGATTACCTGGGAGGTGACCTTAGCCAACGCCTTGACCTCCAACCACTTTGAGAAGTAGTCAATCATGACTAGGAGAAACCTCCTCTGCCCACTAGCCTGGGGGAAGGGTCCTACCAGGTCCATCCCCCATATGGCGAATGGTCAGGGCGTCGTGATACTCTTTAGCCTCTGAGCTGGCATGAGCTGGAGCGGGGCGAACATTTGGCACTTCTGGCATCTCTTGGCGAAGGCTGCCGCGTCTTTACTTAGGGTTGGCCAGAAGTACCCCTGCCTCATTATTCTTGCCTCCAACATCCTGCTCCCCGAGTGGCTGCCGCACTCGCCGGAGTGAACTTCTTCCAAGATCCTTGGGACCTCCTCCTCCGAAATGCATCGGGTCAGGAGGCCCGAGAGGGTCTTCCGATACAAGTCCCCCTCATGGAGCACGTAGTAGGCGGACTTATATCGGAAGCGCCTCTGGTCCGGAACCTCCTCCGGAAACTTTCCCGTTGCAAGGAAGGTGACGAAGGGATCCTTCCAGGAGGGTCGCTGCTCTACTTCCATGAGTTCTCCCTCCTCGATCGAAGGGCGGAATAGGTCTATCAGGGTCCCCCCGGCTCGAGGACCGGATTTGGCCAACCGATTCGCCGGGGTGCTCTCCTCCCGAGGGACGTGCCGGATGGAGAAAGTTTTGAACGTTCCCACGAGACCTCTCACTTTGGTCAAGTACCTTATGAGTGCAGGCTCCCTCGTCTCGAACTCTCCCCTGATCTGGGAGGCTATTACCATCGAGTCGGTGAGGACCTCCACGTCATGGACCCCGAGCTCCTGGGCCAACCGTAGACCGGCGATCACCGCCTCATACTCCGCCTGGTTGTTGGTGATTGGGAAGTGTATCACTAGTGTCTGCTCGATCTTTACTCCGTGGGGATTCTCTAGCACCACCCCTCCTCCGAGAGAATTCTTGCCCGAAGCCCCGTCCACCAGCAGCTTCCACGGAACATGACGAGGGGCTCCATCTTCCTTCATCTCGACCACATAATCTGCCATTAAATCAGCCACCACCTGCGCCTTCATGGATAGTCGAGGGATGAAGGTAATGTTGAATTCACTTAGCTCTATCGACCATTTTGCGAGCCTCCCCGAGTGCTCCACTCCTTCGAAGATCTGGCGGAGTGGGTGGTCCGTCACTATTTGAATTGAATGGGCCTGGAAATATGGCCTGAGCTTCCTCGCTGCGACGACCAGAGCAAAGGCCAACTTCTCCAAAATCGGGTATCTGAGCTCTGCTTCCCTCAGGACCCTGCTCACGTAGTAGACGGGTAGCTGCTTCTTGCCTTCCTCCCGAACCAGGACGGAGCTTACGGCCTCTGCCCCGACCCCGAGATATAGATATAGATCCTCCCCCTCTTTGGGACCTTGGAGCAGTGGGGCCTTGGTGAGTTGGCTCTTCAAGGCCTGGAAGGCCTCCTCGCATTCTTTTGTCCACTCAAACTTCTGGTTACCTCGTAATGTTTTGAAAAAGGGGGAGCATTTCTCCCCGGCTCGGGAGAGAAACCTGCTCAGCCCCGCGAGTCTTCCGGTCAAGCGCTGAACTTCCTTGGCGTTCCGCGGCGACCCCAGCTCCATTATGGCCTTAACCTTGTCCGGGTTAGGTTCTACACCCCAAGGGGTGAGAAGATGCCCCAGGAATTTCCCCTTACTGGCCCCGAACACACACTTCAGGGGGTTCAGGCGCATCTTGTACTTGCGTAGGGTGGCGAAGGTCTCCTCGAGGTCCCGGATGTGAGAGTTCACGCACTTGCTCTTCACCATAAGGTCATCCACGTAGACCTCCAGGTTCCTTCCCCTTTGCTCCCTGAATATCCGGTCCATCATCCTCTGGTAGGTTGCTCCTGCATTTTTCAGCCCGAAGGGCATCATCTTATAGCAGTAGCATCCCTCCCTGGTGATGAACGAGACGTCTTTGACGTCCGGGGGTGCATCCTGATCTGGTGATAACCTGAAAAAGCATCCAAAAAACTCATCACAGAAAAACCGACGGCTGAGTCAACCAGCGCGTCGATCCGAGGCAGGGGATAACAATCCTTAGGGCAGGCCTTATTTAACAATGAAAAATCCACACACATACGCCAGCGGCCATCGGCCTTTTTTACCATTACGACGTTGGAGACCCAGCCTGGGTACTGGATCTCCGATACAAAACCTGCTTCGAGGAGTTTTGCCACCTCCTCGCGGATGGGTCCTTCGAGCTTGCTGGCGAAGGTCCTTCTCTTCTGCCAGCTGGGACGGGCTTCTGGATCGAGGTTGAGACGATGGCAAGCCACGTCCGCCTCGATGCCTGGCATATCAGCTGCGCTCCATGCGAAGACATCCACGTTCTTCTGGATGCACTCCAGCATCTTCACCCTGTCCTCCGGGCCGAGACCCCCGCTGATCCGCACCTCTTTCACCCTTCCTTCCTGGGTGAGGACCTCCATCTCCACCACCTCTTCTGCCGCCTCGAGCCGGGCTGGCTCTTCCCATTGGCCCTTTGCTTTTCGCCCTTCTACCCGGGCCTCTTCCTCCGCGACTCCTTCCGCCTCCACCGGCTCGACCTCCTGCTCCTCCTGAGCGACCTCCATATTCTCCTCTCGGGCATCGCCCTCTCCCCCTACTTCTCTCTTCTCCACTTCTTCTCCTGGCCCCTCCGGCCTCGCCATCTCCTCATCCATCTTCTTAGCATCCGCCATCCAAGAGATGGTGTTGACGGCAGTCACATAGCACTGCCTCGCCACCTTAGCATCTCCTCGGACGCGGACCTGGACTCCTCCACTATGGAGCTTTAAGCACTGATGGTACGATGAGGGCACGCACCGGAAGGCGCTGATGAGGGGGCGTCCGAAAATGGCGTTATAGCTGCTCGGAGCGTCCACAATGACGAACCGACGGTTTCTTGGGACTCCTCCTAGCGTCACCTGGAGACCAACACCTCCCTCGACCTCCTTCCGCTCTCCTGAGAAACCAAACAGCGGTCCGTCGGAGGCCTGCACCCTCTTCTTTTCCACCTCCATTGCGTCGAAGGCCTTCTTGAAGATCACGTTCACTGAGCTCCCGTTATCCACCAGGATCCGGGAGACCGTGAAATTTTCAATCGCCGTCTGAATCACCAGAGCGTCGCAGAATGGATCCTCATAATCTGGCATGTCTTCCGAGGAGAAGGTGAGCTTCTCCGAGGGGGGTGGGGTCTGGGAAGTCGACGCGACGTCCCTTCGGAACATCGCCTGAAAGCTCCTCTTGCGAGAGGCCTCTATCTCAACCCCTCCATGAATCACCCCGATTCCCCCCCTGGTTCATGTATCCGCCCTGTCCTCGCATCGGTCTTCTTCCGCATCCGGGAGCATTTCCTCGATCCTGACCTGCTGCCGCCGTGGCTGACCTCTCTCTCTCATCTCCAAGAATTCTGGGCAGGTGGCGGTCGCGTGACCTTCTTCCTGGTGAAAGTCACAATAAGGCAGCGCCACCCTGCCCCCTCTTCCTGCTCTTCCTCTTCCCCCTCTTGCTCCTCTACCTCCTCTTCCTCGGCCTACCGCCATAGCTTGCTCTCATGGGGGGTGAGGGGGTCTGGGACCTTGCCTCCACCCCGGATTCATTCCTCCCGCCTCTCTTCCTTGGTACCCCTCTTCCTGACCTCTCGCCGGTCCTTCCGGGTGCCTCCAGCCCAACCTGTTGTTGGGCTCTTGATTCCTCCAATTTCGAGGCGGTCTTTCGAACCCCTGACCCCTGGGTTCATCTCGCCTTCTTCCTTCTTGCTGCCTCACCTCGGGCTCGCTCATCTTCGCCAACCTCCTGTAGAACTCCGGGTTGGCCGCCTCCCCTTCAATCTCCTCTGCTGCTCGCTCCATCAATTCCTCAAAGGATGAAGGAGGCCTCCTTTTCAGGTCCATCTTGAAGAACCCGTCTCGTAACCCTACGATGAACGTCATCTTGAGGGCGAATCCCGGCACCTCCTGCACAAGGTGTATCTCCTCCTGGAACCTATCCACGTAATGTGCCAGGGATTCCCCCTCCCTCTGCCTGATCTTGAAGAGAGCCTCCGCATCCTTCTTCCTCTTTTTTGACGTCGAGAAGCGCAGCCGAAAGCCTCGGCGCAGATCATCGAACGTGTAGATGGAACCCGCGGAAAGCTGGTGGAACCAGTCCCTTGCTTTCTCCTTCAGGGTGGTTGCGAAGAGTCGGCATTGAAAAGCATCCAACATGGGAAGGATTGATGTCATGTCCTCAAACCACTGCAGGTGCACGACTGGATCCTCTTTGCCGGTGTAGTAGGACATCTCCGGCCCACGAAACCCCTCTGGCACTGGGGCCGAGAGGATCATCTCGCAAAAGGGGCTCCCTTCCCCTGCTCGGCGAATGGTCTTCTCGCGCGGACCCAACTCGCACACCTCAGCACTCGCCGGACTGCTGAACAGCTGCCGCCCCGGGAGATCTCGCGCACTTCCTTCTGCTGGCACCTGCTTCCCCGGCCGCTGTCCTGGTGCGTTCTCGCCGATCTGCAGGGGGGAAACCACGGGGACCGCCGGGGTCTCGCACTCGCTCCTTGCTGCGAGAACTGTCTGCAGGACTTCTCGCTTGAACTTCTCAAACATCTCCAGCCACTCCCCTGTCGCGGGTGGCTGCGAGTGGCCTGAGTCAGAACCATTCCCCCCATCTCCTGTCATCGAACCTAATTCGAGATTTTCCTTCACCGGCTACGGTCCACGCTCACCGCACCAAAAATGTTGAAACCTGCAACAGGTCTCTTGAGTTCGGACCCACTGGGGTTGCAGCCGATGCTTACTTCTCCCTCACTAGACTCTCTTGACGGTGGATGTGAGAATAAGGAAAGACCCAAGGCTGAAGCGAGGAGGTCCCGCCACACACCCGGAAGATCTTAGAGAGCTTCCCCTCCCAAACCAGAGCTCAACCGGGCACCTTGGAGGGCACTAGCAGCCGACCAAAAACTACCCTGGAGGAGAGGATTCTCTCAAATTGGATCCCCTCCAAGGTGCCCTTAAGGGTCTATTTATAGATTTTTCTAGACTGGTCTGCAAATAGCATGAATCCGCCTTTTAGTTTTACTAACCGCACCCCAAATTGGTCTGCTAATAGCCTAACTCCGCTGTTCTGAAGGGCTATTTGCAGCCCACAAGGGGTATTGTGGTCATTTCCCCCTTAAATCCTTTTGGGCGAGTGGTCCGTGAGGGCACCACTCGCTGGGCACCCGCTTAGCTGAGCGAATGCCCACGCTTCCGGGCGAGTGGTCCGCGAGGGCACCACTCGCCTAGCTCCTTCTCTTCCGCAGCTTACCCCCACCAACCCGGGGGTACTTCCATCTCCTAGCCGGGGCGAATGATCTGGCTGACCAAGGTCTCGCTAGTTGGCTTGAGGGACCCACTCGGCGAATACGGGTTGTACAGCAGACCCTCACGAAAATACCCCAAGTAATGTTTTGGGGATGTCGAGGACGTGCGTGGCTACCTCGATGAAATCAACGATGTAGGTGGCAACGGTGTCAGACTGACAAACGGAGTTGAGGCGCTCGTAGGCATTACCCGCCTGACGAGTGTCTAACGCACCCAATGGAGTGTCAAACCCTCCATATAGATAGTCTCCAGGGGAACCTTTTGGTTAGAAGGGGTGGGTCGGAGGTTGAAGAATTGTTTGGCTCGGGGGATTCAACTTAGGGGGCGGTGTAGTCGAACACAGGAAACTCGATCCGGCAGAGATAGGCTGAGTGGATGTCCACAAGGAGGTGGAGAAACTCATATAGTCATGGACGAGTGGAAGGGATTGCGGCGGTGGTGGGGAAGCACGTGGTCAGGCCATATGTTGTTAAAGGCGCGCCTAAGGCACAAGGCTCACCAGGCTCAGAGGTTTGCACCTTCACGCGCCCTATTTGAGCCTTTGGAACATAAAAGGCACGCCTGAGTGAGATTTTTGTTGTAATTTTTTTTTCAAAAATAAAGAATGAAATAATATAAGAACTCAATAATTTTTGATTGATTTTGTATTTATGAAAAATAATTGTGCGTTGGGACTTAGATATGATGCAAGTGACAACATTGATTCTGTTTTTTAAGAGATATAAATGATAATAATGAATGATTAATTAGTAGAATAGATGAAGAATTTGATCTAGAAGATGAAATGATGTTTGATGTTGATTATTTAAAATAAATGTGGTTGCGCCTTGCGTTCGTCAGGCGCGTGTCTGCGCCTTGAGCCTTGCGCCTAGGCTCGAAGACCCCTTTGCGCCTTTGTGCGCCTTGCGCATTTAATAACTAAGCCGGGGAGTCATCTCCCTATCAGCGACTCAAATAGCCTGAAGGTTGGCCCTCAAACATGTCTATTCTAACAAGTTCGATTGTGCCCTTAGACAATGTGAATAGTGCTTGCTCCTGTAGAAACAAAAATTATATAATGCCCTCCTCCGATCTTAACCATCTTGGGGTCCTGATTTAGAGAGACATCATTACTTTATTGTGTTTATTTTTTTTACGTTTGCTCTAGTTTGTGATGGGGTTCGTACCACACATTTGGTCTACAGAGATGATCGAGATGGTTCATTTCAAGCAGATTATCGATTTGATTTTTATTTACCTTGTTTTGGAGGCCGACATGATCAGATAATCATGACCATTCATGGCTCCTCCTTAGTCTATATTAAAACGTAGAAGGCTCATTTGAAAGTTTTGAAAGTTTGAGTGAAAAATCTCCTTTTGATCAACCAATGTCAAAGCTAGAGTCTGAGTGCAAAACATGAGGCATCTCCCCCTCCCCTCCCCTCCTTGGTTGGCCCTCCCCTTCCACCTCCATCTTCTTTGTCGGCTAGTACCACCACCACCTCCATTTCCTGACCACCACCACCTCCATTTCCTGACCACCACCACCTCTATTTTTAGGCCACCACCGCCTCCATTTCCCGGCCACCCCCACTTTGTAAGTCCCTTACTATCACCATTACACATTTCCCCGACCACCACCACTTGGCTAGCCCCCCCCCCCCCCACCACCACCACCATTATCCCACAACTACATAACCACCTCCATAACTACCCACTCCTCTTCACAACTCCTGACATCCCATAATTCTGTACCTCTAAACAGACGAAATTCGGCATCTTCCTTGCACCTCCCAACCCCTCTAACTAACACAAGTTCCCCTCCAGGACCAATTTTTCCAACTGCTGCCAACTCCATTTTATTCTCCCACAGCCCAGTACACTTACAGCAAAATTCCAGACACTGGAATCAGTATCAACCCCACATATATTCTTCCCAATTGTTGTCCAGAACCTCCCACTTCCTTAAAGCCTCCTTGTATACAATCTTCAGACTCTACGCCAACTTCCAGCAGGTCAACAATACATACCCGAGTTTTGGACACCATTAGGAAGACTGGAAACTGCCATTCAGGATCAGAACAACCACCGTTCAGTCCACCTCACTCACCTCGGATCCAGATTTCTCATCTTACATCCATCAAGCCTTCTCCCTTGTTTTTGAGATTATACTTGAATGTGGCTAGTTTGTTATGTCATTTATAATCTCAATTATTGCAAGTTGTTGTCGGATTAGTGTCTACCATATAGTCATCCATCTACTTATTACTTGTTCTCCAATAGGCAAAAGCATCTAGGACTGCATCACTGCATCAGGACTTAATAAGATGAGCAAATGTTGTACAAATCATTGTATGAGGATTGAGGCATATAAGATGTACCTATCATGGCAACAAATGATGTTATCAAGTGGAAACAAATAATGTTATCAAGTGGAAACAAATAAAGGGAAATCGAATGCTATCGTTATATGATGGTGTTGCATGGAAGAAGAGCGTGGTTTGGAATTCTACGGGCCACGAGTGCCATAATCGTTCATCATTATGCGTCATGTCCAATGGCATCATCGCGGCTAGTAAAAAGATCACAAGCACATCAGAGAAATTTTTTCCTGTACTCTTTCAATCATAAAAAAAAACTGTTAGGAGAATTGAAACGGAGCCATCTTTATAGACTTCATGGGAAATATTTTTGGTGCTTATCCAAAATACTTTTTTAAGAAGTTGCTTGTGATTGAGATTGAGCCCATTCATAATTAGATTGTGATCAAATTATGTTTCGCTTTGGCTTAACCCAAATGGTCATCCCATGTCTAGTTGATGGCAGTTGTGGCAGAACTCGTCACCAATAATGTCACAGAATGATGGTTTCAATACACTGTATCATTGACCATGATATGAGTGCATCTGCAATAATGAATTAAAAAAACTGTGTCAGATTGTCAGGATTCAGTTCAAAAAGTACATAGCCCTTTCAATGAACTTGACACTTACAAGAATCAGCTCATCTCCTTAAGAAGTTCATTTAAGGATGACTTGTTGGCAAAAGCATTTTTAGCATTTGGGCTTCGATTTGAGCAGGACGCATATCCACAAACTTGGTGTGACATTCCAAATCTTTCACGTAAGTTGGCACATTATTTTAAGCTTATCGACTACCAAGTCAGTCTAATAGGATTAAATCAAACACTAGTTTAGTCCAATATTGACTTAAGTTGTGTGTTTCGCAACGAATTGTGTGATTGGGTACATATACATGTGTCAGTGTGGGTATGTTTGGGTATGTGTGTACAGTGTGTGTGTGTGTGTCAATATATGTCGTCTGCTGTCTATATATGTTGTGTGTGTGTGTGTTAAAATGCGTGATTGGGTACATACACGTGTAAGTCAGTGCGTATGTGTCTGGGTATGTGTGTGCAGCAGTGCAGTGTGTGTGTCTATATATGTTGTCTGTTGTCTATATATGTTGTGTGTGTTGTGTGTGTGCGATGTGTGTGTGTCGAGAGAGAGACACGAGCATATGTATGTATATATATGAAATTGATAGTGTAACTAACAAAAGTTGTGAATCAAATTGAATTATTGCAAGCTTGACATACCCAACCAAATGAAAATGGAAGGTTGTTCCCAGTTCCCAAAGGCACCGTAGCAATTGGAGGTGGGCGAGTTAGTTTGAGATCACTGACCACTCCAAGCAACCAACTTGCTGTGCCATCGCCACCCGCAACCTACACAGAGAACAACAAGAAGCAAAATAATTTGAAATATTTTTGAAGGAAAGCAAACTTGTGCAAGCTCAAGCTGTTGAATAATAAATACAGAATGCATACCAAGCTAATAAGTAGTGCCAGGATTAATATCCTAAAATTTTACTCACAATTAGTCTCAGCTTATGTTCAATTTCAGGGGCAAGCACATCCCCATTGGACTTGAGTCTTTCCAGATTAGCATAAAGCTTGTATAGAACCTTATCAGGAGCCTCCTCCCCCAAATCAATTACCTAGATATTGGATTAATTAGTTTTTAAAAATTGTAATCTGTGCACAGATTAAATTAAGGACAATTGGAGATATTTGCAGTTTATCCAATTATCATGAAGGAAAAATCATATAGAAGAAACCTTTTATTCCAAGAAAATCATGCACCTGAGCTTCACTGAGAAGCTGACGATATGTCCGAAGCAATTCACCGCCAAGTTGGCCGCCACTTTTCGAATTAATGAACACTATTATAGGATTCTTAGGTGCATGTGGCAACACCTCGGCCTTTGAGTCGGGTACAAAAATGTACTTGGGAATATAAAACTCCTTCAGCACGTGTTCATCCATTCTCGTCTCCAACCTGCATATTACAGTATCACAATATGTTCAGAATAAGCTAAGAAAAAATCTGTGGCGGCTGGAGATACTAGATAGCGTTATGTAGCTAATTTGTAGAAGAGGAGAAAGAGAATTCAAGAGGATATACCGAATGAGAGAGAAAGAAAACCACATGGTACGGTTCAACCTAAGATTCAAATTTATATTCCAAACTAAGCTAATACAATTCATTCCCTTAAATAGACCTCATACTGAAAAATAATTTAGGCAAAGAGTAAATGCAGGAATAAAGTTGATGCAAACATAAAACTTCCAGACACATTGCAGGAATTAAAAACACAATTTCCAAAATGAGAATAGTTGATTAACCTTATTCCTTCATTCCTTCGAACATTCAAATTATCTCATTGAATGGTATGTACGGTCCAATCATGCCGAGCGGCCTGGGAATGTGTTTTGTCCTCAAAACATAAATCTAGAAATTGGTGGAGGTTGTCTTCCAAATCAACCAAGTGTAATGAGTGTTAGGCTTGCATCGCCAAGTGACTTGATGAATATAATGGTTGTGACAGACTGACAGATAGTGGACCGTCGATATGAGATTTAAAGGTGTTAGCACCTTGGCAGCCCATTTTGGTGGGAAGTTCGGTTCATTGGGTGTGTAATGATCGCCTTCTTAAGTTAGGATATGTATAATATCGGATGGATGTGTCTCTAAGGGATAGATCATAGGCGACGAAGCAGATGCGGTATTGAATGACAAACAGAATGTAGTATCATACCGCTAGTTTTGAGTGAACTCTAGAGGCAGTCGAAATTTTCCGTTGAGGTTGGAGTTTAATAAAGACTTGTCCGTCTACTAAATGCCCACTTTACCCTAGTCTAGGAGTTGGAAAGCTAGGCACCATGCAATATTTTCTTGGTAAGGAGCGCATAAGGGTGGGCGGAGGCCGTCTATAAGCTAACTGGAATGTCGTTGTCTTTGCAGTTGTATGAAATGAAGAATTGTACAAATATTATGTCCATATGATCCAAGTTTCCTATTTGTGAGGTTCCTCTAAAGCTAAACAACGATAGGTATGATATGAGGACCTCCATTTGTCGATAGGTTTATGAATGATATGTGTAGATCAAATTAACAATGGAACGAGGGAGTCCGTGATGTTGTGTTACTTCGTGAATGAAAATGTTGGTCACAGTGATAGCTTGAATGAGTGTCGGAGGAATTCCTATATTTGGAGAAGCGCTCTACCACTATGAGGATGCAATTGTGTTTGTTGGACTTGTGCAGCCATTTAGTCAAGCCCATTGCAATATCAACCCAAACGAGTTCAAGAATTGGCAGTGCTTGAAAAACGTCTCCAGAAACCTTACTTCCATATTTAATCCACTGGCATACAAGGAAATTTGCAACATCTTGTTCCACAGTGCGGAACATTCTGCGCCAATAAAGTTAAGAGGCCAATTGTTAAGGTAAGATTGCATATTTTTGAGCTTTATATGAATAGCTCCTTCAGGAGAACTTAGGGCCAAGTCAAATTACTTTAAACATCAAAGGTAAATAAGTCATATTGCTTATTAATTATTCACTTTAATTTATCGTTCTTTTAAGAAAGGTGTTCAAAGTCAAATTAATAGAACATTGTGGACAAAAATTCAGAATATACTTCAATTTAGTAGTGCATATAATTCATAAACAATTGGACAATAGTAAACAAAAGCTTGGGTAATTAGCTGGAGAAAGACCAATTCGATGAGATTAATACTTCTAAAAGCAATGTCATAAACTATTCCACCGGAAAAAATACTTTTTGAGGCACTTTATAGACAACATATTCCTCATATCCTTAACCATGCATCATTTCCTTTCCAAGGTGAATTAGTGTTGAAGCTAATGAAATGGTTGATCACATCCGATGTGTTCAAAGAAAATAATAGAGAATTTTTGATGCAGGACAGACCCACCCTGGAATCCACCAGGGGGCTGTTAGCTTCTCGCCTAGCCTTCCTGCCTTTAATCAGGGTTGCAGCCCATACACCCCAACCAACCCTCCGCACCGGCCACAGTGCGGTAGGTTGTTGAGGCTGGGATTCGAACGCCCGACCCCCTAGATAAAGAGTTCTCAATTGAACTCCCACCACCAACTGAGCTGGTTGGGTGTATGAGTTGCAGCCCTGATTAAAGGCTAGGCGAGAAGCTAACAGCCCCCTGGTGGATTACAGGGTGGGCTTGTTCTGCATCAATTTTTGTATATCAAATGTTAACCAGTATTTTAAATGTAATTCGACATGTCTACCGACATGTAAGTTTTGAGAGCAAAACGATATTTTTTTTTCCTGAAAAATCATGTTATGTCCTTAGTCAAATAAAAGCCGATATATCCGATTTTCACGATATATCGGCCAACACGATTTTTGAAAATACCGCCCGCTATTTTAGTTTAGGCTTTGTTAATAGTATACATGCTTAAATCATGTCTATGTATTACATAATATATGCTTAAATCGATTAGACTTATTATTTTATTCTCTTTCGTCGGTGTTATTCTTACAATCTCAAGTTTGTATAATCATTTCACAGTATACATTTGTTAGTTTATATTAAACAAAATATTATAATATTCTACGTGTTACTAGTTAATGATTTTTATATTTTTAATACAACTTTATTAAAAAGGCTTATTTTTAATAAAGGACATTTAACTTTGAAATATTCTTACTTGCACCAAAACATATTTCAAAAATTATCTATTTAAATTTTTTTTTTATATTTGTTAGTAGAAGTCGTAATGTGTTACTAATATTTTATTTTGGATACTCTTCGACTTTATTTTGGTATCTACATGACGCACTAATTGTCTACTTATGTTTTTTTTTTACATTTAGAGTATATAAGTATACTTAACATATACTTGTATTTATGAGAATAGAAATTGGATATTTTAAAATATGTCTGAAATATCTTTGACATCTGATGTATGACATTTTCTAACTCAATTCGACATGTCGCCAACATCTGATATCTATAATCTTGATGTTGAGTACAAAACAATGACCAATGAGCTAGTGAGAAAGTTGTTGTTCTGCGGTTGTTAATCCTCATGTGGTTGTTCTGCATGCCATTAAATATTTTCCTCCAACATTTTCAAAGTAGATCCCTAATTGGCCCAACACGAGTCAATCATGGCATGGGTACTAAAAGGCATAATCTTGTCTCCATAGATCATGTACACTTAGGGTGCCAAAGCAATTCCAATCTAGAGGGAGCTAAGGATTCCTCTAGCAGTGAGCATTTGTTGTGAAATTAATTATCTAAAATATATGTCCAAAGCAAGTACTTCAATTTGCGTGCCTAGGGTCCAAGGGAAATATCCATTTCTGGATCAAATTCAAAGGCGGATGGACATAAAATAAATAACAAATACGGAGCTCTTAGTTTCTTTCAAAGCTATTGCTCATATCAAATCCAACTCGAGAAAATAATTCATCATAATTATCACCGAATCAAACTTCAAATGAGAAAAAATTTGCACCTGTAATGTGATGGAAAGGGATCATCTCCATTTGGGACCCCTTCATTTGGTCTATTTCACGGTGTGATGGATTCTTATTTATCTAAAGGTGCAACAGGTAACGGCTAGTCGACAACAGGCAACAAGCCTCGGCAAACGCTTCCATAGACGACGAAGAGAACCAGCCTCTGTCCGCGCCATTGCTCATCCAAAAAATCGAAAACAATAAACAACAGCCTACACTACTCGAAACCGAAACGAATCGGAGCTCTGCTTAGGATCTCGATCCACAATTATCCAAACGAATTTCAATTATTAATGTTTCCAAGAACAATCTGGAAGAGAAACCCTAATCAATTAAATTCGGTGGCAGAAATAAAAGAAAAAGCTACCTGAAAGTGATCTTTTATCGGACGGATAGCGACCTGAAGAGAGCTCCGGCTCTCCACCGTGTTTCTTCTCCCCTCCCGAAACCAGAACTCGAGAAGGAGAGGAGACGCAGAGATTGACAGATGGAAAGGGGCAATATATATCACCTTCTTATAACCCCCCAAAAAAACGTGTCGCATGCGGATAACAACCATGCAACTCACTTCCGATCGTCGCATGGGGATATTTTAGCCGTCTATTTTGGGCGACTACGGCATGGCCTTCTCGCTTTGAACGGCGGGAAACACTCGTCGCATGCGGAGTGGACTTTTTGGAGGCCAGTTCGGATGGGAAATACGGGAAATGGGCTTTAAATACCGCCGTAGGATCCGGCATCCTACTGTTTTCACGGAATATTCACGGTATTTTTAATTAACAAATACGATAGTATTACGATCAATCACCGAGAATCAACAGTTTGATGCGCGATCTTAAGTGAGAGGAATCCACCTAAATTTTTTTTCTTAAAGTGGAGTCAACATCAAAGAAAGTTATTGAGCCTTATAGAGGTGTTATACATTCATAAAGGTCTTGGGGTGTGTCTAGAGAAAACTCTACTAAAGAGAGGTGGGGTCAACGGTCAACGCATAATCGCTCGAGTTGAAGAAACCGAACCCGTCATTTCCGCCGCCAACCGCCAGTGTAGGAGCACGCGCGAAGCATGCCGCGCGCTGTTGTGAAATCGGATCGAGTTAAGCCGCGGTAGCGCAACGGAATTTCACGAATGAGCAAGAGCCAATATCGCGCAAAAATAAAATACGGAACGAGATTCTAGCATACACAGGCGACATAGAAAATTTACGTGGTTCGGAGTATGGGACTCCTACTCCACGGGGAGAGCGCGCCGGACAAATCCACTAAACCAAACTGAGGTTACAAGATACACAGATGACCGATACACGGTCTAACAAAATAAAACAAAAAACTGAAGAAGAGAACCCGCTGTCGTCGTCGCTGTCGCCGGAATTGCGCCGCCGTCAAAGGATCGCTGCCCAAACTAGATCACCGCCCAGCTCCCTCCTCTCTGTTCCTTTCGGAGAGATTAATTGCTCTCTTTCTCTCACGTAACAGGAACAATCACAGCCAATATATTTATATATATATTTTATATCTTTGCGGTGAGCCTCTTGTTTTTTGTTACAGGAGAATTCAAAACCCAAATACATATGGCAGCCAATCAGCCATAATTGTTTTCCTAAATAATAAGATTCAATGTATATTGACCGGCCATAATTAACCTTCCACAAAAAATAGGATTCCCAAAATTGAATTTCACCCGGAATAGGTAATAACACCTCCCACGGATTGCCGACGTGGCGCGATCCGGACGATCCATGCGCGTGTGAGGTGTCACGATCCTAACAATCTCCACCTTGACGCCTCACGTAAACGAAACTTCACCTTGACGAACGTAACTCCACCTTCAGCTTAAATCTCCACTACCGGCGACTACGAGCCCCCTCTCCCTGGGGCCTGACCGCGATCAACGCGCATCAGAATGAGTCAAGTCAAGACCGCTCTTGAACTTGACTCCAGTCACTGGACTTCCTCGCAAGTCCGTACTAATATCCCTCCAGGATATCTCCCGCAACTTCCTGCCTCCACCTCTACCGAACTCCCTCAACTCCCGGTGGCGCACCCCGACGTGCTTCGCCCTTGCCCGATAGACCGAGTCTTTTGCAAGACGACTCGCACTCAACCTCTCACTGTGCGACTCCACCTTCTCCTGGGTGATCATGAGTTCCCTGGTGGGACCCTTGAGCCGGATGGCTCCCTTTGCGGCGTCTGGGCTCTCCTGAGATGCCTCTTCGCCCACGGATGCGAAAACTTTATCTCCGCCAAGGTCCTCCCTCTGCGCACCTCCCCTAGCAGTTGTGGTGCCAATCAGTCTATAGAGCGACCCGAAACGCTCTCCTCTCAAGACTGTCTGCGCGCCTCTCCTGACCTCCAAATATCCGCCGTTACTGGTAAAAGAATACCCAGCGGCCTCCAAAGTGCCTAACGAAATCAAACTCTTCCTCAAATCGGGCACATACCGAACGTCAGTGAGGGTCCTAACCACTCCGTCAAACATCCTGATCCTGATGTTACCGACTCCCGATATCTCGCACTCTGAAACGTTCACCATCAGAACTCGACCACTCTCACATTGCCTAAAGCTGGAGAACCACCTTCTGTTCGAGCACATGTGGAACGTGCATCCTGTATCCAAGATCCAGTAGCCTGTGGTCTCACTGCTGGGTGCAGCATGAAGGGCGTCGGCGTCGCACTCATCCTCAGATGCCACCGCAGCCAAATCTGGCGCATGCGCCTGCTCCTTGAGCTTCAACTTCGGACACTTGTCCTTCCAGTGCCCTTCCTCTTTACAGTAGTGACACGTGTTCCTGCCTACGGACTTTACCCTTGATCGGTCTTCCCGCTTGCCTTTCCCTCTCGATCTACCACTCAAGGTGTCCTTGCTCTTCACGAATAAGCCCTCGTCGGCCCTAGGGCCCGACTTGCTCCTCGTTTCGTTAGAGAGCAGCGTCGTCATCACTTCTTCCATCTTCAGGGTGTCCTTCCCATACAGAATCGTGGTGACTAGATGATCGAAGGACTTCGGCAATGAAGACAACAGGAGCAGAGCCTGGTCTTCCTCCTCGACCTTAACGTCCATGCTACGCAACTGGGAGATAAGTCTGTTGAACACGTTCATGTGCTCCAGTAACTGATTGCTCTCGGACATCCTCAAGCTGTTCAACTGTCTCTTCACGTAGAGCTTATTCGTGAGAGACTTCGACATGTACAGCTCCTCCAATTTCTTCCACAGATCCTCCGTTGTCTCAGCGTCGACAACGTTGTGCATCACCTCATCGGCCAAACACAGCTGAATCGTGCTGATGGCCTTCAGATCGAGCTCCTCCCATTCGTCGCCCTCTTTCCCGGACTTCTCCTTGCCGAGGAGAGCCTTGTGAAGACCTTGCTGGACGAGAACGGCCTTTATGCGCTTCTGCCAAAGGCCAAAATCAATCTTGCCGTCGTACCTAGAAATCTCGAATTTTGCCGACATTGTCTTGCTCGCAAAGCTACTGGGCGATCAAGATGATATTCGCAGAACCGATCTGGGAAGATAGGGAGCGGACCAATGTCGTCACCCACCGTTGACCCAAATCAGAAAACCGGAACGTCCAGACGATCACCCCCGCGGAACCTCCCTCTGATACCAATTGTTGTGAAATCGGATCGAGTTAAGCCGCGGTAGCGCAACGGAATTTCACGAATGAGCAAGAGCCAATATCGCGCAAAAATAAAATACGGAACGAGATTCTAGCATACACAGGCGACACAGAAAATTTACGTGGTTCGGAGTATGGGACTCCTACTCCACGGGGAGAGCGCCGGACAAATCCACTAAACCAAACTGAGGTTACAAGATACACAGATGACCGATACACGGTCTAACAAAATAAAACAAAAAACTGAAGAAGAGAACCCGCTGTCGCCGTCGCTGTCGCCGGAATTGCGCCGCCGTCAAAGGATCGCTGCCCAAACTAGATCACCGCCCAGCTCCCTCCTCTCTGTTCCTTTCGGAGAGATTAATTGCTCTCTTTCTCTCACGTAACAGGAACAATCACAGCCAATATATTTATATATATATTTTATATCTTTGCCGTGAGCCTCTTGTTTTTTGTTACAGGAGAATTCAAAACCCAAATACATATGGCAGCCAATCAGCCATAATTGTTTTCCTAAATAATAAGATTCAATGTATATTGACCGGCCATAATTAACCTTCCACAAAAAATAGGATTCCCAAAATTGAATTTCGCCCGGAATAGGTAATAACACCTCCCACGGATTGCCGACGTGGCGCGATCCGGACGATCCATGCGCGTGTGAGGTGTCACGATCCTAACAGCGCGCCACCATGGTCGATCCCCACTATTGGAGTGCGACTAGCACGCACCCCACTAGTGGGGTGCGAATAGCCGCACCCCCCATAGTGGGGGGAACGACCAAACCGCACCCCATGTGGGGTGCGGCCAAGCCGCAAAGCCAAGCCGCACCCTCCTCGGGTGCGGCCGTGCCTCGCACCTCTTAGGGTGCGACCAAGCCACTTTCCCCCATGGCGGGGTTAGGGTAAATCCCCCCTCTTCTGACTCGTCGCCCGCTCTTCGGGTTCCGGATTCCACCAAGAACGATTCCCTGCGCGCCCAGAACGCTTCCCCGTTCGTTACGCGCTCAGAACACTTCTGAGCGCACTCAGAACACTTCTGAGCGCGCTCAGAGCACTTTCACATTTCAGGCACGCTCACTTTTTGTCTTTCTAATTTCCCATATTGCAGGAACGGCTTGTCGCCTTTTTCGCCTTCAACGAAGCTGCCCGAACTGCCCGGGGGCGAGACGGTCATTTACGAAAAATGACGATCAGTGTGCTCTGAACCGGAAAATGTGATTCGTCCGCCAGGTGGTTACGGTGGTTACAATGACGAAATTACCGGGCTACCCCCGTCCAAAGCTATAAAGGAGCCCAGAACCTTCATTTAAGAGGACCTTGCCTTCTGCCCCTGGAGAGCTCCTTCGAAGATTTCCATGGAATTCTCCTTCGGCGCTTGAAGATCTCCTTCGTGGACTTGAAGATTTCCTTTCTCCCGAAAGACAACTCAGCATTCTCACTTTCGTTCTCCCGAAAGGCGACTCAGCATTCTCACTTTTGTTCTCCACCATTCTCAGAAGGAAAAAGACTTAGTTTTTTGGGAGGTGGTCTGTAACCTTCGGAACTCTCTCTCTCTCTCTATTATTGTAACGAGCGGCGGCCTGTCGCGCTCGATTTCTAAGTACCTAACTGTAAACTCTCAGAAGATAGTGAAGTTTGGTCGGCAAAGCTCCGGCCGCGTAGTTTTTTACCCTTTCTGGGTTTTCCACGTTAAAAAGTTTCAGTGTACTCAACGAATCCCTAATTGACTGTTTGCGCGCTCGGTTCGCTTCCGAGCTAAGGTGGTTCAAGTCGAATGGTCTACCAAAGCACCCGAGCGACCCGCAACAGTTTGGCGCCGTCTATGGGAACTGAGTTCCCGAAATTCTGTAAAGACTCACTAGAAGAAGCACTAGCCGCCAATTGCAATGGCGAGAAGAAGTGCTCACACCACTGAAGGATCAGTCCCGGAGGGGCGCGTCGACCCAGCTCCCTCCCACTCGCTTATCAATGCGCCTCTCGCAGAAGAGGCAGCGCCTGCGCCCGCAGCAATACTGGAAGGGCGCATGTGGCAGATGGAAGAACAACAAGCCGAGATGATGTCTTTTGTAAGAAATCTCGGGGCTCCTCAAGTTCCCGTTCAACCGCCATCGTTGAACGTTCCGCCGCCCCCAGCTCTGAGTCATGCCCCGAGAGAGGAGGCCGTTCGAGAGGAAGAAGCCTCAGAAGAATTCGGCACAGCAAGCTCCGCCCATCCTGCTCCCCGAGCTAGAGGCCCAGGAGCTGACCACCATCACCGTCTCCCAGGAAGAGTTGTCCCTGACCTAGCAGTAGAAAGAACCACACTAGAGGAGATACGCGACATGATAGCAGAAGAATACGGCCATGCGGGGCGACGCGCAGCTCTCGCCCGCCGTCCCGCGCATCACGGCTCCCCGCTATCACCTCAAGTCCTGGCCCATCCAGTTCCAAACGGTTTCAAGCTTCCCAACATCGAAACGTTCGATGGGACGGACAACTCGTTGGAACATGTCAATAACTTCACCACCATCATGAGGATTTACAGCGCCCCTGACCAGCTCCTCTGTCAAGTGTTTCCGGCAACTTTGAAAGGACAAGCGCGCACTTGGTTCCACTCCCTTGGAGATGGGGCCATCAACAACTTCGCAGAAATGGCGCAGCAGTTCATGGACCAGTTCATCGCCAATCGTAGGATTGTCCGAGATCCCTCCCATCTCTCAGGAATCCGCCAAAATGACGGAGAGACTCTCAAGGATTTTTTCCGACGCTTCACCTCGGAGGCTCGGCAGATCCTGGGGGTCGACCCCGAGCTCTTGCAAGGAGTCTTCCTTGGAGGTCTCCGCACAAGTGGCTTTTACTCAGCTCTAATGAGAGAAATCGTACCAAGCTATCCTGACCTCGTTCAGCGAGTCGAGACCCAGATAGCAGCAGATGAGGCAATTGAAGCGCACCGCCGACAGTTCGAGGGGAGCTCGAAGAGGAAGAAAGAGGAGTCGCTGCCGCAGACAGTTCCCAATAAGAAAAACAAGTTGTAAGATCCCTCTCTCGCACCTGGAGAGCATCCAGATCTTATGCCCAGAACCGCCGCCTTACTGTGACACTAACACCCGAGTTAGCTGCCCCCGCAAGACGCCGATCCTGCCGGCAGAACGATCAACAGGCCAACAAGAGCTAAGAAGGGAAAGAAACAAAACCAAATCCACAATCACACATTTATACAACAAATATAAAAGTCCATCAATGAGTACAACAAGTAAAGGAGAGAAAGGGCTTAAGCCCGGTACATATCCAAGTAAAGTACAAAAACTCTCTCACTCTACATCTGTGCGGAAGCTAAACAAACTCTCAACTCTCGAACTCCTGTCTTGTAGTAGAAGTAATGCGCGGCATAAGCTCCTCAGGTCCTGTCTCCTCTTCTAGCTGTGGCTCCATCACCTCGTGTACCTACGGTCACAACCGACCGTTAGTCATAAAGACTAAGCCGATTTTGTCCCCGCCTCCCCCCGCGACTCCTAGGCACCGTGCGGGAGGACGAAGCGGAGGAAAAACAAGGGGTAAAAGAAACAAGGCAGGTGACAAATGTCGAGACTAGCATGGTATATAAATACTAAGCAAGTAAAGGTAACCATTCTATTCTAACCAGAGTAAGTACGACAGCAGATAGTAAAAGACAATGCAATATAAAGAAGCAGGTACAAGAAATAAGATCAGCTACGAAAGTAACCTTAACTTATATGCACACACAAAAGCACATAAGCTAAGGGATCTGGCAAGAAGTAAACTCATCGTATAAAAGAGCCCATACGGATTTATACGATGAGGTCTCTGTTTGTGCAGAAATGTTATGCTATGATGTGCAATGCAATGATGCAATGTTTGTATTATTATTTCATACACATGCAACTCACCCACACGACTCTGTACGTACATACCTTTAGTTCCCACTTTTCGGAGGTAGTTAACCTCTCGGACACCTCCCGTCGTGGTCAAACGGTGGCAGAGGAGCGGGCGTCTCCTCACCTAGGTGGGTAAGTCACACTACCAGACCTAGGCCCAAACGTACGCTGTGATACTGGTACCCGGTACTCACGATCCTCTGCGTTCTAAACTGAATTGGCCAGGCAGGGTTTAGGGAATTCGTCCCGTCGGACGCGCAGTAAAACAACCTGGCCCCAATAAAACCACTAGCACTTCCGAGTCAACGAACTGCTGTCATTGTGACGACTAAGACAGAACCGAAGACCCACCACATCTTATACACAAGCAACAAGTATTAGCCATTTACTACCGAGCCTCCAGCTCGCAATTCTATATCAACATTTATAAAGTAGAGCATGCCGCTCCCAGACTATATCAGTCTTATATTTAAACTACGAGCCTACCGTTTGCTAGACTACACTAGTCTTATATTCAAACTACGAGTCTACCGCTCGCTAGACTACACTAGTCTTATATTTAAACTACGAGCCTACCGCTCGCTAGACTACACTAGTCTTATATTTAAACTACAAGCCTACCGCTCGCTAGACTACACTAGTTTTATATTTAAACTACGAGTCTACCGCTCGCTAGACTATAGTAGTCTTATATTTAAACTACGAGTCTACCGCTCGCCAGACTATAGTAGTCTTATATTTAAACTACGAGTCTACCGCTCGCCAGACTATACTAGTCTTATATTAAAACTACGAGCCTACCGCTCGCTAGACTATACTAGTCTTTCCTTATATATCCCGAGCTTACCGCTCGCAGGACTATCCCAGTCCTTCCTTACAACCCGAGCCTACCGCTCGCAGGACTATTCCAGTCCTTCCTTACAACCCGAGTCTACCGCTCGCAGGACTATTCCAGTCCTTCCTTACAACCCGAGCATACCGCTCGCAGGACTATCCCAGTCCTTCCTTATAAGCCGAGCCTACCGCTCGCAGGACTATTCTAGTCTTTTCCTTATAAAATGTTCTGATTTGGGATGAAAGTTAACTTGTCAAGTTCTCCTACTTAACTAGTCTTGTTTATAATTTAGTTGATCTTAGAAGCTTAGGGTTAGCCTTGGACTTCCGAAGGGTTACCCGGTGAGGGGCTTGCAGCGGTACCAGGAAGTGTGACGGGCTGACACCCCGAACTTCCTCTTCCCAAGGCACTTAATCTTGTTGGTATCTACCCCATTCTACTTGATCCTCATTATCCTCTCCAATTACATTAAATCTCTATGATGAGTTGAACTTGGCTCTTAGGAGTGGGGGAGTTCTTTTGATCTCCAACACCACCCATTGTGACCGGGGCTGACTCTCCCGTCGTCACATTCTAAGCTCGAGTTCCCTTCTTCACCGAGGAACTGCACACATTCAATTAGCCTTCTCAACCTTACTTGGACCCACACTCATATTCTTCGTCATCCTTAATCCAGGGTTTGCCTTAGATATTTCTCGACTTCTCCCTTGAGTAGTTACCTTAAGATGGCTCACCCGGCTAAGGGTAGTTTTACTTCCATATAATCATTTAACACAGATGAGTTGTCTGTGGGGCCCTTGATGAGGTCTAACCTCCTTTTTATATCATTATAAATTCCTGCACTTATAGCTTCGCTAAACGCACCTCAACACTTATTTCCCATGGTGCCCCTTAGAGGTGTTCTTCCAAATAATCTGAGCCTTCATAATAGTCAAAGAGTTAATAGTTCTATGTGTGAAGGTCAGTGTTGGTCTAAATCATATGAATCAGTTTTACTATTCGCAGACCAAAATAAGATTGAGCTAGATTTGACTCCTAAGGTGCAATCTTGATCACATCATAACCAAATGAGTTCCAATTATTATCATGGGTTCACAATGAGTTGTGATCTAACAACCTCAAATCCTAATTTCATAAATTCTCCGGGGAAACTTAAATCTTAGTCTCTATTAAAATAGAAGACGTGCAGATAGTGATTTATACATTGACTGTCAACTAATGATCTCCATAAATTCTGATAAATTCACTGTATCATAATATTTTTCTAAAAGCCTCAAACCCCACATTTCACATTTTTACAGGAACTATTTAACCATAATTTCAATTTAACATAAATGGGGTGCAAATAGGGATTTACACTACAGGTGCTATGTTAAGACTTCAATAAATTTTGGGAAAATTACTATAGCACAACATTGGTCTGAAAACACAAGATCCTAATGAAAACAAAAATCATCTAGAAACACCAAATCCAAAGTTTCATAATTTACCAGGGAGTATTTATCCATAATTACTATTTATTACAAATGGTGTGTCAATAAGGGATTACACTACAACTACCATTAATATGTCTCTATAAATTCTGAGGAAATTAAACTAGTACAATAATAATCTAGAAACAACAAATCCAAAGTTTCATAATTTACCAGGGAGTATTTATCCATAATTATTATTTATTACAAATGGTGTGCCAATAAGGGATTACACTACAACTACCATTAATATGTCTCTATAAATTCTGAGAAAATTAACCTAGTACAATAATCATCTAGAAACACAAAATCCAAAGTTACATAATTTACCAAGGAGTATTTATCCATAATTACTATTTATTACAAATGGTGTGCCAATAAGGGATTACACTACAACTACCATTTATATGTCTCTATAAATTCTGAGAAAATTAACCTAGTACAATAATCATCTAGAAACACCAAATCCAAAGTTTCATAATTTACCAGGGAGTATTTATCCATAATTACTATTTATTACAAATGGTGTGCCAATAAGGGATTACACTACAACTACCATTTATATGTCTCTATAAATTCTGAGAAAATTAACCAAGTACAATAATCATCTAGAAACACCAAATCCAAAGTTTCATAATCTACCGGGGATAATTTAGCCATAATTGCTCAATAATCAAATAATTTATCTATGAAAGACATTTCAAAACTTGTAAAGGAACTAAGCTAAATTTTCATCTAGGCCACATGAGGTTACTCCTACTGATGTGCCTCATCATAAAGCTGCACATTCCAGAAAATCAACATTTTCTATATATAAATTTCTCAATAACTAAATAAATTGCCCATGAGAGGCATTTCATAATTTGTAAAGGAGCTACCCTAAATTTTCATCTAAACCGCTTGAGATTGTTTCTAAGGGTATGTAATGTCATGAAAAGACTATGCCTAGAAGGTGGGATTTTTGCTAGTTGTTTTAATCTCATAAATTTCATTAATTTACAAGTGTGACAATTTGAATTTACTTAGAAACTTTAAGAAAATAATTTCCAAAGGTCATGAGTCTTATGTCAAGGATGTATATCCTCATGTCATACAAAAACCCCAAGGTTTCACTTCATTCTAAAATCATATGATCCATAAATAAATTCATTTAATAATTAAGGCTAGATCATTTTGAACATGAGCTACCATTTTTTTATACATCCACTGGCCCTACCAAATTTATATCATGATGATAATGATGAAAATCAGAGTCTACCAAATTTTCATAATTTTCTATCATAGGGAATTATTTATAATTATAGTTGAATGAAATTACCAAAATGCCATTATAAATTCTAACCCCTTTAATATTCATCCAAAAATTCTGATAAATTTACCATAGGCTTATATTAACATGATGACTTACTGTGATTTATCTCAAATTTATCAGACCAATAAAAACTCAGTATTTGCACAAGATTCATAAGGGGTATATTTGTAATTTTAACTATTTAAAACATGAAATATTTTCCAAAAAATTCAGAAAATTCATGCTGCCATAATAATGAAATCAGAGACTAAACCCTAAGTTTCACTTCATTCTAAGATCATATGATCCCCCTTTCATTTTATAACCTAAATTAGAGGTAATTTAGTAAATTCCACATCTTGGGATTTTTGTACCCAAAAATCCCCAAATACCTTTTGGGAAGGCATATTACTGCCATGGACCCATGTCCAACATCTCAAGCCATTGGGTCAACCCCAAGGCTTGGGGCTCACTCCACCCCAAATTTGCTAAAGACACACATTTAAGGTCTTTAGCCTAGCTCTTGCATGGCTCATAACTCCACATGCACAAGGTCAAATGGTCTCAAATTTCTACCAGTGGTCTAGATATATATAAAGAGTTTACCACCCAAATTTGGGGGTGTTTGGAGTTATACAACTCCATAAATACCAAATATTTCCTTTTGCTAATAAATGAAATAACTCAGTGGATATACATCC
The DNA here is from genome assembly GCA_033032865.1 of Dactylorhiza incarnata. Lineage (NCBI taxonomy): Eukaryota > Viridiplantae > Streptophyta > Magnoliopsida > Asparagales > Orchidaceae > Dactylorhiza > Dactylorhiza incarnata. The sequence goes on from JAWHQI010000066.1 coordinate 3,500,683, forward strand.
AAAAATTCTCAAATTTAAATCCTAGGTGTGTCATCATACCATGCATGCATGGTAGAAATTTCAGGTCGAGATGAGCTTTAACAAAGAAGTTATAAGCAAAATAGTTTCTGATCTAGCCTAGGACCAGTCCCACCAAAATGGGTGCCTAGGGCCTCCAAATGGCCTGATCTTGGGTCCTATAGAAACTAGAGACCCAGATCTACAAATCTTGTCTCAGCCACTTTTTGAAATTATGGCCTCTAAGGCCTTCAAATCTTGCATGCAAACCTCTGAATATTCCAAGGCAGAATGAACTGGTCTGCTAATAGAGATCAAGGAGACGAAATCAACGGCTGTGATTTCGTCTCCTTCCTCTAGCCAACGGCCCAGAGGAAAAGAGCCCTGATCCCGGCCAACCACTACCCTCCCCGGCCATCTGCCGCCGCCACCACCTCCATTGAGGGGTTGGCCGTCGATTGGCGGTGGAATGGTGGTCGGAGGTGGCGGTTTCCGGCGATCCCTGGAGGAAGCCCAAATGGAGCTCGGGAAGGAAATTTCCCATGGCTGTCGGCTCAATTGAGCCCGACTGCCCTTGCTAAGGCCCTAGATGGCTAGCACAGAGGGAGAGGGGGAGAAATCGTGCCTTAGTGGGGCTTGGCGGCGGCGGTTGGCCATGGATCTTCTCTCCTCCGGCGAGCTTGCTCCCAACCTCGATTCTCCACCTTTTTCTCCTCTGTAAAGCTCCAGCCCGACTCCTTTCCCCCTTCTAAAGCTAATGGTGGCATCAATTCGAGATGGGGAGGGCTGTATAGAGAGTATTTGAAAAGTGGTGGTCGGCCTCCCCTTGGTTGCTCCTCCCTGCTGCCAAATGGCACCCCTCCAGCACCAATTCAGATGGGAATTAACTAGGGGGGGTCAGATATGGCCTTGGGCAGAAGTGTGGAGTGCCACTTGGCATTCATTCCCAAAATTCTTCTTGTTTCTTAATGGAGGAAGGGGGATTTTCCACTTTTGCCCCCATGCATGTCTTTGCATGTTGAATTCAGTGGGCAAAGTAGGTCATTATGCATGTGGGCTTCAGAATGGGCCTTGTTTAAGGCTTTATTCCATTTGTATTTGGTTTGAATCCAATTTAAGCCCAATTTAGGTATAATTGACCCTATGTTGACTTTTGAGTTGACTTGGTCAACTAATGAGTAGGCTGACCCCACATGGTGACTATGGGGTCCATAGACTCCCTTTGGGGTGATTCACGGCTTGGTGAACCCTCTTTGGGCACTTTTGACCTATTTAGGTCAACTTAGGCAAAATGGGTCAAATGGTGATTTTGACTCAAACCCTAGATTTGTCTTGACCCATTGGGTTATTAGTGACCCATTGAGTACCCTAGAGGATTAGGAAGAGTTAGGTGAGGTCAATTGGATCATTTTGAGGCTTAGACATCAAGCCTTAAACCTTGAAGTCATTTTGTCTATTTGCACACCAAGGTGTTTTTCTCCTTTTCACCTTGGTTCTAGGGCAATTCTTGGTCTCTTAGAGCAATGTCATGACCTTGTCATGACAAAGTGCACCTTAGGGGTCTAGTAGTTCTGGGGATGTTACAAATCCCAATAAACAAAAGAATAATTTCGTCCCCGAAATTCAAGTTCGGGTCCACGGGTTCCACTTGTGAAGGTAGTATGAGGGTTGTTCAGTCATTAAACCTGACATCATTTCCAGGGGTTTATATTGACGTCAAAAGTCTATATGCAGATTTCTAGAGCATTCCCGTATTAGTATTTCAAGGTGTCTACTTCTCAAATTACAATCCATGGTGTGGATATTCTATATTATCACCTCAAATCTTCATTGTGAATGAAGTTTACTCAGATATTGAATCTAGTAAAAGTCCCAGAGCTTTCCACTGATATAAAAGATCGTACATCAAAGTTCATGACATTTCAACGTCAATAATTCAGGAAAATACTTTCTCAAGTTGTAGTCTCAAATCGTACTTGCGAAGGAAGCCTGTTATTTATTCAAAGATTAATTCTTAGCAAAATTCTTCGAGCTTCCCATGGGTATGAGAAGTCCATGTGCAAATTTCTATGACAATCCAGTATCTATTTTCATGGTACAACTTTCTACATTTAAGTCGACACCTACCTCTATATTCTAACTGTAAGCATGAACTTATTTATGATGAAAATTCAACTTATGTGCACATGTAGTAATCCTTCCTGAATCCCTTCATACAGTTTAGCATCGACCAATATGTATGAGTCAATAAATCACCAAGTTTGCTATACTCGTGAGATCATCACTAGTATAAACCATAATCCAACCTCTGAAGTTATGATTTACGAGAGGTCGTATTTCCCAATATCACATATTACTCTCCAAACCATACAGCATTCCTGGGGATTATAATGACATTGTCCTTCAATTCCCCGGCTCGTCAAGACATGATTCTAACCATCATAAGTACTCTCTTATTTGCTTAATCCATATGTATACTTTCAACGATCTAATATGATGGCATTGCTTATTTATGTCATTCAAAAGTTCGTAGTTGATAATTACAATTCGTGTCTTGGTTATACCCAAATATCGTGGGTAGCAATGATAATCAATTCCCGTGTTTATCACTCCTAATCCCCAACCTCTTGATATGTGGCCATCACGGTTACCCTTTTATTTAGGATCAAACTAGGTAGGGTTAAGTCATATCATCTTAACAGTTAAGTACAATAATTCATCTTTTCAGGATCTCTAGTTATGCGTCAACTATCCCCCAAGGCATATGGATATTGGTCTCGATATAATTAATCGAAAATGAAAAGGACTTGATTTTTCAATAATTGTATGTACATTATCTTCGAACGCCCTGAAATTCAAGAAATTCCAATTATAGTTCTATCACGCAGGAATCTAATTCCAGTCCTCATAGCTCATAAAGCGATTTGTTTGTCCCCAGAAACTAGCTTGGCCATCCTATGTTCAATTGATTCGACTGAATTCAGATATTTGATCATCCAACGATATTTGCACCGTTTGCCCCGACTATAACTGAATCATCGTCTCCGAGTTGGGGAGGGAGATTTGAGGTACCACACTTGCATGAGGTTGTTTACATTTGTTCACCTCTTAAGATCGCGAGGGTCTATTGTTCGTTCCATTCTTATCCAGTCCATATCCGACTTAAACCTGCGCTGAGTCCATAATTCATGTCGGTTCTCTCTTGCGCTTTTCAAGAGTTTTATTCGTCAAAACTTTAGTCGACATTAAAGTCATTAATCGTGTATTACGACAATTGAGTTGAGATGGTAGAGGGTATATGAATATGCTGTCGAGGCAATAATTATCACACCACCTTAACTGAGTGTAAAACTCTTTTCACAATCAGTGCTACCTCAAGCTTAGGTCTTTTAAAGTGATTTCACAATTTTCTTTTGAATTTGCAAGTGATTCACACCATGACTTGTATTAGGGAAGGCACAATCGGTCCTTAGGTTGCGTACTATGTAGCTATCTACGGCATTATGTTCAGACTCTGGAGATTCTCTCGAAGTCTTATACTATTTTTCTTGTTCTCAAGAGTCGCATGCAAAGAATTTTCCAGGCGACCTGATCTATAACTTCAAAGACTTCATTTACTATTTTCTTTGTTTACTTATCTGCATAACCTTAGAGCATTAAAGGGGTGAATAATCATTCTTGAAAGGCTCTATGCTCTTGTTCCGATTGTGTATTCATATCAGCCTCGTCATAGTATTAATAATTCTCCTTTCTTAAGATGAAGGAATTCTTCAAGGGTCTTGACTTCCAAGAAGGGTCGGTCATCAGACCGATTATGCATACTTCAAAATCTCTTTTTAAGTCAAGTAAAGTTGAATACTTCAAGATTGCTTACGTTTTTGACGGGCCTTTCCAAAATAAGGTCTAGGGAACTCGAGTTGGTATCTAACTGGTCCCAATAAACAAAAGGGATTAGCCCCTGTACACTTCGGGCTAAGATCCTGATATCATTATGATCTATTATCCTAGGTATTCACTCACTCCTTAGGGCATACAACTCTAGACTTGGAGTTCCATCCGAGGCCCATTGATATTCCACCTTTTTTTTGGTCATTAAGGTTACTAATTATCGCAACCTTCTCATGATTATTCTATGGGCCATACACAAAAGGGGTCTTTTCTGAACTCGAATCCTTATCCAAACCCGGTGTTTGTCACGATGATCATTTCGGTGTAACCTAGTTGTTGGTTTGGAGATTAAGTTTACGATTCTCCTGCTGCCCACTAATGGTGTTTGTGCACTGAATATCTTGAGGCGGTCCTTCTTATTGGGTAGGGAGTGATGATATCACTTGACATTAGAATTAAGGATGTCAGAGTTTTAAACTTTAGGTAACTATTTTCTCAATAGACTCCAGGCAGCGCGCCAATGAACAACACCTGCCTCTAGGCAGCGCGCTAATGAACAACAACTGCCAACGGGCAGCGCGCTCACAACAATCTCTCATTGTCGTCGATTGAAGGTTCGTCATTCTCCACCGCGGTAAGGTTCCGACGACATAAGGGTCTGCCCCACTTACGTTCGTCCACGGTTTGAATACGTACGCCCTTCACCAACAAAAACTAATTTTCTATATTATAAAAGCCGTGAGCTCAGACTCGCGCAAACTAATTTTTTATTATGTAAAAAAGCCGCGAGCTCAGACTCACGCAAACTTATTTTCTATTATGTAAAAGCCGCGAGCTCAGACTCGCGCAAACTAATTTCTTATTATTATGAAAAAGCCGCAGGCTTGGACCCGCGCAGACTCATCCGTTATTTTGTAAAAGGCCATCAAGCTGTTCAGGTATCAACGCTAAATAGCAAGCCAGCAACAATCTCAAAGTGCGAACATCCTTCACCGACCATCTTGAAGCATCTTCCCTCAATCGACACTTCGACAACAACCAGGGCAGTGAGGCCACGAGAGTGCTATCACAACGCAGCGCAGACCGAGAAACGCTTAAACATAACAAGAAAACAAAAGCAACCACACACTCATCCTTCGACAGCAATTCCTGCCCAAGGCACCACGAAGAGAGCAATGATCAAAGCCGCCACAGAAAAATCGAAACCTCCGAACTCCTCCGCGCCGAAATTCGGACTCCGAAGGTTTGGGGGGCTTTTGTTATACATCCATAAAGGCCTTGGGGTGCGTCTAGAGAAAACTCCACTAAAGAGAGGTGAGGTCAACGGTCAACGCATAATCGCTCGAGTTGAAGAAACCGAACCTGTCATTTCCGCCGCCAACCGCCAGTGTAGGAGCACGCGCGAAGCCGAAACTTAGGTGCGCAACTCTCACCTAGAACTAGGTGGGAGAGAAATATAGCCGTATGATCTCAAATCGGACGGTATATAAAATACTGACAATATTTATTATTTATAAATACAAGATTATTTAAGAAAATACAACCGTATGATCTTTGATCAACGGCTAGATGGGTTCCTCTCATAGATGAGAGTAACTCACCTATAAATTTCTCAAAAAAAAAATACAGCAGATTAACGGCTCGGATTGCGTCCGACGTACATAGCGTACGAAAAAAAATCCCTTATAGAGAATCCTATCAGGCCACTAGCAAACTCGAATCTCAGCGTAAAAATTTATTTCACTTTCTGATGACCCTTGTTAAAACTCGGACTTCGGGTCTGTTTGGCTCAGCTCTGGCGGATGGAAAAGCTATTTTCCATCCGCCAGAGCTGCTAATTGGCTGTTTGGAACGGCTTATTTTAGAAAATCGCTCCCTAAAAACCGGCGTTTTAAGGTAGGTTGGATAATCTGTTTCCTCCCCGATTTCGCTCCCGTGGAATCACTCCCCGTAAAAGCGCGTCTCTCCCTCTCTCGCGATAGGTTTTTCATTCCCGATCGCAGGCTTCTTCCCGATCGCATCGCAGGCGACAACCCCTTCTTCCCTCGCAGGCGACAACCCCTTCTTCCCTCGCAGGCGACAACGCCTTCCCGATCGAGACTCTTCTTCCTCTTCCAGATCGAAGACGACTCGCCGTTCTTCCGCTTCGTAAAGCCCTCGCAGCCGGCATTACTGACGATCGCAGACTTCTTCCGCTTCTTCTTCCGCCATTGTTGTCGATCGCAGCCGGTACTGTCGATCGCAGGTTTCTTCCCGATTGAAGGCGACCCTGTCTTTCCTCTTCCCGATCGCAGCCGCTTGTCCCGATCTCCTTCCTGCCCGATCGAAGTGAAGAAAGGTTAGAGATATCCTTCCTTTTCCCTGTCCCTTTTTTATTTTTCCTGCCTCGTTTTCATCTCAAATGATTTCCATTTTCCTCGTTCCAGTTTGCTGCCCTGTTCCTGCACAGTTCTAGCTTCCAGTCAGAGGCTTTCCTCGTTCCAGCTTGCTACCCAGTTGTGCCCCGTTCCTGCTCAAGGTATACTTCTCCAAGCCACATTCTCCATCTCATTGATGTATTGATTGAAGATTTGGTGGTTTATGGATGTGTTTGTGGGTGGATGATTGTGTGTGTGTTTTTTATTATGTGTTTGTGTGTGTATGTATAAGTATGTGTGTGTGTGTGATGTGTATGTGTATGTATGTGTATGTGTGTGTGTGTGTGTGTGTGTGTGTTTGAATAGATATGTGTTTGTGTGTGTGAAGTGTATGTGTGTGTGGATTTGTGTTTGTGTGTGTGGATGAGTGTTTGTGTGTGTGGATGGATGTTTGTGTGTGTGTGATGTGTATGTGTGTGTGTTTGAATAGATATGTGTTTGTGTGTGTATGTATAAATATGTTTGTGTGTGTATGTTTGTGTTAATTTTTGGATTTATTTTTTTTGTGTTTATGTGATGTGTATGTGTGTGTGGATTTGTGTTTGTGTGTGTGTGGATGAGTGTTTGTGTGTGTGGATGGATGTTTGTGTGTGTGTGATGTGTATGTATGTATGTGTATGTGTGTGTGTGTGTGTGTGTGTTTGAATAGATATGTGTTTGTGTGTGTATGTATAAATATGTTTGTGTGTGTATGTTTGTGTTAATTTTTGGATTTATTTTTTTTGTGTTTATGTGATGTGTATGTGTGTGTGGATTTTTTTGTGTGTGTGTGTGGATGAGTATTTGTGTGTGTGGATGGATGTTTGTGTGTGTGATGTGTATGTGTGTATGTGTATGTGTGTGTGTGTGTTTGAATAGATATGTGTTTGTGTGTGTATGTGTAAATGTGTTTGTGTGTGTATGTTTGTGTTAATTTTGGAGTTTTTTTGTGTTTGTGTGATGTGTATGTGTGTGTGTGTGTGTGATGTGTATGTGTATGTGTGTGTGTATGTGTGTGTGTGTGTGTGTGTGTTTGAGTAGATTTGTGTGTGTGTGTGTATGTATAAATATGTTTGTGTGTGTGTGTGTTTGAATAGATATGTGTTTATGTGTGTATGTGTAAATGTGTTTGTGTGTGTATGTTTGTGTTAATTTTGGAGTTTTTTTGTGTTTGTGTGATGTGTATGTGTGTGTGTGTGATGTGTATGTGTATGTGTGTGTGTGTATGTGTGTGTGTGTGTGTTTGAGTAGATTTGTGTGTGTGTGTGTGTATGTATAAATATGTTTGTGTGTTTGTATGTTTGAATAAATGTTTTTGTTTAATTGAATGATTTATGGTGTTTTGGGTATACAGTATAATGGGAAACCCAAAGGCCGGAGGAAGCACGACAACATGGGAGTCAAATGATGTATTGGTCTTCTGCGATCTTTGCATTATAGAGATAGGGTTGGGAAATCGGCATACCACCCACTTTAGCAAGGATGGTTGAAAAAATTTGATTAGATCTTTTAAAGAACGTACTGAAAAAACTATGATCGAATGCAAATGAAGAATAAGTGGGACCATCTCAAGAAAGACTGGAAGTTATGGAAAGAACTAAAACATGGAGAGATCGGTTTGGGATGGGACCAGGAAAAGAGAACCATTGCAGCATCTGATCAGTGGTGGGAGGATAAAATTAAGGTCACCTAAAACTCAATAAATTTAAACAAAAATATATATTTAGGTTAAATATGTTCTTATACTATTTTAATTGTTTATGTTCAGGTTGTACCCGCTGCTAAAAAATTTCGATATGCTGGTATTGCGCCCGAGTTAGAGGAGAAACTGAATATTATGTTCAGTCAAGTTGTTGCTACAGGTGAAGATTCTTGGGCTCCATCAATGGGTGACCTACCACCTGATGTGGAGCACATTTCTGACGATGAAGACAATGCAGTAGAAAACTTGGAGGTGCAACAAGTTGATTCATCAACCAATATTGGCAATAACTCCACTTCCACTAGTAAACGAAAAAGAATGAGAAAGAATAAAGGAGTGGCTCTTTCCTATATGACTGAGTTGCGTGCATCGGTACTAGCGGATAAGCCACCACCAATTGTCACAATCAAGGAGGCAGTGGTCAAATTTGCCTTTATATTACTTTGCTTTGAACCATATCAAAGACAAAAACAATAGAGAAATTTTCATTAACATACCGGAGGGGATAAGGTATGGTGGATCAATAGTGCTTTTGAGAACATGATGCAGAGATCGTGTCATTTTAGGCAGTTGTGTGTTGTGTTATGTGTTTTTGGTTTATCAAAAGACTGCGTGGTGTTTTTTTATCCTGTTTGTTTATTATTAAAATTTCATATCATCTTTTTAACAAACTCTTGAAATCATATTAATCAAAAGTATGAGTAATATCAAAAAATTTAATTGTGCAGGTGACGAAGAATGATTGAATATAGTTGAACGAATGCACCGGAGAACCTACCATTACATGTTATATTTGAGAACAATATTTATTTTTATTGATGTGTTTAATTGTTTAAGAACAATATATATTAATATTTTCATTTAAAAAAAACAGCTCTCAAAAAGCTGTTCTACCAAACAGTTTTATTTAAAAAAGCTCTGTTCAATCAGCACTTATCCACAAACCATCCAAACAGCATGCAGCTTTTCATAACAGCTCCTCAAAGAGCTCTGTCTAAAAAGCTCTGTTCAATCAGCAGCTTCTCAATCCGCATCAGCTCTCCCAAACAGACCCTTCAACTTGGAAAAGGGATGTGAAACTGAAACGGGAATTTTTTTTTGAACGGGGCCATCATACTTCGACATTCCCGATTTCTCCGGCTCCTATTTCGACATATTTTAAGGTGACAGATTTCTCCCAATTATAACCGGGACACCGGATCTAATAATCGCTTCTCCAAACTCGTGGTCCCGGAGAAAACATTTTGGTTTTGAATGAACAATTTTGGAATTGATCTTCGCGGAAAGTAAATGGCATCTCCAAATTTTTTTAATGTCTTTACACATGGCATGATCAGGATGACCCTGCTCTTTGATTTTGGGGACGGGGCTCGTTCCCAAAAATTTGCCGCAAAAATAATTTATCTATTTTTTTAATAGATTTTTAATTGTTGAAATATTCATTATCTTAAAAAAAATTGCAAAAAAAAAAGAAAATGTCTTTAAATACTTTAATTGATTTTAATAAATCCTTAAAATTAATGAACTGGTTTCTTAAGGCGATTGTTATCAGCAGTACTAAATTGGTTATTCGTAAAGTTTTGATATCCACAAAGTAATTTTTGATAAAATTATATTCGCAAATTAAAATGTTATTAGCAAAGCATAAGGAGCCTTCGTCCAGGCCTGAGAGGGAACGCCCAGGCCGTTGGTTCACTACGCCCACGCCATCGAAGCCAACGACGCCACCCTCGCCACCCATTGCATCCAACTCCCACCCTCATTGATTGACTTGCCTCACGCTATCCCAACGGGGCACCCTTCCTCCGCCTCACCCTCCCCACCTCCTCCCCTGTGCCGCCAACCCTAGACATCTCCCTCCACAAGCTCGACACCCGCCTCATCAACCTCGCTCGATACCGTAACATCGGGATGGAGTTCCACGTCGTTCCCTCCGCCATGTTCGATGGATTCGACTCCCTCAACCGCCTACAAGCTCACCACCTCTCCGGAGAAGCGCTGGTCACAAATTGTCACCTGATGCCGCACTGAATCCCAAACGAATCAGTCAGAATGACGATAATGTTTCCATCTCATCTGTCTGCGTTCACAAAGGCTTAAAGATTGCTGGAGCCAACGCTTGTTATTGTGGTGGACGAGGAGGCAGACTTCACCGCTGGAGACGTAGTAGCCTGACTAGAAGAAAAAGGGCGGACCCTAGGGGAAATCGAATCAGCAACGACATGGCGAGCAGATTCTGGCCGTACTGAGCGGGGAAATCGAACCCGTGGCAAAAGAGATAGCAGGTTTTGTAGTTTTGAGCGGCGAAATCGAACCAGCAGCGAGAGGCGGGATGTTGTGCGAACGACGGAAAGGATGGGCGAGTGGGTGCGATTAGTCTTTCCCTAAAGCCGTAATTAGCCAAAGTTGAAATGTTGATAACAATCGTTTTTCTTAATTATCCAAAAATTGCAACCACAACCATTGCGCGACGTCACCCGCGCGGTGAGTTACCAAGGCCGCACCCTACCTCCTTGAGGGGTGCGGCCAAAACTGCGCAGTTTCACGCCACTTGGGGGTGCAGTCAAAGCCGCGCCCCACTAAGGGGGTGCGGCCCAAACCGCACCCCCTTGGGGGTGCGCCCCTCCTTGGAGGGGGGGGGGGGGGGCGCCCCTTCTTGGGGGGTGCGGCCAAACCACCACCACCCCTCTCTTTAGGGGGTGCGACCCAAACCGCACCCCCTTGGGGGGGCCGCCGGGTTCCACTCTGGTATGAGGGGGAAAAAGGGGGGAGGGGGGGAGAAAAAAGAAAAAGAGGGGGAGGAGAAAAAAGAGGGGGAGGAGAGGGAAAGGGGGAGGGAGAAAGAAAAAAGAGGGAAAGGAAGAAAAAATGAAGGGAGGGAGGGAGAGAACGCGTCCACAATTTGCGAAAGATAGACATTTGGCTCTCCGCGGAGATCCAAATGGCTCTCCGCGGAGATCCAAATGGCTCTCCGCGGAGAGCCAAATGGCTCTCCGCGGATATCTAAATGGATCTCCGCGGAGAGCCATTTGGATCTCCGCGGAGAACTTTTTGGATCTCCGCGGAGAACTTTGTGCTCTCCGTGGAGAGCTTTTTGCTCTCCGCGGAGATCTTTTTGCTCTCCGCGGAGAGCCTTTTGGATCTCCGCGGAGAGCCTTCTGTATCTTCACTGATTTCATTTAAAGCTATAATTTTGACCCATTTGAAAGCGGTATTCATCCATGAAACAATTATTATTATAGACAAACATTACAAATGTACACGAATAATGTTTCTTAATTTACATCAATCAACCACAAAATTTTTAAAGATGTCTGCACAGATCTGGGCTCTAAACATAGGCATATTTTTCTACCAGTCTACGCAACTCTCCCAGCTCATCAACCCTTCCTTCGCTATGTGCTCCATATACTTCATAACGAAGACACCGCAGTCCACGGAGTTCTCCTGCTGTGGTATACCAGCAGTCAAGTCGAGTTTCCAATTGGAAAATCCTGCGTGGACTTTTTTAATGGTCGCCTTCTGGAGCGCAGAAATCTGCATTAACACAAATTTGTTCGTACATTAGTAACTCGTAATGTACAATACTACATTGCATGTCAATGAACTGTACTTACAGCTTCTTTAGCGGAAACTTTTCGTTGGGCATTACGCAGAGAGTCATGTATAAGCCACTTCTTCTCTTTAACCATACCCACCAATAAATATCAGTGTTGACTATAACATACTGGCATTAGAATCATTTTGATATTGACGAGATTCTCCTTGGTAATGCCCTCAAGTAATGCAGCTACAAGCTTAGATTCTCCGTCATTGGACCTTGGGAAGTGCAACTACATAATTTGTAACATTTTTTAGCAATGCAAACAGAATTATTAATGTATAAAGCACTGATAGGGAGATCATACCAAAAAGTTCGGACTGATGTACATAAACGGATGATACGGTTCTTTATCCCGATTTCTACGCAAAGTCAAGATCTTTGCGTAGGCATCAATGTGACAATCTTCGACGTATTTGTCCGTCAGAAGAGCATCCATGCCATCTCGAAATCCGACTATATTCCATTTATTGAATGCTTGGTCGTTCCTGAAACATTAGAAAGCCATCGTCAATATCAATGTGCATAGATCAAAATTTTGAAAATATAAAAGTGTATAATGTCAAAAGGGCACCTCGATGGTATGGCGCTCATTCGCTGATGGATGATATCTCTATCTTCTTCAGCTATTAGCGGTCTCCCCGGATAGTCAACGGGGTACACATCAATTTCATCCGCCTTTGTAGTTTTAATGTCTCTTTCTCCCAATGGGGAGTCTAGAATATCAGCAATGGAAGTATCGTGAGGGGTAGTGAGGGTGGTAGCGTTTTGGTGGGTGGGGGATCTAGAGATACTCGGGCTAGATGATGGCGAGGAATGATGAATGAGTGCGTCTATATCAGCACTCATGGATTCAAGACGTTCACCTACACTGTGACTAAAACTAATTAAATCACTATGTACTCTATCTATTTTTTTGTCTAATCTATCTACAGAACTATCTATCTTGCTATCTAATAATGCAAATTGATCTAACATCCTATGCTGGAAATCAATCCAAAACTGTGCCGGAGGGATAGATGGTGTGCTAGGTGGTGGGGGAGGTGATGATGTGCTGGGTGATGGGGGAGGTGATGATGATGAGGGAGGTGGTAATGATGTGGGAGGTGGTGGTGCAAACTTCATTTTTTTTACTACCCTAGATGGCGAGACTATTGGTTTTCTCTTAAATGTGGGAGGTGGTGGTGTCCAGTGTGTTGTCACGTCTGAACATAACAACTTTTCTGTCGGTGATATTTCATCTAGTACTTCCAACACCTAAAAAGAAGAAATACAACTATTGTATTGGATAGTTCAAAAGTGGTTGTTAATCGAATAAACTAAATTATTTACCTGCTCATCCAAGAGTTTTGCAACAGTCCCCATCTCTTTCATTGAAAATGAGACCTTCTCCGACCATCTTAATATTCGCGGCCTCAATGACGGATAGTGCGGAGCGAAGGTGGTGGTGTGCTCGAGGAACCAAATCTATATCAAACATTGCAATAGTTTAGAACATATTAAACAAATTTCATTTTAGGAATTAGAAATATAGATACTTACAACGAGAACATGGGTGCATCCATAGATGTATCCCATTGAAGACTCTGGCCAATGTTGCAGTTGGTCTTCTTCTGCAACAGGTGGCAGCTTCTCCACCATCGACCTGAACGACCTCATAACGAAGGTATAGATCGCTCCATGGAGTGCCATTTGGCTCTCTGTTTAGATCCAATTGGCTCTCCATGGAGAGCCATTTGGCTCTCCATTTAGATCCAATTGGCTCTCCATGGAGAGCCATTTGGCTCTCCGTTTAGATCCAATTGGCTCTCCATGGAGAGCCATTTGGCTCTCCATTTAGATCCAATTGGCTCTCCATGGAGATCCAATTGGGTAATGGCCTAAATGAGGTACAATTGTATCATGGAATAATAAGTGCAAATTATTGTGTTATTTCCAAATCATTTTTTTACTATAATACATATAAAAAACATACCTTTCAGGGTTTCACACACACTGTTGCAAGCTCTTTTTTTTGTTAATATCCTTAACCTTTTGCTTGAGCTGCACATCGGATCGAACCCGAAACTGGTTCATCCCCAACACCCGTGCGACTCGCCCCCAGTACAAGAAACGCTTGGCTAGGCTCTTCCAAGACATTTGATCACCAGTCGACGATTTCACATGGGAGCGCTCTGCTGGACTAGTTAGCAAGTAATTGAGCAGCTCCTTCTCCGATTGGGAGAACGGCTCTCCTGTAGCTGGGGCGGGGACGATGGCCTCCATTATCTGATTGAAAGTCGGCAATTGTTGATTTACCATGAATGGAGGACGGGAACCAATCTCGCTGACAGCGGACGAGATGCCCGCATTAGGTTCCTCCGTCGTCGTGATGACTGCAGAAGACGCTGGTTGAGTTAAATTATTTGTGGATGGAGTTTCGGCTGGCAATGATTGTGTAACAACCGGCGATGGTTGAATGTAGATGGCGTCTTGATCACCGAGCTCCTTTTGTGCTTCGGTATGCGACTGCAAAGTGTTTGATGTCCTTTTCCTTTTGAGACGTCTAAGATAATCCCAACGATTTTGAATCTCCTTGTGGGTCATCTGAACTAGATCCTCACGGCGTGCAGCAATGCGGGCGTAAGCTGGGGCGACCACTTTGGTCCAGTGAATGTTGTCTGCATGCCCAGAATCAATCTCGTTTTGAACAAGTCGATCAATGATATCGTCCGCTGATCCTTCAATTACTAGATCGGGCGGGGACGTTTGCAGATCTGTTGCAAGGGGCTGACTTGAACTGTGGCTTGGGGCGCCGGTTGTAAAAGTGACGCTTCGAGTTACTGTTGTGATGACAGTCTCTTCTAACTGGATGAAACTATCCTCACGGCCCGCCTGCGTTGGAGCAATCAATGACGCGGCCAGATTTAGTGCAGTAATTGTAAGACCCCATTTTTTTTTTGCAAAAACCACCGGGTCTTAGGCCCAGAACCGCCGTTTTGCGGTGACACCTTCACTCGAGAAGGTCGCCACTACAAAACGCCGATCCTGCCGGCCAAATCGATCACGAAGAAAAGTACATAAAAGAGGAGACAAGTCCACAGAATCAACATGAAATGTAAATGTCCACATATATTAACTGAATAAAAGAGATACAAGGGTTTACAATAATAAAAGGGGCCCTTGCCCTATACATCATGTCCTCACTACAAGATCACTCGCGGAAGCTATCTACTAAGTAAAACTAAAGCTAATCGTCACCGACACTGAAACCGGAGTACTCAGACTAGTCTGACCCATCCCTGCAGACTCTGTACTCCACTGGTGCTGCAACACTGGATGATTCTTCTCTTTTGGCCTGCGGTTGCTGCCTCGCAATCCATGTCTACGTCTTCGCCTTCGGCCTCCTGATCGTTGTGCTGGAGGGGTTCCACTCATCATGGGACATCTGACCCGAGTATGTCCCGGCTGGTGACAATGGTAGCATGGCCGTGGGGTCCACCATGTCGGATCCTGCTGTACCTGTTTCTTGGAGGTTGCTGCGTCTCCTCGAACTCCTAAAATGATATGGTCCACCGACCGTTAGTCAAAAGACTAAGCCTTATGTTCCCCACCCCACCCCCAATGGCTCCTAGGCACCGTGCGGGAGGATGAAGCGGAGGACAGCAAGGGGTGTAATCAAAGAGCAGGTGGCAGTGGTACATGAAAAGATTCTACTCTACACATGTGTACGTATATAACTGAAGCAGTAATTAAAAGTGTTGTAAAAGTATATAAAGAGCAGTAAGCAGAAGTATAATAGCAAGTAAAGTAATATAAAAGTAACCATTGATTTATAGGAATGCCCATACAAACCTATAGACCAAGGGGTCGTTTAGCAGGGCCTACCGTATAAGAAGTCCCATAACCGACTTATACGTTAGGGGTAGGTTGAATGCAATGTTTATGCCATGACATGCAAGTATGTTGTTATGCTATGTTCATACAAGTGCAACTCACTCACTACGACTCTATGCGCATAGACCTTTAGTTCCCCCTTTTTGGAGCGAGCTAGACTCCCAGGATACTCCCGTAGTGGCAAACAGAAGCGGTGGGTTGGGCCTCGCCCACCTCTAGGTTGGTATTCACACTACCCAACCTAGACTCATCGTACGCCTCCACAAACCCGCGGAGCGTCTGCGTACTCTTGCTGACTGGACCGCCAGACTATCAAGGCTAAGTGTAAAACCACACTTGCCGAGTCAACGTATTGACGTCGGTGTGAACGACCGTCCAATACCGAAGACCCACCACCTTCAGTGCACATGCAACATGTTCTACTTCCTATCTCTGAGCCATAAGCTCCCCGGGCTAACCTGCCCGCCACCAATAACCTTCCGAGCCATAAGCTCCCCGGGTTAACCTGCCCACCATCAATAACCTTCCGAGCCATAAGCTCCCCGGACTAACTTGCCCACCATCAATAACCTTCCGAGCCATAAGCTACCCGGGCTAACTTGCCCGCCATCAGTAACCTTCCGAGCCATAAGCTCCCCGAACCAACTAAACTCCCGAAACCACAGGGTGTGGATGAGTGTGTTATTAATTAATCTTGTACAATGTCTTACTCTTATGAGTTAGGGTTAGTCTTGGACTTCCCGAGGGTTACCCTGTGAGGGGCTCGCTACGGTACTAGGAACCACTATGGGATGACACCCCAGAGTTCCCATTCCCAAGACACTTAATGTTATTAGTTACTACCCATAAGGAAACCCCCTTAATACTTTTACCTAAACTAAACCTAAGTGCTTAAAGACACTAAAGGGAAAAGACGATCTTTTGTCAATCCCAGGACGACCTACCCCAAGGGTGGCACCCCATCACCCTAGAACTCATCAAACCCTAAACAACTCCAGGGATCCTCACATAGTCATATGATCACCATTAAACTCTCACATCTCCAATCAATATAATCCAATTTTGCCTATAACCCCAAAATTGTCAATTTGCTAAACGCAGACCATCCTCAACGTTTTGATGCTCATGAAGGGGAGTACACTAAATACTCAATCCTATGATTCAACAATTTTATTTGAGGTCCATACTACATATTTAAGACCAAAACCAGAGTTTCATAATTTTCCAAATAATAATAATATTTAAATCATTTTTCCCAAAATACCACTTCCTAAGGTTTGAACTGCAAGTATGCTTTCCTGACATCCAATGCCTGCCTAAATTTTTACATAAATCATGGGTACCTAATAATCTGTGGATATGAATTTGTAGGAAAAGCCAGCAAGATTTACTATTTTTAAAAATTCCAAAACTCACTTATTACCAATAATTTCCAAAGGAGGTACCCTCATATGATCTCCAAACCTTATGCAAATTAATACAGAGGTGATTCATACTAAAATATTCAGTCCTAAAAAGTTTGACCATGTTCCACAGAGGGTACATTTGTAATTTCCACAGAGGATATATTTGCAATTAATTCCAAATTGAACTGGAGGTGCCAAAACTATTAATCCAAAAATTATGAGAAAAATACAGTGGGTACATATTGGTATGAAATGGCATCCAGCAAAGTTTCATGCAAATACAGTAATCTAACACCCTACAATCCATCATCCCAAAAAAAATTGCCAATAAAGTGAATAATTACAATTTAGACCTCCAAAAGTCTTCTAATGGTTCTAGTAGAATCTCCAGAGATTTATAACATCAAAACTAAGTTGGTGACAGAGGATGGGTAATAACTAAGTATTATTTCTTTCTAAAACCCAAAAACCTAAATATTTACAAATCTACCCTATGATTTATTACCTAGGTTTGGCAACTCCAAACCCCACCAATTTCTCACAGTAGCATTCTCTGGTCATCAAGATCATCTCCCCAAAATTTCAAGTCAAACCATTAAGGTTTGACCCCTCTTCCTTCTTTGGCCTCTAATTGTACCCCTTTAGGGTTTAACCTAGGGTTAGGGTCAAAACCTCTCCAAATCCACCCAAACCTCATGTGAGGGTGTCACAACATTTATAGAACTCAGAGGAGTCCAACACACCCCTCTCCAAGGACAAACTCTCCTATGTCCTTCACAACCCCAAATTCCACTCCATAGGGATCAACCCTATGACCTTGAGCAAATCAACTCTAATGCTCACAAATCTTCCTCATAGGGTCTCAAATTGACTCCACTGGCCTTCCCAAGAAGACTCAAGTCTCTAAGGACCCATTTGGCCAATGGATCACTACTTGGCTAAATGCATCCCAAAGTGCTCCAACTCCATGACCTAGGGCAAACCAACTCCCCATGACCCCAAAACTCTCTTAGAGGTGATTTGGGTGATATTAGGGCAGTGGCCAAGGTCCCACTCCAATAGGAGGTGGTTTGACCATGAAAAATCTCAAATAGCCCTTATTCACAAATTCCCCCAAAATAGACAAATCTTTGGCCTAATGATTACCTAATCAAATGAACTCCAAATGAGTTGAGATTTTAACCAGGGGTTTATCATGACACTAATAACACCGCACCAAAATTTGGTAGTGATTGGAGGTCATTTGACCCTCCAAATAATTTATGCAAGGATTATTAAATTTCTACAAAAACTTTAGGGAAATGTTCCCCAAAAATTCTCATTTTTGGATATGTTATAGCCCTAAATATGACTCATTACTAGTCCAAATTTCAAGTCATTTGGACTTGTGGTTTGATGTGGGCATCCATTCAAAGTTCAGTCAAACCTTGCACTAAAATGGGTGCTGAGGTCAAACCAAGGCTCCAAATGGTGTGAACTCAATTTTGGATGGTCCTAGGAATCAAGGCCTACAACTTTCATGTTGGGCACTTTTTCTGTAGAGGGCATCTATTATTTTCTATATTTAAAATTAGATTCAGCCTATAAAACACTATTAATAAGAATATTAATAACAAATAATAAACTTAACCAATCATTACGACGCAGATCCGACGGCTGCTGGCCATCGTCCCCGATAGCCTATGGCTGCGATTTCGCGCGCCTGGGCGATATGATCTTCAATTTCCCCGGCCACCTGAGCGCCGCCTCGGCCAACCAACGCCACCACCACCTCCGTTGAGGTGGTGGCCGACGACGAACGGGGCTTGATTGGCCGGAGGTGGCCGAAAATGTGGATTCTGGGTGGAAGCCCAAACCCGATATACGGGTGGCGTGGCTGGCTCGATCCACGGCCTATTGGCCACGAATCGAGCCGCCGAAGAGCTAGATCTACACCACTGAGGGAGGAGCAGAGAACCAGACCTGATTTAGGGCTTGAAGTCTTGCCGATTGGGGGATTGCCATGGCCGACCTTCATGCTTTCCAAGTTCTGCAACCACCACCCCACACTGCCCGACCTCTTCTGAAAACAAGGGGGTTTCACTCCTCTCCGGCTTCTGAAGATAATGGGGGGGTCAATTGAAGGCAATGGTGGCTTTAACTACTAATGCCATTAATGGCCTCTTTGAAATCCTCTAAGGCCGGCTACAATACATCCCCCCTGCCTTCAATTCCTCCTGGGAACTGCTGGAAACTCCTCCTCTCCCCTAGAGGAGATGAATGCAACCATTAATGGGGGAGATTGAAGGTTTCTTCTTCCTCCCCATTAATCCTCCTCTTTCTCTCTCCCCCTTAATGGGTTTCTCTCTCTCCTACTCACCATGGCCGATTTTACCTCTCTCACATGCTTAATATCAGTCTACTAGGCTGGTCAAGTGGTCAATTTGGGCTTAGCCCAAAGGGATTGGGCCAGGTTCAAGAGATTTGACCTAATTTGGGCAAATTTGACTTTTGGTCCAATTGACCAATTGGGTGACCCTAGGATGGGGATTTTGGGTCCAATGGGTTCAAAATTAGGTTTAGAAACTATTGGTGGGGTCAATTTGGTCACATGAGTCTTAGTTGACCCAATTTAAGCTGATTTGACCAAAACAGGCTAAGTTGACTTTGGTCAAATTGAGCCCTAGGGTTGACCCAGTCATGGGGCTTTTTGGTCCACTGGGTCCCCTATGACATGATAACCCTAAGGGTAGGGTCAATTTAACATGGTGATGGTCAATTTGGGCACTTAGTGAAGAATTGCCATTTTGACCTAACAAGGGCATTTTGGTCAATTTGCACCATTGGGGGTCCCATGATGGGGCTTTTAGGTCTACTAGGTCTCTTATGATATTCTAGACCTAGATGAGTGATCAATTTGTCATGGTGAAGGTTAATTGGTTCTAATTAGGTTACTTTGACCAATTTAGGGTTAGGGTTGACTTTGGTCAATTTGGCCTCTTTGGTTGACCCCAATGTGTCCTTGGTGCCCTAAGGGGGCCCCTAAAGAGTTAGGGATACTAAGGTGGGGTCAAATGGTCAAGATGAGGCCCTAAAGTCCAACCCTAAGCTTGGTCACAGGAAATTGCTATTTGCAGACCAAGGTGGTTTTCTTCTTCTCACCTCAATTCACATGGCCTTGGGCTCTTCCTATGGTTTTGTCATGACAAAACCAACTTAGGGGTCTAGCTGTCTGGGGGATGTTACAAATCCCAATAAACAAAAAAAATAATTTCGTCCTCGAAATTCAGGTTAGGCTTGCGGGGTTTTCACCGCGAGTGACTGAACGTAACATCCCCTAAGAGTCAAAGTTATTCCTGGCTCGAAGAGCACCGACTATCTATGCCACACCAGCTCTAGTGGCTCCAAGTTGTGCTCCTCCTGACCCTAATTTTACCACATGTCTTAACCTCTGGAATCTTCTTGCGCCGCAAGACTCGCACCGTCGTATCATCTATCCTGACCGGGGTGACCTAGCTACCTTGGTCGATCTATCCTCGAACTTCCATTCTAACCTGGCAGAATCTTATGCCTCTTAAAGTTTTCTTCTCACATTCAAATTCTTACTCCTTCAGGTACGCCCGAGTAATCAAACATCTCCAATCTACCACTTTTCTAGTTCCTACTATTGATGGAACTTAATCAAATCGTCTAGCATCCCTACCATCCTTAAAATCTTAATAGGGGTGCATTTGTGAACCTTTATGAGTATATGCTAACCAACCATAATAGTAAGATGACTCCCGATCATTTTCTACGTGAAATTCTATTCATAACGGCAAGATTTTGATACCCTAGGGTTTTTCACAATTCGATTCATCAAGGAAAATATCATCATGTTTATTTCTCCAAAGTCCTGTCACTTTCACTTATGCTAGTCTTGATCACTCTCAAATGGTCTTAAGCAAGATAAACTCAGATCATTCTTGCCATAATGAAATCAAACACTATATTCCAAATCTAACAAGTCATCGACTAAGATCTCTGGTTATTCATCATCAAAGCTCACAAGGTATAAAGCTATTATCGTAGATAAAATTATCAACCATGACGGGGCATGATTTTTAACAAATCAGAAGTAGATCACTTCCGAATTTCCCCCAACCACAAGAGCTTTCAAATTTAACTACAACTTGTAAGATCTAATTTCCGCCCTTAACTTCTATACTAGGACATCAACATCCTTAAATGATTAATCCTGGCGACTTTATATTTCCAATGATTCAACTAAGGGCAAGTTGTTGTCCGACCCAAATGGTGTCTATCCATTGCCCTGGTACTTCTACCGGTCATCATTCCAAACATACTGTTACACCATCTCATCTTCTTCCAAGTAACATCGAGTAAGATCGACTTCAAAATCATAGTGTTCATGACACAAAAATTTCTAACTTAAGTCTAAGGGAAATCCAAGTCCGTCGTTAACTTGTCCAATAAACAAAAGGTACGCCCCAATAAACAAAAGACAAGCCCCCAATAAATAAAAGATAAGCCACTATCTATTTTGGGGCTGAGTATCTTCAATATCACCAAGGTATATTCGTCCCAAGTATGTAAACAATTCTTAGGGCATACAACCTTTGACTTGGGGTTCTATCTTGGGGCTCACTGGTGTACTCCACACTTTAGACTCTTCTAGGTACTTTCTATGACAACCTTATCAGGGTCACTATGTTACACAATCCCAAACGGGTCCCCTCTGAACTTCAATTCTTATCCGACCCTTGGTGTTTGTCATGGTGGTTGTCTTAATGTAATCCTGTCACAAATACGAGGATTGAGTCTAAGAGTCTCTTACTGTTCTGCTTATGTGTCAATCTTCCTTTCTCTAGCCTCTTTTGAGTATCCTCGCACCTTCACCTAAAGTTATGCTTACGATTTATTTCAGACTAGGTCATGGTATAAATTGTCCTAGTAAGTCACGTGTCCTAGTGGGGTTGAGTCTAACTCATTGACTAAAAGACTACCTAAAGGGATCTTTGTAGCCGGAGGTATTCCTTGCTGGGGGCAGGGTTCGCCGCAGGCTACAAAAGAAAACTTGACGCTCGTAGGGAAAATAACTAAGAAGATTCAGTTAAAAGTGGACTTTTTAATGTGATTCCCATATGGGCACACCACTGCTTCCGCTGCTAGTTTGTCCTCAAACTAAGCTCGCGCGGGGTGGCCTAGGGTTTGTGGACTTCTATCTTCGGATCAAGGTTTGCTTTGATACCACTTGTAAGACCCCATTTTTTTTTGCAAAAACCACCGGGTCTTAGGCCCAGAACCGCCGTTTTGCGGTGACACCTTCACTCGGGAAGGTCGCCACTACAAAACGCCGATCCTGCCGGCCAAATCGATCACGAAGAAAAGTACATAAAAGAGGAGACAAGTCCACAGAATCAACATGAAATGTAAATGTCCACATATATTAACTGAATAAAAGAGATACAAGGGTTTACAATAATAAAAGGGGCCCTTGCCCTATACATCATGTCCTCACTATAAGATCACTCGCGGAAGCTATCTACTAAGTAAAACTAAAGCTAATCGTCACCGACACTGAAACCGGAGTACTCAGACTAGTCTGACCCATCCCTGCAGACTCTGTACTCCACTGGTGCTGCAACACTGGATGCTTCTTCTCTTTTGGCCTGCGGTTGCTGCCTCGCAATCCATGTCTACGTCTTCGCCTTCGGCCTCCTGATCGCTGTGCTGGAGGGGTTCCACTCATCATGGGACATCTGACCCGAGTATGTCCCGGCTGGTGACAATGGTAGCATGGCCGTGGGGTCCACCATGTCGGATCCTGCTGTACCTGTTTCTTGGAGGTTGCTGCGTCTCCTCGAACTCCTAAAATGATATGGTCCACCGACAGTTAGTCAAAAGACTAAGCCTTATGTTCCCCACCCCACCCCCAATGGATCCTAGGCACCGTGCGGGAGGATGAAGCGGAGGACAGCAAGGGGTGTAATCAAAGAGCAGGTGGCAGTGGTACATGAAAAGATTCTACTCTACACATGTGTACGTATATAACTGAAGCAGTAATTAAAAGTGTTGTAAAAGTATATAAAGAGCAGTAACCAGAAGTATAATAGCAAGTAAAGTAATATAAAAGTAACCATTGATTTATAGGAATGCCCATACAAACCTATAGACCAAGGGGTCGTTTAGCAGGGCCTACCGTATAAGAAGTCCCATAACCGACTTATACGTTAGGGGTAGGTTGAATGCAATGTTTATGCCATGACATGCAAGTATGTTGTTATGCTATGTTCATACAAGTGCAACTCACTCACTACGACTCTATGCGCATAGACCTTTAGTTCCCCCTTTTTGGAGCGAGCTAGACTCCCAGGATACTCCCGTAGTGGCAAACGGAAGCGGTGGGTTGGGCCTCGCCCACCTCTAGGTTGGTATTCACACTACCCAACCTAGACTCATCGTACGCCTCCACAAACCCGCGGAGCGTCTGCGTACTCTTGCTGACTGGACCGCTAGACTATCAAGGCTAAGTGTAAAACCACACTTGCCGAGTCAACGTATTGACGTCGGTGTGAACGACCGTCCAATACCGAAGACCCACCACCTTCAGTGCACATGCAACATGTTCTACTTCCTATCTCTGAGCCATAAGCTCCCCGGGCTAACCTGCCCTCCATCAATAACCTTCCGAGCCATAAGCTCCCCGGGCTAACCTGCCCACCATCAATAACCTTCCGAGCCATAAGCTCCCCGGGCTAACTTGCCCACCATCAATAACCTTCCGAGCCATAAGCTACCCGGGCTAACTTGCCCGCCATCAGTAACCTTCCGAGCCATAAGCTCCCCGAACCAACTAAACTCCCGAAACCACAGGGTGTGGATGAGTGTGTTATTAATTAATCTTGTACAATGTCTTACTCTTATGAGTTAGGGTTAGTCTTGGACTTCCCGAGGGTTACCCTGTGAGGGGCTCGCTACGGTACTAGGAACCACTATGGGATGACAGCCCAGAGTTCCCATTACCAAGACACTTAATGTTATTAGTTACTACCCATAAGGAAACCCCCTTAATACTTTTACCTGAACTAAACCTAAGTGCTTAAAGACACTAAAGGGAAAAGGCGATCTTTTGTCAATCCCAGGACGACCTACCCCAAGGGTGGCACCCCATCACCCTAGAACTCATCAAACCCTAAACAACTCCAGGGATCCTCACATAGTCATATGATCACCATTAAACTCTCACATCTCCAATCAATATAATCCAATTTTGCCTATAACCCTAAAATTGCCAATTTGTTAAACGCAGACCATCCTCAACGTTTTGATGCTCATGAAGGGGAGTGCACTAACTACTCAATCCTATGATTCAACAATTTTATTTGAGGTCCATACTATATATTTAAGACCAAAACCAGAGTTTCATAATTTTCCAAATAATAATAATATTTAAATCATTTTTCCCAAAATACCACTTCCTAAGGTTTGAACTGCAAGTATGCTTTCCTGACATCCAATGCCAGCCTAAATTTTTACATAAATCATGGGTACCTAATAATCTGTGGATATGAATTTGTAGGAAAAGCCAGCAAGATTTACTATTTTTAAAAATTCCAAAACTCACTTATTACCAATAATTTCCAAAGGTGGTACCCTCATATGATCTCCAAACCTTATGCAAATTAATACAGAGGT
The DNA here is from genome assembly GCA_033032865.1 of Dactylorhiza incarnata. Taxonomy (NCBI): domain Eukaryota; kingdom Viridiplantae; phylum Streptophyta; class Magnoliopsida; order Asparagales; family Orchidaceae; genus Dactylorhiza; species Dactylorhiza incarnata. The sequence continues at coordinate 3,525,226 of JAWHQI010000066.1, forward strand.
GATTCATACTAAAATATTCAGTCCTAAAAAGTTTGACCATGTTCCACAGAGGGTACATTTGTAATTTCCACAGAGGATATATTTGCAATTAATTCCAAATTGAACTGGAGGTGCCAAAAATATTAATCCAAAAATTATGAGAAAAATACAGTGGGTACATATTGGTATGAAATGACATCCAGCAAAGTTTCATGCAAATACAGTAATCTAACACCCTACAATCCATCATCCCAAAAAAAATTGCCAATAAAGTGAATAATTACAATTTAGACCTCCAAAAGTCTTCTAATGGTTCTAGTAGAATCTCCAGAGATTTATAACATCAAAACTAAGTTGGTGACAGAGGATGGATAATAACTAAGTATTATTTCTTTCTAAAACCCAAAAACCTAAATATTTACAAATCTACCCTAAGATTTATTACCTAGGTTTGGCAACTCCAAACCCCACCAATTTCTCACAGTAGCATTCTCTGGTCATCAAGATCATCTCCCCAAAATTTCAAGTCAAACCATTAAGGTTTGACCCCTCTTCCTTCTTTGGCCTCTAATTGTACCCTTTTAGGGTTTAACCTAGGGTTAGGGTCAAAACCTCTCCAAATCCACCCAAACCTCATGTGAGGGTGTCACAACATTTATAGAACTCAGAGGAGTCCAACACACCCCTCTCCAAGGACAAACTCTCCTATGTCCTTCACAACCCCAAATTCCACTCCATAGGGATCAACCCTATGACCTTGAGCAAATCAACTCTAATGCTCACAAATCTTCCTCATGGGGTCTCAAATTGACTCCACTGGCCTTCCCAAGAAGACTCAAGTCTCTAAGGACCCATTTGGCCAATGGATCACTACTTGGCTAAATGCATCCCAAAGTGCTCCAACTCCATGACCTAGGGCAAACCAACTCCCCATGACCCAAAAACTCTCTTAGAGGTGATTTGGGTGATATTAGGGCAGTGGCCAAGGTCTCACTCCAATAGGAGGTGGTTTGACCATGAAAAATCCCAAATAGCCCTTATTCACAAATTCCCCCAAAATAGACAAATCTTTGGCCTAATGATTACCTAATCAAATGAACTCCAAATGAGTTGAGATTTTAACCATGGGTTTATCATGACACTAATAACACCCCACCAAAATTTGGTAGTGATTGGAGGTCATTTGACCCTCCAAATAATTTATGCAAGGATTATTAAATTTCTACAAAAACTTTAGGGAAATGTTCCCCAAAAATTCTCATTTTTGGATATGTTATAGCCCTAGATATGACTCATTACTAGTCCAAATTTCAAGTCATTTGGACTTGTGGTTTGATGTGGGCATTCATTCAAAGTTCAGTCAAACCTTGCACTAAAATGGGTGCTGAGGTCAAACCAGGGCTCCAAATGGTGTGAACTCAATTTTTTATGGTCCTAGGGGTCAAGGCCTACAACTTTCATGTTGGGCACTTTTTCTGTAGAGGGCATCTAGTATTTTTTATATTTAAAATTATATTCAGCCTATAAAACACTATTAATAAGAATATTAATAACAAATAATAAACTTAACCAATCATTACGGCACAGATCCGACGGCTGCTGGCCATCGTCCCCGATAGCCTACGGCTGCGATTTCGCGCGCCTGGGCGATATGATCTTCGATTTCCCCGGCCACCTGAGCGCCGCCTCGGCCAACCAACGCCACCACCACCTCCGTTGAGGTGGTGGCCGACGACGAACGGGGCTTGATTGGCCGGAGGTGGCCGAAAATGTGGATTCTGGGTGGAAGCCCAAACCCGATATATGGGTGGCGTGGCTGGCTCGATCCACGGCCTATTGGCCACGAATCGAGCCGCCGAAGAGCTAGATCTACACCACTGAGGGAGGAGCAGAGAACCAGACCTGATTTAGGGCTTGAAGTCTTGCCGATTGGGGGATTGACATGGCCGACCTTCATGCTTTCCAAGTTCTGCAACCACCACCCCACACTGCCCGACCTCTTCTGAAAACAAGGGGGTTTCACTCCTCTCCGGCTTCTGAAGATAATGGGGGGGGGGGTCAATTGAAGGCAATGGTGGCTTTAACTACTAATGTCATTAATGGCCTCTTTGAATTCCTCTAAGGCCGGCCACAATACATCCCCCCTGCTTTCAATTCCTCCTGGGAACTGCTGGAAACTCCTCCTCTCCCCTAGAGGAGATGAATGCAACCATTAATGGGGGAGATTGAAGGTTTCTTCTTCCTCCCCATTAATCCTCCTCTTTCTCTCTCCCCCTTAATGGGTTTTTCTCTCTCCTACTCACCATGGCCGATTTTCCCTCTCTCACATGCTTAATATCAGTCTACTAGGCTGGTCAAGTGGTCAATTTGGGCTTAGCCCAAAGGGATTGGGCTAGGTTCAAGAGATTTGACCTAATTTGGGCAAATTTGACTTTTGGTCCAATTGACCAATTGGGTGACCCTAGGATGAGGCTTTTGGGTCCAATGGGTTCAAAATTAGGTTTAGAAACTATTGGTGGGGTCAATTTGGTCACATGAGTCTTAGTTGACCCAATTTAAGCTGATTTGACCAAAACATGCTAAGTTGACTTTGGTCAAATTGAGCCCTAGGGTTGACCCAGTCATGGGGCTTTTTGGTCCACTGGGTCCCCTATGACATGATAACCCTAAGGGTAGGGTCAATTTAACATGGTGATGGTCAATTTGGGCACTTAGTGAAGAATTGCCATTTTGACCTAACAAGGGCATTTTGGTCAATTTGCACCATTGGGGGTCCCATGATGGGGCTTTTAGGTCTACTAGGTCTCTTATGATATTCTAGACCTAGATGAGTGATCAATTTGTCATGGTGAAGGTTAATTGGTTCTAATTAGGTTACTTTGACCAATTTAGGGTTAGGATTGACTTTGGTCAATTTGGCCTCTTTGGTTGACCCCAATGTGTCCTTGGTGCCCTAAGGGGGCCCCTAAAGGGTTAAGGATACTAAGGTGGGGTCAAATGGTCAAGATGAGGCCCTAAAGTCCAACCCTAAGCTTGGTCACAGGAAATTGCTATTTGCAGACCAAGGTGGTTTTCTTCTTCTCACCTCAATTCACATGGCCTTGGGCTCTTCCTATGATTTTGTCATGACAAAACCAAGTTAGGGGTCTAGCTGTCTGGGGATGTTACAGTAATGATGCTGCGTTTTGGCGCTGCTCGTTGAATGGGCAATCTGAAACGAGACTGGGCAACCATATCCTCCAAGTGCTGTTTAAGAACCTGTTCTGTTTTTGGCCGAATGAACCGTTTGAAAGCGTAATTGGTGCTATGTAAAGCCGAGACAAGAACAGACCAAATTCGATGCAATTGTGGAATATGCAAGGATTCAATTGGAAAATCTTTTAGATCAAGCAGTTCATCGGGTTGAAGAAATTTGAGAGCCACCATTCTGAGTAAGCGCCGTTCGAAGGGGTTGATCATTGGTGAAGTGCTCATCACTTTTTCCCAGAGATTAAGGCCTTCTAATGCCGATTGACGTTCATTGCCCAATGCGTTGAGGCTGCGAGATTTTTTATGGTGATTTGAAGAAGAGCTTTGCCCATGCGATGTTGGTCCGGGTTTTCTGCGCTTGCGACTGGACTGAATAGAATGGGATGTGTTGCATATATCAGTATGGTTTAGCGGTAGTGCTTCGTCTTCTCCAATGCAGTGATGATCATCGTTCGGAGTCCTCTCCACAGCAGTTGCGGCAACCTCAAGCGCATCGTTCACAATCGCATCGAACGTGTGGCTCGACCAAATTGCATTATCAGCTATTGCTTCGGCAATCATTCCAACGGATTCTAGCTGACCTGCTGGAATTTTTGGAAGTTGAGGAAGGGATTGTCCAAATGCCGCCGTTAATCCAAACTCGCCGTGACAATTCTCAATCGAGAGAGGCAACATATGAAACATTGTCGACAGAGACGTTTGGGAGGGAGTTATGCCATCGGTCGAAAGAGCTGCGAGATATTGAGTGAGAATGATATGCATACCAGAGATTGGCAAATATGCCCAGCGAGGATCAAATTGGAGTTCGCCGCGAAAGTTGATTTGAGCGACCACGGCATGGAGCAGCAAGATCCCTCCATCCAGGGACATAGTCTCCGGGAAAATGGCTCGTCCTTGACGCCATAAGTTTTCGTTCTTCCCCGATCCACGGCGTAGAGTCGAACGGAAGAAGCGATCCACGACGGTGTTTGACGCCCCTACAGGCGGTGTTAAGCAATTTCTGATGTGCTTTTTCTGCGTCTCGTGGCAAGATAGAAGTTTAGTCGTCACAATGCGCTTCGACGGTGGCACATCATTCTCGTTTTCCCAGTTTTTAATTCGATCCAACAATGCATCCAGTTCAGCCTCAATGATGGAGCCTTCCCGCATTGAAGCATGTCCATTGCCAACAATGATTTCGGCCACGCCAGCCATAAATAGTTCCTGCCGAGCTCGATCCGTGCCGTTCGAATTGTCCCTATACCTCGTGATCAGGTAATGATTGTCTAGGAGAACAATGATGTTGTCGAAATCTTGTAGCCATTCTCGGTCATCGCAGCACTTGTCAAGGTACATGATGAGCAGAGAAGTATCAATATTGTAAGCATTGTACCGGTTCTGCAAACTCCGACCAACAAATCGACGCTCTGCATTGCCCTTAGTCGATGTGAATTGATGGGAGAGAATTTGTTGGCGCTCGTTCATGACGGAGTGCAATCCTTCAACGGGGGAAAATTTCCTGCCATTGAACTCGTCCGTTAATTTCATGCGTCCCGGCACGTTGTGATGATGGTCAGCCGAGAGATGAGTCCCGGTTATGGCACCTTCCATTCGGTTGAAGTATTGAAAGTTGGCGAGCAATGCAGTCATTGATTAGGCGTGATAGCGTTGATTCCACTGGACCAAGAGTGCCATTGTACCCGTTACAATGCTGAAAAAATGATGGGAAATCAGGGAACACTGCTGGATCCTTCTGCCATGACGTTTGCCCAATTGCTGTATCCCATAAGCGCATATCCAAATACCACGACACGTGACCACGATATAGTGCGGCTTGACGCATGTATCGAGTCGTTCGTGCACAACGAATCACCTTGGTTGCATCAGCAATGCCGGAACGGGACGTGTACAAGTTGTATGTCATTTGAACAAGACCGACGTCGTGTGCGCTCTGTTCGAAAAGCTGCACATGATAGTTAAGGATGATGGCTGTCGGGATCAACTTCTCGTTTTTTGCCTCGTCCATGACCTGGAACGTGGCACCACAGCCGCCGGAGGTGTTCGACTTCTTGCACATGTATCTAGCACTGATAGAGAATGCAGTGGTGTCGATGCAATCGACAACTCGCGGGGAACTTAATTGTTTGCGGGAAAGAAAGCCGACTTTGTTGCAAGATGGACATGCACCCGCTGTCACATTGACGCCGTACTGCCGTTCCGAATCAATCACGAACAACGGTTTCAAAAGATACGCATTCAGGTCAGGTCGCGTGTTCCACAGTGGCACGGGCGGATCGATTCGGATGGGAAGGCGAATGCCATCCTCCATCATTTTCACTTGGATCTTGATCCAATCTTCCTGAATTTTGTTCAACGTGCCTGATTGCTTCCCACAAATGCACGGCTCAGTAGTGGGGCGGTCGAAGGCTGACGAATAGAATGGAGGCGTTTGCGTCGGAATCGATTCGGGTAGAATTTCAGGGCAGCGATGAACGAAGGTCTCTACTGATCGTTGTGTTTTCGCAATGTCCCGCAGCACAATGTCAACACCATTCATTGCCGATAAAGACAAATAGTCAAATAATCTAGTCACCAAACCCAAAGGTTAGATTAGTAGCCATAATACTAGGATCCTATTTTGAGTAACTATAATTGGTTATAGTAGCTTGCCTAGGTTATTTCCTACCTCACCTTCCAAATTATATGCTAATTATAATTTATTTCCAAAGACTGTCATAGAAGAATGAACAAACAAACGTATTTCCTAAAAACAGAACTTAAAAATTTTGGGCTCTCCGCGGAGAGCAAACGGCTCTCCGCGGAGAGCCAAACGACTCTCCGCGGAGAGCCAAACCGCTCTCCGCGGAGAGCCAAACGGCTCTCCGCGGAGTGCCAAACGGCTCTCCGCGGAGAGCCAAACCGCTCTCCGGCTCTCCGCGGAGAGACAAAGGGCTCTCCTCGGAGAGCTAGTGGATCTCAGCGGGAGAGACGTTTAGCTCTACGCGGAGAGCCATTCTATCCTCACGACGGATAGCCATCAGCGGAGAGCCAAACAGATGCGATACACGGAGAGCCATTCTACTCTCCTCGGATAGACATCCTTCTCTACGCGGAGAGCCATTCTACTCTCCTCGGATAGCCACTGGCTCTGGGTAGAGTCGTTTATCTCTTGGGTTCGAACATGATAATGGTGGATGCGATACATACCTTGCGGAGAGGAGGATGGGTAGGCTGCGCCGGAGAGCTCTTGTGTATAATCGGATTGGAGATGGAGCGCCGGAGAGCTGTGTGATTATGGCCGGAGACGATGGGGGAGGCTTTGCCGGAATCAAATCCTAGAACGCCGAAATGCGAGAGAGAAATCAGCGAGGAGAGCGAGGAGAGCGGAGTACGGAGAGGAGAAATGAAGGGGCGCGGGATTGAAGCGATGAAAATCGTTATATTTTATATTTTTTTATTGTGGCGCTGAATATAATAATAGTATTCAGTCGGATTCAGTCTACCAGAGTGAGGCCCGACCGGGGGGGGGGGGGCAAACTGAACCCCCTTGGAGGTGCAGCCAAACCAACACCCCTTAAGGGGTGCGACCTCCCACTTTAGTGGATGCAGCCAAAGCCGCCCCCCCCCCCCCCCCCGTCCTTTGAGGGGTGCGACCTAGAAAGCACCCCCGTTAGTATGGTGCGCTCTCCGACATCGCTCGGCTAATTTTTTTGGGTCTCTGTTCACGATGCGCGTTGAACGCCTTCTAGTTCACGATGCGCACAGAAAACCTCCAAGTTCATGGCGCGCTCAGAACTCCTCCACGCTCACCACGCGCCTAGAACATCTCCGCGTTCCTGACACGCGCGACAGTTAACCTTTCTTGATTTCCTAAATTGCAGGTCTTGTTCATCGATTTCATCGCCACAAACGAAGCTGCTCGAACTGCCCGGGGGCAAGACCAGCATATCCGAAAAATGATGATCCATGTGATTGAAATCGGTGAATGTGATTCGCCTGTCAGATGATTACGGTGGTTACGACTGCAAAATTACCAGATACGGTGGTAGCCTTCATCTCTCTCTCTCTTTCTTCTTTGCACCCCCTACAACAAGCGGTGACATGTCACTGTATAACCCGTAATTCGTTGAGATCAGAAATGCTTAAGGAGACGCCTATTCACAGACCTTGCTGGGCGAGCATGGGCGAGCAAGAGGTGAGCATGGGCGAGCAAAGGAGAGCATGGGCGAGCAAAGACGAGCAGAGGCGAGCAGAGGGCAAGTGATAACTTCCCAAAAAGAAGTTATCTTGATCTATTATTTTAACTCTTTAGCTAATTTATTCAATGAATATGAATAAAAAGTATATATATAATGAATATATTGTTGTTAGGGTTAAGTGCAGTCATTATGGTTATTTTTGTATGTTTAATGGCAGAAAATACAAAGATTCTAACTTAACATTAAAGATTAATCATATATTAAAGCCAAAAAGATGTTGCAACAAGGTTACAACAATCCAGTGCAGTTTTTATGAAGAAAATCCAGCAGAAGATTTGTTATAACAAATTTAATTTTGTTACAACAAATCTTGTTCCGAAAATTCCAGGCAAAAAAAAACTGCGCAGAAAGATTTGTTGCAACAAATTTAATTTTTTACAACAAATCGGCGGAACTCAAAAATTCAAACTCCGAAATTATTTAAAATCTGGCAGTTTTAGGATGAAAAGACACATCCATTCGATCAATTGGTGTCTCTAAAGTTGGCATATGACTACTTAAGGCAAGGAGGAGAGAAAAACAAGCATTCTTTTGCATCTTTTGATTGGAGTCATCTTCTTCCTTTTCGAAAAAAGGAGAAAACCAGGAAAGAAAAGATAAAACTGAATTTCAGACGTCATGTACTGTAAGATCTCTCTAGTTTTGCGACATTCTCTTTTAGTTATGAACTAAACTCTTCAAGTCTTGTATGAAACGAGTATTGTGTGTGTTTTGCTGGTGTAATTTCTCTATTGTGAGTTTGTTTGATGAATTATTCTTGGTGTAACTTATGAATTTATTAATGAAACTTTTGGCTTATGCTTTCATCTTCTATTTCGCTACGAGAATCGAGAGAGAAGTTGCGTAGTATTAATTTGAAGGCTGTCTTATTACACCGCGAGAATCGAGAGATGAGTGGTGTAAATTTTTAACCAAAAGTTTCTACTCTTATGGTGTGTTTCGAGATTCGAGAGAGGAGAAATGCAATTGTTCATAAGTTTACCGTAGTAAAGAAGAGAGGAAGAGATTCCCTCCTCTTGCTAGCATTTCCGACTTCTATTCTATGCAATATTCATTATTCTTCCTAAGTTAGAGATGGTTAGGGGAATATAGAGTGTTAAGATTTCCGAGATTCGAGAGATGATGATTTCTTCCATAAAAGTCGTTGCAGGATAATTTTATCAAACATTCTCATTTAATATTATTTTCATGCATCATTTCAACATACACAAAAAATCTGAAATACAAGACTGCTTTCTTTCCAATAGATAAAAAGTATTACTAAAATCTTCATAATTTGCTAATTAGTTTTAATCTCTGTTAAAATTTTTATTGCTTTGAAAAATTATCTCATTCGACTTGTTTGGATTTAGGGAACGGAGTAACTAGTACCTCACACATATACCCTCTAGTGCCCATCTCTTCGAACTACGAGTTCAACATTATTTTTCCGAGCTCGTATTGAACTCGAAAAAAATGGGGATTGTGTATAACCCGTAATTCATCGAGATCGGAAATATCTAAGGAGACGCCTATTCGCAGACCATGCTGGGCAAGCATGGGCGAGCAAGAGGCGGGCATGGGCGAGCAAAGGCGAGCATGGGCGAGCAAGAGGCGAGCATGAGCGCGCAAAGGCGAGCATGGGCGAGCAGAGGCGAGCATGGGCGAGCAGAGGCTAGCATGGGCGAGCAGAGGCGAGCATGGGCGAGCAGAGGCGAGCATGGGACGAGCAGAGGCGAGCATAAGAGAGCTTGGGCGAGTACCTCGTGAGTATGGGCGAGTAGCCCTTGTAACTCGCGAACATAGGCAGTATACTCGTCTGGATCCCCTCCCAGGATTTCTCTATAAATAGACCCACAGGGGTACTAGAAATGACATTTTTGGAAGTGGTCGAGGTCCCCCCAAGTTGGATACTCGCCAAGTCCATGCCCGCCTAGTACCTCGCTCAGCTTTTGGTTGCGGAGGGGAATTTTCTCGCAAACTTCCGGGTATGTGGTGGGACCTCCCTGCTGGAGCACTTGGGGTGTGCTTATAGTCGTTTTCTCTCTCCTGTTATAGCTATTCGAGCCATGAAGTTTGATCGCAGGATCAGTAACCTCCGGCTGCATTGATCTGAATTTTGGAGTCGAGATTTTCCTGGCTTCAAAAGTCACCCTCTTGCGTTCTATAATTTGTAACACCAAAAGAGATAGTGAATTTGGTCGTCATCGATCTGGCCCCGTGGTTTTTCACATTTTTTGGGTTTTCCACATAAAAAGTCTTCTTGCCTGCTGTCTCACTTTTCTTTAACTGATTGCGTGCTCAGTTCACTCTAGAGCCGAGATGGTTCAATTCGACCGACATAACGAGAGCGTCGAGCGACCCGCAACAGTTTGATGTCATCTGTGGGGACGCTTTCCCAAAACTCTACAAGGATTTCCTCAAGACAGCATCCGGCAATGGCAAGGAATGCCCACACCACCGAAGGATCAATCTTCGTTGACTCGGCTCCCTCACATTCACTCATCAACGCGCCTCTTGCGGAGGAGTCAGGGAATGCTCCTGTAACAACATTAGAAGGGCGCATGCGCCAAATAGAGGAGCAGCATGCCGAGATTTTAACTCTCGTAAGAAATCTTGGGCCTCCTCGAGCTCTCGGTCTACCTCCAGCACTGAACATTCCCCCTGAGCTCCAAATCGTGCTCCGATCGAGGAGGTCGCTCGGGAGGAGGATGTCTCAGAAGAACTCTCTGACACAGCAACCTCCGCTCATCTTGCTCGGCCGGCCAAGGGACCGGGAGTCGATCACCATCACCAACGTCAAGGAAGTGTTGGCCCTGGACAAGTTATTGGAAGAACGACTAGTGAAGAGATACACGATGTGATAGCAGAAGAGTATGGTCAGGTTAGGCAACGTACTGCTTTTGGTCGCCATCCTCTACACCACGACTCTCCATTGACACCGATGCCCACACGCTTCCGCTCTTGGATGCCAATGCAGCCCGCAATCAGATGTCGACGCCCACCGTCGCCTTCGGCAATGAACTACCACTCTCCTCTTTGAGGCTTTGCCTCTCTTTGGTTTGACTTTTGGTGTGTCATTCAAGCTTGCTTCCCTCTCCTTCTATAGGACTAATTCACATGTCTTAGCCACTTTCCAAAAAAATTTCTCATTCAAAGCACATGAGCGACTTGAAGAGAAGTCCGCATTGGCGGCCGGTGGGTGAGAAAGATGAAACATGTGGGTTGGACTATTCAAAACCAACTCAACACAGTTCATCTTGCCAATTTTGCTGAACCGTTTATATTGTGGTTCAGGGTTTATAGTGGAAGTCATATTGTTTGTTAGGGTTGGATCCTATCTTTCCCTTGTTGTATCTCTCTGCTCTCATACATTCCATAGGCGGTGAAGGGGCCTCAAGAGATATCAAATATTTGAGGATCGCAGAAGCCACAAGTTTGGGATCAGATGCTTGTGTGCATTTCAGCACGTGTTGTCGGGAGATTGTACTTTTGCTTCTCACAAATTGTTCATCTTTGGTAGATCAATGCTCATGCTAGATCCCTTGAGATATAAAATTGGAAATAATTTCTACATGCAATTTCCCAAAAGACCACAAATACTACACAATTAAAAGATAAGCCTAAGTCATACTAGTATTTCCAAGTTTGTATTAAGGCTCCGTTTGTGGCGGTAGCAGTCGTGAATGTGGTGGTTGTGAAGCCTTCCCCCGGTGATCCTGCAATGATTGGGCCTTTACTTTTACTAAACAAAAAGAAGGACGAAACTCACTCTACTTTCTCGGGGTATTCATTAGGGGGCAGAAGAAACTACAATGGCTTGAGTTTTTAGGTTACCCATCCTAAGAGGGATAGGAGGTTGAATGCCAGAGAATTGGACATGGAATGAGCTTTTGAGTCCGTACATTGCTTAGCGCCCTAAGAGACGGTTCATGAACTCGTAACCTCACCTAAACAATTTCATTCTCTTTTATGTTCAAAACTAGTTTTCTTTTCTTCGTAGCGGTCATATCCGCTGTCATGCCAAACATACATTTTAGGATGATGGTGTTTTTGTCCAAACTCACCGGAGTAAAAACGCCTCGCCAAACAAAGATTAAATGAAATGTATTTGCTTGATATCCAATTAGTGTTTTAATTTGCGAAGTTAAACTCTTGTGAGTCTATAGAGAATGACATCTTAATGTGAAACTATACATGTCCATAGTCAATAATTAAAAAAATTATAGCAACATTTTTATGTGTAAAAACACAAGTGAAAAAAATTAAGATTCTTTAGATTACATCATCGTATTCTTAAAATGTTAAGACATCTTCACTTCTTATAAATTTGGATCTACGGAGTTTGAGTGGATTTGCGAACACAAAAAACGCCAGATTGTATAATTAGTAAGAAAATATCATGTATTGATCTCGTGCTTGCTAAAGAAAACTAGTTTTGAACATAAAACTGGACAAAGTTTCTTAGGTGAGATCGGACGTTCATATATAACCGCAAAACAGTGCCAAATGGGGTCGAACTATATATATTTTATTAAGTAAAAATATTAAAAATTGCTTATATGTGAGTTAGTTTATATGAGGAATACACAACAACACTCAAGCCTTTATCCCATCATAGTGGGTCGGCTATATAGATCCTTTGTCGCCATTGCGCCCTATCTTTAATCATAACCTCACTAATGCCTAAGTACATCATATCTTTTCTTATAGTTTCATTCCAAGTCTTTTTTGGTCTACCCCTCCCCCGTTTAACATGTCTAGTGACTAATCTCACAACACCTAACAAGTGTTTCTAATGGTCTCCTATGTACATGTCTGAACCATCTTAAACGAGCTTCTCACATCGATCTTCTCTACAATTGGCGCCACTCCTTATGAAATATTCGCAATCGGAAGAACACGACAACCAACAATGGAATAAGGACACCAAGGATGAACACAAAACTTCACAATTAATTGCTCGGCAGCTAGTTACAAATAAATATGGCTGAATATAAGGTGCATACAACTCGATTTACGTCAGCCAAAATAGAAGTAAAGAAACTGGTCGCGGACGGTGTCTGCTTCTCATCCACAGCACACCACACAAGTGCTACTAGCTACCGCCCGACGCTAACTCCTACCGCCCCGCGTTAGCTCTCAGGTCGCTGCTCACAAGCTCGTTGCTTGCACTCTCAGCTCGCTAGTCGTTGCTCGCATACACTACCGCCTGCGTTAACTCTTAACGCTCCGCGTTAGCTCACGATCACTCTCACTCAAGAAACCTTCTCTAGGTCGCTTGCCGAACTCGCTCCGAGTTCTCTGCTATCTCGCTGACGATCTTGTATCTCGAACTTGCTCAAAGTTGAGTATACTCGCCCAAATCAATATGTCTCATAGAGGGGGGTCTGACCCTCCTATTTATAGGAAGAGGAGAGACCTTCTAGAAGCAGAGCTAACATGCCGTGTTAGCTCTAACGCCGGACATTAGCTCACTTCAGAAATCTAGCACTCATGTCTTATCCTTGATTCATTCATTCCTAATTTTATCCAGTCTCGTATATATGACTGTTATGGAAATCGGTTGATCCGAGTGTGGATAAAAATTCTCATGTTCCAAATAAATTTCTAACAGTCAAACGAGATTACGCAAAATGATAATGCACAAAAAATAAAGGAAATAAAACAAGCACCACAAAAAAGAAGAACACCAAAATTTAAAGTGGTTCCCCGGAAAAATGAAATGGCTACGTCCACTGTGCAAGCAGAGATCATATATATTTCAAGTTTCTCAAACATACAATACAACTAAAATGAAGGTGAAGGAATAAACCGAGAAGAAATCGAAACTTCCAAGATCCGGCCGTGCACGATGCGATGAGAAACCAAAAAATTGGCGACGAGAGACGAAGCCGGCGGCGGAAGAACACGGAGGCGAGAGGAGCTCGCCGGCCGAGAGGAAGATGCCGCTAAGAGAATCCGACAAACGCTCGTCGGAAAGAAGAACTCGCTCTCAACCTTTTCTCTGCACATAAATCCTATGATAGCCTTCTTATTTATAGATGAATAGGAGACCATCCATTAATAGCATGCATGGAGAAGAAACGGAAGGAAATAGGACGAAGATAAATAACTGCCTAAGAAGGCAGAAGCGATAGAAGGAAGCTGCCATCTAGGACCGGATAGAAATAATGACTTTCTTTCAAATATAAGTCTCCTCCAAATCAGGAATTACTTAGGCACACAGATCGGTGAGGTGTCACCAATCCCAACAATCTCCACCTTGACGCCTCACGCAAGAAATGCTCCACCTGCAGCTTGCATCTTCTCCCTCCGGAAAACTACCCCCTCTCCTTGGGGTCACCATGATCCAAGGCCAAAGAAAAAACCAACTTAATGAATATCGGCCGATAACGGATCACGAGAAAAGAAACTCCTTCAATCCTAAGTAGCACACAAACTGGACTAACGTGGCTGTCTCAGAAACGCTCCACCTTGAAGCTAAATTTCAACTACTCCACCTCCAGCGGTGGTCTCCTATAGCAAAAATGAACCTGTCAAGACTTCTGGCCATTGATGTGCGCGCGGGAGAGAAATCGATAAATGCAGACACATCAAGAAAAGAATGCAAACAACTGTCCTCAGCAAGGAAAGATGAAACCCCTATGAGAACTAATCAGAAAAGGATTGATTAGACACACTATAAGCCCATGTATAACGAAGGAGTAATAATGAAAGGGCTAAGGTAATAGGGGGACAAAACACATTCAATAATGAAATCTTTGACCAGAAAAAAATAACTCAGAATAAGAGTTATAAAAGACACAAGCATCGATGTAGCATGACTAAGGAAAAATAGAGTGAAAATGATGATGAGCAAATGAAGGGAAAAAAACAGAATGAAAAGGATAAAAAATGCAGGAAGAAAAATACAGATAAAGCAAGAGAAAAAGATAGGTGAGAAAAGTACTAAATGACGTCATCATCGACATCCTCAAGGCATAGAGATGCGACAAACTTTCCCGTATCATCACAAAGGGATTTTTCTTTCTCCTTGTTCTGAAGCTTCCAGCAGTCCTTGATTCCGTGGCCCTTCTTTTTGCAATAATTGCAGTGGCTATCTGAACTTTTCTTGGGCTTGCCTCCTCTGCCTGAACCAGACTGGCCCCGAGAGAATAAAGCTGAGCTTTCAGCAATGCATGAGCCGGACGACTTCTTTCGGATGTCATCTGAGAGTAAGGCTGTCGTGACCTCTTCCATGTCCAAAACGTCCTTACTGTAGGTGAGAGTAGTGACCATGCTCTCGTAGGACTTTGGAAAAGAGTTCAGTTGAATAACTGTCTTGTCATCTTCTTCCACCTTGATATCCATGCTGAGACACTCAGATAACAGTTTGTTAAAACTGTTCAGGTGGTCATGTAGAGAGGAACCATCCTTCATGCTGAACTTGTACAACTGCTGCTTGAGGTAGATGTGATTGGGGAGAGATTTCGTCATGTAGATACTCGATCTCCAGCTTTGCCCAAAGACCAGATACAGTCGTCTCTGAAAGAACTCCATACAGCACATCGTCGTGTAAGCAAAGCTGTATGGAAGGCTCTGAGATCCAAATCCTCCCACATGCGATCGGTAACCTCAACATCTTTATTGGCCTTCCCCAATAAGACACGGTGTAATCCTTCTTTGATCAGTAGCGCTCTGACTTTGACATGCCACAAGCCAAAATTGTGCTTTCCGTCAAACTTCGTAACTTCAAACTTCGCACTGGGTGTGGAAGTCGTCATAGAAATCAAACAGAAGAAAAAATTGTACGGAAATCGAAGGGACTGAATAAATTCACGGATCAAGATTGGGAAGATAGGGAGCGGACCAATGTCGCCACCTACCGTTGACCAAACTCGAAACAGAACGTACAAACGGTCGTCGATCGAACATGGCTCTGATACCACTTGCTATGAAAATCGGTCGATCCGAGTGCGGATAAAAATTCTCCTGTTCCAAATAAATTTTTAACAGTCAAACGAGGTTACGCAAAATGATAATGCAAAAAAAATAAAGGAAATAAAATAAGCACCACAAAAGAGAAGAACAACAAAATTTAAAGTGGGCCACCGGAAAAATGTAATGGGTACGTCCACTTTGCAAGCAGGGATCATATATATTTCAAATTTCTCAAACATACAATACAACTAAAATGAAGGAGAAGGAATAAACCGAGAAGAACTCGAAACCTCTAAGATCCGGTCGTACACGATGCGACGAGAAACAAAAAAAATGGCGACGAGAGACGAAGCCGGCGGCGGAAGAACACGGAGGCGAGAGGAGCTCGCCGGCCGATAGGAAGATGCCTCTAAGAGAATCCGACAAACGCTCGCCAAGAATAAAAACTCGCTCTCAACCTTTTCTCTGCACATAGATCCTATGATAGCCTCCTTATTTATAGATGAATAGAGATCATCCATTAATAGTATGCATGGAAAAGAAACAGAAGGAAATAAGATGAAGATAAATAACTGCCTAAGAAGGCAGAGACGATAAAAGGAAGCTGTCATCTAGGACCGGATGTAAATAAAGACTTTCTTCCAAATATAGATCTCCTCCAAATCAGGAATTACTTAGACACACGGATCGGTGAGGTGTCACCAATCCCAACATATGACCACACATCCACCTAAGCATTTTCATCTCCGCAACTCTCATTTTTTGCTCATGTACATCATTCACTACCGAACACTCAGAACCGTAGAGCATTGCTAGCCTAATTACAGTACAATAAAATTTGTCTTTAAGTTTTAATGATACTTGATCACATAAGATCCGAAAGGCACTTCTCCGCTTCAACTATATCGGTAATCCTGATGCAATTTAATTATTTAAATTATGCTGGCCTCAGGCAACTTTTTTACCGTATATGGAGGACTTCCAGCTTCATCGTCCCCTAAAAACCGATGGGTTGCTTTGACCACCTTCACGCTTTCCTCTTCTCCCTCACCGCCGCCCTCCCGCTCCTTTCTTTCGTTTCCTCGAAAGAGGCAACCACCTCCGTCGTCCCGGGCAGTCCCCTGGCCGACGGCCTCACCATCGTCTCTCCCGGCGGCGTCTTTGAGCTTGGCTTCTTCAGCCCCGGCCGCTCCACAAACCGCTACATCGGAATATGGTACCACAACTTCTCCGCCTCCACCATCGTCTGGGTCGCCAACCGCGACACACCTGTTCCCGACACCTCCGGCTCTCTGTCCATCTCCAGCGACGGCAACCTCGTGATCCTCGACGGACGAAGGCGCGTTCTGTGGTCCTCCGGCGTCTGGTTGCCAGCGGAAAACTCAACGGCGCACCTGCTCGACACCGGAAATTTCGTGCTCAGAAACTCCGGCGTCATTGCGTGGCAGAGCTTTGACAGTCCGACTGATACTTACCTCCCAGGCATGAAGGTGGGACTCGACCTCCGCACCAACGTCAACCATCTGTTCACCTCGTGGAGAAGCGCCGACGATCCGGCGCCGGGGAATTTCTCCATGGGCATGAATCCTGACCGCTCGACGCAGATCTTCATATGGGAAGACGGCAAGCCGCGGTGGCGCTCCGGCAGGTGGAACGGACAGGTATGTCGGGTAGCGTGGCCACGCCAATACCTGCTTGAGATAGTTGACTTTGCCGGCACTCCCCAAACTTTGACCAAGCATTTGATTCATTTTAATTTTCATTAAAAACAAAATTGGGATTTCCTAATGTTTTGTTATACTTTTATGTAAATGAGTGACTGACACGGGCTCCGTAGGGGGCTCCACCCCTACGTCCAATCGTGATAGTATTTTGATCCCGATAATATCTTGCTCATGTCACGTTCGTCGCTCATAAATTTTGTTAACAATGATTAATAATTTTATAAAAATTATATTAAAAAAATTAAAATATATATTAATAAAAATTTAAATTATTATAAATAATTAAATTATGATAGTCATTTCTCTTCCCTCTCTCATACCTATAATAATATAGTATAGATGTGTGAAGATTTTAAGGCTAGTAATAAAAAATAATATAATTTAATATATTTAGTATAAAGTGTCTATCATGCCTATAATCAATTTTTAGTTGAGAGTTTATTTATATATAATATGCTTATATATAATAATTTTAAGTGACGTTAGGATTACGTAATTAAGTTAAGTTGAATCGTCCACTCATAATAATTATTGAGCACTTAATTAGTGGTCTATAATAAATTTATTTGTATTTTTGATTTTTTGTTGGTCATTGAATAATCAGCTTTAATTTGTTTTATAGTTAGTGGATTATATAAGATCTAAAGTATCATTTTTAAGGTTAATATTAACTATTTCACAAAAAATAAATCGTCCGATTATTTTTTGAACATAAAAAAAAAACTAATTGTAATAAAAGAGGTAAATAATCTTTGGTGCAACATTCAACTTTTTTAATTTTACCTCTTCTTATTACAAAATTTTCATTTTTTTTTAAATTTATATGTATTTCTTTAATTTTAAAAATATCAAAATAATTTACGTGTTTTTTTTCTTTCAATTTAAAAAAGATACTCTTATAGGATGGAGTGATCGCAATTATGGATAGGTCAAGTCCCGTGCCTATCACTAATGTGTTTATATATACCTGTATAGTATATACTATACTATATATCTATGTACTATATTCATATTTCTCCTCTTCACTTAGTAATAATAAAAAACTATTTCTAAAACTATTTTCGTTCATAACCCACATTCGCTCCTAAGTCCTACCCATCTTGTGATCTCCCGGTGCCAATTTTCTCCTAGGCGGTTCCTTCGATGTCATCTGCCTCTGCGGTTCTAATCCTGTGGAAAATTACCCGTTCCTTGTTATCTAGCACACGATGCCCCTTTCCCGGAGGTGAACAAATCCTCGCCTTTCTTTTCAGCAAAATTCTTTCCCCTTGCACCTAAGTACTATCGCGGTTGCACGGGCCCCATGCACTGCCTCTCATGACTCATGTGCAGCCCACACACATATGATCTGATACGCTTAAAGTTCGGTGTCTGGATACACCAACTGATCCAAACCAACCATTAACATGACGAATTTTGTTCGTGCGTCCGACGCACACGAGCTGTGTGAGTTGGACAACATTTAAGCCGTTGATCCGCTTGTGCTTTTTTAAGATAATTTTTTTTGTTAGATTATAGATTAAGCATCCTGGGGTATAGGTGGCGTGCGCACAGACACCAAATAACCAACCATTAACATGACACTAATCTTCACTACTGTAATTAATGCGCATCATAAGCAGATCTTCATGGGAGTAGAGGGCATGCTGCCGGAGTACATCTACGGCTTCCGTCTGAGCAACTTCCAGATGGAGGGCATCATGTACTTCTACTACAACTCCTTCAACAGCACCCAACGCTACGTTCTCACCCGCAGCGGCGTCGAACGGCAACTTCTATGGCAGAACGACACCAGCGCGTGGAAGGAAATCTGGGCGCAGCCCTCTACCGAATGCGAAGTTTACAACAGGTGCGGAGCATACGCCAGCTGCACAGACACCGACAGCAGCTCGCCGGACTGCAGCTGCCTGAAAGGCTTCGTCCCGACGTCGAGCGGCTGCGTGAGGCGGGCGGCGCTGCAGTGCGAGACGAACCGAAGCCACGGGGGCGGCGAACCGGACCGGTTTTACTATATGCAGGGACTGAAGCTGCCGGATTTATCAGACTGGGATTCGGGCTCTGCGAATGAGAGCCAGTGCGAGGAGTCCTGTTTGGCCAATTGTTCTTGCATTGCTTATAGCTTTGTGACCGGGATTGGGTGCTTGATATGGGGGAGGGAGCTGACCGACATTCATGCTTTCGATGACGGCGGCGCTGACTTCTATCTCCGGCTCGCGGCCGCAGAGTTCGTCGGCAAGTGAATGAATGTCCTCTGTTTTCTTTCACTCTCTCTATTGGAAAAGTACTAACTTGACCAGTCTGTTAATTAACTTTGCAGACAAAAAGACTAGAGTTTCAGCGTTCCACATATTGGTTATAAGCATACCGGCACTCGCCGGACTTGTATTCATTTGCTTGCTGTGGATGATTCGGAGAAAGATCAGAGGCAAGTATTCATTTGCTTGAAGAGTATTTTGGATTCTAGCTTGAATCATGCCGCACAAGTCAACGGATCTAATTAACGAGTTACCTATTTTTGTGTTAATTAACCTGCAGCTCTCTGCTTCAATCAGTCGAAGAGAAATCATGAAGCATCTGTGAATCCCAACGCCGGCGTTGAAACAGAGACTGGATTTTCCAGTATACTTGCGGAAGATGCAAGCAACGGGAAGAGCCGCGAATGGACGATATTTACTGTTGAGGCTGTGCTTGCAGCAACAAACGATTTCTCCTACTCTAATCTGCTCGGGGAAGGAGGTTTTGGGCCTGTTTACAAGGTAATTAATCAATCATTTTGGGAATACAAACCACGAATCAGCATGCAAAATAAATATATAACATTTCTCCAAATCAGAAATTGAAGAGAAATTGCAACGATACAAACAAAATACAATAAGCAGAAATTAACTAAAACAGTAAAAATTTACAACTGTAATACGGTTACAACCGGACGCACTTTCAATCACTAGTTGAACCGATTATGTTTCGGTCGACACACGGAGGATCACCCCTGTACTGTGAAGAGCGAAGTCCACGCACGATGACCAAAACCAATGTCCCCAAGAGTCCGCCCGCCGTCTTCACACGGTGCAGCCCATAATTGTATTAGGCTACGTTTGGCACGGTTTTTTTTTTTTTTTGCTTCGGTGAGTTTTGACAAAAACGCCACGGTCATAGAATGTATGTTTGGCATGACAACGGTCATCGCCGCCATAAAAAAACTAGTTTTGAACATAAAAGGGGATGAAGTTCCTTAAGGTGAGTAAGGGGGGCGTTCACGAACGACGGTTCATAACCACCGTTTGGCGCTGCTTTTTTGCTTCAGTGAGTTTTGACAAAGATGTCACCGTCAAAAAATTAAAGTAGTTTTGAGCATAAAAGTGGATGAAATTACTTAGGTTAGGTCGGGTGTTCACGAACGACAGTTCATAACCCCGCGTTCGTTATCGCCCGCCGCTCCGTTTGACGTGACGTTTTTTGCTCCGGTCAGTTTGGACAAAACCATCACCATCATAGAATGTATGTTTGGCATGACAACGGTTCTCACCGCCATAAAAAAACTAGTTTTGAACATAAAAGGGGATGGAGTTCTTTAGGTGAGTAAGGGGGGCGTTCACGAACGACGGTTCATAACCACCGTTTGGCGCTGTTTTTTTGCTCCCGTAAGTTTTGACAAAGATATCACCGTCGTAGAATGTATGTTTGGCATGACAGCGGCTATGACAGCCATAAAAAAATTAAAGTAGTTTTGAGCATGAAAGTGGATGAAATTACTTAGTTTAGGTCGGGTGTTCACGAACGACAGTTCATAATCCCGCATTCGTGATCGCCCGCCCCACCAAACAAAGCCTTAAGCTCTGTTTGGCGTGGCGTTTTTGCTCCGGTGAGTTTGAACAAAAACATCACCATCATAGAATGTATGTTTGACATGACAACGATTACAATCACCACATACCAAGAAAATAAAACTAGTTTTCAGCATAAAATGCATGAATTTTTGTAGGTGAGGTCGGCCGTTCACGAACGACGGTTCATGACCACCGCGTTCATTACCGCCACCATCGTGCCAAACGGAGCCTTAGGCTTCATTTGGCGCGGCGGTGGCGGGAGCAGCCGGCGGGTGGAAAGGGAGGATTGGAACCGGAGGGGGGAGGCGGGCTGAAAAAGCCGTTTTTGCGGGGCTTTTCCGCTGTCCGGCGGGAGCAAACGGAGCAAATGCCTTCAACGCCCGTTTATTTATCCACTGTCCGGCGGCGTTTGCTCCAAACATGGGCGGTAAACGCGGCGCCAAAGGAAGCCTTAGTTTAATTAGTTACTGAAAACCGCAGCAAAAGAACCATTACAAAGTCAACCTCGCAACTTTCAACCGGAAAAGCGAGTAATTTGGTCAACCCACTATTTGTCTAGGTGAAATAATGGTTACGATGAATTAGTCAACTGTATTGTGGGTAAATTGTTGAAGAGGGAACAAGTTAGCTTTACGCGTCTGTTCTCCGTCGACATCCAAAGGCTTTTTACATATAAAATTCAAAGTCGCGCTTGCTGATGAAGCTGAAACTTGGCGAGACATTATTAACGCCGTCATCATCATCGTAGTTTAAATAGAACTAATTACAGTGGAATCGTTCGACGTTGACTTTACCGCAGGGGAAGATAATGCTAAAACTTTTGTCTTTTTCACTTTGCTGGATTCATATAAAATGATTGTAGTCCCAAAGATCATCTATAATTTTATACCTTTCTTATGTAAAGGCTACTTTTGGCACTGCGGCGGCGGTTGTGAAAGCGGTGGTTATATATGAACTGTCGTTCGTGAACGCCCGGCCTAGTTTATGGAACTTCATTCACTTGTGTGTTTAAAATTAGTCTTCTTTTCTCGGTGGCCGTTGTCATTATACCAAACATACATTTTAGGAAGATGGTGTTTTCCTCCAAACTCACCGGAGCAAAAAGTTGCGCCAAACAAAGTCAAAATGGAAGCGTCCTCTTTGAAGTAATATTACTGTTCTCATTGTGAAGCAAAATATGAAAAAAAAGTTGAGGTACAAGAGAAGGAGACTACGGTGTGAATCTGTGGTTCAAACAAGTATTAGGAGAAAGATTCTTCAGATTGAAAAAGTTTGGAGGGAATCAGGGACAAACAACTGATTTGCGGGGATTATTCGTCGTGGTTCGGTGGATCAAAACTACGGCGGAGTCGGTAAAATCACGAATTTCGTGCGCCAAATCATCTCAGAGATAGAGAAAGAGTTAGGATAAGGGGGGAAAGCCAGAAAGATCTTATTCCTTTCATGAATATTCTTACACAAAGACTTTATAATTTGTATAGCTTTTGTATTGCAACTTGCAAGCTATTATGAGGCCTAAATTACATTGCCTTAAATTAATGATGCCTAATACTAAAGTCAGGTCTGAATCGGTCTATTGACCGGTTACTCTCTAACTTAATAAAAAGTGTTTTTTATGGACCATGCCGCACTTTAATTATTCTAAAATTTAGCTGCTTTGTGATCACCCGCATTTTATCGCCTCTTACCCCCGCTTTATAGTATGATTTAGCTTTACAAATCCGCAATAGTTAAAAATTCATCAGCTACACGGCCAACAACCAATGATTTAAGAGTAGAAGAAGTATAGCCAAATCCAACCGCATGAGCCTCAAGCGATCGATCATTATTTACATCATTATTTATATGCCTTGAATTCTAATTCATGCTCAAATTGTTCCCGTAGATTAAGACTCTGTTTGGGACGACTTTTTTTTGCTTCGGTGAGTTTGAAAAAAAAAACGCCATCATCATAGAATATATGTTCGGCATGACAACGACTATCATCGTCATCAAAAAAGAAAACTAGTCTTGAACATAAAAGTGAATGAAGTTCCAAAGGAGTGGTCGGGCATTCACGAATGACTGTTCAAAGCCACCTCATTCGCAACCGCCGCCGCCGCGCCACACGGAGCCTAAGCGCGAGATTCTGTATACGAAAAAGAGAATTTTGATGTTTAAGGATTTGTTTATAGAGCTCTTATGCTAAGGTTAGGACTTGATTTGAAAATCCGGATGACATTTTGCTTCTTGCATACACTAATTCTTTTTGTTGAAACCGATTTTTCGGTCTCTTGTGAAGCTCGGGCCCCCAACAAGCTGAGGGGCAGCTAGCCCTTACTAGTCCCTCGGAAGGAGCAGACTGGGGACTCGGAAACAGACCAAGACCTTAGTCACAGCGAGGAGGTCTCATCACAAACCTGGAAGATCGTTGAGCGCTTTTCCTCCCAAGTCAAAGCTGAGACTTGGGCACCTTGGAGAGCTAGAGAGCTAAACCAAAGTAACCAAGGGAGGAAGAAGCTCAGAGAACAGAGATTGGAATCCTCTCCCAAGGTGCCCTTTAAGGTCTATTTATAGTTTTTTGTTCGTGGTCTGTTAATAGCGGAATTTCGCCTTTTGGTTTGACTAAAAGCACCCCAATTTGGCCTACTAACAGCCAAACTCCGCTGTTTGGAAAGGCTAACGGCAGACCACCAGGGGCAGAGAGGTAATTTCGCCTCCTTAGCCTATGGACAAATGGCCTGCGAGAAGGCTACTCGCGAGAGCTCCCGCGAGTCTCCTAACGAGTACGGCTCGCGAAACCCCTCTTAGCTGAGCGCTCTGTGAAGGCCCCGCTCACACCTCTTCTGGCGACATCCACTGAGGCCAGGTCTCGAGTGCCTTCCTGCGAGCTCCCCTCGTCCTTGTGAAGATCTGCTGAACTGGCTGGAAGATTGAGTTCGTCGAGATGAGAAGCAAGTTCGTCGAACTGAAACGTGACGCGAGTTCGTCGAACGCGGAACGAATTTCGTCGCACGCAGATTGAAGTTCGTCGAACACAGAAACATGGAAAGAATCCGGCTCGTCCGCTTTCTCGCGAGCGGTCGGCGAGTGCCCGGCTCGCCCGCTTTCTTGCGAGCGACCCTTGAGACTCTGACTCGCCTTCTTTGTTACTTATACGCCGAACCCAGAGTTGAATACGTCGAACTCAAACTAGAGTTTGCTGAACTGAAGACAAAATCCGCTGAACTGGCTGGGGGATTGAGTTCGTCGAGCTGAGAAGCAAGTTCGTCGAACTGAAACGGGACGTGAGTTCGTCGAACGCAGAACGGATTTCGTCGAACTGAAGCGTGACGTTCGTCGAACGCAGAACGGAGTTAATCGAACTCAAAAACTTGGATAGAATCCGGCTTGCCCGCTTTCTTGCGAGCGGTCAACGAGTGTCCGGCTCGCCCGCCTTTTTGTGAGCGACCCTTGAGATTCTGGCTCGCTTTCTTTGTTACTTCTCTCGCCTGTTGACTTCTCAATCTATGCCCATCTCCTGACGAATATCGGGGTTGTACACTTTTATCTAGTGAAACAATCTACTCTTGTTTGTGAACATAGCCCATCTTAAATAAATCACATAAATCTCGCGTTCTTCTGCGTTTATTTATGGTAACTGTTCTTCTCAGACCATAAATGTCTATCCGCAAATCAACTTTCTCCCACTTTTAAACTTAAGCAGCCGATGTCTTCGTTCTCCTGAGCAGGGCCCGACAACAAAGGAACATCTTCGACGACCTTCTGAGCACTTCTATGTGCGCACTGATCATGATTCATAAAATGAATGCGCGGATAGAGACCGAGTTGAGGAAGAAAGACGATTTCTTCGCTGTTCATGTGATTTTGGTTTGTTTGGGGAGATTTAGATAGCCATGGTTTGTTTTGGATGATTTAAATAGCAATGGTTGCTCTCTCCCAGTGGTGAGGAAGACGAGGAGGACGAGCAAAAATTTTTTTCTTAAACAAAAGTATCTGGGAATAACAAATTTGACTTACTTTAGAGCACGAATAAACAAACATGGTTTACGAATAACAACCACATTGTTTATTTAGAGAGTTGATATTAGCAATCCAATTCTCGCTATTCGCACCCCAAAAAATTGTAAAAATACTAATTATATTCGCAATCCAATTCTCGCTAATTCCACCACATCGAATAACCTCCTCCTCTCCATCTCTCTCCTCCCGTTGCCTAAACCCTAGCCGTAGTTCTATCGGTCGCGTCGTCTTTCCCCCTCTTAGATTCATCTTCTTCAAAAAAGAAGGCGATTGTTATTGTTAAATTTTTGGAAGTTAAATTATATATATATATTATATTCTGACTACTCAACGCAACTCCTCACTTCCACTCAACGCAACTACTTCCTCCTTGGATTTTATCTCAACGCCATTCCATTCGACGCATTCCCTCTCGACGCCACTGTCAACTCGACGCACGTCGATTCTTCTCCCATCTCGACGCCACTCCCAACTCGACGCACGTCGATTTCAGTTCTCCATATATATATTTATATATGTTTCCCTGTTATAATATAACCCTAATGATCCTGTAGCTTCTTCTTCCTCTCCCGTGAAATAATCAGCCGCCAAGCTTGCCTGTGAAGGAGTTCTAGAGAGAGAAAGTCTTCTCTCCTCATTTCGGCGCCGCGTGACCATCGTTTCTAGAGATCGCCGACTCTATGGCGTAGCCCTCGACAAGGAGATCATCGTGGTGTATTTCTCGAAGTGGCGTTTCGCTCCTACGAGGCCGTACATGCAGTTGAAGATTGGCGGAGGTTAATCTGTTTTTGTATCTTCAGATTCTCTGCCTTTATTTTTTTGTGGACTCTATTTGGAATCATACAACCGTGTTTGTCTCGGTGTATGTCCGGTATTTGATCTGTGTGTTGTTGCAAACTTATTTTCTTGATTTCAAGTATATCATGCATTATTTTCTGGTGGATTTTTCTTCTGGTGGTTGTGCGCATCCTGGGCATAGGATTTTTCACATGGTATCAGAGCTACGTTGGTTTTAGCGGTGTTTGCTAAGTTCCTTCGGAGAAGAAAATCGGTATACCGGAATGGAAGGTGCAGGCGGATATGCGAGAGGTCTTGGTATTGAGTTGCTGACGCAGACAAATTACTAGAAGTGGACGTCTTGTATGGAGAGTTATCTGGTAGGAGAAGATCTATGGGCGGTTGTTGGCGGTGATGAACAGGAGGAAGTTGTTGCGGCCGGGGACAACGGTCCAGCGGTGAGGGCTTGGAAGAAGACAAACGTGAAGGCTGAGTTTATGCTCAAACGGGCAATATCTCCGGACTTGTTTGATCATATCATCGGGTGCAAGTCGGCTTCGGAAATCTGGAAGTCGTTGGATGGGTTGTTCAACAAGAAAAATGTCGCAAGGTTGCAATTCCTGGAGAATGAGTTGGCGAAGGCCAATCAGGGGGAGTTGTCGATTTCAGTCTTTTTCTTGAAGATGAAGAACCTTTGCGCGGAGATATCGGCGTTGGATCTGGATGAGCCTATCTCGGAGGCTAAGTTAAAGAGGCATATTATTCGCGGTCTGCGGAAGGAGTATGTGCCTTTTATTACTTCGGTGCAGGGGTGGGATACTCAACCATCCTTGTTGGAGTTGGAGAACTTGTTGGCTTCGCAGGAGAGCCTAGCAAAGCAGATGTCTGGGTGTTCCATCTCTGGAGGAGAAAGTGAAGTCCTATTCTCAGGGAAGAAGAATTGGGACAGGCGGAAGAAGACGAACATGGGGGAGGGACCTTCTACCTCATCACAGGGAGATGGAGGTAAGTTTCCTCCAAGGTTTGATGGAGGGCAGAAGGGGCTCAAATGCTTTAGGTGCAACAAACCGGGTCACTTCAAGAGAGATTGCAAGGTGAATCTCAAGCCGGGTCATGTAGCGGAGAAAGGAGAGGGATCCAAGGATGAAGAGGAGTGGGGGAACTGTTTCCTGGCAGAGATGACGGCGACGTCGGTGGATGCCTTGGCCTCCATAAACTTTCAGGATGATTGGATTGTTGATTCTGGGTGCGGTCATCACCTCACCGGTGATGAATCAAAGTTCTCCTCCCTTCAGGTGTACGAGGGGAATGATGCTATTGTGACGACGGATGATTTTGTCCATGCAGTGGAGAAGGAGGGGATTGTCACCTTGGGCAGTGAAGGAAGTGCACTCAAGTTGAAGAGTGTTTATCATGTGTCGGGGATGAAGAAGAACCTATTCTCAGTGACTAATGTGGTTGATGCAGGCTACCATGTTCTATTTGGACCAAAGGAG
Source organism: Dactylorhiza incarnata (assembly GCA_033032865.1). Lineage (NCBI taxonomy): Eukaryota > Viridiplantae > Streptophyta > Magnoliopsida > Asparagales > Orchidaceae > Dactylorhiza > Dactylorhiza incarnata. Next base: position 3,552,420 of record JAWHQI010000066.1, read on the forward strand.
GTAAAGTTCTTGCGGAACTTCTCCTCCATGAAGGCGGATATTACTCACACAGGGCGGCATGTGAAGGACTTGTTTGTACTCTCTACAAACTCATATGTGAACAAGATGAAGACAAATGATAGTGCGGTGATCTGGCATGAAAGGTTGGGTCATGTGGGGATGGACAAGTTGAAGGCTATGGTGGCAAGAGGCCTAGTGAAAGGTTTGCCTAGCTTATCTTCTTTTGGTGACGGTCATGTTTGTGAAGGGTGTCAGTTTGGGAAGACACATCGTCTCCCATTTGACAGGTCTCTTTCAAGATGCAAGGCGCCGTTGGAGTGTATTCATGGTGACTTGATGGGACCGTGCGCCACGCCCACTTACTCAGGAAATCGGTACATGCTTGTACTTGTGGATGACTTTTCTCGATACACATGGGTGTACTTCGTGAAGGAGAAGTCTGAGGTCTTCGTGAAATTTATGGAGTTCAAGGAGAGAGTAGAAGGGGTGCTGAATTTGCGGATCAAAAAGCTGAGAACGGACAACGGAGGAGAGTTTACCTCTAACGAGTTCTCTACTTTTTGCAGGAAGCATGGTATTAGGCGAGAGTTATCTTGTGCTCACACTCCACAACAAAATGGAGTGGCGGAAAGGAAGATTCGGCACTTGGCGGAAACGTGCAAGTGTTGGTTGCATGCGAAGGGCATACCCAAAGCCTTATGGGCGGAGGGAATGGCTTGCGCGACGTATGTTATCAACAGGTTGCCGCAAAGTCCGATTGAGTTGAAGTCTCCACACAAGATGATGTTTGGAGAGAAGCCGAGTGTGAAGCACCTACGGGTGTTTGGAGCTACCTGCTTTGTGCACGTTCCGGATGCTCTCAGAACCAAGTTGGATGCGAAAGCACGAAAGTGCATATTCATTGGCTATGACGAGCGGAAGAAGGGATGGAAGTGCATGGATCCACAGACACATCGGTTCATCGTCTCTCGTGACGTGGTGTTCGATGAGCTGATTTCATATCAGAGAGTTTCTACTGTTGTTTTGGAAGAAAGTACAGGAGGAAGAAGAGAAAGAAGTGAAGGAAGAGTTGTTGATGACTCTTTGGTGGAGTTGTCTTTGTCTCCAAGTGCTCCAAATTCATCAGGCCCTAGTTCAGGTGCTTCAGGTTCTAGAAGCGGGGGGAGCAATGCTCCAAGTTATTCTGGCGGGGGAGCTGATGGTGATGATGTTGTTGGAGCGGTGGAGAGTGGTTCTGCTTTGCGGAGGTCGAAGAGGACTATTGTGTCACCGGCTCGCTACAGGGAATGTAATCTTGTTAGCATGTGTTCGTGCTTCTTTGCAGGTCCTCTTGACGAGCAGGAGCCGTCATGTTTTGAGGAAGCCACTGGAGTGAAGGAGTGAGAGAAAGCCATGGATGAGGAGATGGAATCCCTCAAGAAGAATGAAACTTGGGACCTTGTGCCCAAGGTTGATGGCGTTACTCCGGTCACTTGCAAGTGGGTGTACAAGGTAAAGAAGAAGGCGGATGGCAGTGTAGAGCGGTACAAGGCTCGCCTTGTTGCTCGGGGTTTCTCACAACAGTACGGAGAAGATTATGATGAGACATTCAGCCCGGTGGCGAAGATGACTTCGGTGCGGGTGGTGATTGCATTGGCGTCAAGCCAAGGTTGGAAGTTGTGGCAACTCGACGTGAAGAACGCGTTTCTTTATGGCGAGATTGACAAGGATATTTTTATGGTGCAACCACCCGGGTATGTGTCCAAGTCTCATCCGGAGCATGTTTGTAAATTGAAGAAGGCCCTTTATGGTTTGAAGCAGGCGCCTCGAGCTTGGTTTGGGAAGATAGCGGAGTACTTGTTGTTTTGCGGGTACTATGCATCGGATTCTGACTCGAGTCTGTTCGTGAAGAAGAAGGGTGGACTTCATGTTCTTGTACTGTTGTATGTAGATGATATGATCGTTACAGGAAATGACGACGGAGAGGTGGCAATGCTTAGAGCGGAGCTATCTATCCGGTTCGAGATGAAGGATTTGGGGGAGCTACACCATTTCCTTGGTATTGAAGTGGAGAGGAAGAAGAGCGGGGTGCTGATTTCTCAGAAGGCCTGTGCGGAGCGGATCGTGGAGAGATTTGGCATGGTGGATGGGAAGCGCTGCTCTACTCCACTTGAAGTTGGAGTGAAACTTCGTCGGGATGAAGGAAGGATCTTGCCAGATCCTAAGCCTTTCCGGGCTCTGGTGGGAAGTTTAATTTATTTGACAATTACACGGCCGGATATCTCGTTTGCGGTTGGCCGAGTGAGCCGTTACATGCAAGAGCCTAGGAAGCCTCATCTGGAGGCGGCGAAGAGGATTCTGAAATATATCAAGTCAACCTCGGACATGGGGTTGCTATTTGGAAGAGACACCGACTTCAATCTACATGGTTTCACGGATGCCGACTATGGCGGAGATGTTGACGATCGGAAGTCGACGTCAGGGTACGTCTTTATGTGCGGTTCAACGGCGATATCGTGGTGTAGTAAGAAGCAAGACTCGGTGTCCATCTCCACCACTGAAGCGGAGTACAAGGCGTCGTCCTTGGCGGCTCAGGAATGCATTTGGTTGCGAAGGTTGGTGGAGGATGTTTATGAAAAGGTGTGCAGTCCTACTTTGCTCCGTGACGACAACGAAAGTGCGTTGAAGCTTGTTACAAATCCAGTTTGTCATGCGCGGACAAAGCATATTGAGATCGAGCACCACTTTATTAGGGAGAAAGTACTTGGTGGATCTCTTGTCGTGGAGTATGTTCGGAGTCAAGACAACGCCGCCGACATTTTCACGAAGCCTCTGTCTAAGGGGCCGTTTGAGCGCCTTCGCGGGTTGCTCGGACTGGTATCTCGATTTAACTTCCAGGGGGAGTGTTAAATTTTTGGAATTTAAATTATATATATATATTATATTCTGACTACTCAACGCAACTCCTCACTTCCACTCAACGCAACTACTTCCTCCTTGGATTTTATCTCAACGCCATTCCATTCGACGCATTCCCTCTCGACGCCACTGTCAACTCGACGCACGTCGATTCTTCTCCCATCTCGACGCCACTCCCAACTCGACGCACGTCGATTTCAGTTCTCCATATATATATTTATATATGTTTCCCTGTTATAATATAACCCTAATGATCCTGTAGCTTCTTCTTCCTCTCCCGTGAAATAATCAGCCGCCAAGCTTGCCTGTGAAGGAGTTCTAGAGAGAGAAAGTCTTCTCTCCTCATTTCGGCGCCGCGTGACCATCGTTTCTAGAGATCGCCGACTCTACGACGTAGCCCTCGACAAGGAGATCATCGTGGTGTATTTCTCGAAGTGGCGTTTCGCTCCTACGAGGCCGTACATGCAGTTGAAGATTGGCGGAGGTTAATCTGTTTTTGTATCTTCAGATTCTCTGTCTTTATTTTCTTGTGGACTCTATTTGGAATCATACAACCGTGTTTGTCTCGGTGTATGTCCGGTATTTGATCTGTGTGTTGTTGCAAACTTATTTTCTTGATTTCAAGTATATCATGCATTATTTTCTGGTGGATTTTTCTTCTGGTGGTTGAGCGCATCCTGGGCATAGGATTTTTCACAGTTATCCGCACTACAGTTTTGACTATTCACACTCTTTTTGTATGAGTTATTTCGCGCCTTTTGGAAATACGTCTTGTGCGTGCATTTTTAGAAAAATGATCAACACAAAAGTTGTAGATCTCGATGAGATCTACAACTTTCGTGTTGAACAATTTTCCTAAAAATGCACGCATAAGACGCATTGCCGCCCTGATTGAAACATGTGCCTAACTACAACGATTTTTTGAAAATACGCCTTGTACATGCATTTTTAGGAAAAGTGTTCAGCGCGAAAAATTGTAGATGTCGACGAGATCTACAACTTTCGTGTTGAACACTTTTCCTAAAAATGTATGTACAAAGCGTATTTCCAAAATGTGTGTAATAACTCATACAAAAATAGCGCGGATAGCCAAAACTGTAGTGCGGATAACAATCGCCAAAAAGAATGAAATTATCCAGCGAAAATCCCAATAAAGTAGTTAGTTTTATGGTTAGAGGAAGGTTTTGATGTCATTTAACTTGATTTAGAGTTGATTCATCTATGCATGTCATTTAACTTGTTTTTCTACTATATTTTTAAATTGTTTTACAGTCCTTAATATATTTCTCTAGGCTTCTAGTGCTTAATAAATTAGCAAAGTGTTTCGCTTATTTGGTATGAGAGTGAGTGCAAATATAAGTTTGGACTGTAAATAAAGTTTATGGACTGCGAATAGCTATGGACTGCTGCATAAAAAAATTCATCCTCTTCGGCCGACTGAAAAAAGGTGGTGTTACTTTTCACAGGGGCTGCTGCCAGAAGGGCAAGAAATAGCTGTAAAAAGACTCTCGAAAGGGTCAGGGCAGGGCATGGAGGAATTCAAGAACGAAGTCATTCTAATCGCCAAATTGCAGCACAGAAATCTCGTAAAACTTCTGGGCTTCTGCGCTCAGCGGGACGACAAGATGCTGATCTACGAGTACATGCCCAATAAGAGCCTCGACGTCTTCCTCTTCGGTAACCCCATCCTCCATCTTTCTGCTCACCATTACTAAAACCAATCTGACAGCAATCGGCCGACGAGCAGATCGAAGCAAGACGAAGAGGCTGCTGGATTGGAGCACCCGCTCCTGCATCGTCGAGGGCATCGCGAGGGGACTCCTCTATCTCCACCGCGACTCGCGGCTTCGTGTCATTCACCGCGATCTGAAAGCCAGCAACATTCTCTTGGATGACTGCATGAACCCTAAGATTTCGGACTTCGGCATGGCCAGGATCTTCGGGAGCACCGATGGAAATGAAACCGCCACGAAGCGAGTCGTCGGCACGTAGTAAGCTCATGACATTGACTTGAATCGAGCTCCGAATCAGTCGATTTTCGACCTGTGTTCGAAAATCATGGTTCGGACATGATTTTTTTTTTTTAAAATTGGGGCTAATGTTTCTTCTTCCTCTAATTCTATGGTGGTTTCATGAAACATGCAGCGGGTATATGTCGCCGGAGTATGCAATGCAGGGGCTGTTCTCTGTGAAGTCTGATGTTTATAGCTTTGGAGTTCTCATTTTAGAGATTATCAGTGGGGAGAGAAACAGCACTTACCAGCATCCTCTCCTCTCTCTCAATCTCATTGCTTATGTGAGTGCTAAACCTTTTTTTTTTACTTGGGCTTTATTTGGGTTTTTCGCACCTATGAAATACAGATTTTTTGCATTTTGCACCTTGAATCTTTAAAATTGACAATTCGCACCCTCAATTATTGATTTCTGACACTTTGCACCCCCAGACCGAAATTTCAAGGGTATTTAGGTCCGGGCAGCACAAAAAATGCTCATTCAAGGGTATTTAGGCCCAGGCATCACCAATAATCCGGGATGCAAAGTGCCAAATTGAGCATTTTTGGTGCTGCCCGGACCAAAATACTCATGAAATTTCGGCATGAGGGTGCAAAATGTCACAAATCGATAATTGGGGTGCAAAATGCCAATTTTAAAGATTCAACATGCAAAGTGCCAAAACCCTGTATTTCGGGGGTGCAAAGTGTCAATATACAGTTTTAGGGTCATTTGATTTTACAGTGTTTGTGCAAAAAGAAGTTTTCGAGACTTTTTGGAAAGCAATGAACTCTCACTTTCAAAAAATCTAATATTAGCTTTCCACATTTTCCATGCTTTTATTCTCGTAGGTCTACTCTTCTGTCCGTTCTTACTAATGTTCTAACATCTCTAATCTCGCCAATGGTTTTGCACCACTGAACATAGCCCAGACTCGGCGTTATAGCATTTTCTTCTTTCTTTGCTCGACTATCCGTAGCATTAACAATAAAGAGCGATTAAATTGGATTAACGCAGGCCTGGAAGCTGTGGAACGAGGACAACGTGATGGAGTTCGTCGACCCGACGATAAGGGATTCATGCTCGCCGAGTCATGTTTCGAGGTGCGTGCACGTCGGTCTCTCGTGCGTCCAGGACCGTGCTAGCGAGAGGCCGACGACGGCGACGGTGATCGTGATGCTGGAGGGAGGAGCCGTGGATCAGCCGAAGCCGAGGCAGCCCACATTCGCATTTGAGAGGGGCGCAAGTGTTAATGATTCGACCGATCTGAGATACATCTCCGGCAATTCCTTGGCATTCACTATGCTCTCTGGTAGATAGTAGAAGGTTTTCTACGCACAATCCTCCATTCTATTCCTTCCATGGCCAGCTTGGATCCGATTGCTCTCCAAACCACGCCATTTTTGGAGCTTTCTCATTGTAAATACTTGTATTTTTTTTCTTCCTCGAGGAAGTAAGTTTAGTTGCAGACCTATTGATTCTTGTTCGGAGTTGATTGTGAGGTGATGGAGATATGTTTATTTTTTTCCTTTTGTACATGTGAAAGAGCCATTTTAAGATTTGGGAAATATTTATTGTTATGATGGTTACTAAACTTTGCATAGTTGCATTTCATTATAACAACATTGCCGAGTCGAAAGCTTTATTAATAGAATGTGATGTTTATAGGCGCGTCGGAATCAATAGAATGCGATGCTAGGATTAAGGAGCATTCATAAAAGGCGATTAGTCCGTAAAATGTCATCTTCATACATCGATCTCGAACTAAGACCGTGCAGGATCGCTCTAACGGGATGACAATCATAGGTTCTAGAGATGCGTGTTTTCCCGTCAACGGGGGATCATGATTTCAACATTTTGAGGGAGAGTATCAAGAACCGTGTAATGGCTACCAAAGTTCGACAAAATATGTTGGGGAAAAGGTAGAGAAATGGGATCGAATTTTGATTTTGTCAAAGGTTCTCAGAGCCTTTTGTTTGATTTTATGCTACCATCATGCAAGGTCACCAACGATGGACAAAAAACGAAGTAACTCTTTATAACTAGACAAACAATTACAAAGAGACAAGCTGACTACAAGGTGCATACACCTTGAATCACGTCAGCTGAGATATATAAAAAATAACTTGTCGCGGACAAGGTCCGCTTCTCCACTCTCCACTTCACAACGCACGCAACCCTGCACTCTGCACTCTCCACCTCTCGCTGAGGTGCGGGTTAGGGTTGGACTCTCTTGGGGTGTAGGCACACTCCCACTCTCACTCACTAGTTGATCTCTCACTCAATTCAATTCTCTTCTCTCTCACACTCTCTTGTATCACATCACCTTACACTAAAGGGGGGGGGGTGGGTATTTATAGGCAACCACAAATATAGGAAAGATGGGGGGGGGGGGGGGGGGGGGGGCGCCGGGTTCCACTCTGGTATGAGGGGGAAAAAAGGGGGGGGGAGAAAAAAGAAAAAGAGGGGGAGGAAAAAAAAGACGGGGAGGAGAGGGAAAGGGGGAGGGAGGAAAAAAAAAGAGGGAAAGGAAGAAAAAATGAAGGGAGGGAGGGAGAACGCGGCCACAATTTGCGAAAGATAGACATTTGACTCTCCGCGGAGATCCAAATGACTCTCCGCGAAGATCCAAATGGCTCTCCGCGGAGAGCCAAATGGCTCTATTTGGCTCTCCGCGGAGAGCCAAATGGCTCTCCGCGAATATCTAAATGGATCTCCGCGGAGAACTTTTTGCTCTCCGCGGAGAACTTTTTGCTCTCCGCGGAGAACTTTTTGCTCTCCGCGGAGATCTTTTTGCTCTCCGCGGAGAGCCTTCTGGATCTCCGCGGAGAACCCTTTAGATCTCCGCGGAGAGCCTTTTGGATCTCCGCGGAGAGCCTTCTGTATCTCCACTGATTTCATTTAAAGCTATAATTTTGACCCATTTGAAAACGTTATTCATCCATGAAACAATTGCTATTATAGACAAACATTTCAAATGTACACGAATAATGTTTCTTAATTTACATCAATCAACCACAAAATTTCTAAAGATGTCTGCACAGATCTGGGCTCTAAACATAGGCATATTTTTCTGTCAGTCTACGCAACTCTCCCTGCTCATCAACCCTTCCTTCGCTATGTGCTCCATATACTTCATAACGAAGACACCGCAGTCCACGGTGTTCTCCTGCTGTGGTATACCAGCAGTCAAGTCGAGTTTCCAATTGGAAAATCCTGCGTGGACTTTTTTAACGGTCGCCTTCTGGAGCGCAGAAATCTGCATTAACACAAATTTGTTCGTACATTAGTAACTCGTAATGTACAATACTACATTGCATGTCAACGAACTGTACTTACAACTTCTTTAGCGGAAACTTTCCGTTGGGCGTTACGCAGAGAGTCATGTATAAGCCACTTCTTCTCTTTAACCATACCCACCAATAAATACCAGTGTTGACTATAACATACTGACATTAGAATCATTTTGATATAGGCGAGATTCTCCTTGGTAATGCCCTCAAGGAATGCAGCTACAAGCTTAGATTCTCCGTCATTGGACCGTGGGAAGTGCAACTACATAATTTGTAACATTTTTTAGCAATGCAAACAGAATTATTAATGTACAAAGCACAGATAGGGAGATCATACCAAAAAGTTAGGACTGATATACATAAACGGATGATACGCTTCTTTATCCCGATCTCTACGCAAAGTGAAGATTTTTGCGTAGGCATCAATGTGACAATCTTCAACGTATTTGTCCGTCAGAAGAGCATCCATGCCATCTCGAAATCCGACTATATTCCATTTATTGAATGCTTGGTCGTTCCTGAAACATTAGAAAGCCATCGTCAATATCAATGTGCATAGATCAAAATTTTGAAAATATAAAAGTGTATAATGTCAAAAGGGCACCTCGATGGCATGACGCTCATACGTCGATGAATGATATCTCTATCTTCTTCAGCTATTAGCGGGCTCCCCGGATAGTCAACGGGGTAGACATCAAGTTCATCCGCCTTTGTAGTTTTAATGTCTCTTTCTCCTAATGGGGAGTCTCTAATATGAGTAATGGAAGTATCGTGAGGGATAGTGAGGGTGGTAGCATTTTGGTGGGTGGGGGATCTAGAGATACTCAGGCTAGATGATGGCGAGGAATGATGAATGAGTGTGTCTATATCGGCACTCATGGAATCAAGACGTTCACCTACACTGTGACTAAAACTAATTAAATCACTATGTACGCTATCTATTTTTTTGTCTAATCTATCTACAGAACTATCTATCTTGCTATCTAATAATGCAAATTGATCTAACACCCTATGCTGGAAATCAATCCAAAACTGTACAGGAGGGATAGATGGTGTGCTAGGTGGTGGGGGAGGTGATGATGTGCTGGGTGATGGGGGAGGTGATGATGATGAGGGAGGTGGTAATGATGTGGGAGGTGGTGGTGCAAACTTCATTTTTTTACTACCCTAGATGGCAAGACTATTGGTTTTCTCTTAGATGTGGGAGGTGGTGGTGTCCACTGTGTTGTCACGTCTGAACATATCAACTTCTCTGCCGGTGATATTTCATCTAGTACTTCCAACACCTAAAAAGAAGAAATACAACTATTGTATTGGATAGTTCAAAAGTGGTTGTTAATCGAATAAACTAAATTATTTACCTGCTCATCCAAGAGTTTTGCAACAGTCCCCATCTCTTTCATTGAAAATGAGACCTTCTCCGACCATCTTAATATTCGTGGCCTCAATGACGGATAGTGCGGAGCGATGCTGGTGGTGTGCTCGAGGAACCAAATCTATATCAAACATTGCAATAGTTTAGAACATATGAAACAAATTTCATTTTAGAAATTAGAAATATAGATACTTACAACGAGAACATGGGTGCATCCATAGATGTATCCCATTGAAGACTCTGGCCAATGTTGCAGTTGGCCTTCTTCTACAACAGGTGGCAGCTTCTCCACCATAGACTTGAACGACCTCATAACGAAGGTATAGATCGCTTCTGGCCAATTGAACTTTTGAAATTTCTCCAAGCTGGAGACCTCCTCGAAGAACATTGGCATCCTCTCCGCGCTCGAGGGGAAGAAGAAATTGCACAGAAGGTGCAAAATCAATATCTTCATCGTCACAGGGGACGACCCTTTCTCCATCGATTGAAGTTCCGTCTTCAAATCGGACTTCGTTAGCGGTCCAAATGGCTTGGTAGTCAGGGTGACTTCCTCCCCATGGTTCGGCAGACCCAATATCAATGCCACGTCATTGGGGGAGAAGGTTAGCTCCGTCGATCCAATGACGAAGACATCTTTCTCTATATCATACAAGTTTAGTAGACCGTAAAGAAGGGGAGTGTTCTACGGTACCTTCGGTGCATGGAAGATATGCCAGATGTTGGCATCCATCAGCATCTTCTTCTGATCCTCCTCCAATCGTTCTAGTATTGCTGAAGTTAGGCCAACAAATGAGTTTAAATAGCACCTCGAGCTCAAAAAATGGATCTTTTTCTGCCCCATTGATCTGCAAATTTATAAACAAATGTTACAATAAAGGGACAAGAAGAATAAATTGGAGGGAGAAAGAGAGGAAGCAAATGGCTCTCCGCGGAGAGCCACATGGCTCTCCGGAGAGAGCCATTTGCTCTCCGGGGAGAGCCATTTGGATCTCTGTTGAGATCCAATTGGCTCTCCGTGGAGTGCCATTTGGCTCTCCGTTTAGATCCAATTGGCTCTCCATGGAGAGCCATTTGGCTCTCCGTTTAGATCCAATTGGCTCTCCATGGAGATCCAATTGGGTAATGGCCTAAATGTGGTACAATTGTATCATGGAATATTAAGTGCAAATTATTGTGTTATCTCCAAATCATTTTTTGTACTATAATACATATAAAAAGCATACCTTTTAGGGTTTCACACAGACTGTTGCAAGCTCTTTTTTTTGTTAATATCCTTAACCTTTTGCTTGAGCTGCACATCAGATCTAACCCGAAACTGGTTCTTCCCCAACACCCGTGCGACTCGCCCCCAGTACAAGAAACGCTTGGCTAGGCTCTTCCAAGACATTTGAGCACCAGTCGACGATTTCACATGGGAGCGCTCTGCTGGACTAGTTAGCAAGTAATTGAGCAACTCCTTCTCCGATTGGGAGAACGGCTCTCCTGTAGTTGGGGCGGGGACGATGACCTCCATTATCTGATTGAAAGTCGGCAATTGTTGATTGACCATGAATGGCGGACGGGAACCAATCTTGCTGACAGCGGACGAGATGCCCGCATTAGGTTCCTCCGTCGTCGTGATGACTGCAGAAGACGCTGGTTGAGTTGAATTATTTGTGGACGGAGTTTCGGCGGGCAATGATTGTATAACAACCGGCGATGGTTGAATGTAGATGGCGTCTTGATCACCGAGCTCCTTTTGCGCTTCGGTATGCGACTGCAAACTGTTTGATGTCCTTTTCCTTTTGAGACGTCTAAGATAATCTCAACGATTTTGAATCTCCTTGTGGGTCATCTGAACTAGATCCTCACGATTTGCACCAATGCGGGCGTAAGCTGGGGCGACCACTTTGGTCCAGTGAATGTTGCCGGCATGCCCAGCATCAATCTCGTTTTGAACAAGTCGATCAATGATATCGTCCGCTGATCCTTCAATTACTAGATCGGGCGGGGACGATTGCAGATCTGTTGCAAGGGGCTGACTTGAACTGTGACTTGGGGCGCCGATGGTAAAAGTGACGCTTCGAGTTACTGTTGTGGTGACAGTCTCTTCTAACTGGATGAAACTATCATCACGGCCCGCCTGCGTTGGAGCAATCAATGACGCGGCCAGATTTAGTGCAGTAATGATGCTGTGTTTGGGCGCTGCTCGTTGAATGGACAATCTGAAACGAGACTGGGCAACCATATCCTCCAAGTGCTGTTTAAGAACCTGTTCTGATTTTGGCTGAATGAACCGTTTGAAAGCGTAATTGGTGCTATGTAAAGCCGAGACAAGAACAGACCAAATTCGATGCAATTGTGGAATATGCAAGGATTCAATGGGAAAATCTTTCAGATCAAGCAGTTCATCGGGTTGAAGAAATTTGAGAGCCACCATTCTGAGTAAGCGCCGTTCGAAGGGGTTGATCATTGGTGAAGTGCTCATCACTTTTTCCCAGAGATTAAGGCCTTCTAATGCCGATTGACGTTCATTGCCCAATCCGTTGAGGCTGCGAGATTTTTTATGGTGATTTGATGAAGAGCTTTGCCCATGCGATGTTGGTCCGGGTTTTCTGTGCTTGCGACTGGACTGAATAGAATGGGGTGTGTTGCTTATATCGATGACTTCGGTCTGGTTCAGATCAGTATGGTTTAGCGGTAGTGCTTCGTCTTCTCCAACGCAGTGATGATCATCGTTCAGAGTCCTCTCCACAGCAGTTGCGGCAACCTCAAGTGCATCATTCACAATCGCATCGAACGTGTGGCTCGACCAAATTGCATTATCAGGTATTGATTCGGAAAACATTCCAACGGATTCTAGCTGCCCTGCTGGAATTTCTGGAAGTTGAGGAAGGGATTGTCCAAATGCCGCCGTTAATCCAAACTCGCCGTCGCAATCCTCAATCGAGAGAGGCAACATATGAAACATTGTCGACAGAGACGTTTGTGAGGGAGTTATGCCATCGGTCGAAAGAGCTGCGAGATATTGAGTGAGAATGATATGCATACCCGAGATTGGAAAATATGCCCAGCGAGGATCAAATTGGAGTTCGCCGCGAAAGTTGATTTGAGCGACCACGACATGAAGCAGCAAGATCCCTCCATCCAGGGACATAGTCTTCGGGAAAATGGCTCGTCCTTGACGCCATAAGTTTTCGTTCTTCCCCGATCCACGACGTAGAGTCGAACGAAAGAAGCGATCCACGACGGTGTTTGACGCCCCTACAGGCGGTGTTAAGCAATTTCTGATGTGCTTTTTCCGCGTCTCGTGGCAAGATAGAAGTTTGGTCGTCACATTGCGCTTCGACGGTGGCACATCATTCTCGTTTTCCCAGTTTTTAATTCAATCCAACAATGCATCAAGTTCAGCCTCAATGATGGAGCCTTCCCGCATTGAAGCATGTCCATTGCCAACAATGATTTCGCCCACGCCAGCCATAAATAGTTCCTGCCGAGCTCGATCCGTGCCGTTCGAATTGTCCCTATACCTCGTGATCAGATGATGATTGTCTAGGAGAACAATGATGTTGTCGAAATCTTGTAGTCATTCTCGGTCATCGCAGCACTTGTCAAGGTACATGATGAGCAGAAAAGTATCAATATTGTAAGCATTGTACCGGTTCTGCAAACTCCGACCAACAAATCGACGCTCTGCATTGCCCGTAGTCGATGTGAATTGATGGGAGAGAATTTGTTAGCGCTCGTTCATGACGGAGTGCAATCCTTCAACGGGGGAAAATTTCCTGCCATTGAACTCGTCCGTCAATTTCATGCGTCCCGGCACGTTGTGATGATGGTTAGCCGAGAGATAAGTCCCGGTTATGGCGCCTTCCATTCGGTTGAAGAACGAAAGTTGGCGAGCAATGCAGTCATTGATTAGGCGTGATAGCGTTGATTCCACTGACCAAGAGTGCCATTGTACCCGTTACAATGCTGCAAAAATGATGGGAAATCAGGGAACACTGCCGGATCCTTCTGCCATGACGTTTTCCGAAGTGCTGCATCCCATAAGCGCATATCCAAATACCACGACACGTGACCACGATGTAGTGCGGCTTGACGCATGTATCGAGTCGTTCGGGCACAACGAATCACCTTGGCTGCATCAGCAATGCCGGAACGGGACGTGTACAAGTCGTATGCCATTTGAACAAGACCGACGTCGTGTGCGCTCTGTTCGAAAAGCTGCACAGGATAGTTAAGGATGATGGGTGCCGGGATCAACTTCTCGTTTTTGGCCTCGTCCATGACATGGAACGTGGCACCACAGCCGCCGGATGTGTTCGACTTCTTGCACATGTATCTAGCACTGATAGAGAATGCAGTGGTGTCGATGCAATCGACAACTCGCGGGGCACTTAATTGCTTGCGGGAAAGAAAGCCAACTTTGTTGCAAGATGGGCATGCACCCGCTGTCACATTGACGTCGTACTGCCGTTCCAGATCGATCACGAACAACGGTTTCAAAAGATACGCATTCAGGTCAGGTCGCTTGTTCCACAGTGGCACGGGCGGATCGATTCGAATGAGAGGGCGAATGCCATCCTCCATCATTTTCACTTGGATCTTGATCCAATCCTCCTGAATTTTGTTCAACGTGCCTGATTGCTTCCCACAAATGCACGGCTCAGTAGTGGGGCGGTCGAAGGCTGACGAATAGAATGGAGGCGTTTGCGTCGGAATCGATTCGGGTAGAATTTCAGGGCAGCGATGAACGAGGGTCTCTACTGATCGTTGTGTTTTCGCAATGTCCCGCAGCACAATGTCATTACCATTCATTGCCGATAAAGACAAATAGTCAAATAATCTAGTCACCCAAACCCAAAATTTAGATTAGTAGCCATAATACTAGGATCCTATTTTGAGTAACTATAATTGGTTATAATAGCTTGCCTAGTAAAATTCCTACCTCACCTTCTAAATTATATGCTAATTATAATTTATTTCCAAGGATTGTCAAAGAAGAATGAACAAACCTTGAGATCCAATTTTGGGCTCTCCGCGGAGAGCAAACGAACGGCTCTCCGCGGAGAGCCAAACCGCTCTCCGCGGAGAGCCAAACGGCTCTCCGCGGTGAGCAATTCGGCTCTTCTCGGAGAGCTAGTGGATCTCAGCGGAAAGCCATGTGGATGTCCGCTGAGAGCCAATGGCTCTCCTAGGAGAGCCGAATGGCTCTCCGGGGAGAGTCGTTTAGCTCTACGCGGAGAGCCATTCTTTGGCTTCGAACATGATAATGGCGGAAACTAGATACATACCTTGCGAAGAGGATGGGTAGGCTGCGCCGGAGAGCTCTTGTGTAGACTGAATCGGGTTGGAGAAGGAGCGCCGGAGAGCTGTGTGATTACTGCCGGAGACGATGGGGGAGGCTGCGCCGGAATCAAACGTTCTAGGGTTTGATTGCGAGAGAGCGAGGAGAAATCGCGAGGAAGCTGTGCGAGGAGAGGGAGGAGAGCTGAGTACGGAGAGTAGAAATGAAGAGGTGCAGGATTGAAGAGGCGCGGATTCGTGTTTTCTTATGTTGTGCTGAATAAAATAATATTATTCAGTCGGATTCAGTCTACCAGAGTGAGGCCCGACCGGGGGGGAGGGGATGCACTAACCTCAACACATGCACTCACCACCCCCTTGATGGACTCGCCACTCCACATGATGGACTCGCCCCTTGCTGCACTCGCCCACTTTAGCACTCGCCCCCTCACTTCCTCCACTCGCCACCCCCACTCACTCCACTCGCCCAGCTCCAGTGCTCCACTCGCCTGGCTCCAAAGCCCCACTCGCCTGGCTCCAAAGATGCACTCGCCCAGGCTCCTTGCTCCACTCGCCAGACCACCCTGCTGGACTCGCCCAACACCCACTCGCCCCCTCTCACTTCAGCTCCACTTCAACTTCAACACCTTTGCCCTAAAGATCTTGTTTGGATCTTTGATGTGGATTAAACTGGAGAATACTTTGAAAGAAGTTAAGAATGTAACAACCCGCTTACATTCATGTAATATGGATTTGGTCGGGCCCACAACATATATGTTACACAAGCACAGTATTAAAAGATGATATAAACACCAACGAGTCTATAATCAGAGTATAAGAATTAAGCATTAGCGAGAGCAAAACAAAGAGCTGGGTAGAATGTCCACTACTAATCATTACATAAAAAGTCAATACAAATATACAATACTTAGGCTCCGGTTGGCACGGCGGTGGTTATGAACCGTCGTTCATGAACGTCCGACCTCACCTAAGGAACTTCTTCCACTTATGTTCAAAACTAGTTTTATTTTCTTGTTGATGGTCGTAACCGTTGTCATGCCAAACATACATTCTATGATGGCGGCGTTTTTGTCCAAACGCACCAGAGCAAAAATGCCGCGCCAAACGAAGCCTTAAGCTTAGGCCTTGTTAAACTATGTACTTACTTGTATTTATTATTTTGCTGTTTAGTCCCACATTGCCTATTGTGATTTCCTCCCTCCTCTTCTCTCCTATATGTAAGACCCATTGGTCACCATTTTATTGTTAATTGAACATAGACAAAGCACACTCTTGTCTCATTTCTAACATGGTATCAGAGCCAAGGTTTGCCTAAAATTGTTTTTTTCACAAACTTGCTCGCTCTGCCCGCCCCGCTGCCCGCTCTGCCTGCTGCTCTGTCCGCACCTGCCCTAGCCCGCTGCGACCTGCTCCATATCTCTGTTCGACAAGCTGTTCGTCAAGCTCCAGATCGCTGCTCGAGCTCGACACGACCTACCGCGCGACCTGTTCCAGTCCGCTGCGACCTGCCCCAGTTCGCCAGTCAGCGATCCGCGATCTGCGATCTCCCGATCTTGCAATCTGCCGAGAACGCTATCCGCCTCCTGCGATCTTGCGATCAGGATCCTGGATCCTCGGCTTTTGAAGGGAACTTCCAGCTTCCTGCCGTTCGATCTGCGATCTGCCGAGAACGTTGTCCGCCTCCTGCGATCTTGCGATCTGCGATCTCCCGATCTTGCGATCTGCGATCTGCCGAGACCGCTGAGTCCGCCTCTCCCGATCTTGCAATCTGCGATCTCTCGACCGCTGAGTCCGCCTCTTGCGATCTGCGTTCTCCCGACCCTGCGATCTGCCGAAGACCAGATGCTGCGACCTGCCAAATCCGCTGAGACCCCTGCTGCGATCTGCCGAGACCGCCTCTGCGATCTGCCGAGACCGCCTCTGCGATCTGCCGAGTCCACTGCCTGTCCGATCTGCTTCCTGCTCGCGCGAGCTTCTCCCGCGCCTGCCCGCAACTCTCCTCACACGATCTGCCCGCGACCAGTCCGCAATTTGCTCGCAATTTGCTCGCCAGACCGCGATCTGCCCGCCAACGACCTCCCAGCACCCTGCCCGCCAACAATCTCCCAGCACCCTGCCCGCGATCTGCCAGCCAACGATCCGCTCCTGCTCCAATCCGCGCCATCCTTCTGCTCGCGATCTCCCAGCAAACTGCCCGCCAGCCTGCTTGCCCGGTTTGCCCACGACCTCTCAGCTCTCTGCCCGCCGGCCTGCTCCGGCGACTTGCCCGCGATCTCCTTGCCACCTGACCTCCAGCTGCGACCCCCCGAACTCCGGTTCGCGATCTCCTATCTGCCCGCGTCCTGCCCTATTTGCGAAGACTCCCACACCGCCAGCCCGCGAGACAGCCAGACCGCCAGCTCGCGAGATCGCCAGTCCGCCTACGACTACTCTGCTCGCACCCGTCTGCTCCCAGTCCGCCAGTCTGCCCAGATCCATGACTGCCTCGCCTTCTCATCCTATACCTACTGCAACTGCTGTCGAAGATCGAATACAACGCCTAGAGGAGTTACTTCTTCGGCCACCTCTGCTCCAATCTGCCACCTCCGCAGCCCACATCATGTCAGCCGCTTCTGGCACTACTGCTGTTCGGGTTACTCCAACTGCACCTTGGTATTTCGACTCTGGGGCCTCCTGCCATCTCACCTCCGATTCCAACATCCTAACCCACTGCACTTCCACCCCCACTACCCTTCAAGTCACCACTGCTGATGGGGGCTCTGTCCCTATTCTGCGATCTGGCTCCATCACCCTGACCTCTGCCCCTACTAGTCGACTTACCCTCTCCAACGTTCACCATGCTCCTCGACTACACATGAACTTTATCTCTGTTAGCTCTCTTTGCGATCTCGGACTAACTGTCATATTCTCTTCTTCTGATTGTGTTGTGCAGGATTCACGGACAGCTCAGAGGATTGGACAGGGCCGTAGGACTGGTGGCCTGTATCAGATGGAGTATCTCCACGTTCCCCCATCATCATCATCTGCCCTTTCTGTTATATCTGATGTCGACTTGTGGCACAGACGTTTAGGACATTTGTCTACTGATCGACTTCGAAATGTTATCCGCTCTGGTGCTTTGGGTCATGTCTCTTTTCCCCCCTTCTATATGTACTGGCTGTCCTTTGTCCAAGCACCTTGCTCTACCATTCTCAAGCAGTGCTTGATAACTTCCCAAAAGGAAGTTATTTCACTACTTATTTTATTCTAATTTTCATTAAAAAGAGGAAAATAATCCCCAATTATAGAAAATATGTTCGAATATCTTATTAATCAATATTGGACTGATTTCGGTCATTTTCCATGGTTTTCTATCAAAGATTGGTCAAAGGATTCAAGTTGGGGAAGCAATGGATCATTTATTGCTGATGCAGAAATTAGGTTGCAACGCCAAAAATTAGCAGGTTGCAACGCGGCGGCGAAATTCAGATTTTGAATTTTAAAAAGAGGCGCCTACGTGTATTTCCAAAGGAGGCATCCCTTCAGATTTGGAATGGAAGTTAAGAGCACGAAATTACAGCACTAAGGGGCGATTATTCTTGGGGAGAAAGAGAACAAAAAGGAGAGAGGGGAGAACTTGGAGGTTCCCTTGCTCTTGGAGAATTTCGGCTAGGGCTTGGAGAAGGTTACTCGAACCAGCACTAAGGAGATAGATCTGAACCTAAAAACGTTCCTACATCGTTTTTATTTCCGGAATCATGTCTAGTAAGATCTACTTTGATTTGTGGTTTCTCTCTTCCTTCATGAACTAAATTCCTAAGTCTTGCATGTGTGGAGTACCTTAGTTGTGATGATGATTTGATTTTCATTTATTATTTGTGAATGTGTTGATGTGATTTTTATTAAATTTATGATCTATTCTTGGGATTTTGGTTTAAGTTTCATCTTTAAAGTGCTTGACAAAAATTCGAGAGATGAGTCGGGCTAGATGAACGTTTGTTTTGCACGACGATATTCGAGAGAGGAGTCGTGTAGTTTTTAACCAAACTTCCGTATTTATACTTCATCGCGAGATTCGAGAGAGGAGCGTTGAAAGTGTATCATAAATTTTAATATAATTCCAAGAGAGAGAGAGAGATCTCCTCTTGAATTAGCAACCGTGATTCTAGTACTTTATGTTATTTTAAATTCATCTAAGTTGGAGACAACTAGAGGATTTGGGATAAACGGATAATGGAGATCGAGAGATAAAGTTATCCATTTTAGAATCGTTGCAAGAGAATCATTAATACTTCATGAATTATCACTTTTATTGGTTGTCATCATAGCAAGGGAAAATCACATGCGAGACTATCTTTCCAAGTGAAGTAAAAGTATTTTAAGCGACCGTAATTAGAGTTGTAATTGTTGTTTTTTTTGAATTATTAAGTTTTCTCTACCAATCATTACTACTTGCTTGAATTTAGAGAAAAAGCAGAATTAATATTTGTGAGCGCTAAGTTAAGCACTTCCTCGTGGGAACGATCACTTTCTCATCATTTTATTACTTGTACGGCACGTGCACTTGCGTATTTATATACACCTTTCACGGGCGTACCAAGTTTTTGGCGCCGTTGCCGGGGAGGCGCGCTAATTTAGTGTTTTATTTCTCACAATATTTGTGAAACCTTAGTACTTAGAGATCAAGCATTTGTTTGTTCGTGTTATTTATTTTAATTTATTTGTCTATTTGAATACTGTTCGGTGTATGTCCATATATAGGCAAGTAGAACTATTGCCGTTGAATTCTGAAATTGAGCGTACCTGTAGACGAAACAGGAGAAACTTTAGGACCGTTAACATTATTCATTCTGCGATGAATGATCCTGAGCCAAATAATGCTAATAATAATGATGGTCAGGTGGATCAAAATGCCCAACCACCAGCACCACCACGTATGACTTGTCACGAGTATAACACACCTCTAAGGGGAGGTTTGCATTTCAGCATTGCTCGACCAGCAATTGCTGCTAACAATTTTAAAATGGACCCACTAATTATGCAACAAGTGCAAAACAATAAGTTTGGGGGTCTAGGTCATGAAGATGCAAATTCCCACTTACGAACCTTCTTAGCAATTTGCGATATGTTTAAGTTCAATGGAGCATCGGAAGATGCAATCCTATTGAGAGCATTTCCGTTCTCCTTAGAGGGTAGAGCTAAGGATTGGTTAGACTCGTTACCACATGAGTGTATCACCACATGGGACGAACTAGTCGATAGGTTTCTGAACAAATATTTTCCACCCTCTAAGACTGCAAAACTGAAAAGAGATATTACAACATTTTTACAAGGTAACGGAGAAACTCTTTACGACGCATGGGAGCGTTTTAAAGAGCTGTTGAGAAAATGTCCTCATCATGGGTTGCACCAACACCAACAGGTGTTCACATTTTACAATGGGCTGCAAACTGCAACCATGATTTTAGTCGATGGAGCCGCTGGGGGCTCATTAATGAAGAAGTATCCTGAAGACGCATATGCTATTTTAGACGACTTAACATCCAATAATTATCAAGCATACGAGAGGCAAACTAATAGTAATCCAGCGGGAGTCCATCAGGTGGACCAAATCACTTCTTTGGCCGCTCAGATGGCGTCGCAGTTCAATTTAATTAACAAAAGATTAGATTCACTCTCAACCCCTACACTAGTGCCCAACTCACAGTTGAACAACTAAATCAAATAACTGAAGAAGCAAATTATGTGGGAGGGCAACCAAGACAAATTTCGCCAGGATTTGCCAATCATTATCACCCCGAGTGGCGAAATCATCCAAATTTTTCCTGGAAGAATAATCAAGGGATGAGTCAACCACAAGGTTTTAATCAAAATATGAATCAACTACCTATCAATAACAACTCTCAACCCCAACAAGTAAACCAAAGGAAGATGACTGATGATTTTATCTTAGGCATGTTCCAAAAGTATGACTCAAAAATGGTAGGAATAGAATCATCGTTAAGATCACTAGAAACTACTATGGGTCAACTTGCAAATTCATTAAGTCAAAGGCCCATTGGAACTCTACCTTCTGATACCACACCCAATCCAACAAAAGATAATCATAATAATCATTGCAAAGCTATCGCACTAAGGAGTGGTGTAGAGATCCCAAGTGGGGAGGGGTTGCTTGAGAAAGTTAGGGAAGAAGAGACGAGTAAGAAGCCAAGTGAGTCGAGCATATTAGAGAAGGACGAGTTGGGTGAGAAAAATGAGGTGGGAGAGAAACAAAAAGATAAACTAAATCAAAAGAAAGAAGTAGTCTATCCACCACCCCCATTTCCGACTAGACTTGTTAAATCCAAACTTGACACACAATTCCAAAAGTTTATGGAGATTTTCAAAAAGTTAACTATAAATATCCCATTTGCTGAGGCTCTTGAGCAAATGCCAAGTTTATGAAGGATATCTTGGCAAAGAAAAGAAAGTTTGTTGATAAAGAGATAGTGGCGTTGACTGAGGAGTGTAGTGTTATATTGCAGAAGAAGTTGCCACCCAAGCTTAAGGACCCCGGTAGCTTCACAATTCCTTGTTCTATCGGTTTAAACTTTGTTGGGAGAGCTCTATGTGACCTTGGGGCGAGCATCAACCTGATGCCATTATCTATCTATAAGAAGTTTGGTTTAGGGGAGATCACACCTACATCTCTGACTCTACAGTTGGCCGATAGGTCTCTAGCATTTCCCAAGGGAATTGTAGAGGGCGTGTTGGTTAAGGTGGATAAATTCATCTTCCCCGCCGATTTTGTGGTACTTGATATGGATGAGGACAATGATGTTCCCATCATTCTTAGTAGACCATTCTTGGCCACCAGACGAACACTCATTGACGTCCAGAAGGGTGAGCTTACGATGAGAGTTAATGATGAGAATGTGACATTCAACATCCTCAAGACTATGAAATTTCCGGATGATAAGGAGGAGTGTTTCTCCATTGAGGAAGTGAATGCACCTACACGTATGATGTATGATGAGAATGATTGGGAGCGTAAAATCCTGAATGCGTTAACAAATGAAGAAATAGAAGAGGACCCAGACTTAACGGAAACTATAGAAGCTTTAAGTATTTATGAGCATATACCAAATGCTAACATGTTTGAGTTAATAAGTAGACCAAGTGAGTCTAAGGACATGAAGCCTTCGATCTTAGAGCCACCTACACTTGAATTGAAACCGCTACCCGAAAATTTAAAGTATGTTTTTCTAGATAAGGATAACACACTACCGGTTATTATTGATGCATCTTTAGTTAAGGAAAATGAAGAGAAATTGCTTGAGGTTCTCCGTGAGTATAAAGGAGCAATGAGGTGGACCATTGCAGATATTAGAGGGATAAGTCCCTCAATTTGTATGCACAAAATTCTTTTGGAAGAAAAAGCAAAAGAGTCAGTTGAACACCAACGAAGACTTAGCCCACTGATGAAAGAAGTGGTCAAGAAGGAGATAATCAAATGGTTGGATGCGGGTATTATTTATCCTATCTCCGACAGCCGATGGGTAAGTCCTGTTCAATGTGTGCCAAAGAAGGGGGGCATTACGGTAGTTAAGAATGAGAGCAACGAGTTGATCCCCACTAGAACGGTAACTGGATGGCGGATTTGTATGGATTATTGAAAGTTGAATAAAGCGACTAGGAAAGATCATTTCCCACTTCCATTCCTCGATCAGGTTCTTGATAGGTTAGCAGGAAATGAGTATTTCTGTTTCTTAGATGGTTACTCGGGGTATAATCAAATCATGGTAGCTCCCGAGGATCAGGAGAAGACTACCTTCACCTGTCCTTTTGGGACATTTGCATTTAGGAAAATGCCCTTTGGATTGAGTAACGCTCCTGACACATTCCAGCGCTGCATGATCGCTATTTTTACTGATCTGATTGATGAGGGGATCAAGATCTTTATGGATGGTTTTTCAGTATTTGGGAGATCATTTGATGAATGTCTGAAAGTGTTGAAGAAAGCTTTGGATAAGTGCATTCAAACCAATTTGATCATAAATTGGAAAAAAATGCCACTTTATGGTCAAAGAAGGAATTGTTTTAGGACACAAGGTGTCAAAGAAGGGATTGGAAGTAGATCGGGCAAAGACAGAGGTTATAGAGAAATTGCCCCCACCAACTAATGTTAAGGGAGTGCGAAGTTTTTTAGGACACGCCGGCTTCTACCATCGTTTCATTAAGAATTTTTCTAAAATCTCTAAGCCACTAAGTCATTTATTAGAAAAAGATCCACATTTTAACTTTGATGAGGAATGTCTATCCGCCTTTCATTCTTTGAAGCAAAGTCTGATTTCTTCACCCATTATTATTTCACCCGATTGGTCTTTACCATTCACCATTATGTGCGATGCTAGCAACTTTGCTGTGGGCGCGGTTTTAGGACAAGTGCGTGACAAAGTCTTTCACACAATCTACTATGCTAGCAAGACGCTGATTGATGCACAAGTAAATTACACAACTACCGAGAAGGAGTTATTAGCAGTCGTTTTCGCTTTTGACAAATTTCGATCCTACTTGGTAGCTTCTAAGGTGATTGTTTATACGGACCATGCAGCAATTCGATTTTTAGTGGAGAAAAAAGACGCTAAACCTAGACTGATTAGGTGGGTTCTCCTCTTACAAGAGTTCGACTTAGAGATTAAAGATCGTAAGGGAGCGGAGAATCCGGTAGCAGACCACCTATCACGTCTGGAGTATGAGTGTGAGAAAGATGTGGATATAGAGATTAGAGAGAATTTTCCTGATGAGAGATTGCTGGCAATATCTGAGGCGAGTATGCCATGGTATGCAGACATTGTGAACTACATAGTGAGCAATGTATTTCCCCCAGACATGGACTATCAACGAAGAAAAAGGTTTCTCCACCAGGTGAAATCTTACATCTGGGATGATCCGTATCTGTTTAAGATTTGTGCTGACCAAGTGATCCGCAGATGCATCCCCGAGGTAGAAGTACAAGGTATCCTAGCGAAATGTCATGCTTCACCTTATGGTGGACACTTTATGGGAGAGAGATCAACAATAAAAGTCTTAGAGGCTGGTTTCTATTGGCCAACACTATTTAAGGACGCTCATAAGTTCGCAAAATGTTGTGATAGATGTCAAAGAACGGGTAACATCAATCGAGGGGATACCATGCCAATGACTAATATTCTAGAGATGGAGGTCTTCGATGTGTGGGGAATAGATTTCATGGGTCCATTTGTAAACTCAAATGGAAATTTTTATATACTTTTAGCTGTGGATTACGTCTCAAAGTGGATAGAAGCTATAGCCACACCAAAGAATGATGCTAAGGTTGTACTAAAATTTCTTAAGGCTAATATTTTTTCTAGATTCGGTACACCCAGAGCCATAATAAGTGACGGTGGAGCACACTTTTGTAATACTCAATTTAAATCGCTCCTACGAAAATATGGAGTCACTCACAAAGTCGCCCTTGCGTACCATCCTCAAACAAATGGTTTGGCTGAAGTTTCTAATAGAGAGATAAAATCAATCCTAGAAAAAACGGTAAGCACAACTCGTAAGGATTGGTCACAAAAACTAAACGAGGCATTATGGGCATATAGGACGACATTTAAAACCTCAATAGGCCTAACCCCATATTAAATGATCTATGGCAAATCATGCCATCTTCCAGTCGAATTGGAGCACAAAGCATATTGGGCAATAAAAAGGTTGAATTTCGATCTCCAAGAAGCGGGCAAGAACAGACTTTTTCATTTGAACGAACTGGAGGAAATCAGATCTAATGCGTATGAAAATGCTAGGTTGTACAAGGAAAGGACGAAGAAATGGCATGATTTGAGGTTGCGAAGAAAGGAGTTCAAAAAAGGGCAGCTCGTCCTCCTGTATAACTCACGACTGAGATTATTCCCGGGAAAATTAAAGTCACGATGGTCTGGACCTTTTCGGGTGGAGGAGGTACATCCGTTTGGAGTAATCACGATTTGTAATGAGAAAGACGGATCCAAGTTTAAAGTAAATGGACAAAAGTTGAAAGAGTATTATGAAGGTAGTGACCAGCGCGAGGCGATGGTATTAACTTTCAGATGAAAATGCAATAGGGAAGGCGTCCGGCCGAGACGTTTTAAACGAGGCGCTAGGTGGAAGGAAATCCATCATCTCCATTATTTTCTATCGTTTTTAGTTAGGATTGTTTGTTTTATGTTCTTCTTTTTCAATTTGAGGAAAATTGGTGATGGAAGAGAGAAAATCTGCACCGGAAATCAAAATAAAAAATGGTATGAGAATGCAATGTGGATCGTGGTAGTAAATAATTTTAGAAAGAAATTTTCCAGAATTTAGGTTGCAACGCAAAAATTTCGCGCGTTACAACGTGCTAGGCTCGGTGGTAGCTTTAATTTCTGGCAGTTTGATTTTCCGCGTTGCAACTCAAAAATTTTGCACGTTACAACTTGCTAGCCTCGGTGGCAGCTTTAAATTCTGGCAGTTTTGTTTCCGCGTTGCAACGCATAAATTTCGCGCGTTGCAACCGGCTAGCCTCGGTGGGAGCATAAGAAATGAAAAGGCGGCCGGTTCAGTTGAACCGGTCGATTGTCTCAGTTAAACATGAACGGCGGGTACCGGTCTAGTTAAACCGGCCACCAATTACTGCGTTATGATAAAACCCCAGCCCCGATTTCTCATTTAGGGCACGTGAACACTGCGCAGCGGAGGGGTTTGGCGGAAACGAGCACTTTACAGCGGAGGAGCGACGTCGCGAACAGCTATCTCGACGATCGACGGCGTACCGACGTCGACTTCCTCCACCAGCCTCGAGGGCTGCACTTGTTCTCTCACTCCGGCGTCTCGATTACGAATCATTAGGTAACAACCGGCGCACGTAAAGCTTCCGATTCCGATTCCGATTTTTTTTTCTACGCTTTTTGCTCTGTTGTTTGCTATCCTTTGTATCTTGTATTTATTTCCGTTATTCTCTAGTGGGTGAAGAAATGTCATCTAAAGGAAAGGTGAAGAAGGGGAAAGGGAAAATCGTGGCTCACAAGGGTGACTCAAAGTTTGTACACAATGAGGCGAAAAATTTCTGTGAAACACTCCAATCCATACCATTTATCCATGAAAGAGGTTTCAAAATGGAGTTCAGAGGATGGAAAATTGCTTATGAAGACCTAATCCACCAATTAGGTTGGGAGAGTTTGTGCCACCCACGAGGAGAGGCAGTTTATCAGTGGGTTTATGAGTTCTATGCCAACGCTAGGTTCACTGAGGGAGACAATGTTTTAGTTCGAGGCCGCATGATCAATTTTTCCCCAAAGGCTATCAATGACATGTTCGACCTGCACGACAATGAGATTAATCCATATGAAGTGGTGCAGCCCATGACCACACTGGAAGAAATAGCTGCAGTAGTTTGCTATGGTAAGAAGCCGGATTGGGTATTGAAGTCGAAGAAGGCATTGAGGTCCCAATGTTTATCTCGTGAAGCGAAAGTGTGGCTATTATTTATTAATGCAGGTATCTTGCCAACAAGGCACGCGAACGTTGTATCCTTTGAACGTATTTCCCTAATCTATGGTATCCTCAAGGGCATAAAGTTTAATGTTGGCCAATTAGTGCATGATAGCATCCGGAAGAAAGTAAGAGAAGAAAAAGCAAAACACCTATGGTTCCCCACATTAATTACTGAGCTATATAAGAGTGCAGGTGTTGAGGTAAGGGGAAGTGATGCAGTTGCACAAGTGGGCCATCATATAACGGTGACGGTGATCGAGAAGAACATTAAGGTCGCGGATGAGTCTCCGAAGAAGCAGAATGAAAGAATGAAATCAGTTCTCCTGGGGGAATACACAAGACCACCTCCCGGATCCCCAGAGTCGATCACTCTAAATGAAGGCAACCTAGATCAGGCCAGCATTCTATTTATGCAGGATATGGAGTACGTGAAGACGTATCAACGGCTTGAGCATTGTTATTTTGATGCCCGACAAGATTACGTTTGTTCTGTGCTTGCTCAACTCATGCACAAGGCTAAACTTCTCATGCCGGTCCCAAGTTATCCTTACGCCAACAACTTTGACAGGAGGGGCTATCTCATCACTAAAGGTCGGGAAAGGGTGGATACTGCATATGCTGAGGATGACAGTGAAGATGCCGTGTCTCCTACTGACGATGACGAAGAGGATGAGCCTGAGGAGGATGAGCCCGAGGAGGATGAACCCGAGGAGGATGAGGACGAGATGGAGGAAGATGAAAGCGAGTAGGCGGTAGCTGATTAGTTTTAATTTGACTGGAAGGGAACATTTTGTTTAATTTTGAATGATTTTTGTTTAATTATGTTTTTGGACAATATTTCTTTTGCACTCCTGCTACAATATTGCGTGTTTTTATATTCCCTGTTTACATTATAACATGCATCCCCTTAACTTTTTTTGATCAAAGTGATTGGCTACTACATGTTGACTCAGTCAAGTGTCCGGGGCTAATGTTAAATACTGTCCATACAATGCTCCTTTATTATGATTATGCTTGTGTTTGGTTCTGTGATGTTCTTTGCAGATTTACAAACCCAGTTATATTGGATCGGGCATAAGTCGGACGACGAACTTATGGACTATGACTTCTTTGGGAGCTTGTTATGGAACACGCAGGAAGATATGAGGGGAGTATTTGCTTTCACATTGTTCTTCCTTCTAGTATCGTTAAATTGTCATTTATTTTTTCTCCTCTACTTTTTCATTAATATAGTTGCTAGAGACTAGCAATGGTTTAAGTGTGGGGGTGGGTAGAGTTCAACCCCTACTGCTTGGATAAGGACTTATTTATTTATATATGCGAACTCAATAACTCCGTCTTTGTTTTTGCAATTTAACCTATAGGACATTCTTGTTATCCAATGATAATCGAGTGGTATGGCTGGTTAATCAAACGATTTCAGTTACAGAATTTGAAATTAGTGAGAATTTTTTTTGGTAAAGCGCTCTTAAGTCTGATTTAAGCACAATTTTCCTTGAAAGATTTTACTTCAAAACCTAGCTTTTGATATGGCTTTCTAAAATATTATGAGAATGGGTAAGTAAGAACTGAGTTAGCGATGTTGGCTGAAGCATGAGTTTATGTAGTTAAACCATTTTGACCCTCCACTACAATCTTTGTGCTTGAACTCTTTTCATGTTGATACGTATTATTCCACGCTTACCTTCTCAATATTCTTACTAGTTATGTCTTAGTATATTAGCCACTTTATGGGTGTTTAAATTCAAAAAAAAATGGTTGAGATTCATAGTGATATGGGCCTAAGTATATGTATACATACCTGGAATGATCCCTACTATGCTAGTCAATTAAAATATATATATATATATATATATAAATGCATCATAGTGATATGTGGCCTAGGTATGTACACTTATACTTGGAATGATCTCTACTATGAATATAAAAAAAAGTGAAAATGTCAATAAACCCCATGATTTGGTGAATTATTAAGATTACGAACTAAGGGAATGTCTTTCTGCTATCAACATCATCCTTGAACGCTTATCCAAGTCAATTCTACTCTCATTTGAACTACAAATCTTTGTGTAGGCTCAATCAATAATTTAGCTATTCTTATCCTTCCCTATGTTGCGGAAATCCAATGTTAAAAGATGTTTAGGAGTAACTAATTTTAAGGAAAAGCACACACAACACTTATGACTTTATTTGAGCTTTACCTTTCATTCGAGCTAATGGATTTGTGAATGATTGAATTCATATTGATTTATTGGCTTATCAGTTGAGTAAAGCGGATTTCATTAATATGCCTTAGTTAATTTGTTGTTAAGGATGTGTGATTATCTGAGTTTGCATAATTTCAT
This sequence comes from Dactylorhiza incarnata, assembly GCA_033032865.1. Classification (NCBI taxonomy): domain Eukaryota; kingdom Viridiplantae; phylum Streptophyta; class Magnoliopsida; order Asparagales; family Orchidaceae; genus Dactylorhiza; species Dactylorhiza incarnata. The sequence goes on from JAWHQI010000066.1 coordinate 3,581,108, forward strand.
CAGTTCTTTATTCAAGTTTTGAATTTATTATTTTGTTGCTAGGGACTAGCAACTGACTAAGTGTGGTGGGGTGATAACTTCCCAAAAGGAAGTTATTTTACTACTTATTTTATTCTAATTTTTATTAAAAAGAGGAAAATAATCCCCAATTATAGAAAATATGTTCAAATATCTTATTAATCAATATTGGACTGATTTCGGTCATTTTCCATGGTTTTCTATCAAAGATTGGTCAAAGGATTCAAGTTGGGGAAGCAATGGATCATTTATTGCTGATGCAGAAATTAGGTTGCAACGCCAAAAATTAGCAGGTTGCAACGTGGCAGCGAAATTCAAATTTTGAATTTTAAAAAGAGGCGCCTACGTGTATTTCCAAAGGCGGCATCCCTTCAGATTTGGAATGAAAGTTAAGAGCACGAAATTACAGAACTAAGGGGCGATTATTCTTGGGGAGAAAGAGAACAAAAAGGAGAGAGGGGAGAACTTGGAGGTTCCCTTGCTCTTGGAGAATTTCGGCTAGGGCTTGGAGAAGGTTACCCGAACCAGCACTAAGGAGATAGATCTGAACCTAAAAACGTTCCTACATCGTTTTGATTTCCGGAATCATGTCTAGTAAGATCTACTTTGATTTGTGGTTTCTCTCTTCCTTCATGAACTAAATTCCTAAGTCTTGCATGTGTGGAGTACCTTAGTTGTGATGATGATTTGATTTTCATTTATAATTTGTGAATGTATTGATGTGATCTTTATTAAATTTATGATATATTCTTGAGATTTTGGTTTAAGTTTCATCTTTAAAGTGCTTGGCAAAAATTCGAGAGATGAGTCGGGCTAGATGAACGTTTGTTTTGCACGGTGATATTCGAGAGAGGAGTCGTGTAGTTTTTAACCAAACTTCCGTATTTATACTTCATCGCGAGATTCGAGAGAGGAGCGTTGAAAGTGTATCATAAATCTTAATATAATTCCAAGAGAGAGAGATCTCCTCTTGAATTAGCAACCGTGATTCTAGTACTTTATGTTATTTTAAATTCATCTAAGTTGGAGACAACTAGAGGATTTGGGATAAACGGATAGTGGAGATCGAGAGATAAAGTTATCCATTTTAGAATCGTTGCAAGAAAATCATTAATACTTCATGAATTATCACTTTTATTGGTTGTCATCATAGCAAGGGAAAATCACATGCGAGACTATCTTTCCAAGTGAAGTAAAAGTATTTTAAGTGACCGTAATTAGAGTTGTAATTGTTTTTTTTTGAATTATTAAGTTTTCTCTACCAATCATTACTACTTGCTTGAATTTAGAGAAAAGGCAGAATTAACATTTGTGAGCGCTAAGTTAAGCACTTCCTCGTGGGAACGATCACTTTCTCATCATTTTATTACTTGTACGGCACGTGCACATGCGTATTTATATACACCTTTCACGGGCGTACCAGTGCTTCTCAAACCACAGCCCCTTTTGACTTAGTTCACTCTGATATTTGGGGACCTGCCCCAATTGCTTCACATTCTGGACCTACCCCAATATTGGACTGATTTCGGTCATTTTCCATGGTTTTCTATCAAAGATTGGTCAAAGGATTCAAGTTGGGGAAGCAATGGATCATTTATTGCTGATGCAGAAATTAGGTTGCAACGCCAAAAATTAGCAGGTTGCAACGTGACAGCGAAATTCAGATTTTGAATTTTAAAAAGAGGCGCCTACGTGTATTTCCAAAGGAGGCATCCCTTCAGATTTGGAATGGAAGTTAAGAGCACGAAATTACAGAACTAAGGGGCGATTATTCTTGGGGAGAAAGAGAACAAAAAGGAGAGAGGGGAGAACTTGGAGGTTCCCTTGCTCTTGGAGAATTTCGGCTAGGGCTTGGAGAAGGTTACCCGAACCAGCACTAAGGAGATAGATCTGAACCTAAAAACGTTCCTACATCGTTTTGATTTCCGGAATCATGTCTAGTAAGATCTATTTTGATTTGTGGTTTCTCTCTTCCTTCATGAACTAAATTCCTAAGTCTTGCATGTGTGGAGTACCTTAGTTGTGATGATGATTTGATTTTCATTTATAATTTGTGAATGTATTGATGTGATCTTTATTAAATTTATGATCTATTCTTGGGATTTTGGTTTAAGTTTCATCTTTAAAGTGCTTGGCAAAAATTCGAGAGATGAGTCGGGCTAGATGAACGTTTGTTTTGCACGGTGATATTCGAGAGAGGAGTCGTGTAGTTTTTAACCAAACTTCCGTATTTATACTTCATCGCGAGATTCGAGAGAGGAGCGTTGAAAGTGTATCATAAATCTTAATATAATTCCAAGAGAGAGAGATCTCCTCTTGAATTAGCAACCGTGATTCTAGTACTTTATGTTATTTTAAATTCATCTAAGTTGGAGACAACTAGAGGATTTGGGATAAATGGATAATGGAGATCGAGAGATAAAGTTATCCATTTTAGAATCGTTGCAAGAGAATCATTAATACTTCATGAATTATCACTTTTATTGGTTGTCATCATAGCAAGGGAAAATCACATGCGAGACTATCTTTCCAAGTGAAGTAAAAGTATTTTAAGTGACCGTAATTAGAGTTGTAATTGTTTTTTTTTTTTGAATTATTAAGTTTTCTCTACCAATCATTACTACTTGCTTGAATTTAGAGAAAAGGTAGAATTAATATTTGTGAGCGCTAAGTTAAGCATTTCCTCGTGGGAACGATCACTTTCTCATCATTTTATTACTTGTGCGGCACGTGCACATGCATATTTATATACACCTTTCACGGGCGTACCAGTGCTTCTCAAACCACAGCCCCTTTTGACTTAGTTCACTCTGATATTTGGGGACCTACCCCAATTGCTTCACATTCTGGATATTTGTACTATGTTAGTTTTATTGATGATTTCTCTCGTTGTGTTTGGGTTTACCTCCTTCGCAATCGCTCTGACATACCTGATGTGTACCGCTCGTTCACAACAATGCTTCACACTCAGTTTGAGCGTCGGATTAAGATTTTTCGATCCGACTGTGCTCAGGAGTTTCTCTCCTCCACCATGCGCGACATCCTCCAATCCCATGACACCATCCATCAACAGTCTTGCCCGCACACCCATGAACAAAATGGGGTCGCTGAACGAAAACATCGTCACATCATCGAAACTGCTCGTGCACTTCTCATCTTCGCATCCGCTCCTCATTCTTTCTGGGCCGAAGCTGTCCTCACCGCTGTTCACCTCATCAACATCACACCCTCCTCGGCCATATCTGGAGTAACTCCATATGAACGACTATACTGTCGTCCACCAACCTATGCCCCTCTCCGTACATTTGGGTGCACCTGTTTTGTTCTCCTTCCCGCCCCTGAACGCAATAAACTCTCTGCTCGCTCGTCCCGTTGTGTTCACCTAGGCCTCAGCCCCCACCACAAGGGCTATCGGTGCTACGATTCGGTGACTCGTCGCATTCGCATCTCTCGACATGTCTCCTTCGTTGAACATGAGATGTTTTTCTCCTCCACACCACCAACTCTTCCCGCCCAACCCTGTGTTTCGCCACCCATTTCCCTTCCGCTACTCCCTCCTATTCCAACTCGTCCCAGGACTCCCATTATCCATCCTATGTTGTTACCGGCCCGTCCTCCGGCCGACGATCCTCCCTCAACCTCGACTCCTCCTCCGCTGCCCACAGTCCCTCCTCCCGCTCCTGCTCCCTCTGATACAGCTACGTCTGACGCTCCGTCCGCCTCTGCACCCGTGGATCCTACTCCCCTCCCGCTCCTGCTCCCTCTGATACGGCTACGTCTGACGCTCCGCCCGCCTCTGCGCCCGTGAATCCTGCTCTTCCTCGGCGCAACCCTGCTCGCAATCGTAACCCGCCTGCTCGCTACGACCAAAGCCCTGACAGGTCTACCTCTTCTACCCTCATCACCGCTACCTCCTATTCCCCTGCTTTTCAAGCCTTCCTCACGGCTCTCCACTCCCACCGGGAGCCCCAGTCATACCAAGAGGCAGTTGGAAAACCCGAATGACAGCAGGCCATGGTAGTTGAACTTCAGGCCTTCCGCAGAACTCACACCTGGGACCTCGTCCCCTGTCCTCCTGGAGTCACCCCTGTCAGCTGCAAATGGATATTCAAAATTAAGACTCGCCCGGACGGCTCCATTGAGCGACACAAAGCCCGTTTAGTTGCTCGCAGGTTTTCTCAGGAACATGGGATCGACTACGATGAAACCTTTGCACCAGTTGCCCGGATGACAACCGTTCGCACCTTATTTGCAGTCGCTACTGCCCGAAACTGGCCCCTCCATCAGATGGATGTCACCAATGCCTTTCTGCATGGCGATCTCACAGAAGTGGTGTACATGGCCCCTCCTCCGGGTCTCTCCGTTCCCCCTGGCCACGTCTGCCACCTTCGTCGGGCCCTCTATGGTCTCAAACAGGCCCCTCGTGCCTGGTTTGAGCGTTTCCGCACTGCTGTTCTAAAGGATGGCTTCATTGAACGACAAACAGATCATGCCATGTTTACTCGCACCTCCGCTCAGGGATGCGCCATACTTCTCTTATATGTGGACGATATGATTATCACTGGCGATGACCATGTCACCATTGCTTCTCTTCAACAGCATCTCCGCAGTCAGTTCGAGATGAAGGACATGGGCCCCCTTCGATACTTCCTTGGGATAGAGATCTCCCGCTCCAAACGCGGCATCCTGGTTTCTCAGCAGAAATACATCTCTGATATTCTCTCAGTCGCCGCTCTCACTGACGACCGCACTGTTGACACCCCCATAGAGCTCAATCTGAAACTCCTCCCAATAGACGGCGAACCGCTTTCAGATGTCTCCCGCTATCGGCGCCTTGTCGGGATGCTGGTCTATCTCCCTATGACTAGACCTGACATTGCCTACGTTGTTAGCTTTGTCAGTCAGTTTGTTCAAGCTCCTCGCTCAGCTCACTACGCCGCGGTCCTCCGGATTCTCCGCTATCTTCGTACCTCCGTCAACCGCTCTCTATTTTTCTCTGCAACTTCTCCACTCACCCTCCGAGCATTTTTGGATGCTGATTGGGCGGGGGATGTTACGACTCGTCGCTCAACTACCGATTTTTGCATTTTCCTGGGCGACTCCCTGATCTCCTAGCGTAGTAAGAAACAAGAATCCATTGCACGCTCCAGGACGGAGGCTGAGTATCGTGCCATGGCTTCCACCACTGCTGAAATCGTCTGGCTCCGCCGTCTTCTACACGATCTTGGTGTGCAGATAACAGGACCCACTCCTCTATTTTGTGACAATCGAAGTGCCATTCAAATTGCCTCCAATCCGGTGTTCCATGAATGGACAAAACACATTGAGATTGATTGTCACTTCACTCGCCAGGAATTCCTCGCCAAAACTATCTCTCTACCCTTCATTGCATCTGAAGAACAAGTTGCGGACTTTCTCACCAAGTCTCTCACTGCTGCAAGATTCAGATATCTCATTAGCAAACTCTCGGTTCATGATCCACCTTGAGTTTGAGAGGGCGTGTTAAACTATGTATTTACTTGTATTTATTATTTTGCTGTTTAGTCCCACATTGTCTATTGTGATTTTCTCCCTCCTCTTCTCTCCTATATGTAAGACCCATTGGTCACCATTTTATTGTTAATTGAACATAGACAAAGCACACTCTTGTCTCATTTCTAACAGGCCTTATGGCAGCAAAGCAGAGCACGCTTTCCCTCTTACAAAATAGAACGAAGAGGCTAAGCACAACTGACAACACTTCATTTCTTTTCTTTAAGCAGTTGAGCGCTTACCCACTATGCTCCCTTGGGCGCTACGCTCATGTGCTAAAAACAAGGGCCAACATGAGCTGACCAACTACTGTGTAACAACTAACAACTACCTCCACCGGTTGTCCTAGCAGACTCCATGGAGAACTATCTCAACCCTGCAAGTATGCACGAATCAATCATACAGAGTATGCACGAATCAATCATACAATAGCAATGTCATAAGCATCTAAAGTAAATTACTCCATGTAAGTTTTCCTAATTATGAGTGGACTAATTCAATCGAGTCGTCTCGATCAAGCGTATGCATTAGTTCGAGTTCATTTGAATCTCCCACGAGTGTGCGACAAATTTAATTTGCGCGAATAGTCGAAACCCGTGATAGGTGGGCTAAACATTTTCGGACTTTAGTTGCGCAAGCTTGATCTCGCTCTCGACACGCTGCGGAACGATTGAATACTTTTTCGTCTAATCAATTAATTTTTTATTTGGGACGAATTTGTAATTAATTTATAATTCAGGGTTTTATTTCGAACATAACATCTCAATAACTAAACACCTCTATCCTATTAAAGAGGGGATTTGGAACCAATCAATTGAGAATTGCGGTTTATCTCAGTTCTGGAAAGGGAAGCAACAGGAACCCGTCGATTTCCCCGGTTATTATCGCCTATCTGCTTCAACCATTAAGAAGGAGAAGACTCGTCTGGGTTTGCGTGCAGCAAATCCCTTTTTGGATCCGGATCCTCTAGATTTGGTGTGAGAACTCCACCATGGAGTTCAATCCAACGGGCGAGAAAACATTATGACCATCAATCCAACGGCTGGTATATTTATTCGCTAGAAGAAAAAAAAACAAAAATTAAAGGCAATTGTTAACCGCACCCCAATTTTGGCTATCCGCAACCCTTTTATATGAAGTATTACGCGTTTTTTTTGGAAATACGCATTCTACAAGCATTTTTAAGAAAGGTGTTCAACACAAAAGTTGTTGATATCGTCGAGATCTACAACTTTCGTGTTGAACATTTTTCCTAAAAATGCACGCACAATGCGTATTTCCAAAAATTCGTTATAGTTGCGCCCATGTTTCAATTCGAACAGCAATACGTCTTGTGCGTGCATTTTTAGCAAAAGTTTTCAACACGAAAGTTGTAGATCTCGATGATATCTACAACTTTCGTGTTGAACACTTTCCTAAAAATGCTTGTACAAGTCGTATTTCTAAAAAAATGCGTAATACTTCATATAAAAGGGTTGCAGATAGCAAAACTGGGGTGCGGTTAACAATTGCCTATATAAAACTAAAAAAAATATAAAAATAAGAGGGCTCTTGCGATTGAAATCTAACAGGCGAGATTGCGGGAACTCAGATTGCGAGGAGTTCCCGCAGCAAATCTAGAGGATCCGGTTCCTCTCCTTTTCTACGCCGAGAGATCCACGAGGAGTTTGCCTCTCTGCTCCAACCGTGAAGGAGAGAGCACACAGTGGAGAAATTCATCTTTTCCATGCAAATCTAGAATAAACAGCCTCTTTTTTCCATTTGCCGGCTTGAGAAGAAAGTCAACAGGGAGCTCTGAAATTATTTTTTATCCTTAAATATTAATTTATTCATTTATTTGATTCCAAAGATGTTTGTCCAGCACACAAATAGAAATGAACCGAATAACTTCTTATACTAACATTGACAATTCTCGTGTATTTGGCTAATTATGGTTTAGAGAATTTTCGCTGCTTAAGGGAAGAATAGGCTTGCATAGTTGATGTCTTCTACGCCACTAAGCGTGTCGAATTTTATCCGAAGAAACACAGGTAAATTATTAAGGATGCCGGCGACCATACAACACGATGCCGAATCCAAGAATGATTTGCACTTTACTTCCCGCACTTTATTTCATATTTACATTACGTTGTTTAATTTCGCATAGGTAACATTACGTTTTTTAATTTCTAATTTCATTTTTTCCACATGTTTGTGACCAAATACACTTCATATAATCTTTCTAACACTCCACGCATGCGGTGTCTCAGGCATCCTGATCAGCTAAAATTAATTGCACGAATTAATTTAAGCTAATTGAGAGGAGCAACATTGTTACATGCAGCTATTTCCCGGGATAACACGACACAATCATCGGAGGTTGACTGGACCACTGGAAGGGGCGGCGTGTTCAGGCGAACTTCAGCAATGGTCGAGAGTCCAGGCAGAGCTTCAGCAAGGAGTGACGGACTTCTGTGGCAGGTTCAGGCTCCACGGAGGAGAGTCGCGAGTGGCCCATCGGACGTCGAATGATACTCTGAAGGGCTCGCCGACGTCCATCGGGCTTCTTGCAGGGAGAACGAAAGGGCTTTTTTTAAAGTGCTCTTTGTCAGGTCGTCCGATGGCAAATCGGATGGAAAAGATCTCACCCGCTCTATTCTCCCATACGCTATCCGTACTAAAAAATCTCTCAATTTAGAAATATTTTTTGTACGGGTAGCGTACAAAAGGAAGGTGCGGGTAGGATAGCTAACAGCAATTCGATCGGCTGACAACCGTCCGATCAGAACGTAGTTTTTTTTTTAATGCTCTTTGGCTGTTCTCACCTGCACCATTCTCCCATACGCTATCCGTAAGAAAAAAAAATTCTCCTCTAATTTTAGATTTCTTTATTTTAATTTTTACATTTTTGCAAAGCGGTTTTAATTTTTTTTTGTATAAATAATTTTAGAATCCTCTTAATTTTTATTATGATTTTATAACAGCGATGTATTAAAAAAAAATAAAAAACCTTGGAGTCAACCGAGAGCAATGTCAAGAGTCAACTCCTTCCCGGTGATTCTGTATAAAACAAAATAAATAAAGAACTCCTTCCCCAAGCTTCTTCCTCTTGATACGGTCTTATAGTCTTACTAGTGCCTTTTTTGACTTTCTCACAGTATCATTAAACTTCAGAAAACCTCAGTGCAAATGTGTAAACCCAACTTACCAGAACAACTCAGTGCAATCCATGGCAATTGGCAACCCTTCAGCCCCAGAACATTTGATCATTCAATAGTTGATCTAACAATCTCTCATGGAGTGCTTTCAGTTGAAGAAATGGGCTTCCACCTCCTCCATTCTCATCTCCCTCACCGCTCTCTCCTTTTTCCATCCATGCCAGGCATCCGTCTCCATCGACTCAACTAATTCACTCACAGATGGCGAAATCCTCTCCTCCCCCGCTGGCGTCTTCAACCTAGGTTTCTTCACCATCGGTTCCGCCGGTCACCGCTACGCCGGCATCTGGCACGGCAATTTCTCCATCCAAACCATTGTCTGGCTCGCCAACCGCGAAAACCCCATCCCGAACCGCTTCGGTTCTCTCGCTATTCACAGCGACGGCAATCTTGCCGTCTTCGACGGCCTCCGGCGAGTCCTGTGGTCATCCAACACCACCCTACCGTCTAGCAAATCCATTGCCGAGCTCTCCGATTTCGGCAACCTGATGCTCAACAACTCCGGCGCCATCGCGTGGGAGAGCTTTGATCATCCCTCCGATACATACCTTGCAGGCATGAAGATAGGCCTCGATCTCAGCACCAATTCGAACCAGTTGCTCAGCTCTTGGAAATCTGCCGACGATCCCTCTCCGGGTAGATTTTCCCTCGGCGTGAACCCTTCGGCTCAGCTCTTCATATGGGAGGACGGCCGGCCGCGGTGGCGATCCGGCCAGTGGAATGGTCAGGTATTCATCGGAATACCGGACATGGTTTTCGCCGTCTCTTATGGATTCAAGCTCAGCATCTCTATCGAAGGAAGCAAGATTTATTACACCACGGATTTCAACAGTTCGCACCGATGGGTTCTTAGCCCAATTGGAACAGTGAAACATTTGCTGTATTTTGAAACCTCCAAGATTTGGCTCAACTTCTGGGAAGCTCCGGCGACTGAATGCGAGCAGTATAACCGCTGCGGAAATTACGGGATCTGCACGGACGGCGCGTCGCCGATCTGTAGCTGCTTGAAGGGATTTATGCCGAGGTCTGGTGCAGAATGGAGCGACGGGAACTGGAGTGAAGGGTGCGCGAGGAAGACGTCGTTGCAATGCGGAGGCAGCGGGATGAAGCCTGATCTGTTCTATTTGATGCAAGGTATAAAGCTGCCGGATTCTTCCGACAGGGCTACTCCGGTGGTGAATTTGAAGGATTGCGGAAATCTGTGCTTGAGGAATTGCTCTTGCACAGCTTACAGTTTCGTGGACGCCATTGGGTGTATGATTTGGGGAGCGGATTTGGCCGACATCAATATCTTCGTAAGCGGAGGAAATGATATGTATCTCCGACTAGCTGCGTCGGAATTCGATCAAGGTATCTCTCCTTTCTGAACAGATCAGGGATAGTGTTTTGCTCTAAAACAACTTGATTTTTATTTGCAGATGTGGCTGTAAGTGGCAAGAAGAAGCAGAAGAGGCTGGCAGTTTTTATCAGTGTGATTATTGTTGCAGCAGGTGTGTTTTTGATAGGATGCATCATCTTCTGGTTCTGCAAGTTTAACAGAAAAGGGAAAGGTAATCAATTGCATGTGATTATATATATACTTTTAATGATATCAAGATTTTGATTAACATTTGCTTATTATTACACAGAGATTTGTGGGGAATTGAGGAAAAAGGGAATGGGAGAAATTTATGGTGTTATTGAGATAAATGGTGAAAGGAAAGATGATAAATCCAGAGAAATCCCTATAGTTAGTCTGAGTACTATTCTAGCAGCAACAGATGGATTTTCTCATTCAAATTTACTTGGGAAAGGAGGATTTGGTCCTGTTTACAAAGTAAGGTTTCTTGATGCAGTCAATAGATCTAATTTTTTTCATTTGATTTCCTCTGCAATAACCCAAACTTGACTTGCTCTCCAAAATGACAAATTGCTTTTCATTTGATTTTTGTTGTTGTAAGTTGTTAGAATCTAACCGTCCAATCGGTTGTAAGTGGAGAGGCTTGGAATCTATAGTATGTGCTCATTGTTAGTTAGTTACATAAGCTTCTGGATGTGAGACTAAATTTGCTATACGCTATCTCACTTATAATGTGTTTGCCTTTATTGTTAGAAATTTTGTAAATAAACATTTATTTATAATGTTTTATTATAGCTTTTTGGTGTTTGGTGTATGGCTATTCATATATGATGAAAAGCTTCAAAACCAAAATTGGAGGGAACCCAAATTAATTGGAGGGAAACCTTTCATGAATGAAAGGATGAACCTTTAGTCTCACCTTGTTTTTTAGCTTTCTTGCCAAAGAGTTTATATATGTTTTCACACCTTCTTATTTGTTCAAAAGAACATAAGGAGAAACTATGAACCACACGCGCGCGCGCACGCACCGTACCGGATCCGGATTTCGGATTTGGGATTTGGGATTTGGGGAATAATTGAATTGAATTGTATTTTTTGTTCCAAATAGTTTCATAGCATTTTACTCGGAGATGCGTCGATTAGAATTCGGAGCTGCGTCGAATAGATTTCGACGTAGGGTCGTTTTGACCGCTGGAGTTGCGTGGCGTCGAATGGATTTCGACGCATGCGTCGATAGGCCTCGACGCTTGCGTCGATAGGACCAGCGTCGATAGAACTCGGCGTACCGTCGATATGATGTCGACGCAACGTCGATTTGCTTTCACGCGTTCTGCCGTTTTACGCGTTTTTCTTTGCCGCTCCTTTATGCGCGTGTTTCTCGCCATAATTTACGTTGGAAATTTTCAACGTATATCTTCCCGATTATGTGCCTTCCATTTGTAACCGTTAATCTTTATTATACTCTTACATATTGCCGTTTTGAAGATCCTCTTTTCCGGCTATATTCTGTCTATATATATTGATGTTCTTCTCAGAAAGAAGATATTCTCTTACACGCTCTCATACGCTCTTCTGCTCTCGCTATTCTGAGACGATCTTCTACGTGATTTCTTTTTCTTTACATTTGCTTCATCAAGTGAGGGTTCGGGTGCTCTGTGCTTCTTCGGTGTCCGCGCACATCGGAGTTTCGGGATCTAGCCGGGTGTTGTACCTTGGAGGAGTGAGCATCGGTTGAAAGCCCTGCCGGAGGGTGGTGCAACTTCTTTAGGGCAGTGATTACACGCCTTACCCAGGCTCGATTCTAATCTATATATTTCTCTCTTTTATTTCTCATCCCTTCATGCAATTTATTTTATTATTGCTGATCATATATATTTGTATAGATCTACTGTTTTCTGTAAAAGTTGTAAAAAACGAAATTATAGTATTTTGTATACTAATATAGGCATATAATAGAAATATTCCAACAATCTAAAGAAGTTGTAATTCCACATCAATAGAATAAATAAAATCAAATAATCAAAATGATCATCTCTGTTTTATTGTTACATGTACAGCAATTTATTATTTATATTTTAAATTTCAGAAATCTGCAATGGCTTCTAGATCTGATGACTCCGCCGGGATCAAACCCGAGAAATTCAATGGAAATGGTTTTCGTCGTTGACAAGCTCAGATAGAATATTGGCTTAATACGTTAGGCCTTTTGTCTGCCATCTTCGATGCCCCCGCTGTAGAAACTAAAATCCCTAGCACTGCAAATGCAGTTGCTTCGACTCTACCATCGTCCTCATCTTCAACTGCAAACACCACTAGAACCTACGTAAGACGTCTTCCTTATAGAGATCCGGTAGATGTTGAATATCATTGTCGTAACCGAATCCTAAGTGCTTTGTCTGATAGCCTTTACGATGTCTTCCTCCAATATCGTACGGCTAAGGATTTATGGTATGCACTTGAAGCGCGCTATAACCTTGACAATGCGGGTATAGAACGCTACAATGTTTCCAACCTCCACAAATTCAAGATTGATGCTTCCAAGCCCATCAATCCTCAACTCCATCAACTAGATGAGATGTTGTCCAAGATCCGAGCCGATGGCTCAATCCTTTCCGAAAATTATCTCGTGGCATGTCTTATTGATTCTCTTCCCGATTCATGGTCCGGCTTTAGCACTAGACTAAGGCATGACCAATCAAACCTCACTTATGTTCAAATCCAAAATGCAATCCGCATAGAGGAGGAACATAAGAGCAAAAATTCTAAAACCCCCAAAGACCTTGCTCCTAAAGTAAATCTCACTGAATCGCAAGGCAATCATTCTTCCCACCATCACTTCAAAGGGAAAGGAAAGAATTTTAAGAAACCTTTCCGTCATGGTTCCCGCCATCAAAAACCCAATCATCCCAAGCCTGGCCCCTCTAACCAAAACCCAGGTAAAGGGAAATGGTGCTTCATCTGCGGCCGCACAAACCATCTGTCTACCAACTGCTTCTACAAGAAGACAGAACCCGTGGTTGGTAAATCTCGTGGAGACAAGCCTCAGGCCAACATGATCCAAGCACCGGTTCAACCTATCTTCAGGTTAGATTATACTCCTAGTCTTCTTCTTACTTGTTCATCAGATTGGTGGCTTGATTCCGGAGCAAATGTTCATACTTGTTTTGATCGTTCTTGCTTTGTCACCTTTCAGGACATCAGTGGAGGAAGCGTGATCTTAGGAGATGCCTCTTCGGCACAAATTCTTGGACGTGGGCGAGTGGATCTTAGGTTGACATCCGGGAAGACACTAGCCTTGCATGATGTGCTTTATGTGCCGAGAGTTAGGAAGAATCTTGTTAGCGGATCTTTGCTAGTGAAGAAAGGCTACAAGATTGTTTTAGAATCTAATAAAGTTGTAATAACATTAAATGATAATTTTATTGGCAAAGGTTTTGTATGTGATGGATTATTTAAATTAAATATTGCTGATTTGGAAGTTAATCAAATTTCTTCTTCTTCAGTTTCAAATTCTTCTTCTGATTTTTGGCATGCTAGATTAGGACATGTGAATTCTGATTGCATGAAAAGAATGATGTCCTTAAATTTGATTCCCAAAATCAATATTGCACCAAGTGCTAAATGTGAAATTTGTGTGCAAGCTAAATTTTCTAGAAAGCCTTTTAAATCAGTTGATAGAACTTCAAAACCTTTAGAACTAATTCATTCGGATGTATGTGATTCAAACCGCCAACCTACTAGAGGTGGAAATAAATATTTTGTAACATTCATAGATGACTTTACAAAGTATTGTTACATATATTTATTAAAAACCAAAGATGAAGTATTTTCATACTTTAAGATATTCAAAGCCGAAGTAGAAAATCAATTAGGATCCTCTATCAAAATTCTTAGATCCGATCGAGGGGGAGAATACACTTCGAATGAACTAACCCAATTTTGCCAAGAACATGGGATTATTCATCAAGTGACTGCTCCATATTCTCCTCAATCGAATGGTGCAGCTGAACGTAAAAATCGGACCTTGATGAACATGGTCAATGCCATGTTAGCCGAGTCCGGTGCCCCGGAAAATCTCTGGGGAGAAGCGTTGCTCACTTCCTCCTTCATCCTTAATAGGATTCCATCTAAACAAAATAATAAGACACCTTTTGAATTATTCAAATTAAGAAAACCTAACCTCCAAATTCTTCGAGTGTGGGGGTGTTTAGCTAAGGTAGCAATTCCTGAACTTAAGAAAAAGAAAATAGGACCAAAAACATTAGACTCTATTTTCATAGGATATGCATCCGATAGTAGTGCTAATAGATTTCTCATCACTAATTCTCTAATTAGTGAAATATCTAACAACACCATTATAGAAGCTAGAGATGCAGCTTATTTTGAAGATAAATTTCCATATAAACTAAATAACTCATCTCAACCTTCAACTAGCTCAAACCAACCATCCACTTCTTCTATTGAACCATTAGAAAATATTGAACCTAGAAGAAGCAAAAGAGTTAGAACCGAAAGATCCTATGGGGAGGACTACTTCACTTATCTAGTTGAAGGAGATCCTAATACATATGAGGAAGCAATGACCTCATCTGATTATCCCTTTTGGAAAGAAGCGATTAATTTAGAAATTAATTCTATCTTAGAAAATAAAACTTGGATCCTAACCGATTTACCTCCCGGTGCTAAAGCCATAGGATGTAAATGGTTTTTTAGAAAGAAATTAAATCCGGATGGATCCATAGATAAATATAAGGCTCGCCTTGTAGATAAAGGCTATGCCCAAAAACAAGGAATAGATTATCTAGACACATATGCTCCCGTAGCTAGAATAACCTCTCTTCGTATTCTAGTCGCCTTGGCTTCGATCCATAGGATGATCATTCATCAAATGGATGTCAAGACCGTTTTCTTGCATGGAGACTTAGATGAAGAAGTTTACATGTCTCAACCCGAAGGTTTTGTGGTCAAAGGCCAAGAAACCAAAGTTTGTAAATTAATTAAATCTCTTTACGGTTTAAAACAAGCACCTAAACAATGACATCAAAAGTTTGACTCTGTAGTCTTAACTTTTGGTTTCAAATCTAATGAATTTGATAAATGTTTATGCCAAACAAGATGGAAATGAAATTGTCTTGTTATGTCTCTATGTAGATGATATTTTAATTTTTGGAAACTCAATTAAAAATATTAATGAAACCAAAAATAATTTATCATCCAATTTTGATATGAAAGATTTGGGGGAAGCAAACATTATATTAGGAATGAAACTAGTTAAAAATGACTCTAGCGTATCTTTATCTCTTTCACACTCGATTGAGAAAATGTTGATTAAATTCAACTTATATGATTCCATTCCCGCATCTACTCCATATGACGCTAGTGTAAAACTTTGTAAAAATACTAATGAACCCGTTGATCAACATAGGTATGCACAAATGATAGGATCACTCCTATACATAGCTAACTGCACTAGGCCCGACATTTCCTATGCCGTAGGCCGCCTTAGTAGATATACTAGTAATCCAAGTGATGAACATTGGATAGCACTAAATATGATATTTAAATATCTTCGTGGAACTATGGATTATAGTTTAGTGTACACGAGATTTCCCGGAGTACTAGAAGGATATTCAGATGCCAATTGGGTAACTGATTCGTTAGACGTTAAGTCAACGACGGGCTATGTATTCCTCCTTGGAGGTGCTGCCATTTCATGGGCTTCTACAAAACAAACAGTTATTTCTAGAAGCACCATGGAATCAGAGCTTATAGCTTTGGACACTACATGTGCCGAAGCAGAATGGATTAAAAATTTACTTAGTGAAATTCCTTTAATTGAAAACCCCATGTCTGCTATCTCTTTACATTGTGATAACAAAAGTGTTATTGATTTAACTGCTTCTAATAGTACTAATTCCAAAATGAATAAGTTCATGAGAATCAGGTACAAGTCCGTGAAGCAAAGAAGAAAAGAAGTGATATCACTCAACTATGTAAAGTCAGAATTGAATCTGGCTGATAATCTTACCAAGGGATTGTCCCGAAGGGAGATATTGTTGTCATCGAGGGGAATGGGGCTTAAGCCCACATGATTTGCTGCCAACGGTGGATACCCAACCCATGTGATTGGAGATCCCATGAAGTGGGTTCAATGTGGTAGAAACGAAGCCGTTGATGTAGCGTAGTTGGGAGCACAAAATATAAGGTTGAGAAAACCTTCTCCCCATTCCTATGATGTTGTGCTCTACGTTACAAGTTAGGATGAACTTAATTAAGTTCTTAATGGTTGCCAAAGGCATATTTCTTTGCGAGATATTGATTACGATTATCTCTTGAGGCACCACCTATGTGGGGGTTGTTGTGAGGCCGCAACTTTGGGATCCGGGCTGAACCCAAAATAACTCTCATGAAAAATCAAGGAATGCGCATGGCCATTAACGTGCCCACCGCCATAACCCAAGAACAACCAATCTTTTGTGTGCTTATCTAATTTACCGGTCAAAAGTTTATAATTCAAAGTCTCTGACACATTATACTCTTCGGTAGAGGAAGTAAGTACTAAGTATAGATTCAAGGTAACCATTCCATCTATACCCATTGCATTAGATACAACTTGATGAAGCAAATTTGTATTTGATTTTATTTATTATTAGTAATATCATATTTATGAAGTTCGCTTTTGGTTTTTCGCTTTTGTGGGGGATTGTTAGAAATTTTGTAAATAAACATTTATTTATAATGTTTTATTATAGCTTTTTGGTGTTTGGTGTATGGCTATTCATATATGATGAAAAGCTCCAAAATCAAAATTGGAGGGAACCCAAATTAATTGGAGGGAAACCTTTCATGAATGAAATGATGAACCTTTAGTCCCACCTTGCTTTTTAGCTTTCTTGCCAAAGAGTTTATATATGTTTTCACACCTTCTTATTTGTTCAAAAGAACATAAGGAGAAACTATGAACCACACGCGCGCGCGCACTCACCGGACCGGATCCGGATTTCGGATTTCGGATTTGGGATTTGGGGAATAATTGAATTGAATTGTATTTTTTGTTCCAAATAGTTTCATAGCATTTTACTCGGAGATGCGTCGATTAGAATTCGGAGCTGCGTCGAATAGATTTCGACGTAGCGTCGTTTTGACCGCTGGAGTTGCGTGGCGTCGAATGGATTTCGACGCATGCGTCGATAGGCCTCGACGCTTGCGTCGATAGGACTTGCGTCGATAGGACCAGCGTCGATAGAACTTGACGTACCGTCGATATGATGTCGACGCAACGTCGATTTGCTTTCACGCGTTCTGCCGTTTTACGCGTTTTTCTTTTCCGCTCCTTTATGCGCGTGTTTCTCGCCATAATTTACGTTGGAAATTTTCAACATATATCTTCCCGATTATGTGCCTTCCATTTGTAACCGTTAATCTTTATTATACTCTTAAATATTGCCGTTTTGAAGATCCTCTTTTCCGGCTATATTCTGTCTATATATATTGATGTTCTTCTCAGAAAGAAGATATTCTCTTACACGCTCTCATACGCTCTTCTGCTCTCGCTATTCTAAGACGATCTTCTACGTGATTTCTTTTTCTTTACATTTGCTTCATCAAGTGGGGGTTCGGGTGCTCTGTGCTTCTTCGGTGTCCGCGCACATCGGAGTTTCGGGATCTAGCCGGGTGTTGTACCTTGGAGGAGTGAGCATCGGTTGAAAGCCCTGCCGGAGGGTGGTGCAACTTCTTTAGGGCAGTGATCACACGCCTTACCCAGGCTCGATTCTAATCTATATATTTCTCTCTTTTATTTCTCATCCCTTCATGCAATTTATTTTATTATTGCTGATCATATATATTTGTATAGATCTACTGTTTTCTGTAAAAGTTTTAAAAACCGAAATTATAGTATTTTGTATACTAATATAGGAATATAATAGAAATATTCCAACATTTATTACACGTCTAAAATCAATTGATTATAAGTGGAGGGACTTGTGAGTGTTTCTGAGAGTTCTCCATATTTCGTCTGGCTAGAGCATTAGGGTGGTCCTTATAGCCATGGTGTTAATTCTATGCCTCGAATCATAACCCAAAGACGACCATGTACGGAGTGTTATATAAACTCCTTGTCGCTTTAGGGTTTGGGGAATTCAGAAATTTGAAAACCGCCCACTGTCTGTAATCACATTTGTTCTTGATCTAGTGAAAAATGGTCTGCTGGTGCCTATGGACGTAGCCCATCTTGGGGTGAACCGCGTGTATCTGTGTCTTCTGTGTTGTGATATTTTGTTTGTTTGGTCTTTCTACTCTCGTTTCCGCAACACATGGGAGGTCATTAGGGATGCCCTTATATTTAATGGTATATGTACACACCATCCTTCTTTGTGCTGATACAGAAATCCTGAGTAAAATCATTTTGCTGTGGCCTTATAGGGCACCCTATCAGGAGGAGGAGAAATAGCAGTAAAAAAGCTCTCTCAGGCCTCAGGGCAAGGCATGGAAGAATTCAAGAACGAGGTTATCCTAATCTCCAAACTGCAGCACCGGAATCTCGTCCGACTCCTAGGGTTCTGTACCGAGAACGAAGATCAAATCTTAATCTACGAATATATGCCGAACAAAAGTTTGGATTATTTCATTTTTGGTAATCATGTGTTCAATTCAATCATCCAAGCCCTTTCCAGAAAATTGGTCTAATAAGAGAACATTTCTGCAGAGCCCAGCAAGAAAGGACAGTTAGACTGGAAGGCAAGATTCACAATCATCGAAGGGATCGCTCGAGGACTCCTCTATCTCCACCGAGACTCGAGGTTAAGAATCATTCACTGTGATCTGAAAGCCAGCAACATTTTGTTAGATGCGGAGTTGAATCCAAAGATTTCCGACTTCGGCCTTGCGCGAATATTTGGGAGTGATAACAATGAAACAACCACAAAAAGGGTTGTTGGGACATAGTAAGTTATGTCCAAGATTATGTTACTCTCTCTATATAGCAGAAAATAATCAAAACAATTTCCTTATCACTAAAGATTATTGATTCTAACACCAAATATCTTTCTTCTCCTGTATGGCCTTGAATTTATCTACACATGATTAGGGCTGTTCGCAAACCAAATAGTTTCGATTCGTGAAGATTCGATTAAAATTCGTATTTTTCGAATTCTGATTCGAGTAAGCATTCGAATCCGAATAATATTTATCGCTATTCGGCCAAGATTCACGAATAATAGCAATATCTATATTATATATGAAGATGATCCGGACCGTCCGATCAAATATTCGAACGAATCCAAATTCGAATCCGAATCTCTGCGTTCTATGAAAGATTTGGATTCGATTGAAGAGCTATTTGATTCGATTCTTGAACACCCCTACACATGATCTTCAAGATCGTTCTGTTGAGCATCTGAGTTAAATTTTGATGGAGCATGGGAAAATGGGCATTTCGTTCAGTCTGAATGTCGTTTTTGCCCTCGACGTGCGTCTTTCCATAGGCAAGCCACGTCTCGATGATCCTAAGGTCAATGTCGGGGAAAAATATCATCAAAATCAATATATCCTAAATAACATGTAGATCACAGGTTTCATTTGTTTCCCATCCCACAGTGATTCAGTGAATTATGAGGAAAACTACTAATTCTCTCCTATGACCGCAGTGGCTACATGTCGCCTGAGTATGCAATGCAGGGCCTCTTCTCTGTGAAATCTGATGTCTACAGCTTTGGAGTTCTCCTCCTAGAGATTGTCAGTGGGAAGAGAAACAGCACATTTTGCCACCCGGAATTGAATATCAACCTCCTTTCATATGTGAGTAAGAAGCTATTTTTAGTGTCTGCATCTTCTTCTTAGCATCCTCACAGCAAATGTTTTCGACGGATATAGGCTTGGAATCTGTGGATCGACGAAAATGTGATGGAGTTGGTGGATCCATCTGTGAGGGATTCGTGCGCATATGCCGAGGTATCCAGATGCATCTACTTGGCGCTCTCGTGCGTTCAAGATCGGGCGAACGATAGGCCAACGATGTCGTCGGCGATTGTGATGTTGGAGAGTGGGGTTTCCGCTCATCCCGCGCCTAACCAGCCGACGTTTTCGTTCGAGACAATTGCAAGTGACAGCCGATCGCAGTCGCCCGACGGAAGAGCGGGCTCTGCCTATGATTCTATCACCAGTTTGACAGGTAGGTAGTTTTTAAGTTGTTTAACAGTAAAAAGTGAAGAGGGTTGCTTGAATTGGTTCTTCTGTATTAGGATTCGCTCATATAGGATATATATTCAATGAAATTAGTAATGTAAATTTTATTCATGTTCTTGTTGAGCTAATAAGAGTTTTGGTAAGAGGAAGGGATGGTGATTTTGGCGCTGTTTGGGAAGGTGCTGACGGTGGGGAAAGTTCTATTCCCACCGCAGCCGCTGTTTTAGTGACGTTTGATTTCGCAGTGGTGGGAATTGTGTTTGTGCCAAAAAGATATTTTGAGAACATTTTGGAAAGCAGTTAACCCTCACTTTCAGAAAAGCTAAAAAGAACTTTCCGCACCTCCTTTCCATTCCTACTAATTTTCCTACTGTTGCTTTTCTAGTAGCTCTAATCCCACCACCGCTTTCCCTACTGTCACAACCGCCCCAAACTGTCACAACCGCCCCAAACGGAGGCTTTGTATAAATAGGCTATCATGATTCGGATCCGGATCCTCTCCATTTCTGACGAAATGGATAGTATCCATTTCATCATCTAGTGGTCAAAAGCACTTTAACATATATCCTGTGGTGCAGTTTTTTTTGGATTAAAAAAACTATAAAAGTATGGGAAAAACTGAACCCGTTGGATCAAAAAGCATTTGATCAGGACCGCGAAATGGATACTATCCATTTCGTCAGAAATGGAGAGGATCCTAATCTTCATGATTCCCCCTTCCACCGGCATCCTTTTATAAGGTGGACGCATCCCAAAAGCAAATAAAATGTATGTTTGCAGATTATTGTTATCCGCGGAGTAATTAATTTATAAATTTTGTTCTTAGATAAAATTGTTATCAGCAGACCAACTAGAAGCCTAGAAATTAGTATCCTTGACACGATCAACCTATTTTAGGGCTCCTATCCCGATTAATTTAGGGCTGGTGCAGTGGACACTGCCTGAGAAGCACCAATGCATCTCAAAGAATGTATTGCAAAGAAAGCCGCGCTATTGTCAAAGGAGCTTCATCATGAGTTCATGACCCAATATATATGTGTAGTCATGTATAGGGGTTTTTAAAAATTTGTCATGCATAATACAAAACTCAACAAAATTTGAGGGAGTGTGGGCACAAAAATAAATAAAAATATGCAAATTAAAATTATTTACAAAATTAGAAACATTGTAATAAACAAGAGTACAATTGAAAAGATAAATGTATCACCAAAAAATTTGAATGGTTAAATTTGTAAAGGAGGGTAAAATTGGGAAGTTTTGTATAGAAGTAGTCATTTGATGGGTTAAATTTGAAACAAAGGAGGGTAAAATGAGAAAAATTTATATACAAGTAGTCGTGCGCGAGATTCCTTTAGGAATATTTATTTATATTATTAAATAATGTATACCTTTTGGTTTTTGAAAAATACAGTAAATAATAATGACAATACTAGATATTGAATAACAAGATTATAAAAACTTGTAAAACAGAGAGACGGGAAATAAAGAAAATCAGAATAGTATATAGTTTAGAATCGAGAATGGGTAAGACGTGTGATCACTGGCCTGGCTAAGGCGTGACATCTCAGCTCCGTTTGACGTGGTGTTTTTTGCTCTTGTGAGTTTGGACAAAAACGCTACCGTCATAGAACGTATGTTTAGCATGATAGCGGTTACGACCATTTAAGAAAAGAAAACTAGTTTTGAACATAAAAGTAGATAAAGTTAATTACTTACGTGTGGTTTGATGTTCACGAAGGACGGTTCGTAACCACCTCGTTCATGACCTCCACCGTCATGCCAAACGGAGCCCTCATCTCATCTAAACTTCTTGCTCTAAAATATCTGAAAGTTTTGAAAGATTAAATAATAATAGATCAAGCATAATTGCATAAATCATCAATTTCTAAACTTTATACATACAAAATAACATGAATATGAAGAACTACCAGCACATGTATATAGTAAAAAAAATAAAAATAAAAATTTAAGTCAAATTCTTTATCGTTTTAACGAAAAAAAGATATTTAATTCTGAAGCGCATTTTGGTATAAACAAACACCGCTAGTTGCATTTATGGTTCATAGATTTTTCTTTTCTAAAAGACACACAAAAGTCTTTTATTTACTTTAATAACAGGTGTATGAGTGTATCCGCCAAGTATCAGGTATGTACTGGTACTGGATACGTATCTGGTACGGGTACGTGAAAAGGAAGTATCGGTGCTTCATAGATTACCTGTATGGATATGGCCGACTGCAAATAAATGGAGAGAAAACCCTAAAATCCTATAAATTGAAAAATGATTGTGTTCCAAAATAGATGAAGACCGATCGACTTTTTGACTTTTCCAAATCAGGAGGGGTATTGTCTTTTCCTCTTGAAAAGATGTTGTCGAGAACCAATGGAAGAAAATAGGGCTGCATTCGTTTCGCGGGTTTTACACGGAGGGTTTTGGTTTTAGTCAAAAACCAAAATTTTGCAGGTTTTGGTTTTGGTACAAAACCAATTTTTTTGTTCGTTTGCACCCATGATTTTGCAGGAAGATTTTGAATAATAAATTTTGAAAAATAAATTTTACCAAATGAAAAATAATATTTTTGTTTGTTTGCACCCATGGTTTTGCAGGAAGGTTTTGGTCAATCATTTTTTCTTCATTTGCACCCATGGTTTTGTTGTTAAGATGATCAGACATGAAGGAAAACCTTCCAAATTTGGTGGGTTTTGGAGATAGGTAGATTTCAAAAGTTCCAAAACCTATGAGTTTGGGCAAAAGCCAATCCAGTCCATAAAAAGGTTTAAACGAACAGCATAATTGATTTTGGTCCAAAACCTTCCTCCTAAAACTGATCAGATCAATTCCTTCCTCTAAACACACGAAACGAACACAAATATTGGTTTTGATATACCAAAAACCAATTCCTTCCTCTCAAAACCCGCGAAATCTGCAGATCTTGTCAGGGATATTAAGGAAAATCAACGCTTTTGATTTCTCCAGGTATAGTTGATCTTGATCAAACCTCTACTCACTTGGAGGATGAGAACAGAGGATATAGATCGGCACCTGGGTTCTCGATCAGAAAGAAAAGTTCTCACCGTTGAAAATGATGCCTATAAGATCTCCTTTGTCGGCGATCTACTGACGTTTTCCACCAGAGATCTGAAGGGAGGAGAGGAACGGGGATCGCCGACGATGAAGGGGTTTCCACTTGGGTCGACAGTTACGCCAAAAACGATCCTCTTTTCAGACCTTGTTCATTCCTAACAATTGACCAAAAATTACTTAGTGCTCTTTTGGCTTTAATAGGAAGAGCCATATGAGTTACAAAAATGGAGTCACTTAATCTCCATATATTAACTCCAAAATAAATTACCAAGAATAAAATTAAATCCTATAAAAAATTAATTAGGATTAATTTTATTGTTGAAACGTGGATACCGGTGCAACTATGTTCGAGACTGGGGAGTAGCTTGAGTTACTTCTCTCTTTGTCAAATCCCTAGGTCTAAATATTTCGAGCTGAGAACTGGCTCTCACAGAATGGTAGGTAGTTGTTTTAAGAAAGGACACACTGGCTGCAGCGAGGAGGTCCCGCCATTAACCCAAAAATCTGACCTGATTTCCCCTCCCAAAAACCAAAGACTGAGCCTGTCTCAGACAACACAAGGACACGAGGAAGAAAGCTCAGTGTCACGGACTTAGTATTACAACACTAAGTCCGTGCGGCACTTGGTTAGAATTTCCACTAACTTAAGCTAACCAATTAAGCCTAGCTTCAATAATGCAGCGGAGAAAAGAGGAAACCTTTGATTATACTCCTAAATAAAATTACAAGACAGTTCGAAATACAGTTGAGCAGGACATACAAAATGATCAAGACATACAACAACGCTCAACACTCAAAGCTCACAAGCACTCAATCCTCACAAGAGGAGTCTCACTATCACAACACACTCCAAAACCTTGGATGATCAAAATGAGGAGAGGTCCTCCCCTTATATAGGCCTCCTCCCATTTTCACTCCAAACTCAAGAAGAATCTAGATTTCTCCACACATGTGAGTGACTAGATTCTTCCATACTCTTCCATATTTCCTAAGTGTGATCTTTCTCCAATATTCTAGAATATTCTCAACATATTTAGAGTAATCTTGAACAATGGTCATAAGACGAGTTAGCTAACCTTAGCACCGTGACATCAGGCTCTCTTGGGGGGGGGGGGGGGGGGGGGTGGATCCGTGCTGATCTGAGACATAATGGGCCCTATTTATAGGTCAATTTTCCTGAGGGCAAAATAGTCCAAAAGGCCTGTGAATAGCTCCCTCCGCCTTAACTAAATTACTATATGTAGATCAAAATGGTCTGCGAACAGCTCCTCGTTCCTTTTCGAAAATACTAATCGTAGTCCCTGCTGGTCTGTGGATAGTGAGAGAGGACTGAGAAGTCGGGTTGGCCCGAAATAGCCTCGCTCCCTCCTTGAGCAGTACGGCTGAGGCGACTAGGTCAGATCCTACTCGCCAGGAGCGAGCTCTCTCGAAGCGAGCTCGCCTGAGGCAAAGTCAACTCGCCTCGCCCCGGGCGAGAAGAAACTTTGTCGCAGGGACGGGCTATTGGTATCGTCTGGACAAATCACACTCGTATCGTCTAGAAGAGGTCTGTGTCGTCGAGAAGAACAATGACGTCGAGAAGAACTATGACGTCGAGAAGAACTAAAGTGAGGCATACTCGCCTCACCCTGCCCTGGGCGAGTCAGATCGCTATTGGTTCTACTCGTTGAACATTGATCGATATACTCGCCGAACACTGGTCGGCCTACTCGCCGAATTCGGGTTGTACACAATCCCCACTCTTTACGAGCTCGCCAGAGGTCGGAAAGAAGAGTCCAACCCCTTGTTTGGCGAGACCGCGTGCTGACTGGGCCTCCCTCTATAAATAGAGGGGGTACATCTTTAATCCTTTATGCTGAGGTGGCCTCTGGAGGAGGTTCTTCCGCGGCCGGCAACCGGGCGCTTGCTGATGACGAGCCCGAGGCGGACGCTGTCCTTGACATCATTGGCGAGTTCCTGACCCCTTGCCTTCCCAGCTCCGCGAGGAAGAAGAAGCACAAGAGGAATAGGGTCGATCCTCCCCTCCGCGAGAAGTCTTCAACAGACACCGAGTCCACCGCGAGGTGGGATCCGTCACCTAGGAGGCCCACCGCCCGCCTATCCACAAAGAGCCCAACGTCGACTTGTCTCTTCGACAAGACGAGGGCATGATCGAGATCGCGACCAGAGGGGTCGGGGATGATGGACAGACTCCCTCTGACGCGGGTGCTCTGCTACCCCCTCCTATTTTCCCCATCGATGTTCCAGGTAAGAATATTGTCTGCTCGCCTATCTCCATCGGGCCGGCCATAACTCCTTGATTTCTGCAGCATCCTCTAGCCGTCCACCGCCGCTCGGGCACCCTGTCGAGGAGCCGTCGAGGGGCCTAGCCACGACATCGTCCTCGGTCCCAGGGCGAGTAGGATCGACTTCTGCCCCCCTTCTCAGACGTCTCAGCACATGTCTGGGGTAGGTCAGCCCACTCGCCCACTTCAGGGGGAAGTCCTTGATGATGGGTCCCCTGCCTAGAGGGACGGGCGTGGTATTCCGCCTACCAACCTCTACCGAAAGACTCTAGGCGGATCCGCTTCGGCTTCAGGGGAAATATAACGCCCATGCAGGTACCCGGCCCACTTACCTCATTATCTATTTTATCTTTTGCCTCCTGTCCTCGCCGCCTGACTTCTTCTTTCAGATAGTCACGGGTCCTCTTCCAGCCACCTGCCGTGTACGCACTCGCTATAACGCCCCTGAATTTTCGGGTCTTAATCTAAATTTAATGTTGACGTCATTATGACGTAGGGCGTTACGTTAGTGCGGAGTTAGCGGTACGCCGACATTGCACATTTTAGCGTCTGTTCGGTCGAGTCGACCAAGTTTTGGAGCGACCCGAAATTGGAAAATTTTACGTTAGGAAATTATATTATTTAATTTTAGAAATAAACTGTAAAAGTTTCGTGGCGCTCCGGGCAAATTTGAAGCCTCGGCGCATTTTGAAAGATTTATATAATTATCCATCGCCGTAAAACTTCAGAAATTTATATCTCGAAAACGGTACGTCGGATTTTGATTCCGACTTCGCCGTTGGATTCGTAGCGCCGATATTCACCTTTGGCGCGATTTTCGTTAGTTTCCACATTTATTTAGCGTTGGTAATAATGTTATATTTTTATAATAATAGTAATTATTATTATTACTAATAACGTGATTCGTTTATATATATATATCGATTATATATATCAATTTGTTTATGTTATAACTATTATAATTAATTCGGTTAATGTTAATTCGGTGAATGTGATTCGGTTAATGTAAATTCATTTATACATATTCGGTTATATATATGAAGCTTCGATTATTATAATTAGATAATTTGTAAATCCATTTAGGCTTCGTTTGAGGGACTTATTTTCACCGGTCAAGCGGTCACGACCTTAAGGTCCGGTTCATGCGGTCGTGACCGCTTGACCGGTGAAAATAAATCCCCCCAAACGGAGCCTTAGTCGAATTTGGAAATCCATTTAGTCGAATTCTTCCTCCTCCCAGCCATTATAATTATAAGAATAATAATTATTATTATACTTATTATTATTATCTTATTATTATTATTTTTTGGTATAAATAGTATTCCTCTTTCTCCGTAAGAAAGCAAGCCCTATTCATCTTCTCCTTCCCGATCTTTTCTGCGAACCGAGAGCGGAAGCGACTTTCCGTGAACCTTCAGATCGCCGCCACCGGAGATCCGGAGCACGAAATCTTCGCCGGAGCATAGGTCTGGAAAGCTCTCGCCGAGCCCTTCGCGTGTGCGGTAATTATTTCGAGTTTCGTAGATTTTTGAGGTTAGAGCCGGTAGCCCTAACCCTCTTTTTCGCTCCAAAAGTTTCAGAAATCGTTCCTCAAGGTTTTCTAGCGGTCGATCTGCGGCGAAGAGCAAGTCGGAGACCGTTTTCTTCGAAAGGTTTGAGGCAAGTGGTGGATTCTTCCCCCTTGCCACATTGTGGTTCATCCTTTACCGATTTTTACTCCTATTTAACTTAGACAAATATGTTATGCATCGTTTGCTGCTAAAAGAAACGTGAAATCGACCAAGTAGCCAAGTAAATTATCACGTTCGTCAAAATTCACGAATTTGAAATCTGTCAAGTCATGGTTCGTCGATTGTGTTCCGCCGAATTCGCCGAAGTCCTCTTAAATTGATTCGCCGAAATTACCTTAAGCGGATTCGGCATTTCGTCATAGTTAAGTTCGTCGATATGGTTTCGCCGAATTCGCCGATAGTTTTAGGATTTCGCCGACGTCGTCTTAGGCCTTAGATAATGATTTTCACCGATAGTCTTGGTAATTCATCGACGGTATTTCGACGAATTCGCAGATAAGATCGGGGTTCCTCTTGGAATTGTTTCCGGGTTTTCCTCTAGTGTCTGTTTTGGTCAGGATTTTGTGAATCTCTATTTCCCAGTTGGTTGTTTTGGACTGTGAATGGTCGGAATGGCCACCACCAGTGCCGGGTTGTTTGTCCGTGGACGTGTAGACTGTTGGTTGGTGGACTGTAAACCACTGCCGTAGTGCTTTAGTTCCTCGGGTGTTTTGGGCCTGACGGTTGGTTGGAAAGAATGCCTCCGCCTCAGTGCTATTTTTGGCTGGGATGGTGATTCACTTCTTGGGCAACTCGACACTTTTCCTTTTAGGATATTGTTGTAGTACAACTTTGACCGCACTTTGTGCCAGTTTTTCCCCTACTTGTGGATATTTATTTGATTTGATGACTTTCACAGCTGTTCCTGGTGGGTTGGTAAACCTTCTTTGTTGAGTTTTCTCTTACTCTTGATTTCTATGCCTTTGTGCCGAGGCATTCTTTTCTTTTGAATGCCTCAGGTTCGGACCAGTAGCAGGTGGAGCTGACCGAGTTCTGTTCCTTCAGACTTGCAGTTGTTGTTTTCTTACTCTCGTTTTGAGAGGTAGATTGTTGTTTTCTTTTCAAGACTTGTTAGGGTTATGGGTTCGTGTCAGTTTGTTGACTCCCATAGCCTGAGTTCTTTTATGTTAGACTTATCTTGCTGTTTTTATGCTACTACCGTTACTTGCTATCTATGCAATTGCTCTCTGTGAAGGTTTTATGCTAGGATGCATGATAGTTATTTTATATACAAAACTGCATAATTCTTTATACATGACATCTCTTTTAAAACTATCATTCTTCTATTTTGAAACTCGTAAAAGAAATCTTCTTACTTATACTAAATATAGAAATTTCATATCATTAGAATGTTGGTTAGTTCATCCCGTTCATATAAGGTGAACTGAAGTAAATTATGTATTTTTCGCTGCGTAATCATATACTTTCTTATTTATGGACTAGTTGATCCATTAAACCGAGGGACACAGTAATTGAAAACCTTAAACTTAAGTTATGTTTTAAAATATAAAGTTCATGATTTTCTAAAGAAAAGTGTGAAGTTAGAGCCGCCTGAGCGTCTGCAGTTGTCCCCTGCATGACGTGGCGTCATGACGCGTATTTTCTCTTACTCTGACGTATTATTTAATACGGAGAAAATGCGGGTTATGACAGTTGGTATCAGAGGGAGGTTTGTTCGACAAGTTGGACGAGCGACTAATTCTGATATAGTTTAGTTATTTGGTTTCATTGCATACACACACCGATGTGTCATCAGTACGTCTTGGCTGAAGCATGAACACTACACTCATAACATGATAAGAAGTATACGGGGCATATTATGTAGTATGGGATGCATAATATGTGTTTGTATATGGATCCACCATAGGTGGCAACATGTGACGGTTATGTAGTATGAGATGCATAACCATCATCACATGGATGCCCATTAGCACGTTTTCTTTTTCGTTACATGCGATATTATGTAGTATGGGATGCATAATATTTCATGTGTACGGCGCTCATAACATGCATTAAGGCTTTTCTTAGAATGCATAGCACAACATACATATCAGAACATCGCATAAAGCACTCGTGCCAAGCTAAAGATTTACATGATGACATTCGTACACACATGATTTGAAAAGAAGATTTAAACATTCATACATCCATGTGTCTTGCACAAGAGTCAAAGGATGATAGTATATCATCCTAAGTTAAAGCATAACATCATTTGTATAAAATCCCAGAGCAAGGTAGTAGCTAGAGCAAGTGTCTTTTCCTGTTTGGTTAGAGCTAAGTTGAGTAGTTCTAGCTCCAAGCTAGGGTTTTGATGAGCCTTTCGTTCATTTTTATAGTAATGTCGAAGAGACGTGTTGCGACGAGGTCGACTCCCCAATCGGAGGGTGAGTCTTCGGGTGCGCAGAGTGAAGCCATGATGGAGAGTCTGCGACAGAGTAATGAGGCTCTTTCAAGGCAGTTAGTTGCGATGCAATCGCAGATTCAGACATTGATGACTGCAGCCGCAGCGCAGCAGCCTATGGTGCAGGACCCTGTAGTGGATCAGACTTTACCTGTTCCTCCCGCTCCTTTGGTGCCTCCAGTTCTGCTGCCACCAGAGATGAACTTTATATCGCATTTCCAGAGATTAGGACCTCCTACGTTTGACGGAAGAGCGGATTTTATGGCATTGGATGACTGGTTCGTTGCCATTGAGGAGATGTTTTCATACTCGGGAATCTCTGCGGATCAAAAAGTGATGGTCGCCGCTTACCAGTTGAAGGGACTTGCTAAGAGCTGGTGGATCAGGGAGAGGGAAAGTCTTGCAGGCGGATGTTCGTGGGAGTCATTTAAGGCAATGGTGTTAAAGAAGTTTCTGCCGTCGGTCGAGCAAGACCGTCTGATGAATGACTTTCTGCACCTGAAGCAGAGGCAACTCACGGTTAGTGAGTATGAGATCGAATTCAGTAAGCTGAGCAGATTTGCTCCAGATTTGGTAGCTTCAGAGGCAGGAAGAGTGAAGTATTTTCTCGGAGGACTTCGTAGTGACGTTCAGCAGTTGGCTAGCGCATACAGATCTGAAAGTTATGTTGAAATAGTAGAAGCAGCGCTGAAAGTCAAAGCCATCGACAATGCCAAGAATAGAGGCGCGTTGATGACGAATTATAAGAGAAAGGTCGAAGAGGGGGAAAGCCCCAAGGTATCTGACCCTGCCCCAAAGAAGAGAAGTGGTGAAGCTTGTAGTTTCTGTGGTCGCCCTGGCCATCCGTTTGAGAAATGCTTCAAAAGGTTGGGAGCTAAGAAACAGCAGCAGGTGTCGGCAATACAGAGCGCTCCCAGAGGAGATCTGACATGTACCTTCTGTAAGTGAAAGGGGCACGATGTTGCTCATTGCTGGTCTAAAGACAAAGTGTGTTTTCAGTGCGGACAGAAGGGGCACGTTAAGACTAAATGCCCGCGTTTTCAGCCTGTTCTGCAGCCAGTGCCACTTCAGGCTTTGCCGCCGCCGCAGTATCAGGATAGGGGAATTGACAAGTTGAACGTGATGACTAGGGAAGAAGCTCAGAATTCCACCCAAGTTATTTCAGGTTAGACTTTAATTTAACTCTTAACCTTTATCCTTAGTCTCATTTTCTGAGCGGTTAGTTACGTATTCGATTTTATAGGAGAATTTAAGGTAAAGAACCGTCGGGCGCGCGTTCTGTTCGATCCTGGTGCTACCCACTCATTCGTGGCTAGGACTTTTGTAGAGCGTCATCGTTTGATCCTCGATCAGATTGGCGATGCGTTTCGCGTTAAGTTTCCTTCTGGCGACTCCGTGGTGTCGGACCAGGGTATCCAGAAATGCCCTATTCTCCTAGGTGACTTCTTAGCTTTTGCGGACTTAAAGGTGCTAGACCTGGAAGATTTCGATGTGATTTTGGGCATGGACTGGTTGTCCAGATATGATGCGGTTATTCAATGCAAGGTTAAGCGTTTGGACTTCATGATGGACAATGGTCAACCCATGAGTGTGTATGGCTTTCCGCGCCAGGAGTCCTCGATTATTTCTGCGGTATGTGCTTGGAAACTTTTAGATTCCGGTTGTTTTGCTTACTTTGTTTCTGTGTTAGAAACTATTAGCGGTTTGCCGTGTATCGAGGATGTTCCTGTGGTGCGAGAGTTTTCTGATGTTTTCCCTGTTAGCCTCCCTGGTCTTCCACCTGAGAGAGATGTGGAGTTCGTTATTGATCTTGAGCCTGATACCGATTGCTAAGGCACCGTACCATATGGCCCCGCGTGAACTGGAGGAGTTGCGTACCCAGTTAGATGAATTGTTGCAGTGTGGATTCATTAGGCCAAGTTCTTCGCCCTGGGGTGCTCCAGTGTTGTTTGTGAAGAAGAAAGATGGTTCTATGAGGTTGTGCATAGACTATAGGGAATTGAATAAGGTAACCATTAAGAACAGATATCCGTTGCCGCGAATCGATGATTTGTTTGATCAATTGCGTGGTAGTTCGGTGTTTTCAAAGATTGATCATCGTTCGGGTTACCATCAGTTGAGGATCCGTGAGTCGGACGTCCCTCGGGCTGACTTTCGTTCCCGTTATGGTCATTTTGAGTTTCTGGTAATGTCATTTGGTTTGACAAATGCACCCTCTGCGTTTATGGATATGATGAACCGAGTGTTTAAAGACTTCCTAGATCATTTCGTAGTAGTCTTCATTGATGACGTGTTGGTATACTCAAGAAGTGCTGAGGAGCATGCTACGCATTTGCGTTTAGTATTGTCTACCTTAAGAGAGCACAAGCTGTATGCGAAATTGAGTAAGTGCGAATTCAGGCTTTCGCAAGTATCTTTCCTGGGCCATGTGGTAAACGAAGAGGGAATTTCTGTAGACCCAGCAATAATTTCTGCTGTTTTGGATTGGAAGATGCCTACAACGCCTAAGGAGATAAGGAGTTTCTTAGGGTTGGCAGGTTATTATAGAAGGTTTGTGCAAGGATTTTCGGTGCTGTCAGCACCTCTGACTAAACTTACCCAAAAGAATGCAGCATTCGTTTGGAGTGATAAGTGCGAGGAAGCCTTTCAGGAATTGAAAAGAAGATTGTGCACCGCTCCTGTTTTGGCTTTACCGACCGAATGAGTAGAGTATGCCGTTTATGTGGACGCATCTAATGTTGGACTAGGTTGCGTTTTGATGCAAGAAGGAAAGGTGATCGCTTATGGGTCAAGACAATTGAAAGTTCATGAAAGGAATTACCCTACACATGACTTAGAATTTGCTGCAGTGATTTATGCCTTAAAGCTTTGGAGACATCTTCTTTATGGAGTGTCATGCAAGATTTTTACAGATCACAAGAGTTTGAAGTATGTATTTACCCAGAAAGAATTGAATTTGCGTCAGCGCAGATGTTTGGAGTATGTTGCGGATTATGAAGTTGATATCCTATATCATCCGGGTAAGGCTAATGTAGTGGCTGATGCCTTAAGTAGAAAGACCGCGTATGTCTTCAATCTTTCTGTGCTGTCCTTAGTGGAGGAATTTATGTTGATGGATATCTCAGTTTGTACTAGTGCCACGCCTTCGAGTTTAGAAGCTGAAGAGCCTTCTTGGATTACCCTTACAAGACTGCATCAGAAGGATGATCCTGATTTAAAGCATCTCCGGAATAGAACTGAGAAAGGGGAATTACCAGATTTTTCAATTGATGACAAGGATACCTTGAAGTATCGGGGTAGGTATTGTATTCCCGCGTTTGAGGATATTCGAACAAAGATCTGTAGTGAAGCGCATGACTCGAGTGTTTCTTATCATCCTGGTTCCACAAAGATGTATAAAGACCTGAAGCAAATTGTTTGGTGGTTAGGCATGAAGAATGATATAGCTAGATACGTTTCAAAATTTTTTACCTGTCAGCGTGTTAAGGCAGATCATAAGGGGCCTGGAGGTAAATTGAACCATTTGGATATTCCAAGCTGGAAGTGGGAGAGTATTTCGATGGACTTCATTACCGGTTTGCCGAGATCTCCTGGAGGACATGATTCTGTATGGGTTATAGTTGACAGACTGACAAAGTGTGCTCACTTTGTGCCCTTTAAGGTTGGTTATTCAATGGAGAAAATAGCAGAACTTTATTTGGATGAAGTCATAAGATTGCATGGTGTGCCAGTAAGCATTGTGTCAGATCGGGATTCCAGGTATATGTCTCGTTTCTGGCAGAGTTTGCAGGGAGCCTTGGGCACTGACCTTAGATACTCTACCGCTTACCACCCTCAGATCAATGGGCAAACAGAAAGAGTGAATCAGATTTTGGAGGACATGATCAGATGTTATATTTTGGATCATGGTGGAGCTTAGGATAAGCGTCTTGGACTAATGAAGTTTGCCTATAATAATAGTTATCAGGAGAGCTTGTAGATGACCCCCTTTGAGGCTTTGTCTGGGAGGCGCTGTAGGACTCCCCTATTTTGGGCCGAAGTTGGTGAGAGACTGTTGTTAGGTCCAGAAGCTTTGAAAGAAATGAATGTTGCCGTGACGCATATCCGTGAGAAGCTTCGCATTGCTCAGGAGCGATATGAGAAGTATGCTAATCGAAGAAGGGTTGATCTGGAGTTCGCAGTTGGGGACATGGTGTTCTTGAAAGTTTCTCCGATGCCAGGTGTTAAAAGATTTGGAAGGAACCACAAGTTGGATCCCCAGTATGTGGGACCTTTCCAGGTGGTTGAGCGCATCGGAGTGTCAGCTTATAGGCTGGATTTGCCCGCTTCTTTCCCAGGCGTTCACGATGTGTTTCACGTGAGTCAGTTGAGAAAGTGCGTGCGTAGTGATTGTCATGTCCTTGACTCGGTGCCCCATTTGCAACCTAATTTGTCTTATGTTGAAGAGCCTGTCCATATATTAGAGACTCAGGACCGAGTGTTGCGGAAGAAGACGATTCCTATGGTCATGGTCCTTTGGCGAAACCAAGACGTTGAGAGCGCGACTTGAGAATTAGAATCTGTTATGAGGACATCACATCCTCATCTTTTCTCCTAGATCTCTCTGGTGAGTGTTTTCATCCGTAGTTTTATTTCTCGCTTCTATCTTTTGTATACAAGATATTTGATAAAGTTTCGGGACGAAACTTCTTTTTAGGGGGAGTGGCTGTAACGCCTCTGAATTTTCGGGTCTTAATCTAAATTTAATGTTGACGTCATTATGAAGTAGGGCGTTACGTTAGTGCGGAGTTAGCGGTGCGCCGACATTGCACGTTTTAGCGTCTGTTCGGTCGAGTCGACCCAGTTTTGGAGCGACCCGAAATTGGAAAATTTTACGTTAGGAAATTAGATTATTTAATTTTAGAAATAAACTGTAAAAGTTTCGTGGCGCTCCGGGCAAATTTGAAGCCTCGGCGCATTTTCAAAAATTTATATAATTATCCATCGCCGTAAAACTTCAGAAATTTATATCTAGAAAACGGTACGTCGGATTTTGATTCCGACTTCGCCGTTGGATTCGTAGCGACGGTATTCACCTTTGGCGCGATTTTCGTTAGTTACCGCATTTATTTAGCGTTGGTAATAATGTTATATTTTTATAATAATAATAATAATTATTACTAATAACGTGATTCGTTTGTATATATATATATATCGATTATATATATCAATTTGTTTATGTTATAACTATTACAATTAATTCGGTTAATGTTAATTCGGTTAATGTTAATTCGGTGAATGTGATTCGGTTAATGTAAATTCGTTCATACATATTCGGTTATATATAGATGAAGCTTCGATTATTATAATTAGATAATTCGTAAAGCCATTTAGCCGAATTTGGAAATCCATTTAGTCGAATTCTTCCTCCTCCCAGCCATTATAATTATAAGAATAATAATTATTATTATACTTATTATTATTATCTTATTATTATTATTTTTTTGTATAAATAGTTTTCCTCCTTCTCCGTAAGAAAACAGACCCTATTCATCTTCTCCTTCCCGATCTTTTCTGCGAACCGAGAGCGGAAGCGACTTTTCGTGAACCTTCAGATCGCCGCCACCGGAGATCCGGAGCACGAAATCTTCGCCGGAGCATAGATCTGGAAAGCTCTCGCCGAGCCCTTCGCGTATGCGGTAATTATTTCGAGTTTCGTAGATTTTTGAGGTTAGAGCCGGTAGCCCTAACCCTCTTTTTCGCTCCAAAAGTTTCAGAAATCGTTCCTCAAGGTTTTCTAGCGGTCGATCTGCGGCGAAGAGCAAGTCGGAGACCGTTTTCTTCGAAAGGTTTAAGGCAAGTGGTGGATTCTTCCCCCTTGCCACATTGTGGTTCATCTTTTACCGATTTTTACTCCTATTTAACTTAGACAAATATGTTATGCATCGTTTGCTGCTAAAAGAAACGTGAAATCGACCAAGTAGCCAAGTAAATTATCACGTTCGTCAAAATTCACGAATTTGAAATCTGTCAAGTCATGGTTCGTCGATTGTGTTCCGCCGAATTCGCCGAAGTCCTCTTAAATTGATTCGCCGAAATTACCTTAAGCGGATTCGGCATTTCGTCATAGTTAAGTTCGTCGATATGGTTTCGCCGAATTCGCCGATAGTTTTAGGATTTCGCCGACGTCGTCTTAGGCCTTAGATAATGATTTTCACCGATAGTCTTGGTAATTCATCGACGGTATTTCGACGAATTCGCCGATAAGATCGGGTTTCCTCTTGGAATTGTTTCCGGGTTTTCCTGTAGTGTCTGTTTTGGTCAGGATTTTGTGAATCTCTATTTCCCAGTTGGTTGTTTTGGACTGTGGATGGTCAGAATAGCCACCACCAGTGCCGGGTTGTTTGTCCGTGGACGTGTAGACTGTTGGTTGGTGGACTGTAAACCACTGTCGTAGTGCTTTTGTTCCTCGGGTGTTATGGGCATGCCGGTTGGTTGGAAAGAATGCCTCCGCCTCAGTGCTATTTTTGGCTGGGATGGTGATTCACTTCTTGGGCAACTCGACACTTTTCCTTTTAGGATATTGTTGTAGTACAACTTTGACCGCACTTTGTGCCAGTTTTTCCCCTACTTGTGGATATTTATTTGATTTGCTGACTTTCACAGCTGTTCCTGGTGGGTTGGTAAACATCCTTTGTTGAGTTTTCTCTTACTCTTGATTTCTATGCCTTTGTGCTGAGGCATTCTTTTTTTTTGAATGCCTCAGGTTCGGACTAGTAGCAGGTGGAGCTGACCGAGTTCTGTTCCTTCAGACTTGCAGTTGTTGTTTTCTTACTCTCGTTTTGAGAGGTAGATTGTTGTTTTCTTTTCAAGACTTGTTAGGGTTATGGGTTCGTGTCAGTTTGTTGACGCCCATAGCCTGAGTTCTTTTATGTTAGACTTACCTTGCTGTTTTTATGCTACTACCGTTACTTGCTATCTATGCAATTGCTCTCTAGGAAGGTTTTATGCTAGGATGCATGATAGTTATTTTATATACAAAACTGCATAATTCTTTATACATGACATCTCTTTTAAAACTATCATTCTTTTATTTTGAAACTCGTAAAAGAAATCTTTTTACTTATACTAAATATAAAAATTTCATATCATTAGAATGTTGGTTAGTTCATCATGTTCATATAAGGTGAACTGAAGTAAATAATGTATTTTCCGCTGCGTAATCATATACTTTCTTATTTATGGACTAGTTGATCCATTAAACCGAGGGACACGGTAATTGAAAACCTTATGTACAACCCCGATGTTCGCCAGGAAGGGTGTCAGGTTCGCACGCCCAAGGGAGCGAGCCAGGATGGACGAACCCAGGCGGGGCGAGGCCAGGAAGAGCAGGCGAGCCATAGAGGCCGGCGAGCCAGGCGATCGAAGGAGTTCGCTAAGCCAGCCCGGGACCTTGGGGTACAAGTAGCCATTTCTGGGGTACAGTTAGCCATTTTGGCGAGCCCGACCCGCTAAGGAGCGGTTCGGCAGGCGAACCATAGAGGCGGGCGAGCCAGCCAGTCGAAGGAGCGTCAGAGGCGAGCCAGCCAGGCATTTTGGCGAGACTTGTGTTCGCTGAACGGGTCAAGGGTCTCTGGTTCGCCGGCGCCGGGGGTGGTCTTTTACCAGAAGACCCGTGGTGGTCTGCACTTAACCCCTCCGAACAGCGGAGTTTGGCTGTTAGCAGACCCGTTCGGGGTGCGGATAGTAAAATCAAAAGGAGGAATCCTGTTATTCGCAGACCAGACCAGAAAATCTATAAATAGGACCTTAAGGGCACCTTTGGAGAGAGGTCACTTCAGCTTCCCTCTCCTTAGGCTTTCTTTGGTTAGCATTTCCAGAGCTCTCCAAGGTGCCCAAGTCACAGCTTTGGCTTGGGAGGGGAAGCGCTCAACGATCTTCCGGGTTAGTGGAGGGACCTCCTCGCTGTGACCAAGGTCTTAGTCAATTTCTTAATCTTCCGTCCACCCTCCTCGAGGGATCAGTAAGGGCTAGCCGCCCCTCATTTCGGTGAGGGCCCCGAGCTCTACGAGAGACCGAGAAATCGGTTTCAACATTTTGGTGCGGTGAGCGTGGAGCGCGGCTGGTTCAAGAAAATTCCAGAGAAGGGCTATGGTGGGAGACGAAGAGCACGGCGAGGAGTTCGGCGAGACACCCCAGGCGGCAATGGCTAGGATGCTCGCAGATTTCAGAAAGGAGGTGCTCGACACCTTGGGGTTCACGGTCACAGCTCTGCGAAGCGAGTTCGCGACCCCAGCACCTCAGGATACCCCTCCCCCAGCGACGGTTGGCGAGAATGCCCCAGGGGGAAGAGCTGGAAAGGAAATTGTCGTTGGGCCAGGACATGACAGGGAGGGACGAGTGTTGTTCGCCAGTCCGGCGAGCCCGATGTTGGCGAGCTCCATGCCGGCGAGTTTGGTGCCGACAAGCTCTATCCCAGCGAGCGCGACGCAGGCGAGCCCGCGCCAGGAGGATGCGGCGACGATCGGGGTGGTTCAGGCGAGCGTCGCCCTCGCAAGTACGATCCCAAGCTTGGCGAGCGAGCTAGGTCAGCGAGCCGAGCGAGAAAAGATGGCAGGAGGGGGAAGTCCCTTCTGCGAGTTGGTGTTGTCTGCACCCGTTCCAACTGGGTTCGGAGAATGGGACAGAGTGTACTACAATGGCAGAGACGACCCAGTTCAGCATCTGCAGTCTTTCGAGGACTCGGTCTCCATCAGGCCGATGTCCGATGCCTTCAAATGTCGGCTCTTCGCCGTCACTCTCAAAGAGAAGGCTAGGGACTGGTTTCATCAGCTCCCGGCAGGCTCCATCTACGTGTTCGAGGACCTACGCCGAAGTTTTTTGCTGAGGTTCTCGACCTCGAAAAAGAGGAAGAAGGACGCTGATTCCCTCTTAGCGGTGAAGCAGGAGCCCAGGGAGACGTTGGCTCAGTATGCGGATCGGTTCCAGGAGGAAGTGCAGCTCACTCAGGAGGTGCCTGGGTTTGCACTTCAACTCGCCTTCACGGTCGGGTTGAAAGAAAGTTTCTTCAAGATGGCATTAAAGAGGAAGGCCCCCGTCTCCTATGAGGAGCTGATGGAGAGGGTGGCAGAGGAAGTCGCAAGTGAAGAAGCCAACTCAGAGCTCACCAAGAGGCTAACAAAGCTCAGTGAGCCGGAGGTGAGACAGCAGGAGGTCAGAAGAAGGGAAGAGCCTCGGGCCCCGGAGGGGGGATGGAGGCCGCATGGCGGAGGAATGCAAGGCCAGGGAAGGGGTTACGGCCCAGGAAGGGGTAACCATTTCGGAGGTCAATGGAGACCCCCCCCAGTTGGGGTGGAGGCAGGGTTCGATGCAGATGCCTCCCCCACCTCAACAGGCCATGGCAATCGGCCGGGGAAGAGGAAGAGGAAGGAGAGGCGAGGTGGAAGCGGCAGCCGCTGTGAGGAGAAAGAATAGGGTGGCGGAAGCTGATGCAGGGGAGGTGACGTTACCGTATTGTATCTTCCATGATGAGGAAGGTCACGCAACGGACACCTGCCCGGAGTTCCTGGAAGTGAAGAGGGGCAGAGCGCCCGCGCCACAGCAGTAGCAGCCGGTGAGGATTGTGGAGGTCGAACCTCGAGAGGAGGATGAATAAAGGTGTGAAGATAGAAACGATGTGGGGAATAGGGGAGGAATTGGGGTGATCCATGGAGGGT